>JANBXA010000588.1:42332500-43532500 GCA_030556225.1 Cricetiscus sungorus | reverse complement strand
CGGATTATGAAAGGATCTTAGTGTGAAAGAATTCCTCTGCCGGGTGGTGGTGACGTACACCTTTGACCTTAATACTCGAGAAGCAGAGGCAGGCAGATTACTGTGAGTTCTAGGCCAGCCTGGTCTACAAGAGCTAGTTCCAGGACAGCTTACAAAGCCACAGAGAAACCCTGTCTCAAAAATAAATAAATAAATGAATAAATAAATAAATAAATAAATAAATAAATAAATTCTAGGTCACTGGATCTGATAGGATTATATCTAGAAGAGTGTTAAAAACAGGTTAAAACCAACATAGATTTTAATGACTTTGCCGAAACCTATAATAGATTGCCACTTTTATGACTTAGGATATATTCTGGAAAACTCTAATAACCTTGACTCTCCAGATCAGGTATGTAATGGGCAAAATAAGCCAAAAGGAAATGGAAGGAAGTCAAAGAAGACAACAGGATCTATCCATGTCACTTGAAGGCCAAAAGTGTCAAGTTGAGTTACTTGTGTTAAGTTATTTACTAAGGAGAAAATCAACAGAAAGTCAAATACTGGGCTGCTGAGATTCAGAAAGGCTTTAAAAACAAGAGCAACAAATCATGGCAGAAAAGATGAACCTATCCTAGAGGCAGACAATTATTCCCTTAAAATATATGCTATAAAGTATACTAGAGGTAAAGATTGTCTGTCCAGCAAGTGTAGCTGATGGAAAGGCAAGGGGCCCAGTGCTGCTGGAACAGAGTCTGTCAGAACTGACAAGCTACATCCAACATCAGCCACAACACAGTTCTTGGACCTAAGCCAGACCAAGCAGCAATGATGAGACCATCAGGTGTGGGCATTACACAGGAACTCAGTAGGAGCAACAACAGTCCAGAAAGAGGAATCTAGATGGCTCAGAAAAAATGTTTGTTATTTTATAGGTCTACTTAGGGTAATATATTCCACCCATACTGATATCTCTAAAAGGTCTTTTTACTGACTAACTGGTAGAAGTAATAATATGTTTCTATGATACATTGGACCTGGTTCACACTTCTTTTTCAGTATTCCACCAGCCACCTAAAAATAAATGGAAGTTAGTTGGAATGGGAAATGGTGAGCCTTCAGAGACCCTCTTTAAAAAATAAAAAAGTTTCTTAGAAAATGCTAATTTTTGAGTGTTCCCTGGATTTGAAGTAACAGTAAAAGTGACAGTTAATGAGTCTAAATACACTCTGTGTGAGTGGTAAAAGGCACCAGAACCTTTCATTTAAGTTTGTTAGATGAAAATACTGAAGAGGTGGGCTACTTCCCTATGAATTGATAGCTAAGGAGGCACCAGAGGCTCCAAGAATGGTAAAACCTATTGCTGATGCTACAGGTTGCTTGCCAGACTATATGCTAAGCCCCTATTGCTGAATTTACCAGACAAGTTGGCTTCAGGATATGGAGAAACCCACCCAGACTGAACTGGAATCAATAAATTTATCTATCTATCTATCTATCTATCTACCTACCTACCTACATATTTATCTATCTATCATCTATCTATCTATCTTCTTTCTGCTAGATAGCTTTAATAATGTTCAAAGGCATGCCTGCTGGTAGACAACTAGCACTAACAGTCGTACTTGGATGTTACGGCAGGTTCTTCCCGCCAGCTGCAGCGGGTCCTGCCGCCATGGTCCCACCGCCACGTGAGCCCCCAAAAACATTCAGAGACTCTGTATTTGATACAATCCTGTTGGCCAGTTACCATTATTGTTTATGGGCTAGCTCTGTCTTAATGATTAACCCATTTCTACTTATCTAAGTATTTCCACGTGGTTATCTTATCCGGGAGCCGCAGCTGGCATCTTCTTTCTTTCAGGTCTACATCTCGACTCCTCCCTCCTACTTCCTCTTTCCTCCTTGTCTCCTAGCCCCGCCTATCTTGCTATCTCATTGGCCACAGTGCTTTATTAACCAGTATGAGAAACATATATACAGAATAACATCTCCCAACACTTGGATATGGACCCTGCTTGTCATTAACACTCTAGGCAAGATGTGCTCACTGGCACAATAGTAGGATAGCTGCTATTGGTTGCTTTATTATTAGATTTTCAACCCTACTCCATGGACAAGAACTGGCATCTGGTACTGTATGTTAGAGAAAAATCTCATGGCTGGGAAATGTCATAGACCACAATGGGGAAGCAAGTGTTGTTTTGTTGAACAGTTGTAATGTGGCTGACCAATTCCTTTCTAAATATATGTACTTATATTTCTAGATCACTGTCACTGCCAGCCTCAACTGGTCATAGAAAGAAACTTACTTTTTGTAATGGAAAGAGTACTGCAGAGACAATTCCCAATCAAGCTCTTAAGAAGTCATTGTTGTTGTGTCATACTTTCCCAGTGTTTTGCCAAGTGGGCAAAAAAAATAAGAGATTTATAAACTCTACCAAAACTCAGAAAATCTTACAAGAGATATTGCAGAAAGAAAGAATGTAAGAGCCAGAGGAAGAGACAGAGTGTTGTATAACAAATTGCCTCCAAATTGAAATACTCTATTCTAGATATAGGCTCATTAAGATTCAGAAAACTAACAAAACATACAAGTCTCAGGGAGTAATCAATGTACTTTCTCAGAATGTTCTTGAAATTACACATTCGAAAAGGTCCTCCACAAGATCCTATAGACAATAAAGACTGCTAGAGAGAAAACACTCTGTTTATGCTTTGCCAAGATGCCTGTATGTTGTACAAGAGCTCCAGGGTTGAAGCTTCCCTGAGTCATTGCCCATGTTGGAGTGGACTCACTAGTAACACCGCTAATTTCTTTTCACACAGGCTCATGTAAGTAACTCTCACTTTTATTCTGATAAGTAACACAAACAAACTCATTGATTTACCAAATGTAACTTTGTTTTCATTGTCATTTTGTCTGCCATTGGTTCTCTAGAATAGATTTTCTTCACTTCTTCCCAGGGGAAAATCACACAATTATAATAAAATATAGACAACATAGAATCCAAATATGGTAGTATACAAGGGTAATCCTAGGACTAGTGGCTGAGCTGTAAGTTCAAATTCAAATCCAACCTGGGCTACAAAAACAAAAAAAGACCCTGTCTCACAAAGAAAAAAGCAGGCAAGATATAGGACCTTAAATAAGTGCATATAGAATAGAATGTGGAACAAGATGGAAGGGCTTCAAGGAGGTAGTGATACTAGTATGAAAAGTGAGCTGGGTTTTTTGTTGTTGTTGTTGTTGTTGTGTTTGTTTGTTTGTTTGTTTTTCACTTTTAGGTTACTGATTATCACGAGCAACTCTGAATCCAGGCTGTGTACCGAATACAGAATGGTTTCTTCCTCAATGAAAGTCATTTTCCAGAACCTGATAGAAAATATTCATTTCAGGAATCTTATCTCTAACCTTACTTTCTTTATCTCCCCTTTAATTGAATCAGCCTTCTTCCCCAATTGACCTGCCCTAATTCACACTAAGTTTTTAGCATCAAGACAATTCGTTAGGACATATTTTGCACTTCTGTTAAGAAGACCCAGCCTTGGATGGAGGGGAATGAAATGGTAGGGTGGTGGAGGAGCATGGGAGGGAGGGAGAAAGGGGAAGGGAGGGAGGAAAGAAAGAAAGGACTGAGGGGTGGAGGGAGGGACAGAGGAAGGAAGAACTGGGATCCATATGTAAAATAAGAAAGAAAGAAAGAAAGAAATAAGCAAATAAATAAAAAATAAATAAATGAGAGCACCCAGCCTTTGAACCACATTCAGATAGAGAATTCACTTAGAAATCAATCTTGTAGAATTCAATCAACATTTACTTCAAAAACCATAATTCAACTGAAGAGGCAGCATAGAATGGAAAAGAATCTTTACCCACTATACATCTAACAGGGAGTTAATATTTAGAATATTCAAAGAGCTAAAAAAATCTAGATATCAAGAAGACAAATTACCCAATTAAAAATTGGAACTGGAAACACAATAGTTCTCAAAAGATGAAACACAAATGGCTGAGAAACATTTTTTTTAATGGTGAACATCCTTAGTCATCATAGAAATACAAATAAAATGTTCTTGGGGATTTCATCTTATTTCAGCCAGAATGTACAAGATGAGAGGGGGACAGGTAGAGGAGAGAGAGAGAGAGAGAGAGAGAGAGAGAGAGAGAGAGAGAGAGAGAGAGAGAGAGAGAGAGAGAGAGAGACAGAGAGAGAGAGAGAGAGAGAGAGAGAGAGAGAGAGAGAGAGAGCAGGTGCTGGTGAGGATGCAAGAGTAGGAGAGAAAGTATGGAAGTTCCACAAAAAACTAAAGATAACATTGCCACAGGATTCATCTTCTACCGCTTGTGCTGGCTGGTTTTGTGTGTCAACTTGACACAAGTTAGAATCATCAGAGGGAGGCTCCTCAGTTGAGGAAATGCCTCAACGCTGCAAGGCATTTTCTCATTTAGTGATCAATACATGAAGGCCCAGCCCATTGTGGTACCATCCCTGGGCTTCTGAACCTGGGTTCTATAAGAAGGTGGGCTGAGCAAGCCAGGGGAAGTAAGGCCATCCATGGGCTCTGCATCAGCTCTGTCTCAAGGATCTTGCCCTGTTTGAGTTCCTGTCATGACTTACTTCAGTTAATGAACAGCAATGATAAAGTGTAAGCCAAATAAATCCTTTCCTCCCCAACATTCTATTTGGTCATAGTGTAACATCAAAGCAACAGAAACCCTAACTAAGACACCACTCTTGATTATATACCCAATGGTCTCTATATCTTACTAAAGAGATACTTGCTCGTCCTTGTTCATTGCTATTCTAGTCATAATATCCCAGAAATGGAAACAACCTAAATGTCCATAATCCAATAATGACTAGTTAAAATGTGGTACATTAGCACAATGAAATATTATTCAACTGTTAAGAAAAATGAAATTGTGAAATTCATAGGTAAATGAATAGAACAGGACACACTCATTCTAAATAAGATAGCTCATACCCAGAAAGACAAACATTATATTTTTATCTCATAAGTAGTTGTCAACTTTTAAGCTTTATCTATATATGTTTTGTTGGGGGTAGCCAAAGAGGTTAGGAAAATAGTAAGCACCATGGAGGAAAAAGAAATCTTTTAAGCAAGAGGAGATAGGCTGTAGCGTGTATGTTTCCGCCAGCCTGCCATGCTGGGCCCACAGCCGTGCCAGCCCCAAATAACACTCAGAGACTCTGTATTTGATACAATCCTGTTGTCCAATTACCATTATTGTTTATGGGCTAGCTCTGTCTTAATTATTAACCCATTTCTACTTATCTAAGTATTTCCACGTGGTCGTCTTATCCTGGAGCCTCGGCAGGCGTCCTGCTTCTTCCCTGGGCTACATCTCGACTCCTCCCTACTACTTCCTCTTTCCTCCTCCTACTCTCCTAGCCCCACCTATCTTGTTTCCTATTGGCCACGGAGCTTTATTAACCAGTATGAGAAACATATATACAGAATAACATCTCCCATCAATAGGCTTTAGTCTTATAAAGGGGGAAAGAGGAAAAACAGATTTGCTGGCTAATTTTATGCCAACTTGTCACAAGCTAGAGACATTTTAGAAGCGAGAACCTCAATTAAGAAAAGTCTTCATCAGATTTGACTGTGGACAACCCTGTGGTGTTTCTTCTTGACTAATAATTGATGTGGGACAGCATAGGCTATTGTCCATGCTTACCCCGTAGTGGCAGTGGTTCTGAAGGCTGAGAAGAACATGAGAAAGCAAGCCAGTAAGCTGCCCTTTTCCATGGCTTCTGAACCAGCTCCTGCCTCCAGATTCCAGCCTTATTTAGTTACTGCTTTTACTTCCCTCAGACAGACTGGAACTGTAAACTGAAATAAACCCTTTCCTCCCTAGGTTGCTTTTGATCATGATGTTTTAGCACAGAAGTAGAAACCTTAACTAAGACAATAAAATATGAAGCATTAAAGGGTGTGGGGGTTGGAGTACTAGAGGAGGGATATGGAGAGGGAAAATAACCCTGAAAACATTTTTGAAAAGCTGTATTGGAAACCTACAATAGAAGCCTCTCTCTCTCTCTCTCTCTCTCTCTCTCTCTCTCTCTCTCTCTCTCTCTCTCTCTCTCTCTCCGCTCGCTCTCTCTCTCTCTTTCTCTCTCTCAGTGTGTGTGTGTGTGTGTGTGTGTGTGTATGAGTGTGTGTGGTGTGTGTGTGAGAGAGATACAGAGACAGAGAGAGAGGTGTGGAGAGGTGTGTGTGTGAGAGAGAGAGAGGTGTATGTGTGTGTGTGAGAGAGAGGTAGGTGTGTGTGTGTGTGTGTGTGTGTGTGTGTGTGTGTGTGTGTGTAAGAAGAGTTTAAATGGAGTTGCCCTATAATGGTGGGGGGGGGACAACATCAAACCTAGAAACCACAAACTACCAAGTAAAATATTCAGTACCAGGAACAGGTTACCTCTTTCTGAGTTGTTGGCCAATAAAGTCCCATAAACCCATAAGCAATATATGCTATTGTCATTGCTCTTCATTACCCTTCAGAAATTAACCATAAGATCCTATTTCTGTAAACACCACATTTTAAAATCACAAACATGGAGAAATCAAGTGAATATTACTCCAGAAGCTTGACTTTTACTGGCTGGCTTTTAGTTCTGGAAGATGCTAGGCACATTACCAACAGATAAAAGTAATTACCAACCTAACCCATTCACAAAGCCTATAAGTTACAATAATGAACAAGATATGTCTACTGTGGAAACCAGGATGTATTCCTGGTGCACAAAAGGACCTTGCGGACACATCCCCCTTGGAGGGATACTCCCTTAACATAGAGACAGGAGAGAAGTCCTAGTCCCTACTTCAAATGACTTGACAGATTTACATGACCCCATCTGGATAGCATAGCGCTACATGTAGAATGGGGGTGGGGGAATGGGAGGGGAGGGTGGTCAGGGTGCATGTGAGGGGGAAGAGAGGGTAACAGGGGTTAATGGAGGGAGGGAGGGAGGGAGAAGAAACTAGGATCGACATGTAAAATAATAATAATAATATAATAATAAAGATATGTCCACTGTGGAATGAATGTTAGAGTGGCGAGCAACCACTTTTTGGGTGGACTTAGGACCTGCTCCATAAGACAGAACCCATTACTGGAACAAGGCAAAAAATCCAAGTCGTAGGGTGAAACCTACTATTATATTTCTGTTAAATGGAACATAGCACTAAAGCAGATCCTGATGACAGTGTTATACTCATAGATAAGTGCATCACTCATCCCTCAAAAAAATCTTCTTCTTGCTGTAGATGGCAATTTACACAGAGAACAATTAGCTACCATGCAAATAAGAGACTATGGTGTGTTCAGACTTAAATAGAAAGCTATATCATACCCCTCCCCTTGAGGCTCAGCGATCTTCATCAAAGAGAAGGGAAGAATATTCTAAGAGCTAGAAGTGGTTAATAACTTCAAGGAAAGTATTTTTCCATATACAACATGGCAGATGCACACATAAACTCACAGTAATGGTGATAGCAGACAAGAGTCTATATAAGCTCAAGCCAGACATAATCCCAGCATGAGGGAGAAGGATATAGTCTCACCCTTAGCTGAGTAGACATTGGCATTTAATAGCTGCTGGTAAATGCAGTCAGTTTTCTTAAATAATATGACCTCTGGTGTATCTACAATTCCAAGGGAGGTCCCACACCAATGAGTAGCTAGCACAAACTAGACTCAATGAGGAGAAGAGAGATGTGTAGAGGGAAAAAGACACACACACATAGAGAGAGAGAGAGAGAGAGAGAGAGAGAGAGAGAGAGAGAGAGAGAGAGAGAGAGAGAGAGAGAGAGAGAGAGAGAAAACTAAAGGTAAGGATGAAAAGGTAGCAACAGTTTTGCCAACTATTAAATGTACTGGCTTATCAAGTTTTTTTTTAGACTCAGGAGCTTGCATTCTATAACACTGGCATTCTAAAAGGGCCTTATAAGCACTGAGAGAATAAAAGCAGATGGTGCCACATGTCTGAGCACAGCATCCTCTCCAGACCCTGAAGGCACATTCTTCAGTGGCTGATACTGGAGTAGCAGGATACAATTCTTTCCTTATAAACAGTGGTAACACTCACCAGTCTGGTTTCAACCTTCCTGAAAATGTGCTCAGGGAGGGGAATAGTACTGCACTTCAATGCTCTAACGACCTCAACACAAATTAATATACCTAACTCCCTTAGGGAATTAGTTTCAGAAATGGACAAGTGGATGTATTATATACCTGAAATGCATTTTGACAGCTAAAATGACCCACATAAAGACTCAACCTTGGAAACAAAGGGGGAGAGAAGCAAATCCCACTGTAAATACAGAACCTAATGGACTCTTTGGCACACCTAGGTATTGCAAATCCTAGGGTGACTGAGGCAAAGCGGTTGGGTAGTTAGAACCATCCTGAGCTACATGAAAGACATGATATGATTTATTTTTAGCAATCCAATTTTGAAAACAGAAAATCACCATCACGATAAGCAGCCATCTGTGCACAAACCACAACAGAATGAGCACCTCCTTTATCTTTGTTTATGTGACAACTATTATTATCACTCTCAAGTGGACCTCTATGGCCTGAACCCTGAATTAGAAAAAATATGTGTGGCAAAATTTTATAAAAATTACCAGTCAGAAAAGTAGAGCTTTGGAAATCTCACTTAAGCATGCTCTGTTTGTCTAGTGAATAAGACACGTTGTCTACTTTAAACTCAAAGAAAGCTTAATTAATTTAAATGCCACCTTGATTGCTTCTACTATTGACCAAGTGTAAGGATACACTAACTATATGAAGCAGTTGAAGGCAGCACACACTATAAAAAAACAAAGGATAATATAAGAGCCCCGTGCTGTTACAGGTTGCAAAAACTCTCACATAGCCATTACTACTGGATACAATTATGGAACCTTGACTACTTTCATTTACAACTTTTATTAGCACACATATTGTTTTCTTTTTAAAGGAGTTTTCTTACACTCAACATATTTTCCCTGACAAAAGAATTACAAAAAGGCATGAGTGCTCAGAAGTTTTCGTACATTATCTCTGTCAGACAAAACCACTTTCTTCTCTTTTCTTACAAAAACAACTTACACATTTAGGTGAAAATGTGTTATCCAGAAATCAATTTTTCTGAATATTGCAAAGAAAGATCATAAGTTTAATAAATGTGTCCTTCAGTTGTGATAGACAAGTGATAACACAGGATACTAGGTAATGAAAGCTTTTATTAATAACTCTATTACTATTAGCACTCAAAATATTCTGGCTTTGAGAGATGGAAGCCTAGTCATGACAAAGACTCATATTTTCAGTTATGTGGTTACTGATCAGAATTGGAGTCTAGAGTCTCAAAGTAAAGAATTCCAGCTAGAGAACCAGAAAAGAGACCTGAAGGTCACTTATAGATCATGTCCAGGTCTAGTCAAGGTGTCAGAACATGGTACGGAGAGGCATAGAAGTGTAGGCTGGAAATGTTGGAGCAGAATAGAAGGTATGCATGGAAACATTCTGGGATAGAATGGTGCTAAAAAAAAAGCTTCGTTTTGCTTTTTTTTGTTGTTTATTCATTGTACATACCAACCACAGTTCCCCCTCCCTCCCTCTCCACTCACCTCCCCCCAACCACCCCATCCACTCCTCAGAAGGGATAAGTACTCCCATGTGGAGTCAACTAAGCCTGCCATATTCAGTTGAAGAGAACCAAATCTCTTCCCCCTGCATCGAGACTGAGCAAGACATCCATAGGAAATGGGCTTCAGAAATCCAGCTCATGTACCAGGGATAGATCCTGATCCCACTGTCAGGGGCCGCACAAACAGACCAGGTTACAAAACGGCAGCATGAAGAGGGCCTAGTTCTGTTTCATGCAGGATCCCCACTTGTTGGTGGAGTGCCTGAGCTCCCATGATTTCGTGTCATTGTCATGATCTTGACCAGTCATGACCTTGACCCCATCCCTACCCACATAATCCCTTCTCCCTCTCTTCGACTGTAGCTCTGCCTGGTGTTTGCTGTGGATCTCTGCATCTGTTAAAGCCTCTTGGTATATCAGGATGCATTTTTTAAAGTACCCACATCTTCCTGCAGTGAGTGGAGAGTGTCTATCACAATCTGAGCTACTCACCCATGAATAGCTCATGGGAGCCTGGGTTTGCTTTGATGGTCTTTATTTTTCAGTTTCTGGATCCATGCTGAAGCCAACTTCGTTTTCACAGAAATAACTGAACATCTTTATCAAAATGATCTATGATTTTCTCAGACAATAAGGTTTTCTTTTCATATGCAAATTTCCCCTTCTAGGGGAACAGTGAACTACTAAGAACCTTACTTAAATTGTCCATGAAGTCCCTTTCTCTCGGGAACAGAAGTGTGAACCACTCTTGTGAAATCTAAACTGAAGGGTCCTGTTTCTAATTTTGCAGGCAGGAATTGGAGTTTCAGTAACTGTCCTTAAGCGCACGCTTGTAGCTTTTGTATCCTGGGTACACTGTGTGAGCAAAGTGCACCTGTATACTTCACTGAGCTTTGAGCAGCAAATCTAGAGATTTGAAGAGTGCAGGCATAGTATTGGCTTGAGAAGCCTTTCTTCAGGAAATGAGCAACCAAACCAAAAATTCCTGCACCAGACCTTACTTCTCTTTCGAATCTCCCAGAAAAATAACTCCTTTTAATCCCTACACTCAGAGACTGAGACTACCAGATCTCTGTAAATTCAAGGCCAGAATGATCTCCATAATGAGATCCTGCCCACCCCCAATCACTTACTCATGGACAAATATAACTACTTACAGATGCACATGTACAGGACAAAAACATAACTGACCAAAAGGTGAGTTCTAGTGCCAAAATAAAAGGATCCACCATGGATCCACAATGCAATTTCCACAACTGAAAGCTCCCCAGACAACAATGGAGTTCATGCCTCCTGGTTTCCCTATGGATCCAAATATCAGGAACTACCTGCCCTAACAGATGGACCAAACTCTTTATCTATTGCCTAGTAGTAACGAATAACAAAATAACAAGTTTCTTTCTTTTCATCTATGCATTTATATAGCATTTATGTATCTATGTATATATTGCATATACACAATAAAATTATTTATTTCACAAACATCTCTAAAAACATAGTTGAGGTTGATGATCACATTCTCTTTGAAATATAGACCAACTTTTAAAAAGTCCTTCCTTTTGAAATGTAATAAAATTCTAAAAATTCATTTCATTTAAAAGAAATCTTGATGTAAAGTACATACTATATCTTATAGGACATGTGCATATTCAGAAAAATGTTCAGTGTCAGAACAGTTCATGAATGATGTCATGTGATAATTCTGAGAACTTATGTGATAACTCCAAGGAAATAAGACAAGAGTCTTCTAATCTCTGTTTCTCCATAACATGGGTTGTTCTTGTTCTTGCCTCTCCCAGGAATAGTAAATAGGAGTGGCTTTACTTTAGATTACCCATCATCTTATCCATTATGATGTGTCCAGAATGATGTGTCCAAGCACAGGTTGTCCCAATGACTGTCTACAGTCTGAACTTTGCTCATGAACTTGTGTAACCCTCAGAATGCCCTCAGAATATGGTCTGATGCTCTGAATGAAGTTGGCTATTGCATGAAACTTCAGTCTGCCTCATTTTTAGGCTCAATTCTGCCAAGTTCACGATGCCAACTAAAGTAATAATGGTCCAGGAAATATAGACATTCAATATATTTACTGATTTTGGTGGTAAAATTGAAAACCATAGAACACTGAAGTGTTTATTGATCTTGTAGCTGACAAGGAAGAAATTAATTCACAAAATCTTCTGTCTTTAACAAATAAAGTTTTTAGATGAATAACTGAGAACTAAGAAAGTTAATTCTCTTGCTTTAGCTCACATAACTAATAAGGTAAGAAATAATATGTCCCAGGCTCCTAATATAGTGCCTCTTCCAAAATGTTGCTTTATAATTAGTTTTTGCTAGGTAAAGCATGAACTTTGTGGTTTGTACAAATATATCTAAATTATCTGCTTTGAATAATTTTTTTCTAAATTTATTAATATTTATTAGACTCAGAAAAAAACCTACAACAATGTGTATGTGACTTCAATAATGAACAAGTCAAGTGAGATGAGTCCTTCTGCAACACAGTTTCTGGTACTCTACTACAGAATGAAATCCATACAATAGACAGAGTAAAACAAAATGAGTTGAATACATAACTTCAAGCTAAGAAGTGCATAAGGCCAAGGAAAAAGAAGAAAAAAACTTGAAGGTAAATGTGAAACAAGACATGGGCACATTCACTCATAAGGTAAGTCTAGCAATAATTATGAAAATTGTCTGATTACAGTTATACAAATATAAACTCATAGGTAAGTATTTTCTTGTAGCCAATAGATATCATAAAATAAACCTGGAATCCTTTCATGATTTGCATGCTTGTATCTGCAGGAAATTGAAGAATAACTACCACAAAATTTCACTCTGTGAATGAAGACTTCCAAATGCTAGGAATTCCCTGTACCCTTATATTTACGTTTTGATTCTATTTAGGAAAAAAAAATTGCTTTAGGTAGTTTATACCTAAACTAATATACCTAAATTTTTTAAATGATTCTGAAGAATTGAGCTTTAAAAGCAGATTGTTTTTATTTTTATCACCTAGAAAAGAATTCCCTCGGAACCATTACTTACACTCTCAACACAAGTAGACAGAAAATAATTTGGCCTATACTGCAAAGCTTTTTAGAAACAAGATGCCTTCTGGGACCACTGAACTAGTAACAGATATTTATTTCCACTGCAAATGACTCTAAAAATTCAGGCTTTAGTGGTGATGGTCTTTGAATTCATGCATTTTCTGGCTTCTCCCTTCCCATCAGATTGTCTACTGTTAAGCACACAATTTATAACAGCACAAAGAAATTGTCTGTTTTAAGTCATGCTTCCCTTTTTATTTTCTGAAGTGCATCAACATCCCAGGTCAACATAGATGCTTCAGAGTTCTTGTCATGACCAAAGGTCACCTCAACAGTGGCAGCATTTAGTATCTTGATGGTGTAGAAACCTAGAGATAATCTCCAACATGAGCGAAGGTAGTTGATCAACAGTCAGATAAGTGATTTGTTTGCTTTGAAATTCTCGTTGCTTTCATATCAGATATTCTATCACATGCAAATAGCATCAGGCACCTTTTTCATTTGTGTGTCCTTTCCTTGGGTACCATTTTGTAAACAAGAAAACCTTTGGGTCCTGATTTGCAAAAAAGAAAACCCTTTCACAAGCTCCTCATAAAAATATAATTATTTCATCATGGTTCACATTCATAACTCAAACCCAGCAGGAGGTTGTTAAGCCATCATGGCCAGACTAGGGCAACACTTACCTACCTGGGAAGATTTAGCAAACTAAGGGTGAAACCACTGAAGTTTAGTAAAAGCAAACAGAAGAGGTAGATATTGAATGTTTACTAACACTACATTCTTTAAAATGCAACTGTGCCGCTTTTGTATGATATAAACATAAAAATCAAAATGATAGATTGTTGAATTTGTAGGCAAATTCAGATGAACATACTCTGGCTTTATTTCTTCATGGGTAAAATATATATTTATATTACATAAATATATATTATATGATAAAATATGTATTCCACACTAATTTCATGACAAATCATCTAAAGTCTTTAAAAATTGTTTGGCCTAGTTCCTTGTTTCATGTCAAATGACAGACAGCCACACATTTATTCTCTCAAAAATATTGTTAAAAATCTTTTTCTGTTTGCCAAGAATTCTAAGTATTAAAAACACAAGTGGTAAGGGGGAGGAAACATTCTAATCAGAACAGAGTTTAAAGTCTAAATAACAGCAGATAGAAAATTATAGACTAGCTGGCTAAGAATGAGAATTGGGAATTCACATGCTCAAGTTTAATTAAATAAGCATGTTTTAATATGCCAAGGTATTCCTGTGTTCATCCACAATACAAATCTGGTTTCCCATTTTGACTTCCTTGTGCTCGAACATGACGCCTTTGTCACAAAGCGCACATGAAATTTAGCTTGGACTAAGAGTCAAAGCTAGCTCTGATCATGACTCAGCAGATTCTTCGTAAGAATACTTTACATTTATTCACAGGCTGCCTGAGAAGATTTCCTTCAGTGGCAATTTCTGCCATTACTCTAGCACACCATAAGTTTTTCTCTCCTTAAATAATCATAAGAATCTTTTCATGTACATTTAAACAAAACTTGAAACTATTTGTATGAGCTTTCATGCAGGTCCCTAGCCCTTCCTTTCACCTCCGTCTAACTACTCCAAGCAGCCTACTTGGTAGGTATCCTGTAAAAGCAGCCACCACAGGAATCCCTCCTAATACGAGCAATTGTTTTCAAGGTTTTTCTTCAATTAACAAACTCAGAGAGGCAGAGAGAGAGAGAGAGAGAGAGAGAGAGAGAGAGAGAGAATTCACTTTGCCTCCTTCCTTGCCTAAAGACAAAGCATTTGAAAAAAATCTTATCAAACTTTTCTACTGAAGGGTCCAGGCCATCATCCAGGCCCTGGCTTTGGCAGCCATGACAGGCTTCAGAAAAGATCCACTAAGATATAGTCCCCTGACTCAACAGGATGTGCAGAGCCCCAGACCTTGCCCAACTTTGCCCTAGTCACAAGGAAGCCAGATATCCTCCATGTGACAAGGAATCAATCAGAAGTTAGCTGTCAGACTCTGGATGTGCTTTACTGATACAATGGAATGCAGAGCATAGCAACCACACTTGGAGGGCCTCTAGTTATAGCAACCTTCCTGCAGCTGCAGTTGACCAATCAACACAGGGCAGGTTGCCTAAGCCCAGAAGTACACCAATCCTGAGACTGTTGCTATGCAACTATTGGACCCCTGACACTCCCCTTGCTCTACCCCAGTATATTCCCTGCCCTACTGCTGCTCGAGGTCCTCCTTTTCCACATGCTGTGTAAGATGGATGAGGAAACCTGAGTTAACTCATAAAATTAAAGACTCTTTGCTTTTGCATTGGATAGGGTCTCTTGGTGATTCGGGGAGTTCAGACTTTGAGCACAACACTACATATTTATTCAATTATGTACTTGCGTGTGTATGTATTGTGTGCATGCATGTGCCTGCACACACATGTGCCACTGCATATGGGTGGAAGTCAGAGAAGAATCTGTGGGAGTCAAGTCTTGCATCCTGAAGATCTATGATCATGAAGCTCAGAAGCCATGCCTCTATATACTGAGCAACCTTGCTTACTACCCCATCATCACACTTTGTACTTTTAATTTTGTCAATAAATATTTGCTGAAAGATAAAAGGATCATGGTAAGGAATTGGATGATGCAAAGACCTCAAATTCAAAATCAATCAGTATAAATAAGCATAAGTTCAAAACCATTTATAAAGTATTTTTATAATTGTGATTTATTCTTTTGTTATCTTAATGTTTCTGATTGCCACTTTGACAGTAACTTGCCCAGTTACATACATAAACCTAATGCTTATTCCACAACATCCCCAAATTCTAATATTTCTCAAAAGTCAATGTTTTCTGAGATATACAACAGTGATAATTAATGGGGAAAATAAAACAGAAAGCAGGGGTGATGACACAGGAAATTAGAGGAAGAGCTTAGATGTAGAGGGAAGAGGATGGTGGGGGCAGGACATGGTAGCAGTGGATTGAAGGTGATCCAAGTATATTATGTACTTGTGTGAAATATAATGAAATCCATTTGGTACAGTTATTAAATGCTAATGATGTGGGGGAAGAAAATGTTTAGCTTTTCCAAAAAGCTAAATTCCTATTACTGAGACAAAATTTCAAAACACAAAAGGCATTTTAAGATACTTGTAGAGTGCCTTTATGCCTGCACCCTACAAACAGAAGTTGATTTCAAAGATTCTCTGCTAGGATGAGTGTGAAGTTCAGTGATACAGCACTTGCCCACCACAAATGAAGGTAGCCTTCCCATCCATCCTGTAAACTTTCTGGCAAAACAGTTACAAATTCCCTTAGAAATAAGCTAGGTTTCCTCTCTTTCAACCCCTTATTTCCTGCTCACAACCACTGCCTGCTTGCCTAGATGAGCAGCCTATCTCCAATCTGTATGAGCATAAGGACAGGAAGCAGATTCTATCTCTGGGAATTATGAGTAGTTTTTCTACTTTTATTTGATCTTGCTTTATACATGCTCCTTTTACAAATAAGATTCTTTTACACTCACCGTGTTTAATGTTGTAATGTGTCCTAACAGACCTAAGATCATGAGTTATTATTTCCTCCTGCATATGCATAATTTGACATTTGCTTTGCAAATCAAATCAGCATGATCTATTAGCTATACAAGTTTTTGGGTTTTTTTTTTTTTCTTTCTGGGGGTGGGGGATTTTAAGCTCTGCAGCTGCTTCCCATAGAAAATGAATTCCCATGCAGGTGTCCTCGCTTAAAGACAGACTCATGATTCTGCTTTCTGGATTCTCCTTAGCTTTCAGTTCTACTCAGCGGCACTTCTATATGGATATCTTTCTCAGTAGTGTACCCACATTTTTTGAAACATCTTCTGATGTAAATCCTCTATATCACGTGACTCTGTGAGTCCCCTTGCCAATAAAATGGCAGATACTAAGTGGAAAATAATTACTGCCCAGCACTGTCATCCTGTTTTTCAAAACTAACAAAAGAACAGTCTTGAAAGCCAGCCTCAGCTAAAAGAGAAATGCTTAATAAATTCATAAAGCTTAATTAACGTATCAAGAGGCAAGACTGAGGCATCTCTGACTATGATATAAAAACATCCCCTACCATAAGGAAAAGCAGGAAATTGCCCATTGGGACCTGTGGAGTGTGAACAGAAAGGAGACAGGAACAGAGAAAAGCACCAATAGATGATTGGTGATGGATGGATGGATGGATAGATAGATGATAGATGATCTAAAGAGATAGATGGCATAAAATATTTTATAGATATATATTATGAATATTGGTATCAAAGAGGGATGATGGGAGATGTTATTCTGTATATATGTTTCTCATACTGGTTAATAAAGCTCTGTGGCCAATGAGATAGCAAGATAGGCGGGGCTAGGAGACAAGGAGGAAAGAGGAAGTAGTAGGGAGGAGTCGACATGTAGCCCAGGGAGGAAGGAGGACGTCAGCCGCGGCTCCCCGATAAGACGACCACGTGGAAATACTTAGATAAGTAGAAATGGGTTAATAATTAAGACAGAGCTAGCCCATAAACAGTAATGGTAATTGGCCAACAGGATTGTATCAAATACAGAGTCTCTGAGTGTTATTTGGGGCTGGCGCAGCTGTGGGCCCATGTGGCAGCAGGACTGGGAGGCCGGCGAGGAGACCTGCTGTAACTGAGGGGCAAATCCGGAAAAGGAACTACTGAAATATCTAATATCCTTCTTCCCCAGCACTAAAAGATTAGGTTGTGGCTCTCACATACCCAGGCCCCAGCTCAGGGGAAAGGAGGAATGGGAAGAAGCTGAGCCTGCACATTTACACAAAACACTTTTCTAAACGATTCTGTTTTAAACTGGCAGAAATTTAAAGCAACTCATTGGAAAGTCATTGTTTATTCTTTCATCCCAATCAGTCAAGACAATATCCATCTAAAAAACAAAGTAAGTATTCATTAATCCCAGAAACATGTCTACTCAGTTGTGATTTATGACAAAATAGTACTAGAGAACAATGGAAACAAAGTTCACTCCAACTTGTATAGCTAGAATGATTAAGCTACTGTGTGGGAAAATACTTGATCCTACATTATTTCATATATGAAAATGTATTTCAGATATCAAAGTAAGATAACTATGTTATAGTAAGATAGCCCCTGGTTACAAATAAAATCTTAGATTTACCCACTACAAATTATACTGTAGCCATAAATAGAAAACATATGCCAGAATTCAAAGATTTACTACAATTTGAAAATACAAAATATGGATCAATATTTATATTGATTAAATGTTGGAATAATAGTATTTGAGATATACTGAATAAAATAAAATACATTGTTACAATTCAACTGGTTCTTCCTGCTTTGAAATGTAGGTAATCATGCAGACACAAGCAGCTCTAATTGAACTATTATATAGGGTGTGTGTGTGTGTGTGTGTGTGTGTGTGTGTGTGTGTGAGAGAGAGAGAGAGAGAGGGAGAGAGAGAGAGATGTGGAAGGGGTTGAAGGGAGGTAATGAAGACAGGAAATTATGTAATTATATTTTAATTTTTTAAATTGCAAAGAAAAAATAAAATTTCATGAAATTGAGAGAAAACTTACAAATAAGATTCCTATAGGGTTCAGCAATCCTGTCACTGGGTGTATACAAAGGAATGAAGTCAGCATTTCCCAGTGGGACCTTCATTCCCTTGTTCATTGATTGCAGCATCATTGGAACAGAAAGAGATGGAAACCACCTGTGTCTGTTGGATGAAGGGTAAAGAATACTGATGGGCAGTTTTCCTGCCTCTAGCAGGAAGGGGAGTCTACTGTTTGTAGAAATCTAAATGGCAAATGTGTATGGCTCCATAAGGTGTTTATAAATTATCAGATTTGCAATTGATGGCCACCCATCTCCCCTGCTGCTGGCATGCCCACCACTGCCACTGTCACCTCTTCCACAACCACCACCTCTCCCTCAGTGATTCAGACCCACGCACAGGAATGAACAAATACTGCCGCTGCCAGTCTTGCTACCACATTCCCTCAAACTCACAGAAGCTGAAAACAGACTTGTGATGGGTGGAAGAAAACAGAAAGGTATCGATGAATTGGTGTTTTTCCAAGACAAGTTCTAGAGATCAGTTATGCATTAGAGTGCCTAATGGTAGCAGTGTGAGTATGCTGTACATTAAGAAATTAAGAGGACAGAGCTCATGTTACGTGATAACACATCTTACTCCAAGCTTGAACACACACAAACAAGAACACATGGATTTCAGGAAATAATAGGTTTGTATAGTACTTTGGTAGTATGATAGGTATCAAGGTTAAACACAAAGGTTCAAACTCATAAAATACACGTTAAATATATAGATATTTTGTGTACCAATAAATAGCAAAGCTTTTAAAATGCTGCTGCAGGTTAGGCCGTTGTAGGTTAGACAGTTTTCTTTGTGGAGATAGAGATGTAGCTCAGTTGTCAGGATGCTCCTCTGGTAGACAGGAAGCCCCGGGTTCAATCCATCATACCCCAAGTAAACCAAGAAGGGTAGTAGACACCTATGATCCCAAAATTTGAAGTTATAAGCAAAAACAACCCCAAATTGAATTCTTCTGCAAAGACTGCAGGAAGGAGTGGGGAGAGTAAGAAAGAAGGAAGAAATGGTGTTTTACCACTTAAAGCCTATGACAGGTTCATCACATATTTAATGTCTAACAAAGGCAGTATTTCATTTCAAATTGGGCTTGATTGTTGCCTAAAATCCTTTCTTAATTTTACCAAAAAGTTTCTGTTCCTATATAAAAAATATAGTACTTCAAATTTGTTTAATTTATTAAAAAATGCAAAGGAAGGCAAAGAAAATTCAAGAATTTGGAAGTGCATAGTTAGGAAACTGCAAAGAGAAAGCTCTGCAAGAATGCTAATTATTTATCCAAATGGAATGGCATAGAGATTGATCCAAAAGTGGTTGATTAACTATGTCTGTATTTAATACATTTTCTCCATTCATTTTACAGTTTGCAGTTAAAAGACAAGAGAAGAAGAATTTGTCTTGCATATAAGAATAACTGCATAGTTAATTTTTTACCTGGATGCAAGTAGTCAATACTACAGCCTGCTTTTTCTTAAGCCATTTCAGCTAACCTGAGGAGACTCTTCACTATTGGACATGATTTTTAAAGAAGTCAATATTTTTATTAACACGTCCATTGAAATAGTCAACAGCATTCCAAACATGTGTTATCAATTAACATTTAGCCTCTGAATATAAAAACAGCATTTTCTTTGCATTTGGAATGAATGTATACAGTAATTTAAGTGATGAAATTAAAGTATCCCTTTAGGAAAGTTTAAGAAGTTCTTACGTCTAACTTTACAAAGTTAGAGGGGACCAGAAGAATGGCTTAGCTCTTGGAGGCTTGCCACCTGAGCGCCATCCCCACTTCCACATAAAGTTGAACACACAGAACAACTCCACAAAGTTGGCACTAACCTTTACACACGTACCATGATACATACACATACCCATCATACATACACAGTAAATAATTCTAACATTGTTTCTGCAGTTTTATAAACTATCATAAAAATCATCGCACATGGAAATTAGCCAGCCCAGAAGCCTATATATCTCAATCAACTTTTAGACAGTTAGAAAAGTCATTCAGAAGCCGTCACACCTCACACTGTGTCCCACATGTGTTCCACATCTCCACTACAGCATGTATGTTTTATGTATGTATCTACCACCCAAAACAAAAAGATCCATGACAGAAAAACTGTTACATTTACACCCTCTTTCATAACTCCTGTCCATTATCCCTCCTCATCCCCAAATATTTATCCTCTCTTTTCCTCTTTTTTATATTATACACACCCACATGTACATCTGTTTACATGTAGGAAGTACTGACCATGCTTTAGCTTTAAACCACCACATTTATGGACTCACCTGACTCCTCAGTACTGAGAAAATGAGCATAATTCTCGGCTTTGATAATTTTCTACTTCCTATCCGTAGCATGTTTATGTATCCATAAAAGAGTATCTTTTGTACTCTCTGTACCAACTTACACAATTTTGTGTTCAATGGTAAAGTTTTTATCAGTAATGTAAATGAAAGAAAAGCTACTCTCTCACCTCTGGCCTACTCTCACCTGCTGTGTTCCTTTGTTGAAGCCACCTTAAAACAGTAATATAAAACTGAGTGGCTTATGGTGGGATGTTATGAGTAGGTTCCCCTCCCCCTCTCAGGTCTGGTCCCACTACCACGCCAACCCCAAATAACACACAGATATGCTGTATTAGTTATACTTTGGTTGGCCTGCTACTAGCATTTCTTATCGGCTAGCTCTGTCTTAAGTATTAACCCATTTCTATTAATATAAATACTCTCATGAGGTCTCATCTTACTGGAAAGTGAGGCCGGCATTCTCTCTGTCAGTCCACCATCTTGAATCTCCTCCCTCCTACTGCCTCTTTCCTCCTGGTCTCCTAGTCCCGCCTATCTTGCTTTGCTATTGCCAACAGGGCCCTATTCATTAACCCAACCAATAAGAGAAGCATATTTACAGAATGACATCTCCCATCAGTGGGAGTGCAAACTTATACAGCCATTTTGGAGATCAGTATGGTGGTTCCTCAGGAAAATGGAAATCAGACTACCACAGGACCTGGCAATCCCCCTCTTAGGCATATACCCAAATGATCCACATACATGCAACAAAGACATGTGCTCAACTATGTTCATAGCAGCATTATTTGTAATAGCAAGAACCTGGAAGCAACCTCAACTGAAGAATGATAAAGAAAATGTGGCACATCTTTACAATGGAATACTGCACTGTGGAAAAAAAAATGGAATCTTGAAATACGCAGGCAAGTGGATGGAACTTGAAGAAATCATCCTGAATAAGGTAACCCAGTCACAAAAATAAGAACATGGTATGTACTCGCTCATATATGGATTTTAGACCTAGAACAAAAGATCACCAGCCTATAATTCACACCTCCAGAGGAACTAGGATACATGGTGGATTCTAAGAGATTCATATAAGGTCCTTCACAGAAGGGGGAAGGGAAAAGTTCTCCAAAGCACATGGAGAATGGGGGGGGGCAGTGAGTGTAGAGGGAGCTAGGAGAAAGAGAAGGGGAGGAGAGGAAAGCATATGGGACTAGTAAGATTGAGTCAGGGGAGGAATAGAAGACAGAAGAGAAAAACAGACAGACAGAGACAGAGAGACAGACAGAGAGAGAGAGAGAGAGAGAGAGAGAGAGAGAGAGAGAGAGAGAACATAAAAGAGGGAGCCATTATAGGACTGAAGAGAAAACTGAACCTAAAGAAATGTCCAGATACCTACAAGACTGGCTCCAACTAACAATTTGAGCAACCATGGAAAGGCTACCATAAATGCCCTTCCCTGATAATGAGATCAACGACTAACTTATCCACCATCATGGAGCCCTCATCTAGTACCTGTTGGAAACAGAAGCAAGCACCCACAACTAAACACTAAGTCAAACTAGAATCTAGATGCAGAGAGGAAGGTCAAGACCACACTGCAGAAACACATAGAGACAGCTGACCTGAACGAGGAGGAACTAACAGGCCCTCAGACTGACAGCTGGGAATGCAGCATGGGACTGACTCAGATCTCCTGAACATGGGTTTCAGCTAGAAGGCCTGAGCAGTCTAAGGGACCTCAGACATTGGAAAGAGAGGGAAAGAGGAAAGAAGGGAGGGAGAGAGGAAGGGAGGGAGGGAGAGGGAACTGGGATCGGTATGTAAAAAGTAAATGAATAAATAAAATAAAAATAACCAAGTGGCTTAAAGTGATAAAAAAAATCCCCTGTAGTTCTACAGGCATAAAGTCCACAAGCAATAATTGGTGGGGCCATGCACCTTCCATAGTACTGAATAGAAATGTTCCTCCTTGCTTCTTGCAAGTTATAGGGGTTATTGACCTTCGTAGGCAATCCGGGCTTATAGCCACACTGGTCCAGTTTGTGGTGCTATCTTTATACAGCTTGCTATTTTGTATGTCTATTTTATCATAATTCTGTATCTATAAAGACATTTGTCAGTAGAATTAGGACCTAGTTGGATATCTTTGTCACAAGCTCCTTAACCTCACTGGATCTAAAAAGATATCTGACCCTTTTTCATATGAGATGGAATTCACTGAACATCTGACTCTTTGTCCAAGTAAGGTTACATTCAGTAGTTTGGGAAAGAGGCTATACACTATTTCATAGAAAGGAAGTGAAAGCATGGAATGTAGGAGGTAAGGGAAAAGGAGTGAGTGAGGAGACAAATTACAGAAAATTAGGTGGACTGATAGATGTAATTACACACCATGCTGGATAGACTTCAGTAGTTAGTTTTTTAACAATAAATGTTATATATAATCATATATGGCATATATATTGTATATCACACATGTATCTAATTACAAATATCTAGAATAGTATCTAAGTTTTATTCAACTATGAATCCTAACACCTAACAGTGTTCCTGAATACAACAGAAGAGAACAAAAAGAAAAAGAGTTGGCACAATCGTCACAGTAGGTCTGTGGCAACTACAGTCTCCCTGGGCTTAGAATTGGCTTTAACAGATAGACTTTCAGATTACAGAATCACCGCAGTGCAAAAATATATTTTCATGTGTCTAAAAGCAGTATGTTAGATGGTGACAACAAAAGTTTAGCTCTGGAAAGAATAGGGAAAATGGTAAAATGAAGGAGAGGTATGATACATACAGGTGTGATATTTGATGTAAAGGAAATTCAGAGAGCATTCTGCTATGTGCCAGGAGGGTTTCATAAGAAGTCCACATGAATAGGAATATAAGTATGAATGGGAGAGAAAAGAATGGAGACTCCCAGAAAGCTGACCTCAAGATAGAGAAAAAGACTTTTGTTGCATAAAGGTAGAATGGAAGTGATTTATCTTGGAAAGAGGAAAATAGCCTAGCTTCTTAGAACTGCTCAGTGGGAAAAGAAATTACACTGTCACAAGTTTAAAATACCTGTCAAGAATATAGAATGCAACCCTGGAAGTTGTGAAATAGAAGTCATAGGTCCATCCTAAGATGTGACAAAAATTGCATTTCTTTTAATAAAATTCAAAACATGATCACTTTTTTTTATCATTCCAATGCCAGTCGTTGTGTGTTATGCCTGGTCACCTGTTCAACTTCTCACAGGAGGACCCACATACCCACATGATTGTGCCAAGGCATGCCCCAAATCATCTTATTCTATTTCAGGTGCTTGATATTGTGATTGGGTACAGCTTGTAGTGCCTGCCTTTGTATGTGTGATTAGCTGAAAATTATGCCAGTACAGAATTTACCATTTTTAGAAAAAGTCTTACCAGATTACCCAGTGAGTTTAAAAGGACAAGATTTACATTATAAACATTGCCACATTGAAAAGCTTAATCTTGTGGTAGTAATCAAGAACTAAACTCACTTATCTTTCCCTCTCAATCTCCAAAATTCCCAGTGTAATCTTACCCAGAAAAGAAAAGGAATTGCCAGTGACAAAAGTACTAAAGGCAGTACATGGAAAGAGAATTTTCCCTGATCAGAGATCTTAATGACTGATTTTCTGAACGGTACAGAGTGAAAGCAGCAAAGCCTGCTGGGAAGGTGGTCACTGGTGGATCTGCTCGAATCCAGACAACAACCAAGTATCAAGATGATAAGAGGGTGGGGTACTGAGACAAGAATAGAAATGTGCAGGGGCTATATTTGCCTGACCCTTTGTTCTCAAACACTGTCCATCCACTTAGAGTCCCTGTGTTTGCATCCAAGCACAAGCCAGGACATCTGCTAAAGAGTAACTGGTCTACCTCACTGTCCTTTTAGGAATGGCTTTCTCAGATTCTCCCCAACCTACACCTCCCTTCACACTACAAAGAGCACATGGTCATCACTTCCAGACTTAACCTACACTTGGTTCATGAGTTTGAAATTTTCACCCTCTGCTATTTCAGGGGGAAAAATCACAAAAGCAAAATCTATAGCAAGTAAACAGAATAAAGAAATTAATAATTTGAAAACAAACATAGAAAAGAAGATAAGATTTGCAAGATGAAAAACATTCTGCCTATCCCCTGACCAGCTACTTCCAATCTTCCAGCTTGCCCAAGGTTAATACATTTTATAACAGAATTCATTTCTACTCAGCTTGTTTATTCTTTTTTTTAATCATTTTTTTTATTTTTAAACAATCTTTTCTCATTTTACACACCAGTCCCAGTTCCTACTCCCTCCCCTCCTACTCTTTGTTCTTCAGATCAGTTCAGAGAAACGTGATTAACCCAGTGCTTTGTTCTGCTTAGGAAGACAAAATTTAATAATGTCATAATTGAGACTAGGTCGCACTGACCTGTACCAAATTACCTCTAATTTACTTCACAAGCTGAACTCGGCAATTCTCTCTATAGAAACCTAAACATTTGGAATGTGGATCAACTATGGAGACAGACAATCATAACAACACCTGAAACTTATTTTCCTTTCTCTCTCAAGGGGACACTACCACAATCAAATTTCCAAATCTTCTGAACATAAGCAAAGCCATTTTACACACCATGCTCCATAGGTTCAGTTTATAAATACTGGAATGCATCTTTTGCATTATAGACCGATTATCAAAGTTCTAGAAATTAAGGAACCATGACATGTGCTAGCAAAGAGCAAGCATTCAAAACGCCCTGATAGTTGGTTAATCAAGAAGCTTTCTAGCCTTTTTCAAATTTGAAAGTATATCATTTTCTTTCAGTGTCGTTATTTTTAATTCATACTAAGCATTTGAAAATTAAATTTATGTTGTATTTAAAATTCTCAATTCTATTCTGTCTTAGTAAGGATTTTTATTGTTGTCATAAAATACCATGACCAAAAGAAACTTCTGGAGAAGAGGGATTTACTGCATCTTACAATTTGTAGACCATATTGAGCAAATCCAGGCAGGAACCCACAGAGAGGAGCTGACACAGAGGCCATGGAGGAATGATGATTCTCCTAGTTAGCCCAGTCTATTTTCTTATATACCTAAGGACAACCAGCCCAGGGGTTACACCATCCATAGTGATCTGGACTCTCCCATATCAATAATCAATCAAGAAAATGTCCCCATAGGCCAATCTGGTAGGAACTTTCCTCATTTGTGATTCCTCCTCCAAAATGACTCTAGCTTATGTGAAGATGACATAAAACTATCCAGCACACATACTAAATGTTCAATTAAATATTTCTAAAAAAAAAAAAAAAACCCAGCTCATTCACTAGGTACAGGTTGTTAACCAACTGATAGGGTCCCCACAAACAGATCAAGCTACATAACTCACCCACATGCAGAAGACCTAGGTCAGTCACATGCAGGCTCTCTAGCTATCAATCCAGATTCCTTGAACTCCCACTATTCTTCATACTGGGATGCCACACTCAGTATTGATGCAGGGCTAAGAGCTTGGTTCTGCCTCAAGTAGATGTGTCATGATGCTTTGTTGACTCTCATGGGAGGAGTGCCCCTTTCTGAATGGAGATGGAGGGAGGAGGAATGGATGGAGGAGTAGAAGGGAGGCAGGAGAAAGAGGAGGGGACAAAGGAGAAGAGGAAAGGGAAACTGTGGTTGGTATGTAAAGTAAATGAAAAAAATAATTTAAAAAAGAAGAAAAAACTTTATAGAGGACTTCAAGTTGAAGTAGCCATTTATTTTCTTATTTTAAAAAGTAGAATCCATGTTTGACCCTCACATTTAACATGTAAACTGAAGTTTTTATTCTATTTAGGAAAAACTTAAAGTTTTAGAGTTACATCTTAAAAGCTTTGTTTACTTAAATGCTTGTCTTGTAGGAGTAACGTACAAAATCTGACACTCAAAACTGGTCATAGCAACTCAGAAAGTAAAAAACTATACCTTTCAGAAAAGCACTACTATTGAGACTATTTCAAGATAATCACAGAAGTCTATAATTAGTAATCTAGACATGTAGTTGTACACTAGGGAGCCTGAGTAACAAACAACAAAGAGAAGGATATTAGTAAATTTGTAAATGGAGTGAACTATCACATATGAAAAGCTTTACAGACTTAAGATTTTCCTAGAAACTTTATTTTTATGGAAACAATGCTGAGCTCACACTTCTGTTTATCTTAGCTCTTTATCTGTTCAGTCAGTGCCATATTCAGTTGAGCAAATGCTCCCACCAGGTCAGTTTGTGGGCAAAAGTGTGGGGCATTACACCCCCTCTCCCTTGCATGATTCTTCCATCTAATCACTCACCTTTTCAAGTTCTGGATGTTCTTATGTCTTCTAAAAGAAAACTACAGTGACTGAGTAGACTATGAGCAGTGATGTCTCTGCTCTTTTATTGCATCAGCTAAAAAAAATGATAATATTCTAGAGAACATCTATTACAGCACTGTTGTTAGGAATTTGACACATTTCGCTTTCTAAATTTTAATATGCAGGCCCAAAAGCTTTCTATTACAGAGACAATTGGAACTTGTAACAGATACTATCTGGGTCCTACTCTTATCTCTTTGGCCATACTACTTAAGCATACATCAATTTGATTTCTAACATAAGAGGGTCTTCTCTGGACATTTAATTCTATTTCCTCCAAACACACAGCATTGGGAAGTGCTAAAAAATCTAGTAGACTTCCAAGAGACTCCCAACTGAAGATAGGGGTTGAGTGGGGGGAGTAAGCATAGCCCCTCCAGTGAAGGAAAACCATGTAGGTGAACTGGTTTCAGAATTTCCCCTAATGGGATGAAGGTCAATTAACCACCACAGTAACTGGATTGTTAGAGTATGTTGCTGGTTGAATTCCTGACCCTGTCTCAAGTCCCCTAACTCTGGCGTCAGGACTTCTTGGTCTTTTAAATATATCACGTGAACATCCCTAAATTAGCATTTGCCTCTACTAGAACTCATCTAAGAAGTAGTCCCAAGAAGGGATCTCAGGAAACAACCTGCCAGATGAGATTCTAGAATTTCATCAGTTGCTGATAGATGGTAACAGTGACCTCAGTAAGGTGATGATGATAACTTTTGGCATCCTACTATGTCATGGTGACTTGTGCTGAATAGTAATAAGCAGGATGGAAGGAGAGGTGTATCTCTTTTGGAGAGAACAAGTGTATAAACAGCATATAAAACAGAAAAAGAGAAGCAACAAAAAGGAATGTATAGAGCAGTAGTGGTATACACCTTTAGTCCCAACACTCAGGAGGCAGAGGTAGGCAAATCTCTGTGAGTGCAAGGCCAGCCTGGTCTACAGAGCAAGTTCCAGAACAGGCTCTAAAGCTACAGAGAGAAACCTGTCTCAAAAAAAAACAAAAACAAAACAACAAAAAAAAAATAATGTGTAAATGATTTCAGCTTGCCTTCTTAGCATTGAAAAGGAGATATAGCTCTCAGAATACCTCTGGCTTTTAGAGCTGGAATAAATACATAGAAAAGTTGTTCTAAACTATCTATTAAAAATGACAAGGCTATCAGTTTTGAATAGACATGGGAAAATGGATCTAAAGCTGGCTCAAATAAGATAGAAATAGTCTTGTTACTTAGACTATGTGACCTAAAAGTTCCTCAAATACCAAAGGTATTCATAATCCAAAAGATGTCCCATAGATTCCTTGACCAACCATACCTAGAGAAGAGCAGGACAAAGGTACACACACACACACACACACACACACACACACACACACACACACACACACACACACCCTTTGTTTAGTTATATCATTTTGTTGATGTAACAGAAAACTATTCTCTACCAGAATGGCAGCTCCTAACTGAACACTGAGCACCAATTGATATATAGCAAGTGTCTGAGTAAGGTATGCCAAATGATTACAAAATTGGAGGTGCTCATGTGGCTTAGGGTATGACCTGAGTAAGACTCAAAATGACCAAATAAGTTATACAAAGGCATAGGTAGCCTTCATGCTATCAGCTTTGCTATGGTTATTCTAGTCTCTCAACTTATAACCATGGAAGTTCTTGATGACTTCATGATAGAAGACGAGGAAAACAGTCTGTTTCACAAACCTGTTAGCCTGATATGTTCATTTTCTGAAACAATGAGACACACTGATGAAAGAAAGCAACTCTGTTGACTTTAAGGTGGTGTCTGTGTTTTAATAAAAGCAATGGGAAGATAGGATCAATGACAGGAAACATCAGAGAGACTGAAAATAAACTTTACCTTTCTATAATTTGTCCTAGTCAAACTGTCTGACCTGAAAACCACTACTTTCAAAGATATATTAGATATAATGTGATCTGCAAACAACCATTCCTCAGTTGTCATAGTCTCTCATTAGTCAATATGGAAGGACTCAGACTTCTCTACACAGAGCCGGAACAACAGAGAACATGGTGTGTGGAGTCTTCGAAGCATGACAGCAGAAAGAACACCCACATTGAGGCTTCCCAGAATTCCCTGGCATCCAGCTCTCTATGAACCCATCATCATGGAAAAGCTCCTTTTCTGAATTCCATCTTAAGGATGCTTCTGGAACCATAAGGCATAGTTGCTCATAAACACATCTACTCAAAGAAAACCTGTAGCAACCTCTGACTTCTAAGGTTTCTTTCCTCTAAGAATTCTAGAGTTCTGCTGCTGGAATCCAGTTGCAGAGGAGTGATTTGCAGAGAGGGAGAAGTGATGAGCAAAGGGGTCAAGACCAGGCTGGAAAAACCCACAGAAACTGTTGACCTGAAGAAGGGGGAGCTCATGGACTCCAGTCTGATAGCTGGGAAACCAGCATAGGACCGACCCAGACTCCCTGAATGTTGGTGTTAGTTAGGAGGACTGGGCAGTCTATGGGGCCTCTGGTAGTGGATCAGTATTTATCCTTAGGAAACAAACAGACTTTGGGAGCCCATTCCACATAGAGGGATACTCTCTCAGCCTAGACACACGAGGAAAGGCCTAGGTCATGCTCCAAATGATATGACAGACTTTGAAGACTCCCTGGGGAGCAAAAAGAAAATGGGATGGGAGTTGGTGGGGGGAAGGGGAGCATGGGAGGGTGCAGGAACTGGGATTGACATGTAAAACAGATTGTCTCAAATTTAAATAAAAATTATCAAAAAAACTATAAGCACAGATAAATACGCTATAAGTTATAAATAAATTAAGTGAACAATCTAAACAAAAATCTGGAGTTCTGATAAGGTCCCTTCCCCCATTGCTACTGCTATCAGCATCTTTGCCTCTGTCCTTCTATCCCTCCTATTTCCCCCTTTGGTCATCAGTCAGTTCTATGATGCTCAGATCTCACACAGGAAAATTGTCTTTCTGTTTATATCATTATGCTATAAAAACCTTTCTTACCTTCTGTTCATACTAGGAATTGATTAAACAATGCTATGTCAAGATGCCACCTGTCCTAAAAGAAAAGCAAACAAATAAAAAGAGGATTCAGTTGTTCTCTCTTACTGAAAAAAAAAGATTAGAAATATTTTTTGGAAAAATATATTCACTTTAAATTTTCCTTATTCCTGGGCTCAATGACACTCAACTGCTTGAGAGGATCAGGTAATTGAAATTTCTTGTAAATCAATATAATGATCCCAAACTGCTTTATCACACTTCCAGTGATGATGAACTTGCAAGCCTATGCTTTTATTAAGGGTAGATGTAAGAGGGTATGGAAAGATGGCTCTGTTGGCAAAGTTCTTGCTGTACAAGCATAAAGACATGATTTCCAATCCCCAGGATTCACATTAAAACATCAGGTGTAGCAGCGCATGCATGTAATCCCAGAGATTGAAGACGTAGAGACAAGAGGATCCCTGGGACTTTCTGGCATACCAGCCTCGCCATATAGGTGAGCTGCAGGTTTGAGAAGAAATCCAATCTCAAAAGAAGATGAGAAAGACACTAGATATCAACCTCTGGCCTCCAAAAGCATAGCACACACATGCATATGCTTATATACACAGTACAAACACAAAGGCACAGACACACAGGTGATTGTATACACAATACATACACACATATATCTATACACACACATGCATATGCTTATATACACAAACACATATATATGTATATATACACACATACACATGCATATATATATATAGTACACACATTTATACACACATTTGCATGTGCTTTTTATATATACAATGCACACAAACACACACATACATTTGTATATACAACACATAAATGTGTTTGTATACACAGTGCAGTGCACACAAATACACACATATATTGTATATACACACATACATGTGCTTATATATACAACACACACACACATATACACAAAGAATAAAAAGATCTAATGTAAGAAATAGTTTTCAATGAGCCTATCTTGTTCCTGTAGAATTATTTCCCTGTTCACTGTTGGCATTCATATTGATAACAAAACAATTTTTTATTAAGAATTTTCCAAGTCCTATTACCTTTAATGCTTCTTGGTATGAACTGGTAATTCTTATGGAATCCATAGTCTATGGAGAAATCAAGCAAACACATAACTGAATTTATGATTGATTTGATAAATGTTAATACATAAGCAAGCATAAGGCACAATGGGAACTTAGAGAAAGGCAAAGCTGACTCTTTCTGGTGGAATCTAAATATCTTCAAGTGAAGTGTAACACTGTGATATGTCTAGAAGAACAATGTATTATCTAGTAAAGAAACTAAACATCAATGCCTGGAAGTGCCACAGAACAGTATAACTGGAGAAGAAGAATGAGAAAGACATGCACAAGAGCATCACAAGACCACACTCTAGGATGATATTTTAAGCTGTGCTAGAGACAGCTTAGGGTCTCTAAAATAAGATGCCTGGAAGCAATCAAAGGGCTTTAGGCATGAATGTTTCATGATCAGATCGGCCCTCTCCAAAAGCAATGCAACCATAATAAAAAGCATAACTCAACGACCACCATGTCAAGCAGACCATAGCTGGGAGAAACAGTGAGAGCTTATCCTAGCAGTGACAGTGGGTGGTTGGTAGCATAAAGGTTGGCTTGAGAAGCGTTCAGGAAGCAAAGTGAATGGGATCCATGATCAATGTATATTGGAAAAGCAAAGAGTAATAATAAAGCATATAGTAAGTAGAAAAGTAGAGAGAAATAGAAGGGTAGAAAGGAAAGTAACAGAGACAGGAGTGAATCTAACTCCAGGGTGTCCAGCCTGAAGAGTAGGTAGCAGCTTTGCTTTGTAGAGTAAAATGTTTCCAAAATAGGCAAAGGTTTGCAAGTCAGAGGGAGAGGTTATGTTTCAAGTGCTGAATTTCAACCACATGGGATGTCCTACTGTTGCTCCTGTGCAGTTGAAGATCTCAGAAGAAAAGTTATTGCCAGACAGATAAGGAATATTGTAGCTTTGGAAATTTTGCTCTTAAAACACGGGGTTTTTCCAACCTAGACCCCCTGAGCATAGGTGTTAGTTAGGAGGACTGGGCAGTCTATGGAGCCTCTGGTAATGAATCAATATTTATCCCTAGTGCCCCTGAGGAGCAGAAAGGGGGTAGGAGGGGGATTGGGGGGACATAGAGGAGGAGGGGAGGGTGAGGAAACTGGGATTGACAGGTAAAACAAGTTTGTTTCAAATTTAAATTAAAAAAAAAAATATTTTCATTAAAAAAAAGGGTCTGACAGCTGGGGAATCAACATAGGACCAAACCAGGCCCTGTGAACTTGGATGTCAGCTAGGAGGATTGGGCAATCTATGGGGCCTCTGGCAGTGGAACCAGAATGTAACCCTAGTGCATGAATGGACTTCAGGAGCCCATTCCCCATGGAGGGATACTCCCTTAGCTTAGATATATGGGGGAAAGCCTAGGTCTTACCCTAAATGACTTGACAGATTTTGATGATCCCTCATGGAAGGCTCACCCTCCCTGGGGAGTGGATGGGGGATGGACTGGGGGATTGGTGGGAGGTATAGGAGGATGGGAGAGAGAGGGAACTGGGACTGATATGTAAAATAAGATTGTTTCTAATTTAAATAAATTTATAAAAAAATGGGGTCTTTCGTTATGATTTTTTATAATATATATTTAAGGCATACAACATAGTGTTTTGATACAGAAGTATATAGTGAAATGATTACTTCAGCCAAACCAATTAAATAGGTTATGGTAGTACTTTAAGTGAAACTTCCCTACAATTTGTTGAATGAAAACCACACCCAAGAGCATTACATTGAGAAAACAGTATAAAGAAGCTCTTCTCTTACTGAATAGAAACTAACATTAGGAATCACAAAAACAGCTGAGAAGACAGCTCAGTGAGTAAAATAACTTTCCATGCAAGCCTAAGGACCTTAGTTTGAATTCCTGGGCTCCATTTACAGCCAAATGCTGTAGGACAAACCTGTTAACCAGTGCTCATAAGGTGAAGGGAAGTACAGAAAGGAGAATCCCTGGAAGCTGTCAGGCCACCTAGCCTGCTGTACACAATGGTATCAGCAAAGAGAACCAGTCATAAAATAAAGAACAAAGACCAATATCTGAGCACATGCCTGCACACACACACACACACACACACACACACACACACACACACACACACACACACACACGTGGAGAAGATTTGTAAAGAATTATTAAGAACCAAGTGTAATGATATTTATATGTACGAAAATGTCACCCCAAAACTCATTAGTTTGTATATGAACTTTTTAAAAATCAATAAAATTCCAGGGCCAGTGAGATGACTCCATATATGAGCATTTGTCACCAATCCTGGCAGCCTGGGCTCCCTCTCTGAAATCTACATAGTTTCTGAAAACTGTCCTCTGAGTCCTCATGTGCACTGTGTCATATGAGCAAGCATGTGCTCGCGCACGCGCGCACACACACACACACACACACACACACACAAACACACACACACACATACACACACGAGATAGATGATGATAATAGATGATAGATAGATAGATAGATAGATAGATAGATAGATAGATAGATAGATAGATAGATAGAAGATAGATAGATAGATAGATAGATGGGCAAGCAGACAGACAGATAGATGTAAAGTTTAATTCAGGAAGGTAGGTGCCTCTCTAAGATAAATCAAATGAAAATCTTAATCTACCATCTCAAGACAAAATTCTTTCTTCTATTGAACTTACTCATATGTGTAATGTGTCTTATATGTTGAGTAAATGATATAATCTAGATATCGATAGTATTCCATGTTTAGTCTGGACCTTATGCCTAAGGTCCTGCAGTCATGCCTCACTCAGATCTAGAGTCATTTTTTCTGTCTGGTGAAATTGTTTCCTACTCAAAATAGTTTTCTAGAAGTGAATTAATTCTGCCACCAAAAGCAATGATATTGATATTTTATTGTTATTTTACAGTCATTGCAACTGTTTAAATAGTCCCTTCAAACAATAACTACTCCCCCACAAAAAGTAATCTAACAGCCTCTGATGAAATCAGTTTTTCCTCTTTAGATGGTGTTAGTCTCCCAGTTCATTCAAATCCTATAGCTCTGAGGATGGATTTCCAAAAACAAAACAAACAAAAATAAAAACTTAGTCCCGAATCTAAGTTAGATTTTGCAGAAAATATGGTTCTAATCAGATTTGTTTTAGATTTATGCAAAGAGCTTTTATGAGAATTAGTAGGTGTTAAGACAGCTACTCCACGCATACTAATCTGTGATTATGCCCAAAAACATACCAAGTCTCCCACAGCTGGAAACCTGCTATCAGGGTAAGACAATAGTTTGAAATGCTGTTTCACTGTAAATTTATTTTCTATTTTCATATAGTGCTGCTCCTTGCTTAATTATTTTAGAGTCACATTATTTTAAATTAAATTTCTTTTTCTTAAAAATCTTACATATTAACATCTCTCCAGAATTTCCTGAGTCTTATCTAGCTTACCCTTAGGATGCAATGTTTCAGTTAGGAGGAATTGCTACACAACATTCTCATAAACATCTCTTTAATCTGGTCTTGGGACTTTTGAAATTTATAAGCCAAGTAAAATGATGACTTAAAGTAAATAAAATATGAAACCATAGGTGAAGAAAGTTCTAGACTGTATGATGAGTGTAATGACTACAACATAAAGGCAAGATACTAGACATTTTAGAGTGTAGGTAAAAAATACAAAGTTTATTGGACACTTTTGTTAAAACATCACATAACTTATAAAAATAAAAACATCTACATTTTTAATTTTTATTTGACAGCTTTGTGCATTTATATAATGACTTTTAGTCTTTTTCCACACACATACATCATTCTTTCATACTCTTCTCCTATGATTTTGGTTGTGAGCCTAGCCTTTAACGGCTGAGCCATCTCTCCAACCCTTTCATACTCTTCTCTATCTCCTGCTGGAGGCCTTGTCCACAAGGCTTCCTCCTACCTTTATGTCTTCCTTTTGTTTGTGGTCCCCTGAGCTTCATTAGCATTTGTTGCCCAATCATGGATGGGAGGTTGTCTACTAAATCTAGGACGACATGCTTACAGATGGTTAAAACAACATTGAATATATAGTACTTCTCCCTCATCCTATAAGCTTTAACACCCAATAGTCCCTCAGAGAGGACTGGGCCTCATTTACCCCTTGACACACATGATAAAGGGTAAAATCTTGTTCAGGTCCTGTGCAGATAACCACAGATATCCTGGATTCATTAGTGCAAGGGTATGCCATGTCCTGAAGACATCTTTATGTTGTGTGTCTCCCTACTCTTAACTATTCTATCCTCCCCACTTCCTCTTCTGCGATGTTCCCTGAGCCTTAATAGGCTTGATATAGATATCCCATTTAGGGTTGAACACTCCACTACAGTTTATCCCCACTTATGGGTTTCTCTATTAACAATTCCCTCTACTAAGAAGCTTCTCTGATGAAGGCTTGGGCAGCACTAATGACAAACCAGAGCTAGGGTCAAGGTATGGATACATTCCTGACTTCAAATAGTGGTATCTATTTATTAAAGTGACAAACGCATCTGAGTTTATAACTCTAATGTCTCTGGCCAAATTATATTAACAACCAGGATTAATATTAAAAGGTCAGTATCTCCAATTATGCTTCATTCTCCATCACATAGTGCCTAAAATGATCTCTCCTAGTGAGCTGTCTGTGGATCTTTACTACAGACAGCTTTGTCTTAACAGAGTCCATATGCCAACCCTGTGCTCATGTGTAGACATTAGACTGAGTGGTGCTGAAAAGGCCTATTCAGGCAACCAGATTTGATGGACTCAGTCTCCATACTGCCCTTAATCCTCCCCCTTGAAGACATGTCCAGTTCTTAACTCTGTGTACTGTGTCATTCCTATTAACTAACTAGCCCCTCGGATTCTCTTCTCTCCATAAGTCCTCCTGCCCCACATTTGTTTAACATGAAAGAAAAATGTATTTCTCTCAGAAATCTTATGTTTTCGTGAGAATGGCAGGTCTCCCAGGCAATCCAGAGACTACTGATTAAGCATTGTCTTCATTTTAAAGTGCCCTCTGGTAAAGCCCTGTTGTATAAGGAAAATAGCACAAGTGAACTAGCCTTGTCTTTTAAGTTTCAGTCACTTTGGATGATTATTATTAAAATTACAATTAAATATTATAATAGTTTCACAATAAGATCTCTTGCTGTAGGTGGGCAGGAAAGGACTGAGTACTTAAGGAAGAACAGGTTAGCTCTCCCACTCACACACTCATTGAGAGTCACAGACACAGGAATAGAACCCTGAAATCACTTGTTAGTTCTCTCTCTCCCTCCTTTGTGATGTTTGCAATCACTATTCCTATTGTTACCCTAATTGATATATATGGTCATATATATTTAAATAAACTTCAACTATATGATGGATCCCTTGCAAAGAAGGGAAACACACTTCACTTGCTTTCAGCCAAAAGTAGTTATATATGTGATTTACTCCAGAGAATAAGGGGTGACCCCAATCCAGAAATACAAACAGAATAAAAGGGTTGTTTGCATCTAGACTATTATTAAACTGATGCAATGTGTTTAAATATGTATCAATGTCTTTTACCATTACCTATTATATTTGGTAATATAAAGCCTGTCCACATAACCTCAAGTTCATATCTAAACATAAAAAACTTGTATAATCTTTCTACCCCATGTTGGAAGAAAGGCAATCAGATGTTAATTAGATGGTTTGGAAGGAGAACCAAATCACCTGGACATGTCAGGTTAGAAAGAGAGAGGCTGTTCACATCAGTCCAGATGAGATACCCGATAAAGAGCCTAGAGCCACCTCAGGAAAGAGGCTCAAAGTGACCAACCAGATATATGGACTCATGTTCATTTCATTTTCTGCCAGTAGTCTTGTAAAATTATATGCCTAAAAAACTAGAGGTTTTATTGCAGGACAGATGGGCATGCACACTGGGAAGCCATATAACTGCCCACACAAAATGGAAGAACAATTACTGGTTTTTGTAGCACTCCCCTTGAAGATATCACATGATTCCTCCCCGAGCAATGAAGCCAAGGGAACAACTTGCCCTTGATGCCTTTAAAGACAGATGAATGTGTACAGACAATGCCTGTTTACAATTAGCTTGGATGTGCTTGCTATGTCTCTTATCAGGATTCACTAGTGCACTCGTCTCAGGCCCCTGTAAGTGGTGGAGAGAATGGCTGTGCCCACAGCCTTGGTCTCTGCCATCTGTCATTTCAGTCTACCTAGGACTACAGCTAAATTTTATTATAGATTTTTTGGGGATTGTCATTTTTAACATGAGATTGAGTCAGTGGCTCCTGGTATCATTTGAATATGCTCCTCAGCCCACGATCCAAGTTCATGTATGAAAACTGCTGCCTACATGATAATGTTTGCAAGTGGTGCCATTGACGGGTGATCTGGGATAGGTGATGTGTGAAGATGGGCCTTGCTTCAATGCTGGTATTACTGGCTATGATGGAAAAAGAAGAAAGCCATGCTTACACCCGATTCTACCTTGCAATGAAGTGGTAAGAAGGCCTTGTCAGGTGCTAGGTAACACCTTGATGTTGGACTTTTCAGTCTTGGAGTTATGGAAATAAACTTCCTTTCTAAATTACCGAGTCTATGATACTGTATTTAACCAATAGAAAATGGACTGCTGGCTCCCAAATCTTAGTCAGGAAAACACTGAATAGGTGAATTCTTAAGGACTGGAGGTGCTATTATATAGTAGAGAACTTGCCTAGCATGCATATGAGAGAGATATATTGACAGAGAGAGAGACAGAGAGACAGAGAGAGACTACTTAAGATTATGATGTAGCAGGTTTTGGAGGAATGTGTTGCCAGGAAACTAGATTTCAATTAGTATTCCCAATAACTACACTTCCATTTAGGAAGCATTACTTAAAAGATCAACACCTCACACATCAAAATCCAGAGTAATAAATATCCAAAGTAAAATTTAATAATTAAGTAGTGGAAATAAAAATTTTGAAAAGACCAGGTGTTTGGTGGTGCATGCCTTTAATCCCAGCACTTGGGAGGCAGAGGCAGGTGGATCTCTGTGAGTCTGAGGCCAGCCTGGTCTACTGAGCAAGTTCCAGGACAGGCTCCAAAGCAATATAGAGAAACCCTGTCTCCAAAAGAAAAGCATGATAATTCAGAAGCAATGAGTTTTGTATATCGGGTACCTTTTATTTAATGTAAATTGTAAATTTATATGACTTTTTCTTTTTAGAAACAAGATCTCATCATGAAGCCTAAGACTGGCTTTGAATTCACAATCCTTCTGCCTCAGCTTCCTGAAGGCTGGAATTATAGGACTATGCAACCATACCTGTGTATATATTTTTTTAAAACAACAATATGTTTATTACCTGATTCACACGTTTCAACACTTTAACAGCTCTAAACTGAAAAGTTTCCCAACAATATCTGTCACAGCCAAATATTACTATTTCCTCATCACATAACAAAGACTCACTAGCAGGCCCCTCAACTCAAGTTTGGACATTAAGCAACCTGAGGTGGCCCATGGTCTTTGTAAAAGCAATGGGCTACTGCTTTGCAATAATAACACTGATCATATGCATCCCTGGTTTGGGAGGCTGTTTCAGCTTGTTCACACAGCACTGCAACATCATTTCTAAAATGTTTCATGATATTATTTCTAATAGCTAGTCATCAATTCCCTGAGGGAAATGTTTATGCTCACAATATTCCACTGCTTCACTGTATTTTCAACACTGACAAACGAAGTAGAGACAAACTTTGATCTGACTGACAATATGATGACAGGACAGAAAGAATGTTTTTAGAACATGTTCTCAAAATTGTAGAAGCGGAACAGCATCTCGTTTGGAAAATCCCTTCACTGGAAATAGGATTTGCATGGTTACATTCCAAACTACTTTGAAATTTTAACCTAGGATGTTTAACATTGGTGGTGTCCATTAACTACTGAATAAACTGTAGGTTGCTATTTCAACATTTAAGCATTTTGAGGTTAATAAATAGTAATATCTGTAAACTTCCAATAATCTCATTAGCATGAGATAAATTAGTGAACTAAAGCAAAACTTGCTGTTAAACAAAATGTAAAGTGTTTCACCCAAAACCTGAATATAATAAAAACAATGTAGAAGAATATTTAAATGGATTATAATCTGAATTCCAGTTTAGTAACATTATGAATCATCAGAATTTTTAATGCTTAGCACTAGAATTAAATATTTAACTACCTATATCCAATACTTCTTTTTTTATTCAAATTAGAATAAAGCTTATTTTACATGTCATTCCCTCTCCCTCCCCTCCTCCCCTGCCCCACTACTGACCCACTATACCATCCTCTTTCTGTTCACCAGGGAGGGTGAGGCCTTCCATGAGGGATCTTCAAGTCTGTCATATCATTTGGAATAGGGGCTAGGCTGATAGAGTATCCCTCTAGGTGGAATGGGCTCCCAAAGTCCATTCCTATACTAGGGATAAATACTGATCCACTACCAGAAGCTCCACAGACTGCCCAGTCCTCCTAACTGATACCCACATTCAGGGGGTCTGGATCAGTCCTATTCTGGTTTTCCAGCTATCAGTCTAGAATCCATGAATACCCCCCTTTTTTGGATCAGCTGGTTCTATGGGTTTTCTCCAGCCAGCTCATCACTCCTCCCACTCTGCAACTGGATTCCAGGAGGTCAGCTCAGTGTTTAACTGGGGGTACCTACTTCTACTCCCATCAGCTATTGGAGAAAGGCTCTAGGTTGGCATATATTGTTGAGTCATCAATCTCATTATCAGGGAAGAGCATTTAAGATAGCCTCTCCACTATTGCTTAGCTTGTTAGTTTAGGTCATGCTTGTAGATCTCTGGATATTTTCCTAATGCCAGATCTCTCTTTAAACCTATAATGGTTCCCTCTATTATGGTATCTCTTTTTCTGTTCTCCTCTAATCTTCCCCTCACTCAATCTTCCTGCTCCCTCATGTTCTCCTCTCCCCTCCTCTTCTCCCCTTCTCTTTCTCCTAACTCCCTCTCACCTCTTGTCATGGGCCTAATTTGTTCAAGAGATATTGTCCCCTTCCCCTTCTCTGGGGGACCTAAAAGTGCTAACTTTGAGTATTTCTACATTTCTACTAGAACAGTGGTTTCTCATTAGGAGATCGATGTCCCCCTGGTTACTTCTATGCATTATCCCAGCTTGCTCCCTGAGTATCAATTTTCTCCATTTATGTCCTAGCCCCTACCCTCATACACACACAGCTCTCACAATGATGATATGATGGGAACAATTCTTAAGAGAATGAATCATTTCAGATGCTAGATGATGCAATAGCAACACAACTGCAAGGCAATCAGTGAGCCAGTTTAGGGTTCAAGTACCCATTTGCCCCTGATTTAACACCTGCTATCATTGACACAATGATTAATTCATCACCAAAAGGCAGGCAGGAATTTGTGAGTTTAAAACATAACATGTCTGTCTCCATCTTTCTATACTGCTGACTTTCTAATTATCATTTCATTTCTATTCATTCATTTCCATCTGTTTATTGCTTACAAATGCTGATAGTCTATCTATTAGTCAGATTCCACCAGACATCTTCCACACTTCCTACAGTTGCCATTAAGATAAATTCTACACTACTTTTTTTAAATAACAGGTTTTTAAAAATAATTTGTGCATGTGTATGTCTAAGATATGAGTGTGAAGGGAATCAGAGTATGCAATGATACATGTGTGGAAGTCAGAAAATAGTGTTGTACAGTTGGTCCCCTCCTTCTACCTTTTCTTCCACCTTTTCATGAATTCTGAGGTTTGCACTCAGTTGGGCAGGCCTGCATGTCAAATGTCTGGACCAGCTGAGCCATCTTTCCTGCCCAATATTGAATATTTTATCTTGCCAATATGAATCTGTAAAACCTCTCTTATCTATTCATAGCATCACATACTTGATTTCCCCAGATGTTAAATCATTAATCTTGTCTGGATGTATTTCAAGATCAAAGCTCCTACTTTAATAAATTTATATGACAACCAACAATAAATCCTCAGATGCCTGCCCTTTTTTGGGTCACAACCTGACAGAATCCCCCATCTGAAGCTGGTACACAACTATGTCTGCATTAGGAAACAAAGAAAACATTTAGGGGATTAGATTTACACAGAGACAGCAAGAAATCTCCCTTTTTCACACATTTTGCATTTTCCTGAGCACATGTAATAAATTTATAGTTCTGCAGGTTAACAGGAAACAGGATGTTATTATACATCCTGCTTTGTTCCTGGTTTTTCTTGAAATATCATAGGCCTCAAAGTTTTCTGTAAAAGAACATTGCTGCCACCAATTGAGCATATTCGCCCAATGCAAGTGGGATTCCTTTATATATAAATTGACACTGACGATGAAGATGAAGAGAAGATGTACATCCCCTTTCCTTGATCCTAAACCCTAGCCTGAAATCCATTCCTAATCAGTAATGCCATGAGAGCATCCAAAGAGGTGAGACCGCCACACCCAGATATTATTAATGGCAGTCCTACCCCTTGCAACCTTTAACAGACTGGCAGTAATAAAAAACTCCTCCAGTGTTTTTTAAAGAAAACTGAATTTGTTTTATTCATACAAACAAGCATAGATCAAAGGCTTTTGCCACTGAATCACATCATGAAATGCAATTTTGACCTGGTCATTCAGCTGGGCTAACTGGCAGGCTTTCAGGCTTTGAATTGATTATCATTATTTAGGTTGGAAAATCAAGGTTTTCTAATCCCATTCTCAATATTGAATTGTTGGATGAAGGAGAAACATGGAGAGAGAGAGAGAGAGAGAGAGAGAGAGAGAGAGAGAGAGAGAGAGAGAGAGAGAGAGAGAGAGAGATTCCCCCACAGATCTTGGTAGCACATTAGAATCACCTGGCAATATACAAACTCCAAGACCAAGCCTCAGAACAAATCAGAATTTGAGTAACAGAACTTTCTTTGGTAAGCTTGTGGGAGTTAAAGGTTAAAGGTAGTCTCCCTAAAATGTTTTCAGAAGCACTCAGGGAAAACGCCAAGGACCTTTGAGCACACTGTAGGGTTTAGAGAGTGTGGGGCCTAATCTCAGTGCAAGGAACTATCCCCTGCCCTGACATGCTGATCTTTGCTTTCCTGTGTGGTTCTCTTGAATTACTCAGAATAGGTGGATTGATCAAACTGTCTCTGGTGAAGAAGACTGTTCTTTGAAGATAGTAAGGAAAATAATTCCCATTCACTCTCATTTCATACCTGCCCCATATAGCCTAAAAGCTTTGCCCTGAACCAAAAATATCTTCACTAAGAGTCAGACATGACCTACTTTGTTAATTCCCATGACTAATACTTTTTCCTAACAGTGCAAATGTGGAACTTTTAAAGTAAAATTAATATATATTTGAAGTTTTTCATCTGTCTGGCTTAGGATTTGTAGTACATTAAAAATGATTTAATACAGGATATGATATTATTTTTCTGATAATTGTCCTTTTTTTTACTTTCCTCTTTGGAAATTTAATATTAGGCTTCTTCTCATATCTGAAAAAGACAATCAGTACAGTAAGAAGTCTCTTCGGATAAATGTGCTTGCTACTAAGCTTAAAGGTCTGAATTTAAACCCAAAGACCCACATGATGAATGAATGTGACTCCTGCAAGTTGTCCTATTACCTCCATACAAGAGCAGTTGCATGCTGGCCACACATACACACACACACACACACACACACACACACAGAGAGTCATAAACTAACTTTTTTAAAGACTTGTACACCATCTCTACTTAAGAAAAATGAATCAATGCTTTATTTATTTTTCTTACTTCTTGAGACCCTGACCTAACAGTAATATCTTTATTCCAACCACCCCCGACCCTGGTCAAGACATTCTGTTCCAATTCTACCTCTGAAAGATCTGCCTACCCAAGCAGTAGAGGGTTTGACCTACCCTGCAGTGAGAACTTGAGAATCCTTGAAGTAAAGTGGATACTGATGACTCCAGCTGATTAAGTCTGGGAACCATAATAAAGTAGTTGAGTTCACATAATATCCTTAGTCATAGATGCAATTTCCTCTAAATTCTATGAGAGATGGAATAAACAAAGAAGGAGATAGCATTAAAATTAATTTTATGTAAGAAAGAGTTGTGAAACTATATACAAAACAAGATACTCCGCTAGAAATCAGTGAAGGTAGAAGGAAACAAAGACAACTATTCCCAGGGAATAAAGTGGTCAGCTATAGGCAGCATTGGCAACTAGGGAGCATGAGGATGTCTGCTTGGGTACCCAAGTGGAAATGGAAAACCTAAAAAGAATGGGTTCTGTGGTTCCAAGGACTCAACAGAATATAAATGTGACTTGTGTTCCTGACAGACTTCAAAGTACCAGTGGGAAATAAAGGACCTCTATGGGTGTGGTTTCCAGTCCAGAGGACAGATCCAAAAGAAAAAAAGAGAAAAGAAGAAGCCAGAATTTAAAGAATAAAAATGAGAATTAGGACTAGCTCAGAAATTCAAACAAAATATTTCTTGAGTTATTTCCATAATTAGCTAGAGACCATTTTAAAGGGGAGTGAGGTTCTGAAACCGGGAGCTAGCCCCAGCTGTTGACAGCCCTGAGAGAATGTAAGGAATCAGCAAGGGGAAGATAAGCCAGGTGTGATGGCTGGGAAAACCTTGCAGCCTGATCAATTAGTAGCCAGAGTGCTTCTTTATTTATGCAAAATTCAGTAAGCAGGAATAGATTCGTGTTGCTCCAAATGATCATATCATTTCTGGTTTTGGACTTGTGTTTCACTTCCTCTTGCGTATCTTTTAGTTGTCATTGATAAACCATGACAGAACAGAGTTATCTTTTACAATCATTTTCTCTCAAGTTTAATTATCATTGATAAACAATTTTTACAACCACTTTTGCTCATCAACCTCATAATCCAATTTTTAAGAATATAGAGGCATATAACAGCCTATTTTCTAGCTAGTAGTTTTTGTGTCTTCAAGGTTGCTAGACCAAACAAAATCTGCAAACCAGATCTCTGGGCAGATTGCCATGTCCCTAGAAGTATATTATTAAATCTTAATGGTCAGAGTATCCAAGAAAAGTCCTCATGTCAAAGCTGAAGCAGTTATTCAATTTCTGGCATAATACAATGTTTGAATTTTTTGTTTTTTGTTTTTTTTTTTGAAACATCAATGTTTACACTTTTTATATTTATAGAATTTGTTTATATGCCTAATCCTGACATTCTTTTGTTCTTTGGCCATATGACATCAGAGCAGCTCTATGTGAGCTAACTTTTCTAAGAAAGGGAAATCCTGACATCTCATTCTATTATTGTGTTTATACACCATGCTTTGCCCATCAATATAAGTCTCTGTGTAGGGCTAAGGTAACTTCAGCTAATCTAACTTTGTTGCTGTATATACCTCATAGCTGCCTGAGTATGTAGTATAAAGAGACTTGAAATCAGAGCTGTGGCAAGTCTTCTACCACACTGAATCTTGTTGACCTTCTTAAGTTTACTTTGTTTTGATTATCTTGTTCCTGAGTAAGTTTAGGAGCAGATGTTTCAAGAATATCTCATAGCCTCATAAAGAGACCCCTGGCTTCTTTATGTGTGTCACAACCTCCAAGGCATAAGGAAGACCTTCAAGTAGATAAGTATATCCCCTAGAAGCAGAGGGGTAGTGTGTTTAGGACTTTCCTGGGGAATCTTAGAAGCAGTAGTCCTTGGAGAAGGCAAAAATAATTCATAGGAAAATTTCCATCAACCAGATATCCCTAAGTTGGGCAAATATTAAAAGTCCCACACGTGTGCAACAGGCAGAGATCCAAACCAGAATGAATATGGTGGCCATCAGGTGGCTCAGCTTTGCTGGATCTTTGTCAAGCTGCTGTGCTGGCTTTATGACTTTTGCCATTCCTATCCAATATGGCTGTGCCATAGCAGGTATGACTTCTATTGAGGCCCTATGGGCTTCAGACACCAGTAAAAGAAATGAGTGGGTTCTACAGTCAGGATGTTTCTTCATTTCTAACCTCACATATCTTGGAAGTGTGATATAATGTCTGCTCCTCTAACCAGACGTATATTTATTGTCGCAACTTGGAAGTTTCCATAGAAGCAGTCAGTTTGGCATGATGGAGGGAAAGAGGCATTATTTTGACTATTTACTGTCATGATTAATAACCACACTAAGTCTAAATCTTATCCTCTAACTGATTAAACAATATCAAGAGAGTTCCAACCAATAAGTACCTGGGTATATCTTGCAACAAAACTGAAGTTTTAGTGATATCAATTATGTTTGTGTGTGTGTGTGTGTGTCTGTGTGTGTGATGTCAATTCTTATGAAAATGTCTTCAATAGAATTCATACTGAAGCTCTATGTTAGCAAGAGAATATTTGTCCTTGAATATCTTCATGATGAATTAATATATCTGATGTTTTAACATATGAAAGGTCAGCGCTTACAATTAAATCTTAGTCTTGAAAGTGTAAAAACGTCTTTCCTAACAGAAAAAAGAAGAAGAAAGAAATGGTCTCTCTGATACTGCTATAGAGCTAAAAATTTCAAGGGTTTAGAATTGCATTCTATAAAGACAAAAAAAAGACACAGAGAAACAAATATTTAGCTGTGTTCATCTGGACAGTAAATGGCCATGTGTAACATCTGCACTGACTCCCCAGCATCTCTCAGCGCCCATGAACTGACATCATTAGTCAAGAGGCCCCAGTGACAGCAGACTGCTGTGGGTCTTGACGAGTCTGTGGGGTCTGGCAGCAGAGCTTTCTTGCCCTTACAGGTGGTTGTCATTTTGTATTATGTAGAAAGTCTGCCAGGCACATACTGCTGTGCCATTTTTCTGGGCCAGTCATCTGCTGCTCTAAAAATTCTGTGCATCCATTCTGGAAAGTGTTTGGAAATATAAAAGAAAACATATCTTCTAAACTTTCATTATATGTCCTGCGTTTAGCAAATACTTAAAGTGGGAAATTTCAAAATGGAATAATGATAAATATTCCAAAATGATCACCAAATCTTCATCATAAAATTTCAGTTTTATTGTCTAGAATAATTTAATTGGTAATCCTTCAATGATTTGAGAATTTTGTATTGTGACAGATGAACTGGGATAAAGTTGGCCACTGAACTTGACAGAGGACTTCTTTCTCTCCTCCCAGCCCCTCCTACAACCTCCCCTCTCCCCACTCCCATGCACTTCACAAAAGTGCAGGTCTTCAATGGATATCAGTCAGCCACAGAATATCAAGTTGCAGCAAGACTAGGTACCTCATCTCTATTAAGGGCAACCAGCAGGAGGAAGGTGTCCCAAGAGCAGGCAACAGTATCATAAACAACCCCTACTCCCTCTGTCAGGATCACACAAGAATACCGAGCCACACAACTGCAACACATATGCAGAGAGGGCCCAGGTCAGTTCCATACGAGTTCACTGGTTTGCAGTTCAGTCTCAGTGAAGCCCCATGAGCCCAGATAAATTGACTGTGTGTTTTTCCTTAGTATTTTTCACTCTTGTGATTCCCAAAATCCTTCATCCCCCTCTTCCTTATGATTTCCTGAGGTCTGCCTAATATTTGGCTATGAGTCTCTGCATCTGTTTCCTTCTATTGCTGGGTGAAGCCTCTCTGATGGCAATCAGACTAAGCAAAGATTTATGTGTATATAAGAATATAATTAGAACTCATTTTATTGACTTTTTTGCCAGTCATACAACATACAGCAAGCCAACGGTCAACATCAAATTAAATGGAGAGAAATTAAAACAATTCCACTAACATCAGGGATAGGACAAAGCTGTCCACTCTCTCCATAGCTACTCAATATAATATTTGAAGCTTTAGCTAGAGCAATAAGACAACTAAAGAAGGTCAAGGGGATACAAATTGGAAAGGAAGAAGTCAAAGTATCATTATTCACAAATTATTTAATGGCATACATAAATGACCCCCCAAAATTCCACCAGTGAATTCCTACAGATTAAAAACACCTTTAGGGAAGTGACTATATACAAAATAAACTCAAAAAATCAGTATCTTTCTTATATACAAATGATAAGTGGGCCAGGAAAGAATTACAGAAACATCCCCCTTCATATTAGCCACAAATAATATAAAATATCTTGGTGTAACTCTGCCACAGACTGCTCAGTGGGTTGCAGGTCTGTGTGGAGACCAAGACTCAGATGACCAGCTCAGGAATGGCTTCGGCTTGACAGACAGACACAAACACACCTGAGGAGGTTTGCTAACTGCTGCAAAGTTTACTTCAGAATATCAGGTTTTTATACAGAAAGTTCAAAGAACAGATCTTTGGTCACAGTTTAAAGATAAACAGGCATTCTATAGATGTTAACAATTCCCTTTGAAGTTTCTCAGCAAGTGCATAATTGGGAACCTCTGTTTATTTTGGCCTGCTTGTGGTCAGCATATCAGAGATTTGATTTGTTGAATTTAGAGGCTAATCTTTGTCTCTAGATAGTAAACTTTTATAGTGTTGATTTAGGGGTCCTAAGATCCCAAATTAGAGTATTGTTGTGGGTGGGTTAATTATAGGCAGGGTCTCATTTTGGGCTGCTTCCTACAGCCTTAGCCCTAATTGATTTATCAGGCCCTGGCTGACATCTGAAGTCACAACTGGTGCCTAGGATCTGTGTCTGAAGGCACAGAGGGCAATACCCACCTATTGACTGCTGATCTGTATCTCTTTCAGTTCCTGAAACTATAACTAAGTGTTCTCTAGGCATCTCTGAATTACTAGTGGAGCTACAGGCTAAAATATACCTTGAATAAAAGGCAATATTGTTATCATAGCACAAAACACATCTAGCACCCGTTCCAAACAGCCAGCCATGCAAGTAGCTGCAGGGACCTGAACCACTTTTCCCCAGGAGGCGTAACGTGTGGTGCGAACCTCTGGACAGATAGCCATTGAGATTTCTCTCAGCATTGCTACACTGTCTCCACTGGGGCTGGTGTGGCATAACTCTAACCAAGCAAGTAAAAGACCTGTATTACAAGAACTTCAAGTCTTTGAAAAAAGAATTTGAAAAAGATACCAGGAGATGGAAAGATCTCCCATGTCCATTGATTGATAGGATTAATATAATTAAAAAATGGCCATTTTACCAAAAGTAATCAACAGATTAAATGTAATTCTCATCAAAATTCCAATGCAAATTTAAACCCGTTCAAGAATGTGTTCTTTTCATCTATAGTCTTAGTCAATGCTGGACCATGAGTGCTGCAATATTGACCTTACAGGGAACAAGTTCCCTGGTGCAAGAAAGGCCCAACTGTTATGAGGCCTGCTACTCAGGAAGAAATACCATGCTTGGTACTGTAATTTTAATCAAAAGTCTATAACTGCAGAGCTCAGAGGCCCTAGGGAAGAACCTGCTATTCTTATTTTGATAAATGGGTAAATGACCTAAATATTTATGCTTAACCTCATGTACTGGGTTGCTTTTTTGTGCAGTCAATGCAGCTATATATCATCACATGACACACTACCAACACAAACATTTATTTGGATTTTATGTTTGTTCGTTATTTTCTATGTATTTGTTTGCACATCTTCACCTGGGTATGAAGTATCTTTGAACATCAAATGGATCCATGGGAAGAAAAAGAATTTTGAGAGGAATAATTAACAATCATTCACAAGGAGGTTATTAGAAGTTGCAAATATAAAGTAATCTTCATGATCAGTGCAACTGTTAATCATTCTTTTAGCATAGTGACATACTACATTAGATAGTGTAGCCATCAAACAGAGCTAACAAGAAGACACAGAAATTTCTTTTGGTGTGGGAAATGATAGAATGATAAAAAATAAAAGTCATACTTTTAAAGATTAAGTTCGACTAAAAACTAATTGACTTTTTACTACTTCCTTCAGGAGTTGGTCAAAAATCATTGTTTGTTCTGTTGTACAATTACTTATCCAGGATATTGATCAGGATCTTGGCTTCTAAATGATTTTTATTTATACCTGAAAGATAATAGGCACAGGTATTGATAATCATCACTGCTTTCAATGAATAATTACACTGAAAGATGGGACCTTAGTTTATAGAGCATAGAATAAATTTGAAAGATCATATATTAAGTTATTAGAAGAATAAAAATAAAATGTACCAGGAGGGAAGAATAATGTGTTCCCCAAAGCTGACAAAACTATCTTTGTTAAATAATTTTATGTCCAAAAGGTACACATTGACATTATAAGTACAGTACTGTAAGTAGCATGAGTTACAGGTTCAGGGTGAAGACAATGAAACTCAGAGGCATTTTCCATAGTGATACTGTCAATCTCACCAAATTACTCAAATTCTTCAGTCAAATTGTGCATGCTTTATTTTCTTTCAGACAGTGTTACCTCCCCAAAGCAGGGTTTGAGAAAATAGCATCAAACATAAAGCAACAAGGTTTATATAGCCCAGAAATATAAGACCCCCTAGGGGGTCTTAAAAAGTTAGAGGATTTCCAGAAGAATTTTGATTACATGGGAATTTGGCTGAACATTTCAAAATTATTTGGCAGAACATCTTCTCTTATCAGGCTGGAGGTTAGTTATAGGATGTGGAATATGTCAAACTCTAGAAAATTGGTCAAGACTGGTCAAATCCAGAAATAGAAAGCAGGAATGAACTTTCTTGACTTTGCAATAAAATGGCTTTTAAACCTAAGATGGAGTCATGCTTGTCCATCAGTATGTCTAGAAAGATGGATAGTAAGCATCCAAACTGACTCTACAGTCAAAGATGATTCAATCTAATTTTTTTAATCTAAAGTAAACTGCTGTTGGTTAGAGAAACAAGTAGGCCATCCACAGTAACATATTGTGCACTAGGCTGCAGAGGCTTGACAGAATTGAAGCAACAGCTTAAAAGGCTTTTGCTTCAATTCTACTAGTCATTTGGGGAACTTATAATATGGTTGTTATGGGGTTGAGATTGATAAAAGATTAAGGTGAAGTCCTGTTGATACACAAATATTTTACCTAACGCAAGGAAAAATAATCACCAAGCACCACCAATACCTCCCAAATAAATGGAAAATTGAAACAGATTACAGTTATCACTTCACACAAGGTTTGAAGTCACCTGGGTCAACAAGAATAAGTGCAAACACACACCTTAATACAAAGAAATGTACCTGCTTCACAGAAGCTTCAGTTGCAATTGAAAACATTCTGAAGTCGGTGCACTACATGGAAAGAATGTGAATTCAAAGCCCTCTTGACCCACACAGAGTTCCAGGACCACTTTAGTTTCCTAGCAAAAACCTGCCTCAAGACAAACAAAAAAAAGATTCAATTTCTTTGTTTTCAACCATCTTAACTTCATATTTAGAAAATTTGGACATTTCCAGGAAAACAAGACAATTTGTTTTTCAATAAAAATGAAACAGAAAGACTAGAGTAAAAACAATTACTTTCATTGTTCTAATCTGATCCTCTTACTTCAGTATCATTTTCTTTCCTTCTCACCTTAGCACATGTCTCTGACCAAATGATAAGGAAGTCATAGAAATGAATAGTTTTCTTTTTACTGAGAAAAATCTTCCATTGCAAAACAAGTACTAGGAGCATTAAAATTAACCAGTGGGAAACTGATATGTCCCAGAAAGAGAAAAACACCTCTAAATTTTAACAAACAGCTATCATTTCTACAGATTATTTTTTCTTATAAAATGTTAATTCTTCACTATTTTTAATTGAAATAGAATTATATCACTTCCCCCTCCCTGTCTTTCTTCCAGTACCACTCCTAGCTGCCCTCCTTCAAACTCCCAAACACCTCAACTGTCAAGTTGATAGCTTCTTTTTGTTGTTGTTGTTTTATTGAAAATAAGTTCTTTCTCAGACAGTAATTCCTAATTATAGTTTCCTCTTCCTCTACTCCTCCCAGATCCTCCCTACCTCCCCTGCCTTCTGCATTCACTCCCTTTCTATACAGAGATAACGACTAAACATGACAAATAAAAGCATGTGGGACTAGGAAGATTGAGTCAGGGGAGGAACAGATGAGAGAAAAGGAAAAGAGAGAGAGAAAGACCATAAAAGAGGGAGCCATTATAGGTTTGAAGAGAAGACTGACTGTAAAGAAATGTCTAGACAAAATAAAATATAATAAGATGAAGTAAGAACTATCATATTGAAGTTGGATCTGGAAACCCAACAGGAGGAAGAGTTCTAAGAGTAGGCACAAGAGCCAGAGACCCATTTTTTCTCACAGTCAGGAATTCCATAAAAAAAAATACTAAGCTTATAGCTATGATATACATGCGTAGAGGGCCTGGTACAGATCCATGTAGGCTCTGTGCTTGCTGCTTCAGCTCTTGAGAGCTCCTATATATCTTGCTTCGTTGACTCAGAGGTCCTTGTTCTCCTATTATCCTCCATCCACTCTGGCTTTTACAGCCTTCCCACTTCCTCTTCTTCAGGATTCCTTGAGCTATGAGGGGTGATATTTGATGGATACCTCCAATTTATATTCTGGCTGTGAGTCTCTGCAACTGTTCCCATCTGCTGCCAAAAAAGAGCCTTTCTGTTGATTACTGGATTAGGCACTCATCTATGAGTGTAGCAAAGTATCATTAGGAATCATTTTATTAATTTTTTTAGACCCATAGTATTTGGCTTCATCCTAGTTCCCCAAGCTATCTAGTCTGGAGTTCTTGGTTACCCAAGCAGTATGAGGTAATGGGTTCCATCTCATGGAGTGGGCCTTAAGTAAAATCAGACTTTGGTTGGCTACTTTCCATAGTTCTGTGCCACAGTTGCCCTAGCATATTTTGCAGGCAGGACAGATTGTAGATGAACGGTTTTGTGGCTGCATTGCTGTTCGTATTTCTCTTTCAATAGACTGCAGAGCACCTTCCCACACCAAAACAAGACTAGAATGTAGGGGTCAAGGCTTCAAGTAAACACCAGCTCTACTTCTCCAAGTGCAATGAGTTGTGTGAATGTTGTCCTCAGCAATGAGGCCCCACTGTCAGTTGGTGGAAAGAAACCCTCAGTGCCAGCATAGGTTGTTTTGGAATTTCTATGGGACCCTCTTGGAGAACAACTCAACTGAATGCAGCCCAGTCCTACCACTGGAAGCCTCACCTGGCTACAAGAGATACCCAGTTGAGATTCTATATCCCTCATTACTAGATGTCCCATTAGAATAACCTTCAGAGATTCCAGGAATATTCCACTGTACTCAGTTTCCAGACCATCCCCCCAAAGACCACCAAGCCATCTATCCCAGCACTCTCTCCCTCCACCCCATCTCCACTGCCAACTGATTGATCCCTCCTGCTCCTATCCTCACACACCTCTAGTCCAGCAATAAAACCTATTTTATTTTCCCTTCCTGTGAGATCCGTGTGTTGCCACCTGGACCCCTCCCCTTTACATAACCTCTCTGAGTCTATGGATTGTAGTTTGGTTATAATTCACTTAATGGCTAATATCCACATGTATAAGTGATTACAAAGCACATTTATCTTTCTGGGCCTGGGTTACCTCCATCAAGATGTTTTGTTTTTCCAATTTCATCCATTTGCCTGCAAATTTCATGTTGTCATTCTTCTAACAGTTGAGTGATACTCAAATGTGTGAGTATACCACTTTTTCTTTATCCATTCTTCCGTTAAGGAACATCTAGGTTGTTTCAAGTATCTGGCTATTGCTCTATGAATGCAATCGCATAAGTGTCCTTGTGATAGGATAGAGTGTCTTTTGGGTACAAGCCCAAGGGTGAGTGATACAGCTGGATCTTGAGGCAAACTGACTCTAATCTTTCTGAGACAATTTATTTCATATTGATTTCCATAGTGGTTATACAAATTGGCACTCCCACTAGTAATGGAGGAGTGTTTCCCTTGGTCCACATCCTCCCCAGTATGTGTTATTAATATTAGCCATTCTGGCAGGTATAAAATGGAATACTCTCTCAGCTTAGACACATGGAGGAGGGCCTAGGCCCTGCTCCAAATCATATGACAGACTTTGAATATCCCCCATGGAAGGCCTCACTCTCCCTGGAGAGCTGAAAGGGAATGGGATGGGAGTTGGGGAGGGGACAGGGGAGGAGGGGAGGATGAGGGGAAACTGGAATTGGCATGTAAAACAAGCTTTTTTCAAATTTAAATAAAACATATTATCATAAGAAAATTTTCATGACTTTCCTATGCAAAAAAAAGATAGAATCTCAAAGTATTTTAATTTTCATTACCCTGATGGCTAAGGATGTTGAACATTTCTTTAAGTGTTTCTCAGCCATATGAGATTCCTCTATTGAGAATTCTCTGTTTAAATCTGTAACCCATCTTTTAAATTGACTTATTTGGGGCTTTTTGATATCTAGCTTCTTGGGTTTATGATCTTAATTCTCTATCAGACATGAAGTTGATAGAAATTTTTTCCATTCTGTAGGCTGCCATTTTGTCCTATTGACAGTGTTCTTTGCTTTACTGAAGCTTTTCTGTTTTCTGGGATCCCATTTATTAATTGTTGATCTTAGTTCCTGTGCTAATGGTGTTATGTTCAGAAAGTTGTCTCCTGTGCCAGTGGGTTCAAGGCTATTGTCCAATTTTTCTTCTTTCAGGTTCAGGGTGTCTGGTTTTATGTTGAGGTCTTTGATTCACTTGGACTTGAGTTTTATGCAGGGCGATAGATATGGATCTATTTGCATTCTTTTACATGCTGATATGATTTGACCAGCACTAGTGTTTTGGAGATGCTTCCTTTTCTCCAGTATGTATTTCTGGCTTCTTTATCAAAAATAAGGTTTCCATGTGTGTTTGGATTTATGTCTGGATCTTCAATTCTATTCCATTGATCAATGCATCTGATTTTTGGTTGTTTTTTTGTTTGTTTGTTTGTTTGTTTTTGTTTTTGTTTTGTTTTGTTTTAAGTACCACTCATTTTATTGTTACTGTTATTAGTTATTGGTGTTTTGTTTTACTTACACTCTGTAGTACAACATGAAGTCAGGGATGGTAATATCTCCAGCAGTTCTTTTATTGGTCAGGATTGTTTAAGCTATTCTGGATTGTTTTGTTTTGTTTTATTTTCCCATATGAAGTTGAGAATTGTTGTTTCAAGTTCTGTAAAGGACTGTGTTGAAATTTGAAGGGAATTGCATTGAATCTGTAGATTGCTTTTAGTAAGATTGCCATTGAGCATGAGAGATCTTTCCAACTTCTGATATGTTCTTCAATTTCTTTCTTCAAAGACTTAAAGTTTTTAATCATACAACATTTTCACTTGGTTGGTTAAGTTTACCCCAAATTATTTTGTATTATTTGAGGCAAATTTTTATCATCTTTTTCTTACTTTACATATTGATCCTAGTTCCCTCTTCCTCCCTCCACCTGCCACCTCCCTCTCATGTCCCCTGATACCCCTCCCATCCCACCACCACCCCCCAATCTACAGGGAGGGTGATGCCTTCTAGAGGGATCAACAAAATCTGTCAAATCATTTGGAATAAGGTCTAGGCCCTCCCTCCTAACTCTAGGCATGGAGGCATGGGGAATGTGCTCCCAAAGTCCTTTTGTGCACCAGGGATACATCCTGGTTACACTGTCAGAGGCCTTCTACTGAGACCCATGTTTAGGGGGTCTGAGTAGGTCCAATGCTGGTTTCTCAGCTATCTCTGTGAGGGTCCATGAACTCCCCTGTAGAGAGCTGCAAAGTGCAGTGCCTTAAAGATGGGGCTGGCTTCCACCTTTCACCTTCCCGATGGTGAGTGCTCTCTGGCGTAAACAAGTCTTTATTTGGTTAAGCCTGTTCAGCCTGTTTGCTTCCACATTAGAGTAGCCTATCTGCAGGGTCCACGTGGCTCACTGGGGTTGGTCAGCACAAGGGTATTTAAGCCTGTGCGGGCATTTCCCCGGGGTCAGAAGAAGATTGTTCAAGGATCCTGAATAAACTGCATGAAGAAGATCTTCCCGGATTTGTGTCTTCCTTGCTGGTGGAGGGTAGGCGCGTTACACTCCCCCTTGTTCAGGTCAACTATCTCTGATGGGAGATGTTATTCTATATATATATATATATTTTCATACTGGTTAATTAACAAAGCACTGTGGCCAATAAGAAACAAGATAGGTAGGGCTAGGAGACCACAAGGAGGAAAGAGGAAGTAGTAAGGAGGAGTCAAGATGTAGAGCAGGAGGAAGGAAGATGCCAGTGCGGCTCCCAGATATGATGACCACGTGAAAATACTTAGATAAGTAAAAATGGGTTAATCATTAAGACAGAGCTAGCCCATAAACAATAATGGTAACTGGCCAACAGGATTGCATCAAATACAGAGTCTCTGCATGTTATTTGGGGCTGGTGCGGCTGTGGGCCCAGACCGGCAGCAGGCGGGCTGGCGGGTTGGTGGGCTGGCGGGTCGGCGGAAAAACCTGCCTGTAACATATCTCTGTGGGTTTCTGTAGCCTGGTCTAAACACACACTCAGGGTATCCTGGAAATGAAAATTTTAGGAATTCAAATGGAAATTACAGTGGCGGGCATTACAACCAGAATATAAGAAAGAGAATCTTGGGTGTTGAAGATACAATATAAGAGATGGAAATGTTAGATTCAACAAAACAGAATTCCTTACACAAAACATTCATTAAATTAAAGGGAGAGAAACAGCAATTCCACTTAAATCAGGGAGTATACAAGGCTGTCCACTCTGGTTATTTCTGTTCAATATAGAACTTGAAGTTCTAGTGGGAGCAATAAAACAACTAAAGGAGAGCAAGGAAGAAGTCAAAGTATCACCATTTGTGGATGATATGATAGCATGTATAAGTGACCCTGAAAACTTCACTAGGGAACTCCTACAGCTGATAAAAACTTTCAGTAAAGTGGTCAGACACAGTAAATTCAGTAATTCTCTTATATACAAATAACAATCAGACCGAGAAAGAAGTCAAGGAAACAACTCGTTTCACAATTGCCTACCTATGAGTAGGACCTTAAGACACTTTCCCCTTTTCATATTAATATGCCCATTGATGTTGCTTTTGTTCTGGTTTTGCTTATGCAGCTATTTCTAGGAGCAGACTTGCTAGTGTTCTGGCTCTCACAATCTTTTCACCTTCTTTCTACAATGTTTCCTGAGGCATAGATGCAATAACTGTGATGCAGGTGTATCCATAGAGTTTGAGCTCCCCATGACTTCTAAGATAGTCTCCATTTATTATAAATAAAGACGTTTTGATGAGGGTTGGTAGCTACACTTATCCTTGAGATTGAGGATAGACTTAGAATCATTTCCTGCAGATATTGGCCATTGTGTGTCTACATATTAAAAGAGTAAATTGGAGAAATAAAATGGTATTTTGAAAGAAAAGCAAATACCCAAAAGTATTATTTGAACATTCACATTAATTTAGGTATAGTGCTAGAGAAAAGATTTATAATATCCACATAATTACCTCTTTTCACTTAGTATAAACTCCAATGCATATAAAAATGAAACCTGGGTGGGCATAGTGGCACATATCTTTAATCACAGAAGCAGGAAGACCTCTGCAAATTGGGTGACATTCTGGTCTATGTAGCAAGTTTCAGGCTAGACACTGTATAGTAAGACACTGACTCAAACACACACACACACACACACACACACACACACACACACTTACTTTTGTTTGAGAACAAAAGTACAGTCATAATCCAATACAGATGCCCCCTCCTAGTGACTCTGTGCTTAGAAAGGAGCCAGAGAGGAAATATCTCATACTTTACAATTATTTGTATAAAAACCTAAGGAAAGCAAATCAAAAGACGGAACGTGGGTGAGGTTTGCCTGGGACTTGGGTGAGGATACAGAATGAGTGCAAAAGTAAGGGCTATTTTTTTCTCAAGAGATTGAAATATTCCAAAATTAGATGATGACAGTGGCTGTATAACTCTAAATTTCCTTTTTAAAATGTCAAATTATATACTTGATGTAACAAAATTTAAAGTTATAAAAACTATGCCTCGATAAAACTGTTGAAACATTTACTTACAGACCTCACAAATAGCCATTTAAATTCTGTAAACAGCATTTCCCTTTCCTATGTGAGAAATAAAAATAGTTCCCAAGTGATAGTGTTCTACAGTCATTTCTCACAAGAACAGAGGGTCACATACAGCAACATTTATATCACATTTCCTTCCAAAGCCCTCCTTGTTCAATTAAACATAAAAATCTTGGCTGAAATCACAAGCTGTTGACATTATCAGCTCCTATCATCTTCTATACCACTAATAAAAGTTTAGGAAAAGGTCAAATTTAGATTGAAACAAATGCTGGACCAGGAGAATGTTTGCTGTTAGTTGTGTTCAACCTCACCAACAATACAATTTATTTTAGGATTATTTAATCATTCTCTTTTGTAAAGTCCTTCATATATAGGGATGATAATACTCTGAAAAAAAAAATGCTAAGTTTTAAGACTGACTCCCAAACTTACTTTGCATTTTCAGAGTTAGCTATAATGCTTTCCTGGACCTAAAAGGTGAACCTAATATTTCACTTTCATATTATGGGCCATATCAGGTTTGGTTAGCCATGCTCATCAAAGAAGAGTCCCCTCATTTAATGGAACAGTCACAAAACCAATCATCTGAACAACATAAGTAGAATGACTTTACTGGTTTAGAAGAGATATACAGACATTGCTTATAACAGCTAAAAGGTCTACCCAGAGGATATTTGCTTTCTATAACAAATCCGGGAAAAACTTCATTTCTCAGATGAATAAATTTAACAATATAACCAAACAAATGTTAAAAGCAATTGTTCTTCAACTATACTATAAGTGTGCCCTACTGCATAAGAAATGTAATGGACAAAGTTTCATTTGCCTTTAGACCATAGATAGAAGGATAGCAAGAAATTACACAAAAGTAGAATAAAGTAAACTAGAGGTAAGTGAACATCACCTCAGGCTTTGTTCTGAGGGGAAACATGTTAAAAAGGTACAGATGAGAAAGGTAGGGGGAGGGTGGTAAGAGAATCGACCAAAATGAAAACTTACTATTTTTAAGATAATTTTGGAAATAAAAATAAAGTTTTACAAAAAGAGAGATTGTAGACTTGCAGTCTGAAAGGGTTTGGATGTTGCCAGGACGTTATTACTCTAGGTACAGCAGCCACCTGCTAGTTTGCTTGTAACAAACTGTTTTAAAATAAATCTGACTCCTTTTGGAAGACAAATCTCCATTTCAACACCCTACTCCAATTTATGAGTTCATTCCATTTTATGATATCCTAGATTGGGATCACTTAGGTTGGGATTTCTTAGATTTGGCATTAAATATGTATATATGTATATATGAATACACACACACATATATATACACATACATGTATATATATATATATATCTTAAATGCTACATGATCAATACAAAGAAAAATGCTGCTGCATGAACACTCTCACTTGGAAACTAACAGTGTTAATATCATGCAATTTGACCATAAAATACTGGAAACTAGCCATGGGGATAAAAAGTTTGATCAACCAGTACTGAGTTTTGCTTAACTGGGACTAAGAAGTCCTAGCATGCAATATAACAATATAGGTAACAATAAAGTTCAATGTATTTTAAGAAACTACAACTGAAAGCAGGAGAGAGAGAGAGAGAGAGAGAGAGAGAAAAGGGAGAGTGAGAGAGAGAGAGAGAGAGAGAGAGAGAGAGAGAGAGAGAGATTGAGAGAGAGATTGAGAAAGAGAGAAGAAAGAGAAAGCAAGAGAGAGAGGTGTGCTTGGCACACTTGCTTTAAAAGGGAAATTTGCACATGCGTAACTGAGTCCCCTAGCAGCCAGGTAAAGCTTGAGCAGCCAGGTAACTCATGAAGTAGAGAAGACATGGCCATGAGCATCCCGCCCACCATCAGGGGGCGGGGTCAGCAGACTGCTGGTTCCCAACACTAACAACATTCTTTATCACTCCTAACAGATTTTCTAGTGAACTGTTATTCTTTCTATATAAAATCAGGTGTCTGCCAACAGGAATACTTTGGCTTCCTGTTTACAATATGGTGAATCTGCATATCTTCCTCTTGAGTAATTAATTGCTCCAGCTTATTGAAAACACTAGGGAAAATGTCTTGTCCTTGTCTGTCTTGTTCTTGATCTCTCAGAAAGTACTTTCAGCTTTTCCTCAATCATTATGTTGGCTGTGGGCTCATGATATTCACACTTAACTGTTTTGCAGTACTTTCTTTCTATACATAATTAGCTGATGAATACTATCAGCAGGAATAGTAAGCCTTGCAAATACTTTTTTCTCATCTGTTGAAATAGCCATATGACTTTGGTCCTTTATTCTATTTTTTTCTTTTCAATTAAGATTTATTTGTATATTTTTATTTTACATAACAATCCCAATTCCCTTTCCCTACCATCCCATGAACCCAAACCCCCCTCCCATCCCATTCCTCACCTACTCCACAGGGAGGGTGAGGCATTCCAGGAGGGATCATCAAAATCTGTCAAGTCATTTGGGGTAGGGTCTAGGCCCTACTTCCTGTCTCTAGGCTAAGGGAGTATCCCTCCATGAGGAATGTGCTCCCAAAGTCCTTTTGTGCACAAGGGATACATCCTGGTTTCACTGTCAGAGGGCCCTTAGACTGCCCAGGCCTTCTAACTGAGATGCATGTTCAGGGGGTATGAGTCTGTACAATGCTGGTTACCCAGCTATCAGTCTGGGGGTCCATGAGCTCCCCTTTGTTCAGGTCAGCTGTCTCTGTGGGTTTCTGTAGCCTGTTCTTGACCCCTTTTCTTATCACTCCTCTCTCTCTGCAATTGGGTTCCAGGAGCCAGCCCAGAGTTTAGCTGTGGATATCTGCTTCTGTTTCCAATAGCTACTACATGAAGGTTCTAGGATGGCATATATGTTAATGATCAATCTCATTATCAGAGAATGGCATTTAAGGTAGCCTCTCCACTGTTGCTCATATTGTCAGTTTGGGTCATTATTGTAGGTCTCTGAACATTTCTCTAGAATCAGTATTCTCTTCAAGGCTATAATGGCTCCCTCTATTATGGTACCTCTTTTCTTGCTCATCCCCTGGCTCAATCTTCCTGGTCCCACATCTTCCTCTCCTTCCCTTCTCTTTCTCCTGACTCCCTCTCCACTCACTGCCCCCCATTCCCAATATTCTCAGGAGATCTTGTTCCTTTCCCCTTCTGTGAGGGACCTTGTATGAAGGTTCATGTCTGTATCTTAGTTTCTCTGATTATATGAACTGTAGGCTGGTGATCCTTTGCTCTAGGTCTAAACTTCATATATGAATGAGTACATACCATGTCCCTCTTTTTGTGACTGGGTTACCTTACTCAGGATGGTTTCTTCAATCTTGTGAATTTCAAGATTCCATTGCCCCCCCCTGCTGAGTAGTATTACGTTGTGTAAATGTACCACATCTTCTTTATCTATTCTTCAGTTAAGGGGTATCTAAGTTGCTTCTGGGTTCTTACTATTACAAATAAGGCTGCTATGAACATAGTTGAACAGATATCTTTGTTGCACTGATGTGGATCATTTGGGTATATGCCTATGAGTGGAACTGTGGGGTCCTGTGGTAGACTGATTCCCATTTTCCTAAGGAACAGCCATATCGATCTCCAAAATGGCTGTACAAGTTTGCACTCCCACCAGCAGTGGAGGAGTATTCCCCCTTCTCCACATTCTTTCCAGCATAAGCTGTCATTGGTGTTTCTGATTTTAGACCTTCTGACAGAAGTAAGATGGTTATCTCAGAGTTGTTTTTATTTGTCTTTCTCTGATGGCTAAGAATGTTAAGCACTTTCTTAAGTGTCTTTCGGCCATTTTGGATTCTTCTATTGAGAATTCTCTATTCAGTTCTGTACCCCTCTTTTTAATAGGGTCATTTGGTGTTTTGGTGACAAGTTTCTTGAGTTCTCTCTCTATTTCGGAGATCAGCCCTCTGTCAGATGTGGGGCTGATGAAGATCTTTTCATAGTCTGTGAGCTGCTGTTTGGTCTTGTTGACTGTGCCCTTTGCCTGTCAGAAACTTCTCAGTGTGATGAGGTCCCATTTATTAATTGTGTATCACTGTGCTGTGCTACTGGTGTTATATGTTCAGGAATAGGTCTCCTGTACCAATTCATTCAAGGGTACCTCCCACTTTCTCTTCTAAGTTCAGTGTGTATGACAGTTTGAATAAGTGACCAGAAAAACTCTAGCAGAGAACTCCTATAGCTGCTAAACACATTCAGCAAAGTGGCAGGATACAAGATTAACTAAAAAAAAACCAGTAGTCTGGCTATATACAGATGATAAAGGGGATGAGAAAAAAACAGAGAAACATCACCCTTTACAATAGCCACAAACAACATAAAATATCTTGGGGTAATAGTAAACCCAAGTGAAAGACCTATATAGTAAAAACTTTGCATCTTTAAAGAAAGAAATTAAAGAAGATACCAGAAAATGGAAAGATCTCCCATGCTGTTGGATTGGTAGGATCAGCATAGGACAAATGGCAATCTTGCCAAAATCTACAGTTTCGATGCAATCCCCATCAAAATCCCAGCACAATTCTTCACTTGAAAGGACAATACTCAACTATATATGGAAAAACAAAAGACCCAGGATACCCAAAACAAGCCAGTGCAATAAAGGAACTTCAGGAGGCATCATGATCCCTGACTTCAAGCTCTACTATAGAGCTATAGTCCTGAAACAGCTTGGTATTGCCACACAAATAGACAGATAGTCCAATGGAATCGAATTGAAAATCCTGATATTAACCCACACACCTACGAACACCTGATTTTTGACAAAACAGCTAAAATTATACAATGGAAGGAGGAAAGCATCTTCAACAAATGTTGCTGGTACAACTGGATGATGGTGTGTAGAAGACAGCAGATAGATCCATGCCTATCGCCATGCACAAAACTTAAGTCCAAAAGGATCAAAGTCCTCAACACAACTCCTTTATTCTTTTAACATTAACTAAATTTGTGTACCTGAAATAAAACTCATTTGATGAAGGTGTACAATCTTCCTGTTACAATTTTTTAATTTGCCTACTAATATTTTGATGAAATTTTGTTAGCACTATGTTCTTTTGGGATATTAGTCTAGTTTCTCTTTTGTTTTGTTTATGTCTTTTTTGGTTTTAGAATAATGCTGTCACATTTAATGAGTTTGGAAAAGTTCCCCTCATCTTAAAATTTTTAATAGCTTGAGAAGAGTTAGTGTTAGTTATGCTTTGAAAGTTTGATGACCTAGAAGCTTCTGGCTGTGAGACTTCTCTGTTAGAAGACTTTGTTACTAACTCATTCTCAATATTCATTATTTTCTTAGAATTTGCCTTCATGATTCAATTTTAAATATCATATACATTCAGAAATGCACCCATTTCTTTTAGATTGTACAATGTATTGGCATATAGTTCTTCATATTAGTTGTATTTTTGTGGCATTAGTTGTATTGTCTCCTCTTTTATCTGTATCTATTTGGGTTTTTCTCTTTTTTTTGCTAATCTAGCTAAAGAAAACCTACCTAAACATTTTCCAGTTTTATTGTCTTTTAAAAATTCAGTTTTTGTTTTTAATTTTCATTTATTTATAGTTTTTATTTTATTTATTTGTGCTTTGATTTTCAATGTTTATTTTCTTCCACTAATTTTGGACTTAGTTTCTGCTTATTTTTAAGTTGCATAACCAGGTTTCTATTTGAACCACATCTCTTTTCTATAAGTGCTTACCACTATATACTTCTGTCTTATTGAGACTTGTTATGTCCCTTAAGTTTGCTTGTTTTGCTTCCATTTTAATTTGTCTTAGAATTATTTTATTTCCTGTTTTGTCTCTTCATTAGCCCATTAGCCATTAAAGATCATATTGTTTCATGGTGTGTGTTTATGAATTTATCAGCTTCTACTTGTTGCTAATTTCTAGATTTTTTACTCATTTAATGTAGATATATACATAATGTCTTTTTATTTATGAATTTATTATAGCCTAAAATGTGGTCTATGCAAAAGAGTAGTCCATATACAGATAAAAAGAATATGCCTTTTCCAACTGTTGAGTGAAACAATCACCAATTCTGTTAAATCCATCTGCTTTTTAGTACACATCATCTTCATGTTTCCTTATTATAATTTTTGCAAATGATCCCATCCCTTAATGGAAATAGAGTGTTGTACTCTAGCTACTGTATTTCAGTCAATCCCTCCTTTTACACTTAATAGTTGTTTTGCATAATTGGATATTCCAGTATTGGGTGATATATACTTACACTAATTACTTCATTTTACTAAATTGATGTCTTCAGCAATATGTACTGACTTTCACTGTGTTTACAGATGTTTTATACAATTAATAACTGCTTCTACTTATACTGGATCTCAGTTTATGTGTAATATCATTTTCCATCATGTGTATTTGTGCTTATGCATACTAGGGCACATGCACACATACCTGGGTACATATGCCTGTGGAATTCAGAAGAGGAGAGTACTGGGTCCCTGTAGATACAGTTATTTGTGAGCCACCGAATTTCAGGTACTTGGACCAAACTTGGGTTCTATGCAAGAGCAGTATGTGCTCTTAACCATTGTGCAATCTTTCTAGCTTCCAACTGTGTTTTTTTATAAGTGTCACTATCACTGAGTTTTATTATTACCCAATTATCCAATTTTAGTATTTTAGTTGGATGATTTAATCTGTTAGCATTTAAGGCTACTGTTATCATATAAAACCGTGCATCCACCATGTGAATTTTTTTCTGGTTGAGTTGCACATCCTTTGTTCCTTTTATCCTCTATTGTTATCTTCATGGGCTGGTGGTTTGCTATGTTGATAAGATTTGATTCTCTTATCTTTCTCTTTTGAGCCTCTGCCTACTACTGAGTCTTATACTTTGTGTTCTGATAATGATAGTTATTTATACATTTTTTTCAGAATACGGATTTCAAAAAAATACCTCCTCACTTCAGAAACTGAAGTTTTGCCAGACTTTATGAACAACTTAATAATATATTTTGAGAGCATGTATTACTATGTGGCCAATGTGCTGCCTTACTGTGTGCTCAGCCTGTTTAAGTTTAAATTGCATTTAAGAAAACAATGGAACTAACCTTACTATGTTTTTTACTTTTCATATAACCAATTTTCCATCCTAAGCTAAATATATAAATTTAATCTTTAACTACATACTCCACTCTTTTATGCCTCTGATCCAGAACAGTGTGTGTGTGTGTGTGTGTGTGTGTGTGTGTGTGTGTGTGTGTGTGTGTGTGTGTGTGTGTTGCAGTAGTCACTTGCTGAAAGAAACCAATAGGTTTAAATCAACTTTAAACAAAACAAATATCCACCATAGAGCAACATGAGGATGCAAGTTGATAACATCTGTTGGTAGTTTTGAATACTATTCTGGCTCAGTTGGAAGCCATAAAGTAACTTCTTCTTTGTAAAGCTTTAATAAAGATTTCCTCATTCCTTTCCTATACCATGTTTTCTGTGCTGTTCCACAAAGATAGCTTAAAGTCATTTGTTGGGGACAGGTGGAAGACATGGGAGTTGAAGTGGGGAGTTCAGATCTGGGTTTGCTCGTAGTCTGAACTGCTCCAAGGAAGACTCTATATTATCAATGTGGTACTGAGGCACATCTCTAGTGTATAATTCACTTAAGCATTTCTCATAATCCTGGTATATCATTGTGTTTATACTGCTGCAATAAAATGCTAGGTTCAAAAATGACTAGGCAGTGAAAAGACTCACAGGAGCAGTGTTTACTTTGGCACACAGTTCCTGAGACAGTCTGTAGAAGCAGGGAAGGTTGGGACTAGGAGAAAGAAGCAGAGAGATCACACTTGATCAGCACAAGGGAAGCAGAGAGAGAGAGAGAGAGAATAGTCATCTGAGGCTCAAATGCTGCCCCAGATAACATACTTTCTTCAGCAAGGTGCCACCTCCTAAAGGCCCTATAACCTCCTCAAATAGTACAATCAACTAGGGGCCAAGTATTGAAATACATGAACCCAAAAGGACAGTTATCAAACAACTACAACAGGCTTGTGGGTGATTAATTTTCTCAGTTTTTCCTTGTCATGAAAATATTTCCTCTTCATTTCTGCTACAAATGATATTCTGGTTCATGTTTTTCTTTTAATAATTTGAATGTGGACTGTACAGTTTCTTTTAAGAATTCTGCTGCCAGAGGGCTGGAAAGATGTCTCAGAGGTTAAGAGCACTGGCTGCTCTTCCAGAGGTCCTGAGTTCAATTCCCAGCAACCACATGGTGACTCATAACCATCTAAAATAATTTCTGGTGCCCTCGGAGGGGAGTTGGAGAACATGGGAGGTAGAGATGGAGGGAGGGAGGGAGGGAGGGAGGGAGGGAGGGAGGGAGGGAGGGAGGGAGGGAGGGAGGGAAGGAAAAGAAACTGGGATTGATATGTAAAATAAGAAAAAATTTTTTTAAAGATCTGGTGCCCTCTTCTGGCATGCATGCAAACATGCAGGCAGAACACTATATGTAACAAATAAAATCTTCAAAAAATAAGTTTAAATAAAAAATAATATACTAAAAAAAAAGTAATTCCGCTGCTAAACTGGTACAGTCACTAAGGAAATAATCATGGAGATTCCTCAGGAAGCCACGAATTTATCTACCCCAAAGTCCAGCTGTGCTACTCTTTGGCACATACCCAAAGGTTCTATATCCTGCTACAGAAACACTTGCTCATCTGTATTCATTGTTGCTCTATTCATAATATCTAGAAGATGGAAACAGCCTAGATGCCCATCAATTGATGAAGGACTAATGAAACTGTGGTAAATTTACATAATGTAATATTATTTAATTATGAGGAAAAGTGAAATTTTCAGGAAAATAAATAGAACTAGAAAAAAATCATCATGAGTGAGGTAACCAGGCTCAAAAAAAAGACAAATATTTCATAAGTTTTTTTTTCTTTTATCATGATGTTAACTTCTAAGCTTTTGTATGTATTCTACAATTAGAATAACCACAGAAATTAGGTACTTGGTAAGGGATGAGGGGAGAAGAGGATTTCCCAAGGAAAGAGAAATAGAATATGGTGTTATAACGAGATAAAGAGCAGTCAGGAATACTAAATTAAATAAGTAGGTTAAATAGGGAGAGCAATGGGAGACAAGAGTAAAATGGGAATATGAAAAAAGACAACTAACACTAATGGCCTTTGAAACCTACTGCTATAGAAGTGTAACCATTTAATGGGACAGAGAATGCTCCAACTAGACATCTTACACTACCAAAAAACCTCCAATGCCAGTATTGGGTCACATATTGTTGAGTCATTGACAAAGAGGTCCATAGACCTTGTACCACACACACCCACTATAGGCCATTGCCAAGGCTATTTGCTTTTCTCCACAACCTCCTGATGGTAGAGTCTTATTGCTGAACACAATACTTACTCATGTTATTGAACATAAAAAAAGTCAAGCTGGGGCCCAACTAGAAGCTTTAACCCTATTGATTAGCATTCATGGTACTGGAAGGTACTCTGTATACTACTGGAAGAGAAAATATCATCAATATTGTCCAGCTACAAACCTTGCAACCTAACACAAAGACCTGCCTACAAGGTATACTAGCAAAATAGTGGCACGAGGTTTTGAAAGTAATCAATCACATTTTTAAAAAAAAATATGTCTTTTATTTCTTGAAATTATGGTATAATTATATCTCACCTACCTTCCATGTCTACCATCCAGACACTCATATCACTTTCCCCTTCCCTTTCTTTCCTCTAAACCCTTCATTGTACCCCTCTCTGGTCTTTTTTAATTGATAGCCTCATTTTTTCATTAATTGTTGTTACATACATATAGGTCTATGTACATGCATAAATACAACCTCTCCGTCTGTATACTGGCGCTTACATAAATCATTTCAGAGCTGACCATTTGATATTGGTTAACCAATTTGTGTGCACTATCTTTATGGAAGTCTATTCCTCTTGTTTTCAGCATTCTTTGGTCACCTTGTTATTTTTGTATCGGGCTGAGGCCTCTTGGGCCTCTCTTGTCTGTGCTAGCATATCTATTCTGTTGCACTTGTGCAGCTCATATTTGGGTAGTCATGTTGATGAGACTGCATGAATCTATTTCTCACACTCTTAGGAGACACAGTCTCATGGCAAACTCCACGATCTTCTGGCTTTGACAATCTTTCTGCCCCCCCCCTTCCACAATGAATCCTGGGCCTTAGCTGTGTTGTGGTAGCTGTGTTGGTAAAGTATCCTTTGGGAATGAACTCTACAAATATGTATTTTGATTGGTTATGATTTTATATAATGGTCTCCATCTATTGCAAAGTGAAATTTCCTTGATGAGGACTGCACTTATCTGTAGGTATAAAAACAAATATTTAGAATGTGGTTAGAGATTATGCTGGCTTAGTAAAGTGATAATTACTCCAAGATCTATGACTTCACTAGCCCAGGATAGTTCACTAGGTTTTGATTGGATTTAAGACAACTGAGATGGAACCCATACCTGACACTGCTAAAGTGTCCAAGAATCTGAGACTAGATATGTCATGTGCCCAGGAGAAATACTATTGCCATTATTCTGCTAAATGACTCATAGCAATAAAATGACTCGTAATGACATATTATTATTCCCATAGGTCAGTACTTTGTTCAACCCTCATTAGAGAAGCTTCTTTTTGTAGTAGATGGGAATTAACACAGAGAAATACAGATTAACAATGTACAGAGAGTGAGAGATTTTAGAGCACTCATCTCTAAATGGGATGGCAGAAAGACTGTAAGAGATAAAGGTAGTGGGTGATAACAAGAAACCAGCATATTCCAGTCACAACAGGAATGACACACATATGAATTCACAGAAACTGTAACAGCACACACAGGACCTGCACAGATTCAGGTCAGATAGAGTCCCAGCATTGAGAGGAGTAAGTGGACACAATCTCCCACCCATAACTGAGAAGCTGTTTGCAATTGATGGCTGTCAGAAAAGAGAAAATTAATTTTTCCCAATGGGATCTCACTAGGTATATCAACCATATCTCAGGGCAGGTCTCGTGCCCAAGAGTGGGTGAACAACACAAAACAAACTCCATGATTTTTTTAATGAGCTTTTTATTTCATTTTGTTTTGTTTGGGGGTATTTTTGACTAATTGTGTTTTCTTTGTCTTAATTTTTATTTTAGGTATCTGTTTGATCCTTTTTATAACCTCATCTGTGTTTGAATAACCTTTTAAAAATGAACTGTTTTCTTAATTTTATTTAATTTTTTGTACGTATTTTTGTCTAATTGAACCTACATATAATCATTATTTTCACATCTTTTTCAAGCAATTTGATACCTTCCTTTTCTTTGAAGATATAGTGTTCTGTTGATGGCACCATGTATATTTGCTTTCAGGCTTCTTTTGTCCCCATATTGACATTTTTGTATCAAGAATGTCAGTTACTGATATTAAAATTTTACAGTGCATTAACAATATAATACTCCCTTGTGAAGTTTAGTTCCAGAATATCAGATTAGTAGGTTATGTTGGCTTTGGTTTTAGCTTGGCATAGAAATATAGTGGACAAGGAAGTTCTTCAAATACAGTCAATGCCAGTTTTGTATATCAGGGTCTCGGTTACCAAGAACATCATCTGTTTATGGGATTCTTTCACTGTTAGTGTCTGAGACCTGTGTGGTTCAGGTTGCACTGGTGGGTGATTGATAAGAGTGTGGTAGATATTTATCTGATTGCATGGTCTATATATGTGGCTTCAAAAGGGCTTCATAACTGAGTTTCTTAGAGCAAGCCATCTGTCTGGCTCCCATGCTTTGGAAGAAGCCTTACCTGTTGCGAGTACATAATTTATTTGCTTCCCAGGACTAGAGTAGCCTAATCACACATGTCAGAAAGTATAGCTGCTTTGTAACTCAGAGAAGGTAGCTAAAGTGAATTATCAAAAGGTTTGCTTTTCCCTGTAGGTGTGATCTAGTGCTAAACTGTTTGAAAAGACAATTAAGAAATTCAAAAGACCCCACCAAAAACTTGCTACAGCTAATAAACACTTACTGAAAAGTGCCAGGATATGTAACTAACATAGAAAAATGGGTAGCTTTTCTATATACCAATGACAAACATGGAAAAGAAAATCAGTAAAAAATAATGATGTTCCCAATAGAATTGAGGGAAACATGACCCTCAGAGTAAACCTACCAACGAGATTATTGTACAAGGAAAACTTAAAATCTCTGAAAAAAATAAGTCAAGGAAGCTCATAACTAGGTATATTTGATATTGTAGAAATGATTACTCTATCAAGAGAAATTTAGAGATTTGGTGCCATTACAAAAAATACAACTTTATTCTTCACAGAAATAGAAAAAAAAATCCTGTGGAAACACAAACACAAAGAACCCTGGATAGGAAAGGCACTAAAGGGAAAAATATATACTAGAGAAATTGCCATGTTCAATCTTCAGTTGTACTTACAGAGACATGATAATAGAAATAGCATGGTACTGGCATATAAAATCAGACACACAGAATAATGGGATAGAAAACCCAGATTTAAGTCTATGCAACTATAGCCATGTATTTTTTTTTTTTGACAAAGACAACAAAAATGCACCCTAGAGGAAACTCAGTGTCTCCAACAAATGGTGTTGAGAAAACTGGTTGACCATATCCAGAAGAATGAAATTAAACCCTTAACTCTCTCAACAAAAATCAACTTCAAATAAAGTCAAAGATATTACATAGGACCTTAAACTCTTAAACTGCCAGAAGACAACACTAGAAGGAAAGCTCAGTGGATAACAGCTCTGGCTGGTCTTCGAGATGACTTCCAGAATCCACATGGTGTCACACAGCTGTCTAGAACTCCAGTTTCAATAGATCCAGTAACTTCTTTTGGCCTCCAGCAGCACTAGCCATACACATGGTGCATAAATACACACATAGGTAAAATACCCATATGCTGAAAAAAAAACTTTTCAAATCTAAAGAAATCAAATGCAACATATGCTGAAGAGGTTGTCAATAAAAAAAAAAAGCAACTGTTATTCACTATTGGTAAAGTGTGAACTGATGCAACCTCTGTAGAAATCTGTGTAGAGATTCATCAAAAACAGAACTATTCAATGGACCATGAAACCATTTCTGGAAACATAACCAAAGGAGTCTATATCATACCACAGAGATCCTTGCAGGGATAGTTGCTCATCCATGCTCATTCTTGCTCTATTCACCAAAAAACTAGGAAGTGAAATTGCCTAGATGTCCATCAGCTCATGAATGGGTAAGAAAAATGTGTTATATATGCACAGTGGAAATTTTTTCAGCTGTGAAGAAACATCAAAATTGCAAGTAAATTGATTACACTGAAAAATTTATGATAGGCAACATTATCCAGGCACAGAACAGTAAATGCTGCATGTTCTCATTCATATGTATGCCCTCACTTCAGGTCTTGAATGTTGTGTGCTCAACTGGTAGTTCCTGAAGAAACTAGGAAACTGTGAGGAGGACATTGGGAGAGGGTGGTTTCAAGGTGGAGATAGTAAAGCAGATGACATGCAAGTATATAAAGGGAATGCTGAGGTTTAAGTAGAGAAGATGAAGGAGACTAGAGGAAACACAGCATGTTAAGAAAGTTAGCCAAAGTGAAGGAGGTATAAAAGACTACTCTCATGTAGTCAAATTTTTAAGTATATAATTTATAATTAAAGATTATTGAGTGATCTTATTAATACCTCAGCCTCTAGGTTTTAGTGCTGGAAGAGGCAAGAAGCCTGACAATCAGATGGCAACAGGTACCCACCCTACAGGCACAGACTACACAATCTAGGGGTCAGAGCCCTTAGGTAATCCTTGACAGGTATACTGTGCCTCCTCTTACTTTTCTCTTAGAAAATCACTGAGGTCTGTGATGTTTAATTCTCACTGGGATATAAAAAAAGGATATTATAAAAGAATTCAAATAGAAATCAATTTGAATGCTTCCATGGAGAAAATTAGAAACTATTTAAAGTGTCAAAGAGCAGAGCTGAATCTAAGTGTCTGTGATCCTTGACATTTACAAAGCAATAAGAGATGCATGGCTTTTTTTTTAATATAAGCCCTTTTTTCCTTAATATTAGCACTCAACTGATATGGATGCCAACAAACAGAGGCACTGAGACAGAATAAATTAGCCCATTAATAGGAAAAAGCATTAATGTATGTATAATTCAGAGGCATCCAATTTACCAGTTCCATAGTTTCCAAAGAGTAAAGGTCATGCTACCAGCAAACTTTCCCTAGATGTGTGTCTTCTCTTTTTAGTGGTGAGATATAAAGATCCCAAATAGCTCAGAATATTCATTGTGGAATAAAATCTGAAGTGTCTCTAGCACATTGTGTGTGTGTGTGTGTGTGTGTGTGTGTGTGTGTGTGTGTGTGTGTGTACAGTTTTCTTTTGAAAATGTTCAGTATTTGTTCTGTTGAAATCTAACATATCCCAAATATTAATTACTTCAGGGATGCAAATACACAACCAGGGCATTAATGTTTGATGATACATTGCTCTAACTGGCAAAAATTTTGCTCAGGAGGAAGAAATATTTTCACACTGTTTAAAGATTCTGCCAACATATTCCTCCATTTCGTATCTTCTGTTTGAGCTGTCTGTTCAGTGTGTCTCCTAATTCAATGCAATTGAAGTACAATTAATTCCATTTATAAATCTATGGTTATTCAATAAGATACCATCCTATTATTAAAAAAAAATGTTGTGCCATTAAGATAATAGCTGGAGAAAACAGGATATTTCAAATTGGTACTTACATGTAAAAGATAACACCCAGAAAACCTTGAAGGATAGATATTTAGTATCATAGTGTTGGCTTCTTTAAGAAGATCCCACAATACTCCTTGCTCATTTTTCTCACCATTTCCTCACCTGCCCACTCAGTCACAATGGCTCTTCTCTACAAGTCCTGGGGCTACAGTTGTTAGACTATGTTACACTTGTTGACTGTTACAGAGAAAGAACTGCATGGAATAAGTGAAATAAAGTATCATCACCTGGTTTATTTCAGCTGCAGAATTTGTTGGGTAGGCATTGGTATCATTCCCATTATGGCCAGGATAAAAACTCTTCAGTGGAGATGCTTGCTCTGAGCTAGGACATTCGTGTCAGGGCTAGTACTAGAGATGGCATCTTCAGACCTCTGGTTGGTTCTTCCTTTTCTTTTGGTTTATTTAGTACTTTTATTTTATATGTATGAGTGGTTTTCCTGTATGCATCTATGTTCACCTACGCATGCATGCCTGGTGCCCCTAGAGACCATCAGATGCCCTGGAACTAGAGTTTCAAAGGGTATTTCACTGCTATGTGTGTGCCGGGAACTAAACCCAGATCCTGGATCCTGAGAGGGCAGCTAATACACTTAAGCACTGAGCCCTCTCTCTAGTTCCATATAATCCTAAAAGAACTGCCAAAATTGTCTTTGGGGGCTTGTTTTCAGTGTTGGGGTTGAACCTAAGACTGCATGCATGCTAAGCTATCACTGTAACCCTGGGCTACATCCCCATTTGGTTCTCTTACTGTGTCACTGTGGGTCCTCTCCAGAGATATCCAGGGTAGCTCATTTGTATCACTAACTTCATTCTCCTTTTCACACAAAAGAATGAAGAAGTTGTATGAATCAAAATATAAAGAACTTGAAACATTCCACAGAAATTTAAGGACACTTGCTTCTACAGCTTTTGACAGTTCTGTCAGCAAGAGAAAACTCTGCTTTCACTGTTTTTACTTGACATTTACCCAAATCTCTTCTTTTCTGCCTAGATGTTAGAAAAATATTGAGTTTCATGGTTTTCTAGCATTTGTGCTTTATTCTTCACATAAAACAAGCCATTTCTAATATCATTCACCTAGTGTTGCTTATGATATATCTCATGATTGTGAACATGGCCGTGACTTAAATGATGCTGCATTCCATTTGATGCATAAAGTGACCATTATGCTTTATAAAATGTGCTTCATCTGTACAGTACCATTCAATATATCAAATAAAATATGTCTTAGTTTTGGTAACTATAAACTATCTGAAATGCACTGAGAATTTGAATGTTTTAAAAATAAGTAATTACCATGGACAACATTGAATCGTATTTGAAAAGTTGATTTGCAGACACTTAGATGTGAGAACTACCAGTGCTGATACAGGCAATATGCAGAGCACCAAACCCCCAACATTAAATCTGTCTTTTTATTATAACTCAGAGTCTTATCATCCAGAGAAATGTTACTTGCATATTGTGTTCAGCCCAATCTCATCAACTTTATCCTTTAGAAATGACCTTATGATAAGAAATTAAGCCCTTTGAAATAGCACTTGTAATTAATCCATTTCTATAAGATTAACATGTCAAATATCAAAAGAATAAAATATAACAGTCATTTGAAGCTTAAAAACTCTTGGTCCCACTTCACTTAAAGCTATACAATGTATTATCACAATGTAATCAGCACAATGTGGATCAGCAAGTGCAACTTGTGATTTGTGTTCATTTATTTATGTATTTACTCAACAAATAGTCATTAATATGTCAGTGCTCCAGCCCTACACTGTTGGTGTCTGAAGAAATGAAGACATAAGGATAAGTTCTAGTTCTGAAATGACTCATTCTAGTGGCTTTGGTAAAGTATGAGTAGGAACAAGAGTCAGAAAAACACCCAGCACACAAAATGCAGGGGATGCCACATTAAGAAAATAACACACCATGGAACCGATGACTGATACTCCTCAGGTAGCCAAAAACCCAAGATGAGATAGACCATGGAACCAGGGGAAAACCAAACACTACTTTTCTCCTGAAGGAACTTAACAATAAAACAACTTAAAGTAACACTCTGCTATATACTCATAGATCAGTGTCTCATTCAGCCATTATCAGAGAAGCTTCCCCTGCAGTCAATGGGAAGTAAGATGAAAAACCACAACTGGGCAATGTACAGAGCATGAGAGATCTTGGAACACTCAGTCCTAAAATGGCTATCTCCATCAAATTGCCCCCTTCTGGGATTGGGGAACTCTGTGGGAGAAAGCGAATAACAAGTATAAAAAAGAGTAGGATTGTAAGAACCAATGGGAGTAGATGATACCAAGAAAACAGTGTCTTCCAGACACAACGGAACTGCTGTACCTATGACCTCCCAGAGACTGGGGCAGCATGCCCAGGGCCTGTACAGGGCAAAGCCTTAGGAGAGTCCCAGAGCTGAGAGGGAGAAATGAAAACACTCCCATCCCTAAACAAGATGCTATCTCCATTTGACAATAATTTGCAAATGAAAAATTAGTATTCTCCAATGGAGTATCACTGAATATATAAACCATACTTAAGGTGAGGGCCCATGAGCAGCAGTACAAAATGAACTCAGTAGCATTTTTGGAGATTTTGGGTTTTGGTCTCATATGGCTTTGTTTGGATATTTTTAACCTTACTGGGTCTTTTGATTAGATAGTGTAGTTTCTGATTTTAGTGGGTTTGGGTAAAGTTATTTTATTTATTTATTTATTTATTTATTTATTTATTTATTTATTTTATATCCTGACCTCAGTTTCCCATCCCTCCTCTCTTCCTAGTCCCTCCCCTCATATCTCCTCACCCCCACCAACCACACTGTTTCTGTGCAGAAAAGGGCAGGCCTCCCATGGATAGCAACAAGACATAGCATATTAAGTTGCAGTAAGACTACACATCTCCCCTTGTATTAAGGCTAGGCAAAGCAACCCAATATGAGCAATAGAGTTCCTAAAGCCATCAAAAGAGTCAGAGACAGCCCCTGCTCCCACAGTTAAAAGTTTCATAAGACTAAACTATACGACTATCAAATATATGCAGAGGGCCTAAGTCAGCCCCATACAAGCTTCTGAGTTGTTAGTTCAGTCTTTTGGAGCCCCTACCAACCCAGGTTAGTTAATTTCATGACCATATTTTTTATGTCTTTGACCCCTGTGGCTCCTATAATTCTTCCTCCATCTCTTCAGCAGGGTTCCCAAGCTCTGCATCTGTTTCTAGCAGTTGCTGGATGAAGCCTCTCTAATGACAATTTGCATCATTACAATAACATAGGTTTTTTTTTCCTCCAATCATGTTTGGTTCTATCCTAAGTATCTGTGCCATTCAGCCTTTGGGTCCTGGCACTCCAAGCAGTGTTAGGGGTGAGCTCACTCTCATGACATGGGTCTCAAGATGGACCAGTCATTGATTGCCACTCCCAAAACTCTCTGTGCTACCCTTACTCCACCACATCCCATAGGCAAGACAGACTGTAGGCCTAAGGTTATGTGGCTGGGTTGGTGTCCAAATCCCTCCACTAGAAGGCTTTCCTGGTCATAGCAGATGTTCAGTTCAGGCTATGTATCCCCTCTTGCTAGGAGTCTTAGCAGGGTCATCCTTATAGATTCCTGGGAGTTTCCCTTGCACCAGATTTTTACTAGACCCTAAAATGTACCCCATTTTTTCAGTCATCTCTCTCAGTACTCTCCCCCTTGACCCCTCCCCACCTGATCCCTCATGTTCCCATCACCAGCTGCCACCAGTCTACCCATGAAGTATTGTCTATTTCCTTTCCCAGGGAGATCCCAGATCTAAGTGTCCCACTAGAGCTCTCACTGTTTACCTAGCCTCTTTGGTGCTGTGGGTTGTACCATGGTTATCTTTTACTTTACAGCTAATATCCACTTATAAATTAGTATATACCATGTTTGTTTTCTTGGGGTACCTCACCCAGGGTGTTTTTTTTAATAGTTCCATTCATTCACCTGCAGATTTCATGATGCCATTGTTTTTAACAGCTTAGTAATATTCCATTGTGTTAATATACCACATTTTCTTTTGCCATTCTTTGGTCAAGCAACATCTTCGTTGTTTTCAGAATCTGGCTATTATAAATAAAGCTGCTATGAATACAGTTGAGCAATTGTACTTGTGGTATAATTGAGCATCCTTTGGGTGTTATATCTGGGTCTTGGGGTAAAGCAATACCCAATTTTCAGAGAAATGGCCAGACTAATATTTTAAGTGGCTGTACAAGTTTTCACTCTCACCATCAGAAGAGTGTTCTCCTTGCTCCACAGACTAGCAATCATGAGCAGTCACTTGTATTTTTGATCTCAGTTATTCTAACAGGTGCAAGATGGTATCTCAGAGTCATTTTTATTTGCATTTCTCTGATGTCTAAGCATGTTGACCATGTCTTTAAGTGTTTCTCTGCTATTTGAGATTTCTGTTGATAATTCTGTATTTAGATCTGTATTCCATTTTAATAGGATTATTTGGTTTTTTGATGTCTAATTTCTTGAGCTTTTATATGTATTTGGAAATCAGCACTCTGACAAATGTGGAAATGTGAAGATCATTTCCCAGTCTGTAGGCTGCCATATTGTCCTATTCATTGTGTCTTTTGCCTTAGAGAAGCTTCTCAGTTTCATGATGTTCCATTTATTAGCTGTCCATCTTAGTATCTACACTACTGGTATGTGGTTCAGTAAGTTATCTCCTGATTACATGGTAGGTTTATATTTTGTTTGTTTGTTTGCTTATATGGTGGATTGCATTGACAGATTTTTATATATTGAACCATCCCTTTATCTCTGTGATGAAGCCTACTTGATCATGGTGAGTGATATATTAATGTGTTCTTTAATTCAGTTTGGTAAAATTTTATTGAGTAATTTTGAATCTATATTCATTGTAGAGAGCCGCGAAGTACCATGCCTTAAAGTGGCGCTGGCTTCCGCCTTACCTTCCTGTTGGTGAGGGTTCTCTGGTGTAAACAAGCCCTTATTTGGTTAAGTTTGTTCAGCCTGTCTGCTTCCGCGTTAGAGTAGCCTATCTGCAAGGTCCACGTAGCTCACTGGGGTTGGTTAACTCAAGGGTATTTAAGCCTGTGCAGGGGTCCCCCGGGCTCTCGCGGGTCAGAGGAAACATGTTTCAAGGATCCTGATTAAAACTGTAAGAAGAAGATCTTCCTGAAGTCGCGTCTTCCTTGCTGGCGAGGGTCAGGTGCGGCACAATTCATAAGGCATATTGGTCTGTAATTCTCTTTCTTTGTTGAGTGTTTACATGGTTTGGACATGAGTGTAACCATGCCCTCATAAAATGAATTGGGAAATGTTCCTTGGTTTCTATTTTGTGGAACAATTTGAGGAATATTGGCAGTAACTCTTCTTTGAAAGTTTAGTAGAACTCTGTATAAATCTCACCCTGAGCTTTTTTTGGTTGGACTTTTAATGACTGCTTCTATGTCATTAGAATCTATTAAGATTGTTTATCAGATCTTGGTTTGCCTCTGGTTAGTGATGCCTATTGAGAAAATTATGTATTTCTTTTAGAATTTCCAATTTGGTCAAAGTACAGCTTTTTAAAGTATAACCAAATAATTCTCTGGATTTCCTCAGTGTCTGTTGTTACATCCCCCTTCTTGTTTCTGGCTTTGTTAATTTGGATATTCTCTCTGCCTTTGAGTTAGTTTGGATAAGAGTTTGTCTATCTTGCTGATTTTTCTCAAATAACTGACTCTTCATTTCATTGATTCTTTGTATTGTTCTTTTTTTTCTAATTTACTGGTTTAAGCCCTCAGATTGATTATTTCCTGGCATCTACTCCTTTTGGGTTTTATAACTTTTTTTCTGTTCTAGTGCTTCCAGGTGTGCTGTCAAGTCAATAGTATGAGATCTCTCTAATTTCTTTATGTAGACACTTGGTGCTATGAACTTTCCTCTTAGCACCACTATCATAAGTTTTCCATAAGTTTGGATATGTTCTGTATTCATTTTCATTGAATTATAGGAAGTCTTTAATTTCTTTTTAATTTATGTCTTGACCCAATCTGGTAATCTTGGCTGACATTTGTGAACTCTGAGTCTGCAGGATATCTGTCCAGGTCCTTCTGCCTTTTAGAATGTACATTGAAAAGTCAGGTGTAATTCTAGTAGATTTACTTTTATATATTATTTGACGTTTTTCCCCTTGCATCTTTTTATTCTTTCTTTGTTCTGTGTTTAGTGTTTTGATTATAGTGTGGCAAGGGGTTTTTCTTTTCTGGTCCAATCTATTTTGTGTTCTATGTACTTCTTCTACCTTTGTTGGAATGCCCTTCTTTTGGCTAAGTTATGAAAGTTTTCTTCTGTGATTTTGTTAAAAATATTTTCTGGCCTTTTTACCCAGAAATTTTTTCTTCTATTCCTATTATTCTTAGGTTTGGTACTTCCGTAGTGTCTCAGATTTCCTAGATGTTTTCTTATAGGAATTTTTTTATATATTTAATATTTTCATTGACAAATGTCTCTATTTTTTTCTATTGTGTCTTAAATGCCTGAGATTCTGTCTTCCATCTCTTGTATTCTGTTGGTGATGCTTACATTATTGGTTCCTGTCTGCTTACTTAGATTTTCCATTTCCAGAATTCCCCCAGTTTGTGGTTTCTTTATTGCTTCTATTTCCAGTCTCAGGTCTTGAACAGTATTTTTCATTTCCACCAACTGATAGTTTTTCTTGGTTTTCTTGACATTCTTTAAGAGATTTATTCAGTTCCTCCAATGTTTTGATTGTCCTTTTCTTGATTTCTTTAAGGGATTTATTCATTTCCTCTTTAAGGATCTCTATCGTTATCACAAAGTTGGTTTTAAGTTAGTTTTCTTGTGCTTCAGCTGTATTTGGAATATTGAGGGCTTTCTGTAATGCAACAGCTGGGCTCTCGTGGTGACATATTACCCTGGATGTTATCCTTTGTGTTCTTACACTTATATTTAGGCATCTGGATTTGGAGTTATTATAGGACTAGGTGTAATTTTCTAGATTTTCTTGTTATATGGGAGTTTCCTTCCTTGGTTTTAGCTTTCTTTCTGATCTTCTGGCTGTTGAGGCCTATGGTGAGTTGAAGGTCCACCTGTGTTGGGGTCTAGGTGTAGAGGTGAAGAGGAGTGACAGCTTATCTTGTTTACAGGGAACCAACCTGGCCTCTGATGAAGCAGCAGGTATTCTCCAGAGGTGTGGTCTGAGATATGGTGATCCAGAAGAACCTGGATAAGGAGAGGAGGGGCAGCTATAGTTATGCTGGGCTTATACAGATGGAATGGGGGCTGTCTTACCTGGATATTGTTCTGGCTTATTGTGAAATGAGAATAAAGTTTGTGGGTTTAATGGTATATGTGTGTATGTGTGTCTGTCTACATGTATTTTTCATGTGTTTTTTAATATAAATTTTTGTTTTGTTGCCTACTTGTTTTCTAAATAGAAAGTCATATGGCATGAACATGGATGTGTGGAGAGGTAGGAAGGATCTTGGAGTAATTGGAAAAAGGGAAAATGTGACCAAAATATATTGTATGGAAAAGTTTTTTTAATTAAGAAATAAAGAAAAGAACATGCCAAACACGTAGGCATGAAAAACATGGCATGTTCTAAGAATAACAACTCATATATATATATATATATATATATATATATATATATACACATATATATCATATCTCCCTCTTTCTTCTTAGAACAAAATAAGAGTTAGATTTTCAACAAAATTATTAAAGTACAATAACAGTAAGGTTGTTAGTGAGAAAGTAAATGTAGATGGTTTATTAGCATTCATCAATATGCCAAATGCCAGCTGTTTTTATCTATCTCAGTTTTAGAGGTTCTAGTAAAAAAAAAAGTTAGCTGAGTCCACTGTTTTGGATTTCTCACAGTAGTACCAGATGTCCACAACAGCAAGGCAGGTGGCAAAGAAAACTGCTCATATCATGAGACAGAAAATACAAAAAAAAAAAAAGGAAATTCTTGAGTTACACCATCCCCATTGATTGCACTCATATAAAAGCTTAAGAATTCTCAGTAGGTATTTTTCTAAACTTTCTACTAGGACATTTACACATGAACCCCAGAATACAGTTATCCAAACCATAGCAGATAGTAAGAAAGTGACATCATGCTTTCTCACCTATAGGCTAAGTGAATTAATTGCCTCTGAGATGGGAATGTCATAAACAGTCTTCTACAGGATGAGCCCCCTGATAGATTAGCCAATCCTAAGTGGTTACCAGGTGGTCAGCCTTAAACACATATAAGCAACACTAAATAGTCTGAGAATATATGTATACACACATACACACACATACACACACACACACACACACACACACACACATCATTAATTTGAAAAGAATATGGGAAAGATGGAAGAAGTTGAAGTATGAAGAGAGGAGACAAGTGGAAACTATTTAAATATAAAACAAATTATTAAATTCTCAAAACTCAAAAAATGTCTGATTAAAGATAATATAGACTTTAAAAAGTGTTCAGCATCACTATTCACATACAAATGCCACTCTCAGTATTAATCAGAAGAGTTTCTCTTTGTAGTGAATGGCAGTGGGTTCAAAGATTTATGGCTGTTCAAGGTGTTTAGAATTAAATGACTGTTGGAAGCTTAACCCTAAACAGGACCTATATAGCATTCCCTCTGAGGAATATTGAAGAAGAGGGAATGGAAAGAATGTAGAAGCCAGAAGATGTGAAGAAGGATAGAAGCATGCTGTCTCCTGGGTATCAAACATCCATTGCAAACATGATCTCAATAACTGCAATTAGCTATACTGGACCTACACAAGACTGGTAAATGGCCAATCATGAACCACAGAAGGGCTCATAGTTCAGCTGTAACTATTGGCTACTGATGGATCATGGGGGAGGTATAGTAATAGTCTTCAATTGTGTGCCCAGTGGTAAGCCTATCAGTCTCCAATAAATTCTACACACATGGTCACACATATGGTGCTGGTTAAAATCAGTAGATCAGAAAGTAACACGAAAAAAAAAAACATGAGTGGGAAAGTTATCTGGATCAGGGAATGTCAGCAGTAGAAGATAATAGTAAGCAGAATGCATTAAATTGTTAAGGAACAAACTAATTAGTAAATCATATCATTAAAGTACTTAAAATGAAACATTGTCATGGAAGTAATATTACTGAATAATTTGCCAAGGTTGATCATGTAAAGAATAAATAAAATACTAACGATGTTTTTTTTCAGTTTTTTAGATAGTCTTAATGTGTTCTAGGCTGACCTCAAACTTTCACTCCTGCTGTCTTAACAAGTGAAAACAAAACTAAAATGATTTCCTAAATCCGATTAGAGTGCAATGGAATAAAACCAGTAACAGTGAACTGCTGGTCACTGGTAAGATGCTCATGCTCCAAAAGATGTCTATTTCCCCAGGGAAAATAAACAGATACTTGGTGTCTGAAGAGTACACCTAATGAGCACTGGGTCATTGAAGAAATCAGACAGGTATACCTCAAAGCTCTCAAAAAGCAAGAAAAATGCAAACCCTCATTCAGTGGGTAGCAAGGAGTAATAATGATCAAGACAGAAATTGATAAAATAGAGGCTAAGATAATAATACAGAGGATTGAACCAGATGGAGTGTTTTATTATTAATAATAATGTTGTCCAACCTCTAGCCAAAATAACCAAAAGAAAGGGAGAGAAGACCTATATTAGATTAAAGATGAAATTGAATTATTATAATAAACTCCAATGAAATCCAGAATATTACCAGGGAATAGTTTGAAGATTTCTACTCCAACAAACTAGAAAATCTAAAAGAAATAATGTTTTAAATGCATATGATCATCAATGCTAAAACCAGAAGAAATAGACAATTTAAAGAGATCCACAAGAAGAAAAGTTGAATTCAGAATTAAAAATTTTCTCACAAAAGGAAAGTAAAGGCCATATGGATTTACTGCTGAATTCTCTCAGAGTTTCATAGAAATTTCATAGTTTCATACCAGCACTTCTCAAATTATTCTAAAAAACATAGAAATGAAAGAAATATTTTCAGACTCATTCTACAAAGCTAGCATAACATTTACACCAAAACTTGAAAAAAAAAGAAAACTAACTTCTGGATAAGATGAACAACTCAAAGGCTCTCCACAGAGGCTTGGTAAGAAAAAACAGGGAGGATATATAGCAGACCTTTCTCCTGAAAAAAAAAAAAAAAAGATAAGATCTATGAATAAACTCAAGCCTGGGATATCTCTGCAGGAGAACCAAGGATAAGAACCTGTGTGGAAGCCCTCTCAGATGGACTCCATGCAGACCTTCCAATAAAGCTTCCCATGAAAGGGTAGTAGAAACTCCAAGGGAAATGCTGCTTCTTACATGCACCAGACCCTCATGATCAAAAAAGTGGAGTGCAGGGGCATTTGTGTCTCTCAACCATAATCAGAGATTTATTTTTGCAGCGTGCAATGGCTAACACAAAGAGTCATAACTGATTGGAAAGCAAGTGACTGTGAACACTCAGACCCTAAATGGAACATCTATCTATATTATACCCATCCTCAGCACCAAGCCTGGGGGAATATTAAGGATACAGAGACCAAAAGAAGGCAAGAGCTGGAGGATTAGGAAGATGCTGTAAATGCTATCTTTTGGATCAGCATGACCACTGTATTCATAAAGTCACAGCAGCTGTGGCTATCTCCACAAAACATGCCCAAGATCAAGTCAACCAAAATCCCATCACGGCAGGGCAGAAGTTCATGAGATCCCACTTCTCAATGAGAAGCTGATGGTAGTTGATGGCTAATGAGAGGTGGTGTCACTTTTCTTTGGGATGTGGTCACTGGCAGATGCCTGTTCAGATGCATGGTCAAATACCTATGAGCATACTGGTAACATTAATACACTCAGTGGGCTATGAATTTTAAATTTAAAAAATATAGGGAGGAAAGTGCATTTAAATGGGCTCTGAAAGGAGTTGAGGAGGGGAAGTGGATTTTGACAAAAACACATTGTATAAAATTCTTCAAAAACAAATGAAACATACTATAGTTTTTAAAAGAAGAAAACTGCAGGCCAGTATTACTTGTAAGCATAGATGCAAAAACCCTCAACAAAATACTCCCAAATGAAATTCAAGAACACAGTAAGAAGGTCATATATCACTACCAAATGGATTTCAACTCAGGTATTAATGTTAGTTTAACCTACATAAATCAATAAAAATAACACACCCTATTAATAAATTTAAAAACAATCACATAGTCATTTCAGTTGATTAAGAAAAAGCATTTGATGAACTTCAGCCTGACTTCATAATAAAACTCCTAAAGAAATTAAGACTAGGTTGAACATACCTCAACACTATAGAGGTTACATAAAATAAATCTATAGCCAATATTATACTAAAAACAGAAAGAATAATTTCTTCTAAAGTAAGGCATGAGATACCTTTGTTCAATATCATGGTCAAAGTTTTAACTAGAGTGATAGCACAAGAGAAGAGAATGTAAAATACTGGAAAGGAAAAACTTAACTATCTTTGTGGTGGTTTTAATAAGAATGGCCCTCACAGGCTCATATATTTGAATGCTTAATAATCAGGGATTAGCAAGTATGCTTTATTGGAGTGGGTATGGTCTCATGGGGGGAATTGTGTCACTGGGGACAGGCTTTGGGGTTCCAAAATCTCAAACCAGGCACAGCAGCTCTTCCTACTGCCTGCAGATCCAGATATAGAATTCTCAGCTACTTAGAGAGACAATTGTTGTATGTTTTCTTATATGCAAGCCCAGCCTCTGTCACATAGGAGTAACCACAGTTGTAAATATGAGTAAAGGCCAGGACATTTTAGAGGGAGGAGTTATAATAAAAGGGGTCAAGACCAAGCTACAAACCCACAGAGACAGCTGACCTGAACAAGGGGGAGCTCATGGACTCCCAGACTGATAGGCTGGGAATCCAGCATTGGACCAACTCAGACCCTCTGAACATGGGTCTCAGAAGGCCTGGACAGTCTAAGGGACCTCTGACACTGGAACCAGGATGTATCCCTGGTGCACAAAAGGACTTTGGGAGCACATTCCCCATGGAGGGATACTCCCTTAGCCTAGAGATAGGAGGGAGGGCCTGGTCTCTACTCCAAATGACTTGACAGATTTTGATGATCCCTCCTGGAAGGCATCACCTGCACTGTGGAGTGGGGAGAGGAATAGGATGGGGTGGTCGGGGACATGGGAGGGAAGGAGAGGGAACTAGGATCCATATGTAAAATAACAAAAAATAATAAATACATAAAAAATAAATAAAAATGCCCAGGTAACTGGGAAGGAGAAGGGAGGTTTTAAGGAGGATATATATGGTAGCTGGGAATTAAAGGAGGTGAAAGGCCACAGTGGAAAGGGAGGTAGGGGTTGAAGGAGGAGTGTGGAGGGAGTGAAGAGAATCAACTGATATTAAATATGTTTGAAAACTCCATTTTAAAACCTTTATAATCTAAGGTCTAAAAATTAAAATCAGTTCATTAAAAACAAGAAGATATCAAGTTGTATAATATGATAATGGTGAATCACATAGTGATAAAGCTGAATATTAGACAGTCTGCTAAATACCTTGAATGAATTAGTTGACAAAACAACCATAAAAAGTCATTTGAGTCACATATTAAATTAGCACTTTACATGTGATAAATCTAACGTTTATAGAGATCAAGCAACCTGCCCAAGAATATAAATCAGGGAAAAGAATTCAGAGTTGAATTCTAGGACTCCATAACTCCAAAGTATGGTATCTTACTTTGCACCAAGCACAGCTGGCTATGGTGCAAGCTGAAATGTCATCCGTCCCATTGGGACATGTTTTCCAGTGCTGGTGCTGGTGAATGCCTGACTGCAGGGTTACATAAGAATCTTATGAATTAACTTCCCAACTTGACTTCAGTCTCACAGGCACGGGGATCTGAATAACCTCAGAGAATGAATTGTGCCTTCCAAGGCCTACGATGATATCTGCCTGACCTTGACTATGTCCCACCTAGATATAGGTCTTCTGAATCTGAAGGCTCTTGGTCTAGGTACCAAGCCCGAGCTGTCTACCTGACATGGGTAGGTCTGGAACTGAACCCCCCAAGACAAAGGCCTGTGCAAGTCCTCAGAGGGTGTGCTGTACTCCCAGACCTACCACCAAAAGTTTTAGGAAGGGTACCAGAGGCAGTCACCTTGCCTGACGCAGCTGATGTTAGTATTCAGGCATCTGTACTGGCCTGTCCTTGGGGTTCTGACAGGATATGTCCTCGGCTGCAGCCATTTTACCACCTGTGCACATTCACTATGTTCCCTTTTAAAACAGCCCTGTCCACCTCCTATATTTCTCTCTTCTCTCTCTGCCTGTCTGTCTCTCCCTCCCACTTTCTCTCTCTGCCTCTCTTTCCTCTTCTGTTGCTCCTGTCCCCAGAGACTGCTCTTCCCTCTCTCCTCACCCCTTTTCTCAATCCCTTTCTCCCAACTTAAAAAGAAAACCCTCCACCCAAGCTCTGTTGCATTACATCTTTCTCTGGAGCACCACTTTTTAAAATTACAACAGCTGCAGCATCTCAGCTCATGGTTTCAGCATTGGGATGTAGGTTTCTGCCCAGCCCTGAGAGTTGATGTGGTAGCCTGGTCTGGATTGAGCCTCAGTCTCTTGGGAATGAACATGTCACTGTCCTCAGGAGCATGCTTGGAGTTAGGGAAGGAATGACGGACGAGAACATTTCCTTTCTTCATTCCTCAAAGCATCTTTTAGGTTTTTGAATAGCAGCCCAGGTACTAGGGTTTGTCTACTCCAGTAGTTCTCAACCTTCCTAGTGCTGAGACCCTTTAATACAGTTCTTCATGTTGTGATGACCCCTACCTATAAAATTACTTGAAATGCTAATTCATTACTGTAATTTTGCTGCTGGTATGAATTACAATCTGAATATCTGTGTCTTCTGATGGTCCTAGGCAACCAACAATGGATTTGCGACCCACAGGTTGAAAACCGGTGCTCTAAGGCTTCATTGGTTCATAGGGAAGCATTTTACTATATGAATAAGCTGTTCAACCCAGAGTGCCTGTTGGAAAATGAATGCTAGGAATCTTACTTACCTACTCTATCATTTTCAATCCCCCATTTTAATCTCGGTTCTCTGGCTGTCCTGAAACTCCCTTTGTAGACCAGGCTGGCCATGAACTCACAGAGATCCTAATACCTCTACCTTCCAAAAGTGTTGGGATTAAAGGTGTGTTCCACGATGGCCCAGGCCATTTTGATCAGTTTTAAAATCAGGGCTTCAAAGTTTTGAATCCCTGTATGTCCTTGTGTGACCATCACTGCTATCCACCTCTGAACTGGTTCATCTTGCAAAACTGAAACTCTACTCCTATTCATTCACATCAGCTCCCAAAGTGCTCCATGCTTCAGTCCCTAGCAGTCATCATTCAGTTTTTGTCTTTATAAAGCTAATTTTCCTAGTTTCCTTGAATACAAAGAGTCATACGGGAGTTTTATGTGTGGCAGATTCATTTCACTTAATGTAATGTTTTTAAGATTCACCTGTATTATATTAGAAACTCATTCCTTTTTAGGGTTTAGTAATATTCCACTACAACCTTTGTTTGCCTGTTCATTCATCAGTAGATGCTTGAGTTGCTTCCACCTCGTTGCCATAGTAAATTAATGCCATTAAGAGCAGGAGGCACAAAAATTTGACACTATGCTTTCAATTCCTTGGGATATGTAAGCGTAAGTAAAACTGATGTGTATCAAATGGGACTTCCTATAAATATAATGAAAATGTTCTGGATTTCATAGTGACTAAAATAAAATTCAACTCTGCACATTCAAACCCCACTGAAATACTAACGTTTTAAGCATGAGACTGTGTTTCCCTTTTGAGAGAAAAAAAAAACAAGTTCACATGAATTAATTGTTAAGCTATAATTCAAGAAACACAGTTTATCCATCATTGAATAAATAAAAATTGAGTTATTTTTATTAAAAAAATGAAATAAAAAGGGAAGATAAAATGGAAAGGAAGAACAGAGAAAGAAATATACAACTTAATAGGAAAAGAGAATGAATGTGGGCATGGACTCACAGACAAATTTGGGTTAAAAGTGGAGCAACTCCAATTCTCTCAACCCTACAGGAGCACATGCGCCACATAAAGTATAGCCTTAGTCTAACCAGATAAGCCCTCTTTCTTGGCTCAAATTTCACTGTTACAAAAGCATTCAAATTTGAAGCAAAGGGTTCATGTTATGATCTCCAATTCACTTAACTTGTGAGGATGAAAGTAAATTACTATCTATTAAGTAAAGCAGTTCCCTGGAAAGAAACCTGATTTAAGAGTCAGAAAACTTGGGCTCAGTTCAATTCATCTATTTTCCAATCACATATGCTGTCAAGTTGAAGTCCTGGGTATAATGCCTGTGGTTGAAGACTCTGAATTTCTCATCATATTAGTAGTAATTGATTTAAAGATTTAATAAAATGCATCAAGAATTCAAAATACCATCTATGGTTCATGTCAAAATGTGCCAACAGGAAAATATAATGAAATCAATAGATTAGAAGTAAAACTGCAGCTAGCTAAATAATCTTCAAGAAAGTCCTTTGCTGCACAGGCAGCAAAGAAGTCAGAACTTGCTGATCTTTAATGAAACAAACAAACAAACAAAAAACCAAAAACAAAACCAGGAACCACTTTTCCTTAAATCATAGGGCATTTTTATTCATTTTCCTTGAAATACAATAGATCCTTGATCTGTGTTGACACTGTCAATAAGCCAACATGGGACTTTCCCCAGTCTCACTGTTTATATCATAAGCACACAAATGGAGATAAGAAGGAAATGTGAGAGATATTTCCTTTTTTAAAATAATCTCAAAATATCTTATAATTTCAGATCATTGTGTTTTGTTCCATATAGTTTATGTAGTTTTTCATACACACCAAGACGAAAGTTTACCAGCTATTCCACATTCTACTTTCATATATTTCTGTTGCTATAACACTTATTCTCGCTACTCCTTTCCACAGCAACTTGATACAAAAGAACTATCTAGCTTTTTAAGATTCAAAAATTACACAGTGTCACCAAAGTGATCATTATACTCCCAGGAATTGTACATTAGCTACTAAGAATCCAAGATAGAAATACTGAAGCACCATTGTTGTCTGGGACAGTTGGATACCATGAAAAATAGGTTCTTAGGGTTTAAGACTTAAATAAAGGGGAAGATTTAACAGCTTCTAAACCAGATGAACAGTGCAAACTGAGAGAAACTGTACACAATGTATCTAGAAAAGACATCATGTGCACCATATGCCCAGAAAAAGCATCATGTAAACACCAGGGCATTCAGAACTTGGCTGCTATGCAATGCTGTTTAGGGAACAGTCTCACAGATGGGAGTTCAGCTCAGTCCAGATCACCTACTACCTTTGCCAACTCATATCACATCTGTCCTCATGGAGCCTCAGTTTCCTTGAACATGCCTGCATCAAAGCATAAGGGATGTCTTGAATAAGTTCTCTACAGATATGCAGTTGAATTATTGAAGAGGAGAAGTTCAAGACTAGAGACATAGCTAAGCAGGAAACTGCAAAGGATATATTGATCAAAAGTTCCCTGGTATTTCTCAGTAAAGACATACTAAATACATGCAATATTTAATTAATTTACAATGTAAAATACCACCATGGACCCAAGGCATCATATATGGCAACTGAATATATGGATTTTTGTAGTTCAAACATATATTTACTGAGTCAGCTTCTATAGATCAATCTGAAACACTGGAAATTTCTCATTTTCTTTAAAAAAAATAATTGTTTTGATGTACAAGTAGGTCAGCTAGTGTATTAGAGCATAGAGTCCAAGAAGAAGTAGCTAAGAAATAAGACTAAAGAAAATAGGATGTTGATGGGAGATGTTATTCTGTAAATACGTTTCTCATACTGGTTAATGAATAAAGCACTGTGGCCAATAGGAAACAAGATAGGCGGGGCTAGGAGACTAGGAGGAGGAAAGAGGAAGTAGTAAGGAAGAGTCAGCATGTAGAGCCTAGAGGAAGCAAGATACAGGCCGCCGTGCTCAGGTAAGATGACCACGTGGAAATACTTAGATAAGTAGAAATGGGTTAATAATTAAGACAGAGCTAGCCCATGAACAATAATGGTAACTGGCCAACAGGATTGTATCAAATACAGAGTCTCTGAGTGTTATTGGGGCTTGCGTGTGGCGGCAGGACCGGGCAGCCTGTGGGAAAAACCTGCCCATAACAGGATGTCTTAAGTCATAACTCACAGCATTGTATTAAGGGTATTAATAAAAAGTTTTTCATCTTTCAGTTTCACCATAGGAAAAGACACTTCTACAATTGATTAAAATATCTCCATTCAAATTTCTCTAAATAACTTCTGTTATGGATTCTTCTATCCATCTTGGCTACCCACATATTCTGCTCTGTGGGGCCATGTTGTATGACTGGAGAGCTATAACTAAACATGAGGCTCGTTGCACAGCAATCAACATTCATTTCTTCAGAGGCTAGAGACTTTAGTCCATAAATTCCCTTTTGTATGATTTTCATTGCATTCACTAACCCTCCTGCTCATATATATTTTTATTTTAGCTCAAGTAGTACCCAGTAAGACCTCTTTGAGATCCAGTCTAGCTCCTTTTTGCTGTCCTTATAAAAATGTGTGTCCTTTCCTTGGCAATCCCCCTCTTAGGCATATACCCAAATGATCCATATCCATGCAACAAAGACATCTGTTCAATTATGTTTGTAGCAGCATTATTTGTAATAGCAAGAACCTGTAAGCAACCTAGATGCCCCTCAACTGAAGAATGGATAAAGAAGATTTGACACATTTACACAATGGAATACTACTCTGTGGGGGAAAAAAACAATGGAATCTTGAAATTTGCAGGCAAATGGATGGAACTTGATGAAACCATCTGAATGATGCAACCCAGTCACAAAAATAGGAACATGGTATGTACTCACTCATATATGGATTTCAGACCTAGAGCAAAGGATCACCAGCCTATAATTCACACCACCAGAGAAATTAGAATACAAGGAGGAATCTAAGAGATTCATATAAGGTCCCTCACAGAAGGGGAAAGGAACAAGATCTGCTGAGCATATTGGAGGGGGGCAGTGAGTGGAGAGGGAACTAGGAGAAAGAGAAGGGGAAGAGAGGAAAGCATGTGGGACTAGGAAGATTGAGTCAGGGGAAGAATAGAGAAGAGAAGATGCACACACACATGGAGGGAGAGAGAGAGAGAGAGAGAGAGAGAGAGAGAGAGAGAGAGAGAGAGAGAGAGAGAGACCATAAAAGAGGGAGCCATTATATGTTTGAAAAGAAAGCTGACTCTAGAGAAATGTCCAGAGATCTACAAAACTAACCCCAACTAGCAATTTGAGCAACAGTGGAAAGGCTATCATGAATGCCCTTCCCTGATAGTGAGATCATCAACTAAATTATCCACCATCATGGAGCCCTCATCTAGTACCTGATGGAAGCTGAAGCAAACACCCAAAAGTAAACACTGAGCCGAACTAGAATCCAGATGCAGAGAGGGAGGACAAGACCAGGCTACAGAAACCCATAGAGACAGCTGACCTGAACAAGGAGGAGCTTATGGGCCCCCAGACCGATAGCTGGGAATCCAGCATTGACTCAGATCCCCTGAACATAGGTCTCAGACAAAAGGCCTGGGCTGTCTTAGGGACCTCTGTTGTGGAACCAGGATGTATCCCTGGTGCACAAAAGGGCTTTGGGAGTGCATTCCCCATGAAGGGTTATTCCCTTAACCTAGAAGCAGGAGGGAGAGCCTAGTCCCTACTCCAAACGACTTGACATATTTTATTGACCCCTCCTGTAAGGTACCACCCTCTCTGTGGAGTGGGGGAAAATGAGATGGGAGGGTGGTCAGGGGGCATGGGAGGGAGGGAGAGAGGGAGGGAGGAAAGAAGGAAGAGAGAACTGGGATTGATATGTAAAATAAGAAAATTAATTCATTAATTAATTGAAAATGTTTAAAATGTATGTCCTTTCTTAGGAACCTCAGTTTGGAATTTCTTGGGTGATTATGTAATCAATGTCTGCCTCTTATATAAGTGAAAATTCTACTTGCTCAATACAATTAGCTGCTTGATAGAAGGAACTATGTACATGTTATCGCCCTTGATTTCCATGGTCTACGATCATGCCTAGAACAATTTATTCATTAAGTATTTCATGAATAAAGTAACACCTACATCCATTTCTAAATAAAACTGCCTACAGCTGCTGAGAAAGAGTCAGGCAATCCTGTTATGTTCTATAATCTCAGCATAATACCTACAATAGCTGATTAAGACATAATAGCAGTTGGACACTTAGAACATGGTGCTTTAAAACAGTGGCTATTGAGTTCACGACTATACTGTGCAGTAATTTGAACTGGACTGGTGAGTTCTCTGGCAGATTTGGGTCAAGGCTGACTCATCTTGATTTAGCTCATTCATGTAATTGCAGTCAACTGCCAGGTGGCTGAAAGTTGGCTAGTCTAGGATGGCTCATCTAGGACTGCTTGTCTCTGTTTACTTGGTGTCTACCTCCAGAAGTCCTTCCCTAGCATAGTCACATGACAGGTTTCTAAGAGTGATGCAAAAAATAACCAGAGCTTCTAGAAAACCCAGCACAGAGAAGACTCTTCATTTCTGTTTTATTCCACTGACCATAGACCAGCTTGGATTCACAAATAAAAGAAACACACACCCACTCACAAGGGCAAAGGGAGGTAACATTGTAGTTACATGGCTGCTTGGAGGGTGGGAAATTTGTCTTTTTGTAAACTGCAGTACTATCTACTGCATAGCCAAAGACTCTGACAGAGAAAAGAATACACTGTAACTAAGAAAACAGAATCCTTACTCTCTGAAATCTGAAAAATAGAGAAACATAAGGAGACCAATTGAACACTAAACTGCTAGGTAGAGAGGCTACAATGGACCCCTTACTAACTACATTTAAGAATTATAAAGCACAGGATAGAATAGGAATGACTCAGGCACCAGGGCATTATAGAAAGCCATGGACAAGGAAGGCCTGAGAGACAAGCAAAGAAGCCAAACTAGAGCTGCCTGAGCATCTCTGCCATCACACAGATAGTATGTGTGATTTCTTTGCAACTTGGTCTAATCAGATGACTTTTTGAAAGTATACTACAATCATTTTCTTCCTAAAAAGAACAATTCGGTATATCCAACTCTACTTACATCAAGGGGGCAGGGATCCTCTTGGGATGCATGGATAAATGTTGTAAATAAGAGAAGCCAGAGTTTGGTGGTCTTTTGTTTTGTTTTGTTTTAGGAAAGTGGTAAATCCATGGATGCAAGTGATAAGGAAAATTTTCATAGAAAAAAATATATTCAATTTTTTTTCTGGAAAGGGCCAGTGTTCTGGGGTGAATGTGTAAAAGGACCCTTTTAGATCCAGCTTGCTCTTCTCTAGTGTTTTCAATTTGAGAACCACTGACACAAAGAAATGTGGGCTTCATTGCAAGATGTAAACAATGTGATCTGCATGGAAAAAAATCAGATTACGAGCTAAATATTACCCATTTGGATTTGAACCCAAGTTACAGTCCACTAAGTCCTAAGTACTCTTTGTTCTAGTCAAAGCTATAATGCATTTCAACTCTCTTATTAGAGAGTGAGGCTAGGAATTGACAAGATAATAGGATGGAGAAAGTTTTCAGATCTCATTTACAGCAGATCGGAGAAGGGTCAGTTTCCTGGGTAATGAAGCATTGTCTGGCTGCCCCTAAATCACTCCACAGTCAGCTCAGCCTTCAGAGGCTTAGAGGACATCTGCATTATTACCATCCTGCAAGATATTATCCTAGCACCTCAAAAAAGAAAACTGAAATTGGGAGACAAAACACCCAGTCAAACATGTGAAGGTTTTAAAAGAATCTACAATTTGTGAAGAGAGAGGGGAGAAAAGGTCTTGCAATTCACAAAACAGATTTTACTTTATATTCAACACTTGATCTTTTTTTGTCAAGTTTATATGTTCTCAAATTAATATACCTTGAGAGCTCTCACTGACACTGTTGCTAGCAAAACACAGAAAAAAAAATAAAGATATGCCACCTGTGTCTGCATCATATCTGTATTCTCCTGGCTCTGTTCTCCAGTGTACAAGTTTTCCCTTCACCCTTACCTTAGGGCAGTGGTTCTCAACCTTCCCAATGCTGCAGCCCTTTAATATGGTTACTCTTGTTGTGGTGACTAACCATAAAATTATTTTTCTTGCTACTTCATAACTATGATTTTGTACTGTTATGAACTGTCATATAAATATCTGATATGCAGGATATTTGATATGCGACCCATGTAAAAGGGTCTTTTGACACCCGTCCTCCAAAGTGTTTGACAACCGCTGCCTTAGAAAATACTGCAAAGTCCTAGAAGTGATGTGTATGGTTTCCTTGCAAACACAGGGAACATGGGGAACATAATGCTGAAGGTGAATAGGAAAGTAGTTTTATTCTGCTGGCCAAAGTGAGACATAAAACCAGCTTGGCTTCACAGATAAAAGAAACACATTCTCACAAGAGCAGCAGGACAATATTGTAGCCATGTGGCTGCGGGGAGAGTGGGGAGCTATTCTTTTTGAAAACTGATATTCTATCTATTGAACAGCCAACGGCTTTGAAAATAAAGAGAATAGAAGGTAACTAAGGTCTTTGCTCTCTGAAATATGAAAAATGCAGAACCTAAGGACATTAAAAGACATAAGGACATTAAAGCTGCTTAATATTCGGACATATTCATTTTAATTTAGCATCAAATGTATGTCTTTAGTTCTCCTGTTTGGTTCAGTTAAGTCACTGCTGAGTCTCCTGGAACTCGATACTTTTACAAAGCTCCAAGAATTTTATAAATGACAATAAAATGCTACCATGGGCACCTAGATAAGTATCCGTGTGACACCCATACTCAGAAATAGGAGGAGAGACAGTGTCTGCAAACACATCTAAGAGGGGATGACATAGTAGAAGCAATTATCAACTAGCACGGGAGTTCTATGCAAAATTCCACATGGGTCACAAACACAGCTCTATGGGGCCTTCATATCTCATAACAGTGAGAAGAGGCTTCGTCATATAATATACCATGAGAACTACCATCATGGGGCTTATCATACATGTTCTTAAATGTATGAGTTGCATCAACTTAACTTCTATAAGCCTCAGCCTGTGATGTGGGTTATGTTATAGTGGTTATTCACCAGTTATTCCTTCATAAATTTGAAGAACCACTCTGTATCCTGATAGTTTACATGACACCAGTTCCATTGAACTTACGTTTTTACACTACTATTCTTTTGAATGTCTTTATAAATGTGTGTGTGAATGGAGCAGAAAAAAATGGAATCTTGAAATTAACAGGCAAATGGATGAAACTAGAAGAAACCATCCTGAGTGAGGTAACCCAGTGACAAAAGGGCAAACACTGTACGTACTCACTCATATATGGATTTTAGACATAGAGTAAAGGATCACCAGCCTATAATTCACACCGCCAGAGAAGCTAGGATACAAGGAGGAATCTAAGAGAGACATACAATGTCCCCTACAGGAGGGGAAAGGGACAAGATCTCCTGAGCATATTGGGAGGGACAGTGAGTGGAGAGGGAGTTAGGAGAAAGAGAAGGGCAGATGAGAACATGAGGGACCAGGAAGATTGAGTCAGGGGACAAATAAACAAGAATAAGAAAAGAGATACCATAATAAAGGGAGCCATTATATGTTTGAAGAGAAAACTGACTGTAGAGAAATGTCCAGAGACCTACAAGGATGACCCCAACTAATACTCTAAGCAATAGTGGAGAGGCTACCTTGTATGCCCTTCCTTAATAATTAGATTGATAACTAACTTATATGCCATCCTAGAACCCTCATAATAGCTGATGGAAACAGAAGCAGACACCCACAGATAAACACTGAGCCAAACTCCTGGAATCCAGTTGCAGAGAGGGAGGAGTGATGAGCAAATTGGGTCAAGACCAAGCTACAGAGACAGCCGACCTGAACAAGCGGGAGCTCATGAACCCCCAACTGATAACTGGGAAACCAGCATAGGACCAACCCAGACCCCCTGAACATGGTCTCAGTTAGAAGGCCTTGGCAATCTATAGGACCTCTGACAGTGGAACCAGGATGTATTCCTGGTGCACAAAAGGACTTTGGGAGCACATTCCCTATGGAGGGATACTCCCTTAACCTAGAGACAGGTGGGAGGGCCTACACCCTACCCCAAATGACTGGACAGATTTTGATGATCCCCTCTGGAAGGCCTCACCCTCCCTGGGTAGGGAGGGATAAGGAATGGGATGGGAAAGGGGGTCAGTGGGGGCATGGGAGGATGGGAAGAAGAGGAAACTGGACTCTCCCATATGTAAAATAAGAAAAAATTTAAAAATGAAATTCTAAATAAGACATCAGTTACTTATCATAAGGGATATAAACTTGATTCTACATCGAAAAAAAGTTGTGTCATTGAAGAAATGAAAAATAATTTCAAAACAGATTTTAAAAATTGCCCATCCATGATAGGCTCACGGAAAAATGGATTCTTACATATGCATACATAGATTTAAGGTCATATATATTAAATTATGTAACATACTCTATTTTCCCTTTCTTAGAATGTTTATACAGTGTTATAACCAACATAAAGGAGAATGTAAAACAGGATTAAATAGGGAGGGAAATGGGAGAAAGGGGTAAAGGAAAGACTATGGGAAAAGATAATTAACACTAAAACAGACTTTGAAAATCCCCCATGGAAGGCCTCCCCTCCCTGGGGAGCAGAAAGGGGATGGGATGCGGGTTGGTGGGGAACAGGGGAGAAGGGGAGGGTGAGAGAACTGGGATTGACATGAAAAAAAAAAAAACTTGTTTCTAATATAAATTAAAATGTTTTTCCACAAAAAAAAAAAATGTGTGTGTGTGTGTGTGTGTGTGTGTGTGTGTGTGTGGTGTCCAGAGAAGTCACAAGCAGGCAATGAAATACTTTGGAGCTTGAGTCACAGGAGCTTTTTGGGCTGCCCAGTGTGGCTGGAATCCAAACTCTAGTGCCCTGATAGAGCAGTGCAAACTCTTAAGCAGTGAGCCATCTCTCCAACCCTCTTCTTCTGCTTCTCCTCTGCTATTCTCCTCAGTCAGTCTTAAAATCCATGTGTTACAAGTATATTTCACATTTAGTGTGGTCTTAATACACTAAGTATTCATGTATTCATTCAACTATTATACTGATTTTCGTCATCTCCACAAATAAGGAAAATGAGATTCGGATAAAAACTGAACGATCCTTTTTTCAGTCCTAGTGACCTCCACAAGCAATGAGTGCTTGTAATGAGCAAGGCTTCAAATGGGGTGCTGTGTCTGTCCTGTGTCCCAACTCTCACAGCAGCTCCCTATGGTAGACATTGATTCTCCTTCCTCAGACATGAAAACTCGTGCTTGGGAAAGCTGAAGTAACTTGCTCACCACCATCACACAACCTGTTGTTTACACACAAGTCATGTAGTACCAAAGCCCAGATCAGAACTGGAAAAACCTGTTCTGAATCTGGGACAAATCTAACATGCTACCACTGTTTCCACTTCAAGCCCTACATCCTGGCAAAACACACTTGATTGCATCCCTTTGTTCAGACATTTTAAATGACAAGTGTTGTGAAGCAGGGTGGTGAAGGGGGAACCTTTTCTGTGGTGGTGGAATTTCGCCAAGCCCAAGGCGGTAGAGCAGGGAGCTCACAGACTGGAGCTGGCCTAGTCCTTGGTTCTGATACTATAAAAGTGAAAGCCTTGTTTTCCTGGCGGCTTTGATGTCTTAAAGGTGAAATGCCCTCGGGGTCCAAAAGGGTTTTGTTCATTTGCTCTGCTCGATGTTCCAAAGTGGTTTTTCTTTTCTTAAAAAAAAAAAAAAGAAAAGAAAAGAAAAGAAATATATTAAGTAAACAGTGCAAAGTACTTAACTGGGCTCTGGGGACATCTCTGGCGTGATTCTGGCCTTTCGACAAAGCTACTAGGGTATAGATCTAGAGAACCAAAGAAAAGGAAACTAGATTCACAGCCTTCTCTAAATATTTTATAGTGTAACACTCCAGTGCTTCCCCTGCCTGTGAGCAGCTGTCAGACAACCGTGGATTCTGCTGACCGCTCGGACACTGTGTTCACAAAAGCAAGCCCCAGCAGCATGCTGCTCTCCAAATTGAGGACAGTGCGGGTATCTGCCTGTTGCAGCCTCCTCTCCCTTTTTGACTTTCCCTCCATAGGACAGCATACTAAGAGCTACTTGAGAAGAAGAGTAATTTTCTAGGTTTCCATCACCCTCTGGCAGCCCTGTCCACAAGGAGCACTCAACACCGCAGAGGGGAAATTGCTTCCCAGCCTCACCCGAAGCAGCCAAGCATTTCACAAATAGGAACCTACAGAGTAGTAGCAGTGATGTCTCAGCTCGAACTCACCCCTACTGCCAGAACGAACAAAAGCAACAACTAAACAGTTTGCCAACAATACCTGTCAGTACCCTTACCATCCACACACAATGACCTTTTAATAGCCACTCCATGTGAAAATCCGTAACATTTGCCACTTATCTAGACTCCTGAAGCTTTGAGAACAAAATTGGTCAGGAGGGTTATCTTTAAGGCATGCACTCCACACAATAAAGGAAAACGGGAAAAGGGAGCCTGGAAATCTGTTTATAGACTCGGGCAGTCCTTGCACAAACACATATGAGCAAGCACAAAAAAAAAAAAAAAAAAAAAATGTGTTTTTTTTCCAGGTACTAGTAATTCCCACCCTATTATAGTCATATTTAATCCCTCCTCTTGGTGTTTGAACCTCATATTCTTTGTGAGGAGATGACAATGAGCCTAGCAAACCCCATTTGATTTCCTCTGTTCAAACACAAACAAACCCCATTTGATTTCCTTTGTTCAAACACATGAAGTAAAAAGTGCTGTGCTATAGAGCTGCACTTAGAGGCTGGGGTCTGAGAAACAGGGGCATGGTAATCCCTCTGCCTCGAGGTCCCAGTGCTGGGACTTGCTCAGACAGTGAACACCTGGAGCTGCCTACTAATGGATCATATTTATGTCTTCCAGATATTGCAGGTACCTAAACCAATTATCTATTCTTTGGATTGTCTACAACTGTAACAGCCACATGTATTTCATAATGGAGCCTTCTTATACCCTCTAGTTCTAGCTGTTTTAGGTTTTTGTTGTGTCCCCAGATTCCATTCAGATGAATTATGGCTGAAGTATCATTTAGGAAGTCCAAGGTATCATCTGCCTAGGCAACATCAACACAGGCATCACCACTTAGAAGAGTGTGAGGGTTCCAATGATAATCTCTAAATCCTTCGAGGTCTCATTTACCCAAGATTTTCCTTTAATAATCCATGCTTTCCCCTATATTTTCAAAGTACAATGCAAATCATAAAGAGCACATGGTTCTGTTTGACCCCACTTCATTTCTTTGAAGTTGCTTGAGAAGGAACATGCCCTAAGGTCCACATTGTTTTGTTACTATACCATGCCTTCCAAAGTAGTTGGAAATATTTCATAGTTGCATATTTAGCCCTCCTATTCTTAGTCTTTTGGAGTTTTTGTTTACTTTAGCATTTTGTTTTTGCTGTTATAGACACAGAGACTATGTAGCCTTGACTAGCCTGTAATTCACTATGTAAACCTGGCTGGCCCCAAATTCATAGAGACCCACCTGCCTCTGCCTCCTCCTTAGTGCCGGGATTAAAAATGTGCACCACCATATCCAACAATCATTCTTAGTCTTGATCAATGGTCAATTCCTGATCTCTACTTTGCTCAATTTATGAACAGTTAACACTGTCTCCATTTGTCTTGACTCCAAAGTCTACATCTGTGGTCTGTGGTCTATATCTCTCCCCAGAACACAATTGTGTATTTATCTGAAATGCCTATTTTACTTTTCAACTTAAAATGGGAAGTATCTTAAATTCTACAAGTACAAAATGATATGACACTTTCAACACTTTTTTGATTTCATAACCCTTTTTCAGTGTTAGCCACATAAACATTAAAAATAAGTAAATGAAATTTTATAATAATTCAAGTCTATTTTCTCACAACTTCACCTGTTCTTTCTTGTATAGTTTTTCTCATCTCAATAATATCAGCTTTATTCCTTCGTGAATGAAATGGCCTTGACATCCTGTTTGGTTTCTTTCCTTCTATCACACTCCATTATGAACTCTGTTAATAAATTCTGTGAGATCGACCTTCAAAGGACATCTTAAATCTGTGTGCTTCTTTCCATCTTGGTTCATGCTACTCTAGTGTGAGCATCTATCCATTCTATTCTGAACAATCATTAATCTCCTAACAAGTCTTCATTTCTACCCTTTGATTTTCAGTCTTTCCCATGCAGCCTCCATAGGGGTCTTTACTGGAACACAGGCACAGCCTGTCACTTCTCTGCTCAAAACCCTAAACAGAATGGAATCTTACCAGGTCAATGGGGTGGATTCAGTTTGGGGCTCACCCTCTCAGATGTCATCTCCTGTTGTGAACTCCTTCATCTCTTCTAGAGAAGCCAAGCTGGCTACTGTGATGTTCCTCTGACACATCAAACATCTCCATCTCAGAATCTCTACACTCCCTGACACACAGCCTGAAGCTCTGGGACTTTCTTCTCCCATCCCCACATATCTTTCCTCCCCTTCCCTTTGGTCTTTGTTCTATTAACCTCCCATCAAAGTTTCATTTCCTAACTTCTTGACTACTCTGTATAAAAAGAACGCTCTTCCTTTTGCTTGTCAATCTCCCTTCCCTCTCCCACCTTTTCTTTTTATTCTCCATTGCAGCACTGATGACCACCTGACATATCATGTGCCCTCTGACATTATAATGTGAGCACCTGAAGAAAAGATAAATTGCCTGCTTCCATCACCACAAGACCTCTATCATGTAAAGTATTATCTCACACATACATTTCAGCTTTCCCAAAACAGACTTTTTACATTTTAACAACTGTCAGTTAAGGATTCATCTTATAACATGAATTTTTCTTGTATTAAGTAGCACTTGGAAAATCAGTCTACTCAATAGTTTAGCATATTAGAGTCAATGAAATATAGTGATTACCATTAAAACATTTTGAAGGAGCAAATATGTTCAATTCATTGTATTTTCAGAAGTATGGGACTCAAATTCTTAGGCAAAAGCTACTAAATTATAATTTGCTGTAAATTTTAGTTTACCTATTTTGAATGTTTATGTGACTTACACTTCATTAAGGGTTACAGAGTCAAAAAGGTTTATTAAAAGGAATGGTCAAGAACAGCCTGGAGTAAGAAAGACACAGTACAGGCAAATGAGTCACCTGAGCTTGTTTGAAAAACTAAAGTAATTAATCAAATAGTTTTACATAACTCAATTGCCCCTGTGGGAAACTCTATTAACATAAAATAAAATCATTTGTAATGGCTATGAGTCCTTGTCATCATGAAATAAATATGGCATGTAGTATCTTTAGTTCAAGAAGCAGGAACATAGATGTACATTTGTGTTATGTCCACTTCAAGGAATGTTATAAGCAATTTGAACTTCAAATTAATAATTTGGAACATTTAGCTTACTGACACATTTATAACACTTTTAATGATGTCAGCATTATCAATGCGGTTCCAAAAGAACTTCTATTAGTATTCAGTGTGTGTTCAGGCTTAACATAATACCACAAGAAAAGAAAATCTGTAGAAATGTGGTTATAAAAGTCTTTTTTGAGTAATCCTGTATGTTTCAATTTTATTTTCTTTTTAATTATGTGTACAGGAGAGTGCAGGTTACATGTGCATGTGTCCACAGATGCCAGAGGAGTTGAATGCCCTTGGAGCTATGGGCCTCCTAGCATGTATTCTGGGAACTGAACCCAGGTTTCCTGCAAGAACAATACACATTCTAAATGGCTAAGCCATCTCTTCAGCCCTTATGTTTTATTTGTTGGTTGGTTTGTTGGTTGGTTGGTTGGTTGGGATTTTTTTTTGTTTGGTTGCTTGGTTGTGTTTGTTGCGATCACTTTTTCCTTTTCATTCAGTCACATACCAATCAGTCAATCATTAAAAAAAAATACAAAGATGAATATTAAAATTTGCAATGACTGTACATACAGACATTATAACACATTTCAACTCAGAGTCTATTCAAGATTACAGGTTTAGAAAAAAGATTAGAATTAACATAGGGATAGGGTTACTATAGCTCAGATGATAGAATTTACATAAATGCACAAAGTCCTGGTCTCAATCCCAGCACTGCATAAGCCAGTGTACATAATGATGCATGTACATAATTCCAAAATTTAAGAAGGACAGACAGAAAGACCAGGAGTTCAAGATCAACCTTTGGTATATACTAAGTTCTGGCCTACATGAGGCCCTGCTCAAAACAACAACAAAAGTCAAAAAAACAAAACCAAACAACAAACACAACCAAGAAACCAAACAAAAATATCCCAACCAACTAATAGAACAGAAGGGATGAAGAGATGGCTTAGCCATTAGAATGGGTATTGTTCTTGCAGGGAACCTGTGGTCCTTCAGGTCCTTGCCCGGAGATCTTATTTGCAACAAAAATATAAAATTATTTGCTTTTTAATGCTGAGAAAATAATCCTATCCAACCCCAAGTTCCTCCTGAAAAATCTAAGGGATGTCATAAACAGTGGCAGTTTGAAACAAGGAAAAAGTCACTAGGTGTTCAGAAAGTAGGAAATGGCATATTGAAGAAAGTGATTTGATCTGGACCTGGGAACATTGCAATCTTGCCGTCCTCATACACTTCCCTCAAAGTAAATTTCTCCTGTAATAATGGCAGTAAGAAGTGTGAGTTTGCCGCCCCTAGGAGAAAACCTAACACTAGATAGAGAGGGCCAACGTTCCCCAGCCAAGTGCTCAATAAAAATAATTTAAAGGACTGGATTTTCAATAAATATAAGAGTGGTTTATCCTGGTTTTGGAAGGAAGTGGTGTGTCTGTTGTGTCTTTATTCAAGTCTCTCTTCTCACCACTACTTAGCTACAATAACCATGCTCAACTTTTTTTTAATGGAACTAAAACATCCACTACCACCACCACCACCACCACCACCACCACCACCACCACCTCCATCTCCACTACCACTACCATATAAAATGAGTTCTGTTCTTTTTTAGTCCTTTACCCCTAAATCTCCATACCACTCAGAGAGCCTCAAGGTGCTGAAGGTGCTGCTGTCTGGGTTAAAACTGCCAATGGTACCTTCTTTGTTGGGAATTTACAACATATTCTTCTTTGAGAATACAGCAGAATAGATGAATTTTTAAACTTATTATAAATAGCCTCTGACCTACACTGTTTTAGTTTCTTTTGTCCTAAAGGCAACTCTGCACTTTAACTTTTACAAAGTTCTCAACATAGGTGGCCAAGCATGGTGAGTCACACCAATAATTCTAATTCTTAGGAAGGTAGGGCAGAACAATGTAGGATGTAGTACACAGACAGATCCTGCGAACACACACACACATACACACACACACAACACACACACACACACACACACACACACACACACACACACATTTAAAACTCATTGTAATAAAAAAAATCCCTATATAAGAATAAGCATCAGGTTTCCAGGAAGCTGGATCAGGATGGACTCAGATGATGCTCTGTCAATTTCGCATTCTTTCCTTCAACCCTCCCCACCTTTGTAACCTCTTTGTTCCACAGGATCTTCTACCATATTCACAGCAGCCCCTGTTTTCTCCTTTCTCATGAAGTAGCTGTAAACCTAACTTCTGAGTGGCAAGTTGCCATTTTCAAGCCCTCACAGCCAACTGCTGGATTGCTAGAAGCTCTCAGAGTACTAGGACTCCTGAGGCCTGAGCCATTGTGCTCTGTTCTTGAGACATTTAAGTAAAGTCACCTGCACCTGAATCTCACTGCACAAACTTCATTGTCAATGTTATATGAACTAGATTACCAATTACAGCTGAATATCATCATAGACACATATTAAAAACCACCCTACACTGTTACATGTTAAATTTTCTTTGTTCTAAGTATTTTATCCAAGTTGTCTCACACTCTAAAGCTGGAAAGCATGCACAGGTATTTGGGGATTTTTTTAACCACTTAAGGATAGAAGTTACAGTCCCCCAAATTTTTGTGCTTTGTGGGATAGTCCTAATAAAACAGAAGGAGAAAAAAAAAGGCCTTCAACAAGAAAATCCTTTATTACTGCAATACAATTCTAAACTCAACACACTCAACACACTTTTAAAAAAAAAATCACTGTAGTTTGCCTCTGGAAAGCAACTACGAAACATAAAATGTTAAGCCACTCTTAGTGCCCCTAGGCATACATAGCAGTCCTTCTCTCCAACAGTGGGACGAGACAATTTCTTCTTAACAGACTTCTGAATCACTCCCGATAAAGGAGAACAGTTCCCTGGGGGACTGCCCAATGACACACCAGACAATGCCAGTTATCTGTCTTATGTGCTGTTATACCTGGAAACATGGTCAACAGTACTCCTTCAGTGGAAATAGCTTTATGAAGCACTACTGTGTTGATGCCAGAGTTAATGTCCATCTTGAATATATAAAAATTAAAAGTAGCAACACTGTAGCATCCTATGATGCTTGAACTGAATCTTCTGAGTGTGATGCAAACCATGAGGCTTCTTTCCTCAGAGCAGCAATTCTGAAGGGGGCCTGTGTGGGGTCACTAGCAGTCAAGCATGTGCCTCTGGAAGGCTTTCTACTCTCAATGCTTCAATCTCCAGATGCTTTTACACAACAGCATTTGTTGTTGTTGTTTGGCTAATACTTATTTTGAAATATATATATATGGAGCAGGGTAGATAATTTGTCTCATTAATTTCAAGCCTGCAAATCAAGAAAAATTACATTTCAAGAGCTAGGCTAAAGGAACTTCTCTGGTGGAGCCTCATCAATACTCGGACCTAATTTACAAGGCAGGCTCTGAATAAGTTGAGGAAATATTTCTAGTGAAAGATATGTGAGTCACTGGGGTTATCATTTCCAGCTATCATCCATGCTAGGGTGGGCTATGGTGATGTAGCTGTCTTTGACTCATGTCTGTTTCTTGTAAGTGACCCCAATAAGACTCATTGTTTCATCAGGTTGAACTCTGCTGGTGTCTGTTCTTTGCTCTGTTGTGGGATCCCTACCTGGGGTGAGTAAATGAGCAGCTGCATGTGTTACTGTGCGTAACACCAATTCACAAATCTTTGTGGAGGAAATGGGACTTGTAAAGGCAGCAGAAGTGCATAATCCAGCTGGCCAACATTGGAATGTTCCTGAGAAGATTTCAAGACTGTAGAATCAATCTCCCTGGCTCAACCCCACCTTAGCTGTTACCAATCTCTGAATCTGAACATTCTATCTTTTCTGTGAAAAGTGGCTGTGTCTGAAGTCAAAGAGCTGCGATAATCTCATTCCTTCCAGGACACAAAGCACCTCCTGCCACACCACCCGTTGCCAGAGTGTGATCGGCTGATACATCTACATATACAACTCTTTAAAGAACTTTGCTTTACATCTAAAAACCCACTTACATAACATGTTTGTCTTTCTGGGTTTGGGTTACTTCACTCAGGATGGTTTTTTCTAGTTCCATCCATTTGTCTGCAAATTTCATGATGTTAATTTTTTTAACAGCTGAGTAATACTCCATTGTGTGAATGTACCACATTTCCTTTATCCATTGTTCAGTTGAGGGGCCATCTACATTGTTTCCAGGTTCTGGCTGTTACGAATAATGCTGCCTTGAATATTTGAGCAAGTGTCCTTGTGGTATGACTGGGCAGGTCTTGGATCTGCCCCAACATAATCTTCTGGACTTTGTATATTCCCCAAGGAAGCCCTTATCTGTTGGGAGGAATGGGTGGAGAGGTGGGCTTGGGGAGGGAAGCAAGGAGGTTGGAAAGAAGAACTTAGGTTGGAATGTAAATGAAATTAAAAATTAAAAAAAGACATTTATAAAAAGAACTCTGAGACTTCCTATATATTGTGCTAGGTTTAGTCCATTTTGCAGAAGTAACACCCACAAATGTGGACATGAACACTGTTCTCCCATGAGCCTTGGCTGAATCAGCTAAGGGATGATGATCTTCAGCTTTCAGGAGGCAATGTTAGTTCATTCACAGACTTTGGAAGGCACAGCCTTTAAATGTCTCTTGTATGCATGAGCAACACACTGGGCATAATCTGTGATCATTCTGAAATATCATTGCAAGTTTTGAAGGCGATTCTCTTCACTTCATCATTAGACTGCTAATCTTCTGAAAGTTGGCAATGCTTTGGGTTTTATCATTAATCAAAAACCTTTTTTTAAAATTTGGAAACATTTGCCATGTAGAAAGAAAATTTTTGCAGGAAGTACTGCCTCCCTTGTGGCCAACAATCTTTACCTCCATTTTGTTCCTCCTGGCCCACTCATGTCCTTTAACATTACACCATCCACTTCACGAAGCACACTTTCTTCTTTGCTAATCCCTGTAGCAACATCATGGCTATTTTTGCGCCTACACAAAAAGGCTTTCCTCACATTTCATTAGTGGCCAAAACTCCCTCTTGTCCATGACCAGGAGGCCCCTATTGGCAGATTCCTTAAGGCTACTTAGATTTTCACTGAACACTTGGCCCTAAAATCAGTGTCTGTTTTTAAAATTCTGGATTTTCATTGTAGCAATACCCAACTTCCTAGCACCATAAAGGTAGTGCCTATTGCTGCATAACAAACTACACAAGTCAGCATCTCACACATCAAATGTGCACTACCTCAGTTCTGTAGTCCTGGAGTCTAAAGAACTTTGGCTAGATGGTGCTGGCTCAGAGTGTCTCAGAGGGTGGTCAGGCTGTAAGCTGGTAATGCAACCATTTCCAGACTCAGCAACTTATCTGAAGATAAGGACACGTTCAAATTATTATCAGATTTTCACTCCTCATGAGATTTTACATGGAAAAATTCAGTGTGTCAGAAAGCATTGGACTGAGAGCCTCATTTCTCCACATAGCGGAAACACTGTACTCACTACAGGTGCTGTACCTGATGCACTTTGTTTCCTCCTGCCAATGTCTTCAGAGAAAGAGAAAATGCACACAAAGAAGATCAAAGTCATCTTTTTAAATCTGTCTTCAGAGTGGTGTGCAATTACCTCCAACTGTGTACACAGATCATTAAGTCCAGCCCAAAATCAAGGGGAAATGATGTGCAAGGGTACAAATATTAAGAGTGGTGGTCACTGCAAACATCTTACGAACTGCCTACCACCCTTGTCCCAAGACAAGAGGAAACAACCATGCAGCAAGACAGAAAGAAAGACCACCACCTCTTAAAGTAATGGGCCCATTGGACCTGCATATTTCCAGTCATGCACTGTGAGTCTGTGAGATTTCACAGAATACTTAAGTGGAATGGACTTAGTCTCAAGTCATTTTGGTTGAATTTCTAATCCCTGAAAATTATCCCAAAAACTATACCCCATATTCCTACATAATCTGTACTCCAGAGCATAGACAAAAATTCAGTGCACCCTCATGCAACCTCAACAAGATGTCTGAAGTGAACGGCAGGTACTGGAGGTCGGGCACTGACTACCCTGCTAATTATAGCAGCAAAAAGTTCTCAGCCACTGCACTGAGGACGGGGCATTGACTGAAAAAAGAAGCTGCACTTCAAATATTTATAGCATGTAAAGAGATGATCTCTCTAGCCAGGATGCTTTATGAAGTTATAATCTGCTAAATGTGCTTTAATCAAGAGGTGCCATTAGATGGCTCTTTGACTATAAGATGATTGTGCAACAGATCCTCTGTGGAATCCCTATGAACTACAGCTAAAGTGATGAGCCAGCAGTAGCATGAGCACTAATAGCCTCATAGCAGGTAATAATAATTATAAAAATAACCAGAATTTTTTGAGCACACACATACAGTTCTTCTGTAACTCAGGATGGTCAGACTGCAGATTATGAACACTCATGTCTCTTCACACAGTCCTTTAGGAGACCTTTCACTGAGAATAGATAACTTGCAGGTGTCAATTACTTTGTAGCAATAAGTGAAAATGTATCTTTTGTCTGCATAGCCTTAAAAGGCAACCTCCATCATTATTCACATTCCAAAACCAAGGAAACTGAGAGTTGGCAACATTAAGCAACTTCTTCAAGGTCAAATAGCAATTACCAATAGTCCAAAACATAGTTCTGAAAGTCCTGGCCAGACCTAGACAAGAAAAGTGTTCAGAGAGCTCCCAAGCCTTAAAAGGGGCAGCAGTGTGTCTCATTAAGGAGAACTTGAGATTACATGTAAAAACCTCTATAACTTGGACCCAGAAACATAACATAAATGTTACAAATGACAATTCAGCTAAGTTGCAAGATCAGCTGCATTTCTATACCCTTGGAATAACTAATATGAATAGGAAATTTAGAAGAGACTCTCTTTTACTTTAGTCTCAAAAAGGAAGAAAACAACAACAACAACAACAAAACAAACCTTAGGGATAATCAGAGATCTGTGCACTGGGATCTACAAAGCATTGACATGGAGAGTTACAGAAGGAGCTTAACAGACTCCCTGTGTTTGTGGACTGGAAAACAACATTGTTACCATACCTATACTGTCCTAAGTAATTCAGAGATAGAAAGGACTCTCTTAAAATCCCAGTGGCCCTATTTGAAGAAATGGGAAAAACTATCCTCAAGTTAAAATGGAGGCTCAGGGGACCCAGAAATATCCTACATAACCTTACAAAATATCAAAGTTAGAGAATTCGCACTTCTTGATTTCAAAACCTCCTATAAAGTAGAATAATAAAGACTGTATTACTGTCATAAAGACAGAAATTTAAGATAATCAATGTAAAAGTCCAAAAATAAGCTCTTGAACACTTATAGCAAACGTAAAGTATCTTTAACAAACAAAAGGTCATAGGATAATTGGATAATTGAAAGCAAAAAACAAAAAGACAAACAGAAGTGGGCCCCTTCCTATAGACTACATGCAAAATAGACTAAAGCACCTAAGCATGGAACCAGAAAGCAACATGATGTTTGGGAAAAGGTTAGGACCACAGAGTTGGGAACTATTCCTTGCATATGACAATAAAAGCACAGGCAACAAAAGAAAAATTCGCTGAATAAAACCATATCAAAATTTAAAACAGCTGGCAAAAAACACAAACAAAAACCCAAATCATTCAATATAGGAAAAGTGCAACCTACAGAGCAGGAGAAAACATTTCCAAATCATGAACCTGGAATGGAGTTAAGGCTTGAGTTTCCAGCTATGGTTTAACTCTGTGTCTTTGGGTTCACAGTAAGGTAATACATTGTGTCTCAAAAGCCTGGTAGAGTATTGCTGCTCATGTCAGAGTCATCATAGATTAAATAAAGAAATGGGAAGGGGCCAGAGAGCATCTACTCAAAGGCAAACCCCTAATGTTTTAATTTCTGCAGGCTGTTTCCACTTCCTAATATCACAGTCAGCTACAAATTAAGAACTATATTGATCAATGTATTGATAGGTTAGTGATCCAAGACCTCTCAGTGTTATCAGCTAGGGACCAAGCCTTGAAAACATGGTAACATAGTTACCAAGTGCTGGATGGAAAGAGAGGCAGAATTACTGCCTAGTGGATGTGAAACTCCAGTTTGCCACATGAAAATGTCCCATGTATCTGTTGTTTGGTGATAAGAATATAATACTGCCAAGCTATGTGTTTAGAGGGGGTTAAGATGGTGAATTAGTACAATAAAGTGAAGAAAGAAAAAAAAAGAGGAGACAGGGAAAAAGTAATGCCTGCAAATGGTAACCTATGGAAGCAGACATCCTGAAGGCCAGAGGAGAATGATGTACCTATGGGCTGTACCTGGCAAGCTTTTCTGAAAAGAAACATTGTTCTCCTTAGATAAGTTCCATCCCCAACTTTCTCTTAAAATCTTCAGCACAATCTACACTTCTCACTGCCTGTGACTTATGTCTTACTGGGTGGGTGATAAGGTTAGATTGACATCATTACCATGTTCAGGTTAAACCCTTGATATCTGAATTTATTGTAAAGGTACTTAGTACTCCTCTCAAATCTTCAAATGATAGCCAATCCCTGAGGCCTGTATTTCCATAAACAAATAACCTCATCATAAAGTTTTTTATTAAACCAAAGGAGATATATACTACTTCTAAAGGAGCGTCTATCAGTTGCAATTTAAATAACATCTTTGTTCCTCTCTCAGATGAACTTAAAACCTTCCACAGAGTTACTGCTTCTATTACAAAAAAAAAATAATAATAACTTTCACTAACTCTCTGGGATTTTTCCAAGTGTTTTGTCATCAAATAGTCCTATACAGTTGATATTAGAATCCCACGTACAGATGAGAAATCATCATTTAGGAAGAGGCCAAATAACTTCCGTGAGGTAATACAGAAAGAAGCAGAAACTGTGTCCCTTCTCCCTAGTATCAGAGCCATCAGAGCCATGGCTCTCACCAGCACATTATCTCCACACAAATAAGTTGACTTATATGAAACACTGGAAAATGCTTGAGCTGCACAAGCCAGTGCATAATGAGCGGGTTTTAAATCAATGGCCCAATTTCTGTGTGCTCCGAACTACTGAAAGCTTACAACATATTGCTCTCAGCAAGCAAACTCAGGCATCCAAGTTTTACATCGCCTAAAAGAGCTCAGAGAGACCTACCATTAAAAAAGCTGAATCTGTGTACCCTGTGGCATGCTCAGCACTCGGTATGATCACTTACATGAAATGGAATATATAATTTGGAATTTGCAGCTGAGGCACTAAGATAGAGTTGATATCACATACCAAGTGATTCTTAAGGGGGGGAAATATGCAAATTTTCAAAACCAGATCAAAGTCTGAAATTAGCTTGCCCCTACAGGAAAAATGCAAGATTTGAGAGAGCAGGGTGGTGTGTGGGTTGTGAAGAAAATGAAGATGCTGTGTTGTGAGCTGTCACTCATCCATTCTTAAAGACAAGGGGGCCATGAGGTTGCATCTGCTAAGAGTAAGAATATTTCAATGGAACTTCCTAGTAGGCCAGGAAACTAGGTGAGAGGGGCTGTTTTACAACGTAAAAGTGGGTGTCATTGCATGTGAAGATTCTTCAACCACATAGGAGAGTTGACATTGGCCCAGATGTGGGCCTCACAGCTGGAACCTGCCTTCCCAAGCACCTACACAGGAGGCTGTTAAAGGGAGCAGTACCCTCCAGGACAGTGAAACTGCATGAGAGCACAGGTGCTGAACCTAGGACCCACCTCCAGTGCTGGGATTAATGCCATCTGTATTAAAATTCTTAATTTGCATTAAGCAGATTTTCTTTAATAGCAAAACCTGAGGGAATCAACATATAAGCAGAGGAAAAAATTATTCTGGCTTGTGGATTTAGAGGCTCAAATGCATGATCAATAAGCTCTGTTGTTTCTAGGCCTCTGGTAAAAGTGACACCTCAAGACTAGGAGCCTGTAGCAGAACAAAGCCATTCACCTCAAGGCCAGGACACAAGAAAATGAAGGGGGAGACTAGAGTCCCAAATCACCCTTTGAGGACATGACTAGGGACATGAAAACTCCAAATAGACCCACCTCTTATCATTTCCACTACCTCCCAATAGCACCAAGCTGGGACCAAGCCCTTACACATGGGACTTTTTAATATATTTCAATCCCAAACTATAGCATAAGGGTGTCTTGAAATTTAAAGATCCCAGTGTTCTTCATTCCTTGATGGGCTGCTGGCATATACGGTTTATGGCATACTATGCATGACACATGCTTCCAGTGATCCACAATGTGTGAAAGTTAGTGAGAATCAAGGTCATTACAAAGTACAGTCGAGATGTAACAGTTAAGATTCTAGAGACCATCCTGAACCCATGGCTCCTAGTTTGCTTTAAAAGAGAAATAACACCCTCAAAACCCTTCTCATTCATGAGTTTACTTCTATGAATTAGCTAACTGTGTCTACTAAGAATGATAACAATGGAAGAAATGTAAAAGACAGGGCAGCCCAAAAGTCATTCTCCTTTCTGTCCTCCCTTACTTATTATGACACTGAGGTGGAAATTGTTAATAGAATCACATGTATGAGGAACTGAAAGAAAACTGCTCTCTGTGTATGTTTCCACTGTTCTGCACATGTATGTTCCTTACCTTCAAAATGCAATCATGCATGCTCTTATATTTGTATTGAAAACTGTCCAGATAATAAAATCATGCTAATATTTTCTCTTAATGTGACATTAAGCAGAAAATAAAAACAAACAAGAGACAGACTGTGAATACATTTTTTAAAAGCTTTATGTTTTAGCTCTTTCAGGGATATTCCTCTGTTTGTGCCATCTTTTAAAATTATGCTCCTGATTCTGACTATGTCCACCACTTAAGACAAAGGGTCAAGATAAGAACAAAGGATAAAAATTCAGAGTATTAGGGGTAAAGCTCTCCCCATCCCTGTACTATAGGATTTGTGGAGAAAAGAAACATTTCCATATAATATTTTTATGTTGTTATCCAAATATAATTGCACCACTTTCTCCTTTCACTTTTCTCCCTCAAGCTCCTCCTAAGTTCCCTCTCTCCAACTCCTTTCAATGCTCCCTTTCAAATTTATGACCTTTTTAAAATTGTTGTTGTTACAAATATGAGTGTATGTATAAATGCATAAACATTTATAAAAATATAAATACAACCTGTTGAGTCAGATTTTGTTGTTTGCATATATATGCTTTCAAGGATGACCACTTTGTATTAGATAACCAATTTGGGGGCTCATTCCTGAAAGAGGTTAACTCTCCTTCTCTCACTGCCCATAGTTCTTTGTCCTTGTCTTTGGGTGGGACCCTATAAGATGCTTCCCCTTCTGCATTAGCCTGTCTATTCATAGTATCATTACTTTTGGTCTTGTTCATATATCCTTTTCTAGGAGATACTGTATCACAACATATTTTCTGGCATTCTGGCTCTTACAATATTTGCAACACCTCTTCCAAGATGCTCCCTTGAAGCAAAGATCATGGCATGAACTGTGATATAGCTGTATCCCTTGGGAAGGGGCTTCCAAGATCGCATGATCTTGTGTCCAGTTGTGGCTTTCTGTAATTGTCTCCATTTGCTGTAAAGACAGGCTTCTTTGATAAGGTGTGGTAGCTACACTTATCTGTAGGGACAAGGATAAGATTTAGAATGTGGTAAGGAATTATGCTGGTCTAGCAAAGTGGCAGTAATGGGTTCTTTTTTAACAGCCATTGCCTCACTACCTCTGAGAAACGGGCTAGGTTTCTAGTACCAAGCAAATCTCCCTCCTGTTGAGAAGGCCTTAAGTCCAATTAGACAGTTGGTTGCTACTACCAACATATAAGTACAGTTATTGTACCGTTACAGATACCTTACCATGCTGGTCATAGGTGTCACAGCTAGATGGGACTATTAGTTGTTTCCTTCCCTTGGCAGCTTGTAAAGTTCCTTCTGCTACTATGAAAACTAGACAACAGGAAGGAGGCTTTAGGTTAGATGCAGCATGAATCACCCAAGTTCTATCTCGTAAGTATGTGGTGCCTTCAGCAAAGAGGGCTTACCTTCAACCTCTGATAGGCAACAAAAGGGTAACAACAAAGTTTGATATTGTTTGAGGAGTCACTTAGACTGCCATATAACCATTCAAAAGGATGTTTCTCCTGTCTGGTAATAGGGTTTTCTCAGTTCTGTGGTTCTTGTGGGGAACACTGCCAGCCCAAGTGGCATAGCATCTTTTATTTTACACACACACACACACACACACACACACACACACACACACACACACACATATATGTATATATATATAAACACATATTACACACATATGTATAAACACATAATTTACATGAATTGTATATAATTTTAGATGAAATATAATAATATAGTTCTCTGAGGCTTTATCTAACAAACTTGATATTTTGTGTACTTTGTACATATGCCCAGGACTTGTATAGCTGGGTTATATGGCAATCTATTTTACCTCCATCATGGAGAAGCAATCCAATTTTCCCTTGGTAATATGGACCAATAATCCCTCCAAACACTGTTATTCCCTTTTTAGCCTGTTGTCTTCAGAGTAACCAGAGCCAAAGTAACCAGAGCCAAATCTGAGCTTCCAATTCAAAAGAATGTTTGTTGAGGCTCCTGGCAGGACCACTCCCCACTCTGGAAACAAAACTTCTAGGCCACATTGCTGTAGCTAGGAGTACTCATGTTTGGATCTTATATTTTATTACATTGGTCTACATGTTTGTTTTATGCCAGTACCATACTGTTTTTATTACTATAGCTCTATGATATATCTTGAAGTCTGGAATGAGAATCATTCCAGGGTTAGTATTTCCTTGTACAGGATTGTAATTCTGAAATGTTTTGCTAATTTCTATAAGAAATGTTGTGTGTATTATGATTGACATTGCATTGAATTTGTAGTTTTTTGGTAGGGTGGCCATTTTCACAATATTAATTCTACTAACCTGTGAACATGGGCTATCTTTCCATTTCTATTGTCTTTTTCAAGAGAAATTTTAACAACAATTTTAGAATTTTGGATATGAAAACTATATTTTCATAATATCCTTAAAATGAGTTCCCCTCCAACTCATCCCATGCCCTCATTATCCCTTTCTCAAATTTATTTCTCCTTCCTCTATAATTATTATTGATACCTTAAAATATATATAATATATATAGTTATTGAGTCCAATTTGTGATATTGATATGTACTTGGATATAGAGCTGAAATACAAGATACAAATCACAAATCAATCAGCATACACTTTTCAATAATAAATTTAAATATTAATGGCTTCCACCCCTCAATTAAAAAGTGTGGGCCAGTTGAGTAGATTAAGAAACAGGATCCACTGCTTTTGTTGTTTACAAGAAATACATTATCTTACATGACAGACACAACTTTGAAATGAAAAGAAGGGCAAGAAGTATTCCATGAAAATGGAACAGGAAACAAGCAGGAATTGCTATTCTACTGGCAAAATTAACTTCAAGCCATAGCATTAATGTTTTGATCAGTGTTGGGATGTAGAAAATCTATTATCGGATAGAATCTGCTTTTTATCCAACAAGGCTACCACCTAAATGTGAGCCCCCCCCAAAAAAAAAGGAAGAAAGAAAGAGAATGTAAACAGTAGTTCATACAGAAGGAAAAAAATATTACGTCAGTAAGCAAATTTGAAAGGAGCAGTAGGTAGCAAAAGTAAAGTTGTATTTTTTATCCTGTCTTAGGAGTCACAGTTGTTTAGTGCCCTGATTACAAAAGGAACAACGAGATTAAAGAGCCTAATCAGAGTTTTGTTGTTGTTGTTGTTGTTGTTGTTTTTTAATAAAGGTGTTCTTGGTTTATAATATTTCAGCCACAAAAATTCTATTGAAAATGATTAGACTCCACAGTTAACTTTGCCACAAAAATTACCTATATGCTCCAGTTCACAGTACAATTTCTTTAGGGAGCATTAAAATGATTTTTCAATTTTCTCACTCAATTTCTTCTATCTATACTGAAAATAAGAGATGACATTGTATGATGAGAGCAAGTCACTTTAAGTTAGACCGGCTTGACTTTCATCTTGCAATCAATCAAATGCAGATCAAATGTGTTTTTCCCAGAAAAACGCAAACTGAAAAATTCATAAAGCACTTTTTATGTGTTTTTTGAAATGTAAACATTTGTTTATAAATCCCTCTATTTTTAATCTTCTATCACATTGATAAGCTGTGAGTTTTAATTTGTCATTTTGCCACTTCTTCAAAACAAGAAAAAGCCAAGAAATTTATTTCTGAACTATAAACACAGTAAGGTTCCTGCTGTGGTATACATTGCCAAAATTCAGAATTGTTCTGATTTCACATGGTGTACCAAAATTAACAGCTAATTAATTGTTACTTCTAGGCCTTTCTCAGTTGTAAAGACTTTTATGCAGAACTTCTGAGTCCGTGCACCAGAGTAAATGTCTTTAAATCACTTTGAAGGAGCTAATCAATACAAGAAATTTGAGTGAATTTGAATGGAAATGGTCTCATAGGCTCATATATTTGAATTCTTAGTCATCAGGAATTGGCACTATTTAAAAGGATTAGAAGGATTTAGGATGTGTGCCCTTATTAAATGAAGTGTGTCACTGGGGTGAACTTGGGGATTTCAAAAGCCCAAGATAAGACCAGAGTTACAATCTGCCTTACAATCAGTATGAGGCGCTCTGAGCTATTGCCCCAGCACCTGCCTGCATGCTCACATACTCCCTCTGCGTGCTATACTACTACCTGATATGATGATATGATACCTGCTATGGACTACACCTCTGCAATTGTAAATGCTTTTACAATTAAATGTTTTCTTTCACAAGAGTTGCCTCTCAACAGCAATAGAACAGTGAATAAGAGATTTTCAACAGATATTGCAAAAATAAATTTCAACAGTCATATAAAATGGAGGGGTGCTATACAGAAAGAGAAGGAAAAAAGCCAAAGATCCAGAGCAAGCATAACTAGACTCAGACCATACCTAAAGGATAGAAAAGAAGAAAGGAGAAAAGTTATGCCTTTCTTGGTCAGAACTTGGAAAGGTAGGCAAACAAACAGCTTCATGGTGGTGTGTTCAAGACTGTTACGCTAAAGGAATTCTGGGGAGGAAAGGAACACTGACTCCTCAGGAGCCTATTTATTCCCCCTATGTCCTTCTATGACTTAAGTTGACCCAGTGTTTTGAGAAACAGTCCCTTGGCAAGGAAGTTGACTGACCCAACTTGATTAGCTCTTAAGGGAGTTGATGATGACTTGTCTTTACCCAGAAGTAGATTCCAATTCTTGGACTTCCATGCTACTATAGTCCCTTAATTGGCCTTCTATGCTACTATAACATTCCCACTTTTAAAAACTTAACTGTAAAAATCATGTAGACACCAGACCACAACAAGAGTGTGATTGGAATTTCTGTGATTTTTTATGCTTGGTCAATTTATATTCTGACCATCCCAAATGCTCAAAATCAGAAATGTTTCAAATATCTTTATATTTGAATATAAATATAATAACATGTGTTAAATAATATAGTATGGGAATAGGAACTGACTCTAAACACAAAATCCGTGTATATTTTATGTATACTCTTTTCCTTTTTTATTTAAATTTGAAACAAGGTTGTTTTACATGTCAATCTCAGTTAACACACCCTCCCATCCTCCACTATCACCCCAACCAAACCCAAGCCAATCCCCTTTGAGCTCCCCAGGGAAGGTGAGGCCTTCCATGGGTAGTCTCCAAAGTCTATCATAACATCTAGGGCAGGGCCTAGGCTGGGGCCCATGTGTCTAGGCTGAGAAAGTATCTCTCTATATGAGATGAACTCCCAAAGTCTATTTGTGTACTAGTGATAACTACTGATCCATTACTAGAGGTCCCATAGACTACCCAGTCATCCTAACTAACACACACATTCAGGGGTTCTGGGATAGTCCTATGCTGGTTTCCCAACTATCAGACTGGGGTGCATGAGCTCCCCCTTGTTGAAGTCAACTGATTCTGTGGGTTTCTCCAGTCTGGTCTTGACTCCTTTGCTCATCAATCCCTCCGCTGGTGTTTAGCTGTGAAAGTCTGCTTCTGCATCTATCTGCTACTAGATGAAGACTCTAGGGTGGCATATAAGGTAGTCATCAATCTCATTAAAAGGTAGCCTCTCAACTATTGCTTACATCGTTAGTTGGGTTTATCCTTGTATATCTCTGGGCATTTCCCCAGTGACAGATCTCTCCTTAAATCTATAATGGCTCCTTCTATTACACTATTTCTTTTCTTGTTCTCCTTTATTCATTCCCTGTCTCAATCTTCCTGTTCCCTTACGTGAAACTCTCCCCTCCTCTTCTCCCATTCTCTTCCTCCCAATTCCCTCTTCCCTCCGTTCATGCTCCAAGTTTGCTCAGGAGATCTTGTCCCCTTTTCCCTTGTCCCATGTATGTCTCTCTTAAGGTCCTCCTTGTCTCCTACCTTTTCTGGTGGTGTGAATTGTAGGCTAGTAATCCTTCGCTCTAAGTCTAAAATGCCTGTAAATTCCCTGTAAATGTCAAGATTCCATTGAGTTTTTCCACTGAATAGTACTCCATTGTGTAAATTTTTTCTATTCATTCTTCTGTTGAGGGGCATCTAGTTTACTTCCAAGTTCTGGCTATTACAAATAATGTTGCCATGAACATAGTTGAACACATGTCTTTTTTTGCATGAATGTGCATCTTTTGGGTATAGGCCTAAGAGTGGAATTGCTGGATCTTGTGGTAGACTGGTTCCCACTTTCCTGAGTAAGTGCTGTACTGATTTCCAAAGTGGCTGTACAAGTTTGCACTCCCACCAGCAGTGGAGAACTGTTCCCCTTTTTTCACATCCTCTCCACCATAATCTGTCATTGGTGTTTTTGATTTTAGCCATTAAGTCTGGAGTAAGATGGTATCTCAGAGTTGTTTTGATTTGCATTTCCCTGATGGCTAAGAATGTTGAGCACTTTCTTAAGTGTCTTTCAACCATTTTAGATTCTTCCATTGAGAATTATCTATTTAGTACTGTACCCCACTTTTTAATTGGATTATTTGGTGTTTTGGTAACTACCTTCTTTCTATATTCTGGAAATCAGCCCTATGTCAGATATGGGGTTGGTAAATATCTTCTCATTTATTAATTTATTAATTGTGCTAATTAATTTAGCACCTGTCTGTGCTACTGGTGGTATATTCAGGTGGTGGTCTCCTGTACCAATTCGTTCAAGGGTACCTCCCACTTTCTCTCCTAAGAAATTCAGTATGGCTGGGTTTATGTTGAAGTCTTTGATCCATTTGGACTTAAGTTTTGTGCATGGTGATAGATGTGGTTCTATCTGCAGTCTTCTACTCATTAGCATCCAGTTATGCCAGCACCATTTGTTGCAGATGCTTTTTTTCCCATTTTATAATTTTAGCTGCTTTGTCAAAACTTAGGTGTCCGTAGGTGTGTGGGTGAATATAAGGGTTTCAATTAGATTGCATTGGATTACCTGTCTATTTGTTGCCAATACCAAGCTGTTTTCAGGACTATAGCCCTATAATAGAGTTTGAAGATTAAATTATCACAACTATTATTCTCTCTTCCTAGTTAGATATATTAGGTACTAGACTTAAGCTTTCCAGCTTAGGACAACTCTATGGTAACCCCGTTTTGACTTCATCCTAGGACTAGATAGTTAGGTATTAAGTTTGTATGTTCTCGATTTTCCTTTTCTTAGAGCATACTTGTTTTTCACTGTTTTGTATATAGTTTTATATCTAGCCCAAATCTTTTCTTTAGACTAAAAGGGGAATTGTAGTGAGATATTTACCTTGTCCACACCTGTGGCTTAGACCACGCCCATTAGGGGAGGAGATGGGACAGGAGGTGACCTGGGGGAAAAGGCTGAGGAGGGGGTTGGAGAGCTCTCTTGCTGGTGGGATGGAGAGAAGAGAGGATCCTGTGGAACCTGCTGGTGTTCATCTGTCTATGTTGTGAGTTATTTCTCCCTGAATAAATATCTATTCAGCCTATTTGTTTCTCCTGATCCTTATTAAACATCAATAAAGTATCAAGTAGACAAAAGCACTAGAAAGCTTTTTAAGATTTGAGGTTAAACAAGAAGAGGGTAAACGAAGTTTAGAATGTCACAAATGTCCATAGGATATTTGTTCATTTGTTCAAACAGGCTACACTAGACTAGGAAAACAGGAAGTTTATTCATACTTCACAGAATTAGGACCAGAGCATCTGCATACAGGGGCTGAGTGCTAGCCCTGCCTACCCACTGCAGACGCACTTCCTTCTTTGTTGGCCTACAGTTGGATTTTGTTTATTTGTGTCATTTTTCTGAAGCCTCTCTCTTCCTTTGTTTTTGGAATAACACCTCTTTGGTGAAATATAGTTTTAAAGAACTTCCATAAGTAATGATGGATAAAAGAGCATTCTAAGCTATTAAAGTGACAGTTCCTGTGACCTGAACTTTGCAAGAGTCTCCTGTTAGTCTCCTAATAGCTGATGCTATGCATGAAGTCTCAGATCAGTCTGATCCTCATGTCGTGTGAGAAATTTGTTTTGTTTTGCTTTTCTGAAAACATTTGTGTGTGTCTTATCCTTCTTGGTTTCATTACATTACTTGAGATTCTGTTTTAAATGGTAGAGATTTGTTTCCTCATAATTCTGGATAAAAAGAGGCCAACCCTAAGGGATTGTCAAGTTGGGGATTTCCTCTAAGCCAGAATCTTTGACTTACAGAGGGCTGCCTTCTCACTGTGCCCTCACCTGTTTCTGTCTCTGTCATCTGGACCCCAATTTCCCCTTTAAATGGCATTCTTTTCTTCCTTCTTCTTTCTTTTTTCCCCTTCCTTTCTTTTTCATTTAGTTTAGTTTGTTTCTGTGGTACCAGGCATGGAACCCAGGGTCTAGCTCATACCAGGCAATTTCTGTATCACTGAACTACAGCTCCAGCTTCGGCCTTTTCTCCAATTTTGAGACACTAGCAGCTAAGGTTTCAGGCAATGACATTTAGGATGAGGGAATTCTACCCAGAGCAGTTTTCATAGCAACTTTTCTTGGCACTATCTACATATACAATGTTTTTGGTATCTCAATGGAATCGTTCAACATAGACTTATTTATTTTTACTCTTTTCTCACCAACTGCTTTTCTGGTATCTTTCTCTTTTTCTCTGCCTCCATTTTCCTGCTTTTATTAGTATACAATGATTATAAATCATAGATTTTATCATTCTCTTTGTGCTGTTTTATTTGTTAGTAGTTTTATTAGCAGAATACATTTAGTGCTGTAACAAACAAAGCCCTAGTAATTAACAATAAGGATTTACTTCTCAATGAGGTGACAATGCAATGAAGGATGATGGATGGCTAGTAACCCTGGGGATCTGTAGCTCAGGGACCAAGGGTTCCTCTATCTAGTGACTGCACATCATCTAGAGCCAGAAATTCCTTCTTCTAATTCTCTGTGTTCACATACTTTTTGATGCAGTATGAGGCATGCATAGGCCCTCAAGGCTCTGTGGAGACAGCACCTTGCTCTTTTGTCTGAATCACATGTGCAGCAAGGCTGAGAAGTGCTTTGGGCACCAGCTTCAAGGGCTGTGGAAGATGGATGACTTGGTAAAGCACTTACCTTGAGAGCATGAATAATACCTGAGTTTATGCTCAGAAGCCCTGTAAGAAAATCAGTTGTGGTGATGATCTTGAAATCTCATTGCTGGGAAGGCAGACATTTGGATCCCTGAGGTTTGCTAGCCAGCCAGTCAAGCCTAGTTAAAAAGCTTCAAGACAATGGGAGAGCCTATCTCAAAGGAGATGGACTATGTTTATAAGGCTGATACTGAAAAAATATTGATACAATTGAGGAAAAGAGCTCACAGATCCTGGGCCATACCATGAAATTCTACTTTGATCCTTGTTGCTTTTGTCTTTTGGGTTCATTTTCTAGATTTTGTGATCTGGGTCTCTTCTACTTTGTGTCCCTTTTGAAAATTATATATTCATTTTTAACTTCAATTATTACTCAAGTATTATTTTAAACTTCAAATGGCTTATCATTCTTTGATTCTTATCTAGCACCCTCTTCTTGTTTTTAACCCCAAATCTTAAAAATCTAGTGTTTATATGCATTTTTTAAAATTTGTTCTGCATTGTACCCTGTGCTATTTCTGATAGATTACACTATTTAGTGTGTGTGTGTGTGTGTGTGAGAGAGAGAGAGAGAGAGAGAGAGAGAGAGAGAGAGTGTGTGTGAGTGTGTGTGTGTGAGAGAGAGAGAGAGTGTGTGTATGTGAGTGTGTGTGTGTGTGTGTGTGTGTGAGAGAGAGAGTGTGTGTGTGTGTGTGTGTATGTGTGTGTGTGTGTGTGTGTGTGTTTGTGTGTGTGGAGAGTGAGAGAGATGTAGAGATAGACAAATGTAGTGGGATATTCACTGTGTCTGCTTCTGTGGCACTGACCACACCCATTGATGGGTGGAGCCAGGGGCGGAAGTGACCTGTGGAACTAGGTCTCTGAAGGAGGCAGGGAATGCTCTCTTTCTGGTGGGACGTGGAGAGAGGAGCATCCAGTTCCAACTGCTGCGTTCATCTGTTTGTGTTGTGAGTTGTTTCTCCCTTAATAAACATCTGTTCGGCCTATTTGTTTATCCTGACCCTTATTAAACTGCAATATCTGGTGTCAGAAGTGGGATCAGGTTTTTCACAGCACCTGGGTTTCACCCAGGTGGTGGAAGCCGCAACCTTTCCCCCACCTTCCCCGAACAGGCAGGGTCCCTTGCCTAACCAGGCAGACACACCCTGCCCCAGAACTCCTTTTATCTCCATCGTGGCCCTGAGATCACTGCTCATCTTCTGCCCATTCCCTCAGATTTGCATTCGCACAGAGGCCACCTGCCACCACTGCTGCCAGAGCCCGCAAGCACACAAACAGGGCAGGCAGAGTCCGGGCCTTGTGCAGCAACACAAAAGGCAGGGCTGAGTTAGAGAGGTGTGTGTGGAGAGAGAGAAATGTAGAGATAGATAAATAGATATGCAAGTATTTATAGATAGTGAACCAGAATTGATTTTAAGGGCATGAAACAATAGTGGAAGTAGCAAAACAAGATCAGGCTGAATTTATTGATGTGGGCCCACTGAGTGAAGATGATTCTAGGTTCAAGGTAAAAGCTTGCACAGTTTTAAGAATCTCAAAAATTTGCTTGAATGGTGAGCTGAAGCATTTGTCAAAGGGAGGTGGAATTTACCAGCAAGACACAGAGGAAATGGGTCATAGAGTATGGAGAAGAGATAAAGAGCCAAGTGGCAGATCATATAAACTGATTAATTTGAGTTATAAGAGCTAGTGCATTCTTTTTGTTTGTTTTGTTTTTGTTTTTTGAGACAGTTTCTCTGTGATGCTTTGGAGCCTGTCCTGGAACTAGCTCTGTAGACCAGGCTGGCCTTGAACTAACAGAGATCCACCTGCCTCTGCCTCCCAAGTGCTGGACGAGCTAGTGGAGAACAAGCCTAAGCTAAGTCCAAGCTTTCATAGTTAATAATAAGTCTCCATGTCATTATTTGGGAGCTGGCAGTCCAAATAAAGTCTAACTACACCTGTAGATCTCTGAGTTCAAAACCAACCTGGTCTACAGAGTGAGTTCCAAGACAGCCAGGGTTATACAGAGAAACTCTATCTCAAAAAGAAAAAAAAAGAAGAAAAAAAGAAAGGAAGGAAGAAAGAAAGAAAGGAAACAATATTATTTTCAATTATGTGTGTGGGTGTCTATATGTCTGCATGTGGGTATGTACACACCAGTACAGATGTACTCAGGGACCATAAGTGTCTGATACTCTGGAACTGAAGTGATCTTGGGTGGTAGGGCCCAAACCCCAGGCCTCTGGAAGAGTATCAAGCACCCTTAATTGCTAAGCCATCTCCCCAACCTCCTTCACTTTGTATGTAAACTGTCCCATAAGCACATACTCATACCTATTTGTGGGATGCAATGTAACATTTTAAAACATGAATGTACTGTGTAATGCTAAGTCAGTGGACTATGTCCTTAAAGATCTGTCATCTACAATAAAAAATATTCAAAATTGGTGTTTGCAACTTATTGAAATTTTTAGAACCTTATCACCATCTTCAGTCACTCTGCTGTGCACTAACAAACCACAAATTTGTTAATGATGGCTTACCATGACTCAGTTCCCATTCATCAAACCTCACCCTGTCCTACCATCACGCTAGTCTCCCTGCTCTGAAAACCACCAGTCTACTCTTCAGAGATCTTCTTATATTGATGTCTTGTGTGACTGAATCACAGAGTACTTTTCTCTATGTGCCTGCTGTATTTCACTTTCCTATAATAATCTCCACTTCTGTCTGAGTTACTGCAGTGACAGGATTTCATCCTTTTTAGGCCAAATAATATTTTATTGTGTATCCGTATCCATTTTCTTTAACTATTCATCCATTAGATGAAAACTTATACAGACTCTTGTTTTGTTTTGTTTTTGTGGTATGCTATGGAACAAGGCATTTACTGTATGTGCATTTTTTTCAATCAGTTCCTTTATTTTAAGCCACACACCAGAATTTTATCCTCTATTATATTGATGATTCTGGGTTTTATGTCTTTCCAGTTCACGATCAGATCTGTTCCCTCCAGGACCAGAAAACTTTTTAATTTCACATCTTTTGGGGGCTTCCTCATCTGTGATCAACAAGCAGTTCCTCTTCTCTCTTTTCTTTGTGTGTACCTTACATTTTTCTTGTCCCTTTCTTGTCACTGTGATGGAGTTTCTGGAAAGGGAAAAGATGTCCAAGCAGCCTTCTCCTTATCTCTCCAGAACCTCATAGTCTGACCAGTAGTGATACCCTAGCCACACAGTATCTCTGAGACTGCCCCCCCCAGACTAAGCTCTGGCAACAGGACACGTCAGCCCACATCCATAAGTCACCTATCCAAAGTCAATGAATTCTTCTTTGGGGGAGGGGATGTCAAGCTGGAGAATGAGTGAAGAAAAAATGAGCAGGAAGGAAAAAATGGAGGAGGTGTAAGCAGAGGAAGAGGAGGGGGACGAGCAAAACCCTATGGTCGTATCAGACCCAGAGAAACTGCTTTGTGGATAAGGCATAAAAAGATGGAAAACAGTGATGACTCTACTTGTTTGCTAAGTTCTCCTAACCAGCATCCTTAGGAATTAAGTGCTAATGCACTGCCTCCCCTTCTTATCGTCCCTGGAGCTTCAATTGATTAATAGTACTCATGAGCAGTTCTGGGCTGCATCAGAGTTATCTAGGAACCTAATAAAAACACAAAGCTTCTGCTCCCACTCCAGGCCACTATATCAGAGTTTCTGGTATTGCGTTGTAGCAGTTCTGCCAGGAGATTCTGATATGAGCTAAATCTTAGAATCACTAGGCTGGCCCCACAGAACACAAGCATCCCTATAAAATATATGCACAACTAGAATTGTAGTTCTTGGGAGAGAGGAGGGTCAGCAGAAAGAGAAGCCATGGGATAATGATATATTTCATAGTAGAGAGCTGTGGTGTCCATAGGAGAATGTTTAACTTCAAGAGCTAAAACGTAGATTTTAATACCCTCTCTAAAGAAGGACACATCTTCCAAACTGGAAGAAAAATATTCAGTGCAGCAATCAATATATTCATGTGGTGTCTTTTAGCTACTTGTCACAGCTTCTTTTCTTGCACCCCTTTCAACTTCTGTTTACAAAGAGGCAGGTACATCAAGATTTCCACATGGATCAGAGTTTTCTCTCTCCGTGGTGAGCTTCTCATTCCCACTGTGGCATTTTTATGTCATTGGCTAACCCACAATAACCTCTGTTGGAAACGGCCTAGCATTCAGCTATTCTCAAGGGCATACCATTTTAATACCTCTAGCAGTTTATTGTTCTCTTTTTTTCCCCTGTTACAGGGTCAAGTGTCCAGCCTGCCCCCAGAATAGGGAGTCTTGTAAGACAGTTAAAACAAACATGCTTTCTTGTTTTAGGAGTCACCTCTTAACAAGATGTGACAATTTACCCATCTAATTTATATTGCAAGCTCTTAATCCCCAACACATAACAAATCTCAGGTAAAAATTACTTATTTAATGTACATGCTATTTTTTTACTTCAACTATGCTTTAAGTTATTTGAATCTCAGCACCATGAATTACAATAATAATTTTATTGAAAAATGTATTTTTTTATTTTTTTAATTTATTCTTCTCTCATACAATATGTCCTGACTGCAGCCTCCCCTCCACCCAGGAGCCCCCATCAACCCCTCCTTATCCCCCAGATCCACTGTTCCTCTGTTTCCTTCAGAAGAGATAAATATGGTTGTGACACAGAGATTTCAGTTTAGGATAAAAATAGCATATGTCTTACTAAAGTGCCAGATAATCCTTAATTGTCTTCAGTTAAAGTAACAAGGATTTAGGGGTTCATACACAGAATTAGTACTTTGAGAGTTAAACTAAAGTCTTTATCAAAGGCAGACACTAGCGAGTAAGAGTGAGTTGAATAAAAACTATTGACCTGGCCACTGAGGTGCTATGCATACAAAGTATGAGTCTCCTCAGTGACAGAGTGAAAAAGATGTTGATTGCTCTGAACATTTCCATGGGGCACACACTGAGCTGAAGGCCATTCCACTTCACTTTTATGTGACTTCCTTCTTGGATGATTTCCTTCCTAAGATTTCTGTTTGTAAAGCCACTCTACTTTAGCATAGTAGAGTGCTATGCTAAACGTCTTCCAGGCCAGTTTCTCAGTCATAGGCACGTCAGGTCATCAGTTTGATGTGATCAAGATCCATCCCTGCCACACTACCCTTGGGCATACCAAGCTCACTTGGAAAGGATACCAAATGTGTGTGTGCTCAAAATGCTCCTTAGTGACTCAAGGGTTCTGATTTCCACCTCACATAGAGTTCACACCTCCCACACCCCATCACATGCATCACCACAAACCACCATTCCACACAGCACTGTATTTCACCACAGAATCACTCCAAACATGCATCTCGCATGCAATTAAACAGTATGGTTACTCAAGATCCCAGGTTTGGTCAGTACAAGTCCAATATGATATCCATTTCGCCATGAAGGGATACTCTCTTAACCTAGAGACAGGAGGGAGGGCCTAGGCCCTACTCCAAATGACTTGACAGATTTTGCTGATCCCTCCTGGAAGGCCTCACCCTCCTTGTGGAGTGGGTAGGGAATGGGATGGAAGAGGGGCCAGGGGGCATGGGAGGATCGGAGGGAGAGGGAACTGAGATCGGTATGTAAAATAAGAAAAAAAAAAGAAGTTACTTAAAAAAAAATAAAGATATCTACAGTGTAAAAATATGTAGGCTAACTTTGTCTCTACATGAGCGATCTTGTCTAATGCACTTTAATAGAAGGGTCACCAACAACTCTGTTTCCAATGTCACAAAAACTGGACTAAACAATAAGCATGAATTAGCCTACCGAATTCTACAGTAAACATAAAGTTGGTGCTATCTATTATTACCCTCATCTTATAGGTGAGTAAATTAAATCTCACAGATACAGTAATTGTTAGCTTGCTAAAATTACATAGTCAGTGAGAGATTTAAGATAGTACTGAAGTCAGCAGATTCTAAAGACTTTTCATTTAATGACTTTATTGTATTGGCTTTCAGAAATGGGGAGAGAAACCTACAAAAATAAATTAATTCATTAATTTTTTCAAAAAAAAACCATCTCCATAATACCAGCATAAAAACTGGCAAGAGTAGTGGGCTAATACTAACATTGAGATAGGAATTAGAAATGATACAGGAAACAGTAATGGTTCGCAAGATACAGAGGAAAATCATGTGGCCATTGTTCATTTTTATGGATAAAAAGGGATTCTCATCCATCAGCTTCTCCTCTCATCCACAACTATTAGATGATAAATGACATATTTGTGTTGTCACATTTGGACCTTTGATAGGTTTCTGAAAGCAATAAATGGAAGTGTCAATATAACTACTGTCTAGCTGGTATAGAAAACATGAAGTCCAATATTGGAACAAGAAGCAAAAGCCTCTGCTAGTAGAGACAGGTCTCCAGGGGAAATAAATGGAAAGGTGACTGAAAAAAAAACTGGTGGGATTAGAAAGAAATTATAGATAACACTAAACAGGAATGTAGGCTAATTTTGCAGAAACACACGCCTCAAAAGTAGAACTTCATAACTTGATGATGAACACTATTTATAACTACTGAAACGCTACTAAAGCTCTTAGCCTTTTAGAATAATCACCTAACAGTTTATTTTGTTGGAAATGCAATATAGGAAATACAAGTTAGTAAAATGCTTGCCTAGCATGTATAAAGCCCTGGATATGGTATGAACTACCTTATAAAACCAGACATGATGACTACAACTGTAATCTCAGCAGGAGAATCAGCAGGTAAAGTCACCTGCCACAGATGGCATTCAAGCCTAGACTGAGAAACATCAGAGCCTGTAAAGCAAGCAAAGAAAGAAACCAGAATTGTTAGGTCATTGTCTTAGGGCATGCCCAGAGGATGGCCCCTGAGTGATCCTAGATTCTGTCAAGTTGATAATTAAACAAAAATCATCACAGTCATAGAGTTCAAATGTGGAGAAAATCAAAGTGAGTAACTTAAATATAACAGAAGCTGATTGTCTTTCTACAGGATCTGAGTGCTACAGAAGTGGAGTTATATGTGGCAATTTCCTCTTAATTCAGTCTACACTAAGGAAAGACTACTCATTAAGATTCAGGAAGTAAGCAAATCACTAGTCTCAGAACTTTCCTAAGATTTAGAGAACTAATTAGGCCCCTGCCCAAGGTCATATAAGCAGTAAGAACTACTGGGAGATGAGACTCTCTAACATGCCAAGGTGGCAGCAAGACATTTAAGAAGTTTGGGGATGTAGCTTTTGTTCATTGTCACCAGGTGAACGTTTTAGTGATACAGTTGCCTTTGAGTCATCCATATTCCTTTAAGTCATTTCAAAAAATATATTGATTTAATCAAATTGGACTCTGGTGAAATCTAGAGTAAGCAGATACTTGTTCAGGTGAAAAGTTAACACAATCTGGCTTCAACTATACTGTGTGTAAAATAGATAAGGGATTGTGGTTACCATTTAGGGTTTTTAATGAAGATATGTGTCCTGGATGTCAAACAAGTAAAACAAAAGCTATGCATGAGTAGATGGACAATTTAAATCTCTGATTTATCGACCTGATGGAATCAAAGGTTTACAAGGGCATCTGAACAGTTTCTGGTGCATTGATGAAGGTGAAATCTGATAAATATGATGGCAACTAGAACAGGTGCGACTTTTTTCATTGTGTTACTTTGTGCCATCTATGAAAAACAGCCTTTGTTTATGGAGCAATGGCACATTTAAAAATTCTGCAGTTTTGTGTAACATCAGCAGAATAGAAGCTAATGTCAGCAATGTTTTCTTGAACTGGTTGTATCCTAGGAAGGGAGAATGTCATCTTGACAAAGAGAATATTCTGTGCCAAACAATACAGTACAACACACTAAATCCTACCATTCAAAAAACAGTACAGAAGATTCAGTCACATGCACCCTCAACTGTGCAAGAAAGCAAAATAAAGGGAGCTATCAATCTTATCACTGAGCAAAGTTTATCTACTAATTATGAATAGTTGTCTTTCTGCAGATAGTTTGATGTGTTTTGACCATGTAACAAACCCAAGAACTTTAAGAACAAGCATTAAAAAAAGTAAAAATGAGAATAATGATTACTATATTGGGTTTGTTTTTTTAAATTAGATTAGATTTTTTTCCCAATTAAAATTAGCCTTGAGAGTCAGGTGCTTCTAAGCTGAGATAGTTTAATAAGGTCAAATTAAGAGAAGCTCTCCTGGGTAAGGATTGCAACTTCTAGACCATAAAAGTTTGGATTTCTCTGGTAAATACAAGTATGCAAATCAGTTTACCCAGGGGAAAGAATTTTATCAAGTAACAGAAGACTAAAACAAATTCCCACAGCAGTTCTTTCTGGGAAATCTTTGCTATCTGTGGTTTCTTTTCACTATATATCACTTTGTTCTGCCATAGCTGACAGGAAGAAATCTCCCCTTCACAGCAGCAAGACGTTCTCAGAACCACTGACTTCTGAATACTTCATTCTGTCCAGGGAGTGATAGAACAAAACATTTTAACAAGGAGTGGATTTATCCCCTGAACTTTAGCCATTTCTCCTTGCCATGTTTATCTACACTTTTGCTGAAATTGTTCTGACTATAATGGGTAAAATTGCATTCAAAACAAACATGGTTCTTCACAAGTTCAAATTACCGCATCCCACTCAGGATATCTTTATGTTTTAATTTTACTTTTCAACTTATGGTTCATAGTTGAGGCCATAGTGAGGAAAAAAAAACATGTTGTATAAATAATCTCTTCAGAGAGATAAGACTGTGTTGTTGGAAGTAGTTTCATTTGAAGGTAACATTTTTTATGTTTCTGGATGTAAGCCTTTCGTTCTCAGTGAGAGGTCCCCATCTCCACAATGGCTCTCTCCCTCTGCTTGCCCTCTTAATCCCATAGCTGTTATTGCCTCCTTCCTTATCCTCCTGTTCTTACTTTGATGAGTCTTCTGAGTTGATCTGACATATGCTTCCAATAATATCCTCTATGCATATTACTTCCCCGTCTACCCCACTAGAAACATCTTTTCTGAAGGGTAGCACTATAAAACTACCACTGGGGTGCCTCCTTGACTCTCCCAAGGACCTATTACTGAACTTGTCTTCTTGCCCTTATATTGTATATATAATGTATAAATGTTGCTTTCTTCACTTGATTTAGAAAACAGAATCATTCTGGACTTTCCTTTCCCTCCCATTCCCCAAATATATAATCAGGCAATGAATCATGTAAATTTGTTAGATCAGAATGGTCCCAAGAGAAACCAGCAGTAATGTGGTACAATGAGCTGTACTGTGCCTCATTCTCCTCCTACATTCTCACCCCTTACATGCCTACGGATATATTTCTCTTAAGCTTAGTGAGGTACATTTTGTTTTGGCTAAGTAAGAGAGAGAAGACATGGGTTCCAGGACTCAGGAGAGACAATGAAGTAAGTGTGGAAATGGAGAAAGAGCGTTGTGGTATTCTTTTCTCAACCAACTCACAGCATGTGGTCCAGCCGTCAATAGAAAAGGAGATGCAAACAACAGCTAAAGTGTAGGTGCAGTCTTCATGAGAGTGACTGTAAGATTTATATTTTAGTACATTGCTTCCTTTTTTACAGTTATTTGTGTGTGTGTGCTCAGCACAATACCACATGCCATGTCACACATATGAAAATCAGGGGAAAACTCTGTGGTGGTTGGCTCCTTCCTGTCATCATGTGGTTCCAGGTGATCACACTCAGGTCATCAGGCTTGCTAGCATATGCCTTTATACCCTGAGCCATTTCACATTCTACTGTCATCATTTGCTTCAGGACATGTATGTTTGTCTATTAAGGCTTTCCCTTTCTGATGATAACATTACTTCATGTGACCCTCCACGGAGCTACTGGAAGTACCCTTTCCTACATAACAAAATAATTATTTCATTCTCCTGTTAATGGTGTGTTGAAAATTATCTATAGCTTTCAAATTATATACTCAATTTTCTATCCTACTTTTCCTGCAGTACAAATCTTTGTCTGCATCAAACCACTGGCACTTATCTGAATGAACCCTAGTGTTGCATGCTACCATGAATCCCTCTGCATAGAGTTAACCTTTTTATCACACAAGAAATATGGTAACATTCCTTTGTTCTTTAAAACTGCCTAGGTATTACCCTCTGTGGGGAACCTTTCCTGGTCCCTACAATCATTTCTATGGCCATCATCTGAGTCTAAAGCCCTCTACCATACTTGCCCGCTGTTGTATGTTACTCACCACCATAAGACTGTAAAGTCTTTGAGGAAATATTAGTCATCTTTCTTTTATAACAGAGCTGCCTGGCACATAATGCAAACACACATTAAAAAAAACTTTTCTGCATAAACAATATAACATTGTTTTCATATAAACATATTTTCCTAGTTTCAAACAAATTGATATACAAATATATTTTGTGAACTCAATCTGTTCATATGTTTTATGGATTCTGTTCTGGGAAATTGAAAGGCACTTCATGTACCATGTGTGAATATCAGTTGTGGAACAGAATGCAATCAAATATACTAACTCCAAAATCACAAAGTTAAGCTTAGGTTTTACTAATTTTGAACATCCTTCATGGTTTGCAATGTCTCATGGGCATAATCATGAATACCAATTATATTACAAATGACATGCTTACATAATGATGAAGATATCTGGCCTTGATATAGAACATTTGGTGTTCTAACACTGACTATTAGTGCCAGAATTATTCTAAGACACCTATCCCAGAAGGAATGATCTTGGCTGTAACTAATAGCAAAGCAAATGCTGTTTTAAAACAAAACAATATATATACATATATATATATAGTAATATCTTAGACTACAACCCCAAACTTATCTGCAACTGAAATGAAATTTACCTTTTGTCAAATTATAATGTAGTTTTAAAATGTTTTGGTAAAACATAAAGCCTTCATTAAATGCCCAACTGAGCTAGACCCCTTCAAACAGTACAGCATGACTACTTTCTGAGAGAACACTAATTTACATTGCTAGTGATCAGTTGTTTAAATTAGTGGGCATATTCACATCCATGGGACAAACACAGACCTTACTTATCTTGTGAAGAATATCTTAATTTCAGAAATAATGAATATATTTTTCCAAATAATCTCTGAGGGGTTTTCTTAAACATTATGATAGAAAGACATCTGATAAATACAACTATAATAGAAATCCATTATTTGAATGAATTGTATATATCCTATGCATAACTAGCTGCTTTCATGATTTAAAATGCTCTTCATGAGATCACTGACCCATGTCTGACAAATGGGGAATCTGCGTAAAACCAAACTAGACTCCCTTAATATAGGTGACAATGGTGTGACTGGGACAATACATGAGGCCACTGGCTATGGATCTAAGACCTAACATTAATGTACAAACTGACTTAGTGGAGCCCATTCTATATGAAGAGATGCCATGCCCAGCCTAGACACAGAAGTGTGGGGCTAGGAAGGTACTTTGGTCCTGCCTTGACTAGATGATGGGACAGACTTAGTAGACTTCCTATAGGAGCCCTTACCACCTCCATGGAGCAGATGGGAGAAGGAGGGGAGTGGTTGAAGTGGGAGGAGAAGAGAGAGGGGGAACTGAGATTGGAATGTAAAAATAAATTTTAAAAAGTTTTTTAAAAAATAAAATAAAATGTTCTCCATGTTATGACATGTGTTGTGTTGTATGTGAAGATGAAACCACTCAGCTACCAGAAGTATGAGTTGCATCTTGAGTAGCTTTTCCAATGAAAAATTGCAGGTCTCTTAACTACCCACATTCTGATCAGTGACAAGTGACCTGCCTGAAATCCTACATCATCTACAGTCATAACACCTAATGCTATAGGTACTGGCCTACAGCCAAAGATATTGTCTTAGTCCATCCAGCTTATAGAAACAAGAACAAGAATAAAATGTTTCAGACAGCTCAAACAACAAAGAGCTCTGGAGGCTGGGAAGTCCATGGTACTGACAAATTGGTGTTCCTCTTAGAAGCTGGACTCCTGGATCCTAGCTTGCAGTCTTTCTCTGTGATGATGTGTGGCATCACACAGTTAATGGTATAAGAGAGCTCTCTAGGACACTTGAACAAGAGCACTGATCCCACCCATGAGAAATCCGCCTTCATGACTTCACTATCTCCCAAAGGTCCCACCTACAAATATGACAACATCAGCAATTAGGTTTCAACACGTGAATCTGGGAGACATATACCTTGAGTCTACAGCACTAATAAAACTCAAAAGAGCAAATTTTGCTGTCAAAATAACAAACTCAGCATGTGCTCCACACCACAGTTATGATAGCAGGGTCATAGTCACTGATGCTTGCATAATTAAGCAGATGTCCAAAGCATATCAATCATGATCTCAGTTGTTTTCACTTAAAAGTTAAATACCAAAACCCTAGTCATTGCAGAATGCTCACAGTTTCTAAGAGAGCTAAACAAAACATTAAATCACCCCATACTTCTCCAGTATGAACATTAGTCCTTTGATGTACAGGCCACCCATGGACATTGCGCCTTCCATTTTCAGATGGATTTCAGATAAGTCTCCTTTTCGTACTCTGAAGTTTCTTACTATCATGTCCCTATGAAATGGGCCTTTTTATTTTTAGATTTGCCTAGATTAAATTCCCTTTGATGTATATTTCAAGCATCTTCTATGACTAGCTCAGCATTATAGACCTCACTAAATCCTTATTCAAATGGCAGGCACGACACTGTTCCCATCTCTAATCACAGCAGCATCCTCTAGCAGAAGCTATTCCAAGGCTCTTGGTAAAAAGGAAAGTCGTGATTAATCTATGAGGAGAAATTTAAAGTGGCAGGATTTTATTTCTCTAATGTATATATCTGTGCATAAAATGGAAGAAACTGGGCTGGTGTCTGTTTTCCCTTTGCTTATTACAAAAGAAGAAGGTAGAGCCTGCCCTGAATTGTAATTATTCTGGCTTAATTTGAACACTGTGAGACTTAGAATGCAATATCTAAGGAACTTCTAAAAATGAATTTCAAATGAAGGACTCGGATCCCAGACAAAGACAACCTGAGAGGTAATTGATAGGCTCATTGTCAAGATTGCCACAGCTTTTTTATTTCTTTCTACCAATAGAGGACCTTTATTTACTTAACTTGCTATTTTCAAGGGTGAATTATAGGTGAAAAAACATAGTCAGAAACTTTTACAAAAGGGATCATATGAGTACCAAATTCCTAATTGTTTCAATGGTATTTTATGTTGTAATGTAGCTAATAATAGATTCACAGCTTAGTTAACATAGTTCACAAAATTTTTCTATTCTTCTATTCACATTATACGTTCATATCCAAATGAAAACCACTAGTTTCATTAAGGCTTCCTTCAGATTTTACCCAGCATTTCTGATGGAACAAAATGTATTCTTCAGTTAATCATTTTAAACTTAGCACCATATATCTATTCATACATACACGTGTGTGTGTGTGTCCTGTATGTATGTGTAGTTTTATAGAGCCTATGAACAATAGTAACTAATTTCACTTATATCTTAGTGGATGAACAATACATACATATATTTCAAAGTAGATTTAAGAGCTTAAAGTTTAAAATTTGTAAGAGTCAGGGCTAGAAGTCCAACTGATTAAGGAAATTAAAATATTCCTGAAACATAGAATAATTGAGATGTCTTTAAAGTTAACTTTGATTCATGGAGGCAGACAGAAAGAATCTAAACTGTAAGACAAATGGACCAAGAGGAAACATACTGTAATAGCTGGAAGTGTGCAGGAAACAGTAAGTGGCAGGTCTGATTTGCTTGAACTACACAATTTGGGAGAGAAAGGAAATAGAGAATTAAGTTAGAAAGATCTGAACTAGATAATTTCATGGGATGCAAAAAGGGGGAATTTGTATTTTCATGACAGCATATGATTTTAGCCTAAAGGAACAAGAAGACACTTAATGTGGTGACAAATGTCTGTAATTGCAGCATCAAGAAGATAGAGAAAGGCGGGAGGATCCCCTTCAGTTTTAGGCCATCCAGGCTATGTGAGAAATACCTGTCTCAAATAATCAAGAAGGAAGGAAGAGAGGGGACTGAGGAAAGGAAAGAAACACAGAACCAGCTAGAAAAATCTGCTCATCTTTTTTAATTTAAAAACAAAAACCCAGACAAATGTGTATTTTTCCAGATTGGGCTGCTAGTTGTTGGCAAAATCAGGAAATTGAGGCCAGCAAGCTCAAAATCCATGGCTCCTTTTATCCAGGGACACATTCAGAACTGCATAATGCAAAGCTCGCCCTAGCCACATCTTAAAAAAAAAAAAAAAGAAGCTCAAAACTACTGAAATGAGTCAAAAAAGAAACATTTTCTATTTAGCAAAGCTAGTAGACTAGGTATGCCATGATGAGGCCCCGAGCTACAGAGAGCATAATAGGGAAGGAATGGGTAGCAGCAGAGTCACTGGAGGGTTTCTCATGCCCACAGTTCAGGGTATTAGTAAGTTAACTGGGTAAAGTGTATTTGTTTAATTTGAGAAATACTAGGATAAACCAAGATAAACAAACATCTCCACCGAGTTATATTTAAGAGCTTTCACTATACTATTATGAGAAAAGGGGACAGTGAGGGAGAGAGACAGAATTACCCAGACAGCTTAAAATGGAGTGGGTTTTCATAGAATAAACAGTTAGTGAAATACATATAATCACATATTTAAAACAAAGAATATGTCAGTATGGGGGAAAGAAATGAAAACTGATCTTCAGAATCACAAGTCTAAGTATAGGACAGAATTCTTTCTTTAACAGCTCTATTTATTGACTCTAAATGATGGCCATAAATATCCCATCAGTATCAATAATGAAGATCCAGTTAGTATTTTAGCCAGCTATCCCTGTTGCTATGCAATCTCCACCAGCTGGGAGGTAATCTCTCAAAATTGCTTGGAAAAGCATAGCTGTTTCCTAAAGGAGTAAACATTTTTTAGCCACAGCAAGATTTAAAAATAAGCAGACAAATGTTTTAAAGAAATCAAACTATCATATTAGTATTTGCTTATAGATTAGTTTTCTATGCATGTATCTTTAAGAACTTTGGTCCTATTTAAGTAGTATCTGAGACTTAAAATTCCAAATTAAAATCTATAATTGACTCTATTAGAAGTATTTATTAGCATTTCCCTCTTAACATAAACTAAATTTTACCACAAGTAAATGTGCATTTAGATAACTAAGAAAAAAAATAAAACCTGAGAAAACTTTTATATTAAAAATGTGATATTTTTTAGACAAATGGCATATATCAAACTCATAAGTAAGTGTTTTTGTTTTAATATACTCATATAAATTTCCACCACTCCCAAATACCTATCAAAGACCCTTTTAAAAGCCATGTTTAGGAGCTTGAGAGACAGCTTAGTGGGTAAATACTTGCTTCACAGTGTAAGGAACTTATTTCAATACGCAGTACCTATGTAAAAATCCAGGTATGTCATCTGGTATTGTCAATATTCAGGTCTTGTTAAATATTTAAAAAGCAATTGGAAACTATAGAATGACCAACACAACAAGATATATCCAATGGTACTATAGTGGCACTCATGTCTTAGACAGGTAACCAGCAGATCTCTAATTGGACTTACCAACTGCTCAATAGAAGGGAATTCATGCCTAGTGCTGCAAACTTAGCCCATTACCTATGGATGGTGAGGTTATATACCCGAAAGTAGAACTGATTACTACCAGTCTCCTGAATATCCCTGGTTCCTTAACAAGTGTGTGTGTGCATGCGTGCGTACGTGCGTGCGTGCGTGCGTGTGTGTGTGTGTGTGTGTGTGTGTGTGCGTGTGTGTATTGTGTGTGCAAGCGCACACACTCTTTTCAACAGCGGTAGATTTGAAATAATAAGATACTACAAAGACTTGGGCATATGGGTTTTTTCAACAGAAGATTTTTTTTAATGGCATTTGAAGTAAGTTTCTGGTCTCATCTATTGGGAAGACTAAGTTCCCAAACATGAGTGTAGTTGTATTCCTATGTGTCACCTTATTATTTCAAGTTTCTACTCATCTGTCAAGCTTTCAAATATTGTTTAATTAAGCAACATTGTAGGACCATCCAACAAGGAAGGAAAGTGAATGTGATACAGATGTCTATATATAGATGTCCCCTCTTCTGAATATATATTCTAAATATCATTTTTACTTCTTATCCCCCTACTTGAAAAGTGTTGGGAATTATAAAGTAAACAACTTAGAGAACTCACAAACTGTGCTCAAGGAGATGTACTTCTGAAGCTTTGCCACATCAGAAACTCAGCTAGGAAAAAAAACAACAAAAAAAAAAACATCATGGAAGACATAACTGGGTAATTCAAATTTCAAATTACTCACAGATCATGGCCATCAAGGTTATGTGCTAGACATGTGAACCTGGGGTTCTATTCATGCACTAAATAAATAAATAAATAAATAAATAAATAAATAAATAAATAAATCTAAATAGTTGAGCATCATTTTATTCTTAATTATTTATTCACACCTAAGTTAGAACATTTTCATCTGCTGTCTCTGGAACATTGTCATCTCTTGTCTCCACAGGAAAGGTGGGATATGTACAGCTAATCTTAACAAGAAGATAGATCCCATGGTAGCAGATTCATCTCTAGCTCTCTGTGCTTTCACATGAGCCTGGGAATTCCAGGGTTTGTGGTGGTAACAGGCAAAGGGAGGATATTTGTATGGTGTGGCTCTTTCCAGGCTCATGGTTTCACGTGTCAACATGATAGAGTTCACACAGGGACTCTGCACCAGCAGCAGCATTTATATCTGCCCCTCCCAAAGGAGAAGCCACTTGCAAACACCAAAAGGAAAGACACGCTAGGAAAGTTGCATATTGAAGTAAACAGAATCAGCTAAGCAGACCTATTGATATTTCTTTTAGAGTATAGAAAATCTACCTAGTCACAAACAACCTTCCAAGATTTTAATTGTTAATGGATAATTTTATGTGTTGACTTGGCTAGGTGTGATTATTATTTATTTAGTCAAATAACAATTTCATATTTCTCCAAAAAACGTGCTTTTAAATTTATTAGCAATTTAAATCAATAGATTTTGAGTAAAGTATATTAGTTACTTTTCTTCTTGAGATGTGACAAAAAGCACAGTGGAGAACAATGGGGTTTATTTTAGTTTACACTTCAAAGGGAGGCAGACCACCATGAAGGAGAAACCATGGATGCAGGAATGTGAGGCAACTAGTCACCTTGCACACAAAGTCAGTAAGCACACGATGGTACATGTTGTCCAGCTCACTTTCTCCTTTCTATTCACTCTGGGAGTCCCAGCCCATCAAACATTGTCCCCCACAGTTAAGGGATCTTTCCCCTTCCATTAACTAATCTAAAAACCTTGTGAATGCCATGCTCAGAAGTGTGTACCCTGGGTGATTCTGGATCCTGTCAAGCTCACAACCAGTACTCACTATTATACCCTTAAAAATGTAGTTGGGCCTCATCGAGCCACTTCAATGTCCTGTGATCAATTCCTGGTAACCAAGAAGTGAAATGTGCAAAGGATATTGGCAACCAAAGAGAAGTCAGGGAAGTAGAGTTGGTGGAAGAGAAGAATGCATGGGGAGGCAGGTTTCTTGTCTTCGGTACAGGGTTTTCTTGAGAGCAATGGGTAAAAGGAAATAATCAGAAAATGATAAGGATGAGCATAGAGAGTTCCATATTGAGATGCCAGTTAAAGGGGGGGGGAATGGCTTTGGGAACAATTTACTGATGAAAGCAGAGATTCTCAATTGTTCTTTCCTTGGAGTGACACTTAAAAAGCAGGGTATGAAAACCCAAAACACTGAATCTGACCCTAAAAGCTCAGGTCACACTTTCTATTTAAGTGTGTACTCAGGGAGTACATAAAAGAGACTTTTATTTTTCTTCCCTTTCCCAGTTTTCTTAAGTTGTTATTGAATACTTCATGTGCAGGAGAAAAATTATACCTCAAAGAGAGAGCACTCACTTACTTGATGCTATTGTTGGTCTGCCTTATTACTGCTTAATAGATTTTTGTGCAGTGGAAAGATAAAAGTGTGCACACGCATGAGAGTGCATGCACGCATGTGCACGCACACACAAACACACGCGCACGCACACACACACAGACACACACACACACAAACACACACACACACACACACACACACACACACATGTGGAAAAGAAAACACTGAGCTGCAACAAAAATCTCTATTACAGCCTCTGGAGTACTCGTCCCTGATGTCAAGTATTCATTGTCAGTGAGAAAGTGACTTTTTCCAGGTGTAATAGGTTCACACCTCTAATATCAACACTTGGGAGACTGAAATTTTAAAGTCAAGGCCAGCCTGAGCTACATAGATCCTGCCTCAAAACAGAACAAACAAAAGTGAAAGGAGAGAAGAGGAAAGGAGAAAGAAAGCAGAGGGGAAGAGAAAGTAACATTTCAAGTTATATTAGTAAGATATAATTGAACATTATATATTATTTTTTATACCTAGGAAATTCTATACTTCAAGCATATACAGCTTTGTTTTTATAATGCTCCAAAAAATTATATCTGAGAAATAATGTTATTCTTATGGCCTTGATATTTAAAGAGTGTTTATAAATTTATTTTTGCAAGATTTTGTGAAATTATTTTGATAACATCATTTAAGATTTAAAAGAGGTGCTGACCATAATTCTTTAAAAAGGAAACTATTGAGGAAATTTGAAATAATTTATTTTTCTTAGTATTTCTAGTTTATGGGAAGGGAAAATGCTGAGTAAATATTTAAAGTGGTTCTAGACTGGCATTACACACACACACACCTATAAGGCAACATAGGCCTTGCATTTCAAAATCAGAGTCATGCAAATTTAAGTATTATGAAACTATTAAAAACAAGACACCAAGTTTGACAATCAGAAAACTTCAAAATATTTAAGGCATCTCAGTCAATAGACACACAATATCAAATTATGATTATTAACATGTTGTACTTAAAGAACAAAAACCCAGCTTTATAAATATGACCATGCTGCAGGTTAAGAAATATCTACACCAATTCCAGAACCAAATAACACATCTAACTTAATTGAAATTAAGAATTTAGCACGCAATCTTAGTAACAAAATAGACGCAAGTCAAAGATACTCCCAGGAATGACCAAATGGACCTCCAAAAGTCAACAGAATGAAAAAAAAAAAGACCCACAATGTAAAATACATAAAGGGATATTTAAAGACCTAGGAAATAGAAAGTATAACAAATTCTTATAAGTTCTAGAAGAAGGAGTAAAAGAATAAACAAGTCCATTTTGTAGAAGAAATTATTGAGAAATGGTTGAGTCGTCATGAATACACACATTCAGAAGTCCATTGGGTCTCAATACAATAAGCAAGTGATATACACTTCACCCACCTCAGCAAAACTCAAGAAAACTAGCATTTCCACAAGGACAGTATGCCTTGTATATCACTGAACCACTCGTGTTAGACCCTCCATGCATACTGGATGAGTAAATAGCAGAAGAGTGGAGTCTGTGGGAAAGTCATGTGGTTGAACCATGATGTTGATATCACTCTGAATAAAGACAAGTTTATCAAGAGGCTACATTGAAATGGAGTACACTTGGAAATTATTGCAGCTGACAGAGTGGAAAAAACAATTATGTTGCTCTATGTTGTTTTAAATGCCTTAGAACACTCAAATATTACAGTATCAAAAGTTCAAAATCCAATATGCCTTAAAAGTATCTTCAATTCTAAAGCTTGTCTTTGCTCCTGGGCAATCAAAAGTATTTGCTCTAAATTATTGTCATACTAGCCTGGAGAAGATGTTGTGAAAATATGTGGTAGTTTCAAGGTTGCCACAAACAAACCCATCATTCTCTCATTCCACTCATACAGTAAGACTGCCCCTTCCTGCCACAGGAATTTGGGTATATGTACCATTTCCAAGACAAGTTTTGCAATTTCCTTTCTTTACCCTCTGCCATGGCAATGTTTTGGAGGGCAGGTGTGGCCCCTCATCTTGGGGTGTCAAAGAAACCAATGTCAGTGCTGTCCCTAGAGAGACATTTATGGTAAGCAAAAAAGTATACTGAATTAATTTTAAGCCAAAATCTTGGAGGTGCTAGCCTATCCTGATAAATACAGAGCACTAAAATGTTTCTATACTTCTACACAACGTTTAGTTGGACTTTTAATTTGGACTTCAAATTAAAAGATACAGATTCTGTATTCAGAAACATTTTCTTGGTGACACAGAAGCACAGAATGTGGTGCTAAGGAAATCTATGGAATTGTTTTTCCTGCAGCTTCTGGGGAAAGAATGGTGTCTATCTAACCTGATACTCATTTTGAGCTTGTCTGATGATAAGCCTACATCTTCTGAACGCACTCAGATTTCCTCCAAGACTTATGCCTTCACCTTCTTTTCTATAATGCCATGAACGAAAAGAAATAGGTTACAGAAAAAATACGACTCCTAGGTTAGTCAGCAACTATGTAAGTTATTTTAAGAGTCTCAGCAACTGGCAGTGCTATTGAAGTAATGCTGGTGCGTAGTAACTACCCTTCATACAAACTACTTGAAAAGAAGAAATGGGGGTCATGGGACTGCTGAAAATGAACACCGAAAGATTAAAGTAGTTACTTCTTTATTCATTAAAAAATATGTTAATCATTTAACTAAATTCTAAATACTAGTTCAGACTCAACAGATACTAATATAAATAGGAAATAATCCTATCGCCCATGGTCTTAAAGAAGCAGAGGTCACCCAAATATTGACTACAGAACATGTGTAATATGCTGTACAAGAATATATATAAAGTCCTAAGGATCAAAGATGGAAGATGGAGAAACAATAACAAATAATTGTATCAAAGAAAAGTAGATGCCATAAATAGTTGCTAAAGCTAAAAGTGCACACATACATGCATATATGTTTATAAGTGTATAATGAGAGAAATCAGTATATACATTCATATGTGATATGTGGACACAGATGATAGGTGTTCTAAATGCATAGTTTATGTCTTCATTTATCAAAACTATTCCAATGAGTTGTAAAATTGGGGGACAGAAATAGTAAGATTTAACATATTGAAGTTTATTAATTTTCAAAAGCCACCTTAAAGAGGACGACCTCTATCTTTGATAATCCAAAAAAGAACCACAAAAAATCCAGAGTTATAAAAGGTCTTAAGTTAATTACCCACAGCAAATGGCCTTGACCTCTGAACCTCAATTCTTGACCTTGGAGTGCAGATAAGGCCTCCCATGCCAGCCTGTTCTGGTACTTATAAATTAATTAAAAGTACCTGGTACCTACCTTACAAGTAATGTACTTCAGTATGTTGTAAAGTCTGTGGCTATATTTAAGTAACTGAACTGAAGTAAACCTCCACCAAGCATAAATCATCATTTGAGCCCCTGGGAGGACTTTGTTACATGTACATAAAAATGTTTGCTTTCCCTTTGTGAAACCATAAAATAAGTTTTACACAGTGCCCATCCCAAACCCAAGAAATTCAACATCTGGGATTTTAGGTTATTTGGATTCAGAATCAGTAGGAGTTTATAGGTTCTTCTGAAAATGAAAGAAATTGATACAGAAATATGATAGAGTAGAAAACATGTACGGAAATGAAAACTATAAAGACATCTGGTAGCTTTAGTCATCGAATCAAACATTACCACAGGAGGCTCCTTCCAGGCATAAAGTGTGAGTATCATCTTTAGCATCATGTACCCATAACACAAGTTATACCCTACCTGAAGAAATACCTGCAACAGTGTCATTTTACCTTATGGTAAATAAGTTACTAGATATAGTATCTATGTTTCCTGTATCTCTATGCAATATTTAAACAGTGGGTAATATAGTGACATAAGAGCAGCTATAACATCCTCTAATAAGATCTTACATGTGTACCATTTTTGTTAAATTAAAGGAAAATACAGTTGAGAGAAAAATGGCTTTTCTTTGGCCTATGACTATAAATGACCAGAAAGAGAAAATTTAACCACTACAGTTAGTATGATATACAAAATTACATATAGACTTCAAAATGCAAGTATTGCGTAGAGATGATGATAAAACCTTCTCCAGGAATCTCACATTTCTGAATATTTTACAAACAGTAACAACAGCTTTTGTTACAAACTACCTTTCTCCTAACAATGGTGCAGTATGTTTCTCAGTTTTTACATTTTCACACAGTTTTAATTTACAAATAAAATTATGTGTAGTTAAAATGGACAATTTGATATTTGGATACAGGCATACATTGTGAAATAAACACTATTAATCAAAGAAATTAACCTATTTTTTCGATGGGCATGTTTCCTCATGCTCTCAATCCCAGTGCTCAGGAGGCTGAGGCAGAAAGACTGCTTTGAGTTCAAGGCCAGCCTGGGCTACATAGTGAGTTCTAAGTCAGGCTAGCCTACAGAGAGAGACCCTGTCTCAAAAAGAAAATTCCATTGCCTTTACAGTCAGCACTTTCTCTTCATGTGTACAAGATTTCTTAAATAAAAATAAAGAAATAAGATGTTGATAATTTTCAAGGATATAGTATATTGCTGTCCACTATATTCATGTTGTGCATTAAGTATCCAGAATGTTCCTCCTCCATAAAAATCTGTGCAATTTTGAATGAGATTGACCCCAAAGGCTCGGATATTTTCATGCTTGGTTCCCAGCTGATGAGCTATCAGGGAAAAATTAGAAGGTGTGTCTTTATTGAAGGAGGTCTGCCTGTGGGGTGGGCTATGATGTTTTGAAAACCCATGTACCAGACTACAAGTTTCTCTCTGTGTGTCCTCTCTCCTCTTGGTCTTTGCCGGCAGATCAGGGTGTAAAGCTACTGCTCCAGTGTGTGCCTATGGGAGTGTTTTAGGAAGATATTTCTACTCAGTCCAGTAGTCTGAATAAAGCTTTTCCTTATCAATGTTTATAGGTATCTTGCAACAAAGAGACAGAATAATATAAAATTAACTCTTTTTCCTTGATCTAGGATGCCCATCATGCCCTGACTGTGGACACTGGTGCTCTTGACTCATGGGTTCCCAGGGTCCCAGACTTTTGAAGGTTGGGATGAAACTAAGCCACCAGATTTCCCAGCTAGCAGCCTTCAGATGACAGAATGTGGAAATTCTCAGCCTCCATAATCCCATGAGCTAATCCTTTATAATAAAGCTTTGTCTATACATCTTACTGGTTCCAATTATACCATAACTGGCACTTCCTTCTTCTGAGTCAGAAGTCTTACGTCTTTTACAAGAACTTACAGTTTCATGAATGAATATATTGTTAACATCTAAGTAAAGTTATCTCAAACCATCCATAGTTCTTGACTCCACACAACTTAAAAGTTAGATATTTCAAGACTCGTAAGCACACCATAAACGGATGTCTTTCAAGGAAGAAAATATTCATTGAGAATCTAACACATACAAAAAAAAAAAACTCTCCAGTCTCAAATCCTATTCATGTCAGTTTAATAGTGGAAGTTATATTTTTGGTTGTGAGCCTGGCCTTTAGTGGCTGAGCCATCTCTCCAGCCCTGAAGCAATTTCTTTAAAAAGAATCATCTCTTTTTGTTTTGCTTTTCTTTAGGAGATTTGTAGAATAACAACACTGAAATGTGGTTGTGACACAACAACTCAAAGCAGCCAGATTCATATGTGTGTCTCACCAAAACTGTCAATTCTCACTTGTCAAGTATCTGCAAATGTCAAGTGTGTGAAAACCCAAAATTCATGACAATAGGTTTGAATAGGCTCTTAAGATTTGAAGGGAGGCAGTGATATTTCCAATGGCTCAAAACATGTCCTTAATCAAGTGCTAACCCACTATTTTTACACCCAGTCGTTGCTGAAATTATCTAAGAATATGTCCTTTTTAAAAAGACAAATGAGTTTATCAACAAGACTTACTACAGTTTCAAAAACCATATAATTTATCGTTCAACCATGAACAAATTTGCAAAGTAAAAGAGGACACTACTAATAATTATACAGAAGCAACAAGCATAAACCTGGTCTAAATAAGGCAAATTAAGACACAAATGGAGTCTGAATCTATGCGGTACATTGCAACGAGTTCAAGGAGCCAATACCTTACCAAGGCCATTTAGAGTTGGAGAAAACACTGTTCTATACATGTCTTTATATGTTAAGTTTCTATCACTACCAAGTTGAATTAACAGTTAACAATTAGAAAAAAAAAACTTCCCAAGTCAAACACATGTAAACAGGGGAGCTTTGCAAGAAAATTTTTAAGCATTTTCTGGAACTTGCTCAGTGCAAATTTACTCCTCATCAAGAGCAATTTTCTCTTGAAATGATTTGGAAGACTTCATTCAGTATTGCTCCTGCAGGGGACACAAACTGCAACTAGCATGGAGAGGAACTGTACTACTTATTCCCTAAATGCAACACTTAATGAATCTCGGTGAATAGTAGTGTTTAATATAATTTATTCTGATGCCATCCACTACCAACAGTGTTTATAATGATCTATATTGTTAAATATCAGATGATATGCTTTAGTAGCCATGAGATGGAGGATTTGTACAAACAGACAGGAGTATCTGATTGACTCAAACCAGCGGTATCTAGGTCAACAGAAGTCCGTTTAAAGACAACTTGAAATTTCTCATTTCCCAGAAGTTGTCTTCTCTTCGTAAGGAGTGATGGCAATGAAATCAGGACAGACGTGAAATTGTACTACCGAGTGACTGCAAGGCAAAATGAGTAATGCAGAGCAATGCAGGCCATTTCTCTTCAAGGAAAACTTCCAGACAGTTTTGATTTCCTATTTTTTAAAGTATTGTACGTAGTTACCAAGGAACTCATATTGACATTGTTATTGCAATCGAAGCCTACCTTCTGAAGACAAAAGATTGTACTGTGTGTAATCAAGGTTTAAGAAGGCAAATCTTACTACTGTTGCTTCTCACCCTCCTTTTCTATGTTGTACAATATATTTATATATGTATATACATATATATGTGAACTATACAATGTGTAACAGTGGGAAGGATTCCTATATACTAATATTTCTAATTCTGCTATTAAAAATATCTAGTTTACTTTTCATTCATCCTTGACTCCCTCAATTCTAAAGATTGATTTACTCCAAAGAAGTCTAGACTAATATTTTATTTATCCACCAAAACCTGATGTCTTTTCTGAGTTTTTTGAGATATGGTCTTACTAGGTAACAGAAGATGACTCACAATAAATCCTACTACCTTAGTCTCCACCATTGAATGAAGTCTTTGGAATTACGTATTTGTGATTTTAAAACTACTGATTTCTTCAAGAACAAGAGAAGGCTGTATAGTACTTGAAGTTCTAGCTAGAGTAGTAAGACAACAAAAGGAGATCAGGGGCACACAAATTGGAAAAGAAATCAAACTTTTGCTATTTGCTGATGTTATAATAGTATACATAAGTGACCCCAAAAATTCTACCAGGAAACTACTACAACTGATTAATACCTTCAGTAATGTAGCAGGCAAGATTAACAAAAAATCAATAGCCTGCCTATATGCAGATAATAAACGGTCTAAGAAAGAAATCAGAGAAACATCACCCTTTACAATAGCAACATGTAACATAAAATATCTTGGGGTAACTCAGAACAAACAAGTGAAAGACCTGTATGACAAGAATTTTAAGTCTTTGAAGAAAGAAATTAAAGAATACATTAGAAAATGGAAAGTGTTCCCATGCTCTTGAATAGGTAGGATTAACATGGTAAAAATGGCAAGCCTACCAAAAGCAATCTACAGATTCAATGTAATACCCACCAAATCCCAGCACAATTGTTCACAAAGCATGAAAGGTATGGGAACCCACAAGTGACTCAGTTTCCTTCTAAAGTCTATTCTGACTTATAAATTCAGCTTGCTTGCTCCAGTCTTCTTGACAGCTATGAAAGTTCTGATTAAGCTAATCGGAAAAACACAGCTGTAGGTACATCAAGATAGAAAGTGAAACTGCTTGCTGTTAGCCCAAGGCCTGTGAAGAGATAGCAAGAGACTGCCAGACTCAAGGACAGGATAAGGAGGTAGTTAATTGACTATGCTGTGCTTTGTTCTGTCTTCTGCCTTTAGTCTGTATATAAGCAGGTTATGAAATAAACTCATAGCTGTTCAGCATGCTTAAAGGCATCCACCAACAGTACTCCCAACTCTGTCCTATTGTCTTTGTCTTCTTTGACTTAACCCACCGCACCCCCCCATTTCAAGTAATCCAGATGACTCATTGGAGTAGGCTCCCAGAAAGGTCAATACTTCATATGGAAAAACAAAAAATCCAGGATAGCCAAAATAATCCTGTACAATGAAGAAGGAACTTCTGAGGGCATCACCATCCCTGACTTCAAACTCTACTATAGAGCTACAGTAATGAAAACAGCTTGGTATTGGCATAAAAACAGATAGATGAAACAATGGAATCAAATTGAAGACCCAGATGTCTTCATACACCTATAAACACCTGATTTTTGACAAACAAGCTAAAATTATAAAGTGGAAAAAATAAAGCATCTTCAGCAAATGGTTATGGCATAACTGGATGCTGGCATGTAGAAGATTGCAGACACATCCAATCTATCGCCATGCACAAAACTTAAGTCCCTAGATCAAAGACCTCAACATAAAACTAACCACAGAAAACCTCATAGAAGAGAAAGTGGGAAGTATCCTTGAATGCATTTGGCACTGGAGACCATCCTAATTATAACACCAATAGCACAGACACTGAGATCAACAATTAATAAATGGGACCTCCTGAAACTGAGAAGCTTCTGCAAGGCAAAGGACACAGTCGACAAGACAAAAGGGCAGTCCACAGAATGGGTAAAGATCTTCACCAACTCCACATTTGACAGAAGGCTGAAATCCAAAATATACAAAGAACTCAAGAAACTTGACATCAATAGACCAAATAATCCAATTTAAAAATGGGGTATAAAACTAAATAGAGAACTCTCAACAGAGGAATCTCAAATGATCAAAGACACTTAAAAAATGCTCGTCATCCTTAGCCATTAGAGAAAAGAAACTCAAAACAACTCTGAGATACCATCTTATACCTGTCGGAATGGTCAAGGTCAAAAACTCTGATGACAGCTTGTGCTGGTGGGAGTGCACACTCATACAGCCACTTTGGAAATCAGTATAGCATTTCTCAGAAAACTGGGAATCAACCTACCTCAAGACCCTGCACTGTTGGGCATACACCCAAAAAAATGCACATTCACAACACAAGCACATTTGCTCAACTATGTTCATAACATTATTTGTAATAACCAGATCTTGGAAACAACCTAGATGCCACTCAACTGAAGAATGGAATGGAAAATGTGGTACCTTTACACAATGGAGTGCTACTTGGCAGTAAAAACAATGAGACCTTGAAATTTGCAAGCAAATGGACAGACCTAGATTAAAACCATCCTGAGTGAGGAAACCCAGAGCAAGAAAGACAAATATAATATGAACTCACTCATTAATGGATATTAGACAAAAAGCAAAAGACAACCAGCCTACAGGCCACAACCCCAGAGAACCCAGGTAGCAAAGAGACATCCTTGTGTCTGCCTAGGAAAGGGAAAAAGACAAAACCTCCTGAGTAAATTGGAAGTGTGGGAGATAGGGAGTAGGGAGGACAGAAAGAGGGTGTAGGAAAGGGAGTGGGGGGAAAATATATAGCTCAATTTTTGAAAAACTGGCTAAATGAGAAAGAAAAAAAACTACTGATTGCAAGGCTGATTGTCTCAGCTGGACTTCAATGTATACCAGAATCCAGAAGAAGTATGCTCTAATGCAAGGGAAGAATGGACTGACTAGTGAAATAGAGATCAAGCAGGCAAAGAGAGTAATCTTCCATCTTCCAAATCCATTATATAGGCTGCCAGCAGGTTTGTCCCAGATTAAAGGTGAGGCATCCCACCTCAAAAGACCTAGATTAAAGGTGGATCTTATCACCTCAAAGATCCAGATTATAAATGGGGAGCAGTGAGTGGAGAGAGAACTAGGAGAAAGAGAAGAAAAGGAGAAGAAAAAGCAGTGGGACTAGGAAGATTGAGTCAGGTGAGGAAGAGAAGAGAGAGAGAGAGAGAGAGAGAGAGAGAGAGAGAGAGAGAGAGAGAGAGAGGCAGAGAGAGAGACAGAGAGACAGAGACAGAAAGACAGAGAGAGAGACAAAGAGAGACAGCGACAGAAAGACAGAGAGAGAGAGAGAGAGAGAGAGAGAGAGAGAGAGAGAGAGAGAGCATAAAAGAGGGAGCCATTATAGGTTTGAAGAGAAAACTGAACCTAAAGAAATGTCCAGAGACCTACAAGACTGATTCCACTAACAATTTGAGCAACAGTGGAAAGGCTACCATAAATGCCCTTCCCTGATAACGAGATCAATGACTCACTTATCCACCATCATGGAGCCCTCATCTAGTACCTGATGGAAACAGAAGCAAACACCCACAGCTAAACACTGAGCCAAACTAGAATCCAGATGCAGAGAGGGAAGAAAAGACCAGGCTACAGAAACACATACAGACAGCTGACCTGAACAAGGAGGAGCTAACGGGCACCCAGACTGATAACTGGGAATCCAGCATGGGACTGACTCAGACCCCCTGAACATGGGTCTCAGCTAGAAAGCCTGAGCAGTCTAAGGGACCTAGGACAGTGGAACTAGGATGTATTCCTGGTGCACAAAAGAACTTTGCAGGCACATCCCCTCATGGAGGGATACTCCCTTAACCTAGACACAGGACAGAAGTCCTAGTCCCTACTCCAAATGACTTGACAGATTTAGATGACCCCTTCTGGATGGCATCACCCTACATGTGAAGTGGAGGGGGGGGAGTCTGGGAGGGGAGGGTGGTTGGGGTGCACCTGAGGGTGGAAGAGAGGGAAAGAGGGAGGGAGGGAGAAATGGAGGGAAGGAGAGGGAATTGGGATCGATATGTAAAATAAAATTTAAAAAATAAATTAATATAAAAAAAAGAAATGAGTCTTCCACCTCAAATGGTCTAATTAAGAAAAAAAATCTCTCATAGGTGTGCCCAGCCATTTGGGTTTTAGTTAATTCTAGATACAGCCAACCAAGAATGGTCATTACAAGTCTACCTCTCATCAATTTGACACACAAACTTATTTCCTTATATAATGTTTAATTTACAAATAAAAACAATAACCAGTTCATAATTATGCATAACATAACCATCTTTCATACAACTACAAGCACATTATAGATTTAGAATAGGGAATGCTGCAGCAGGACTTGGAGGCAGAACAAAGGACCCAGAATCGAGCCCCATTCCTGCCCTTCCCCTCCACCCTCCACTAGAGAGGTGAGTGCCTGAGGCTCCTCCAGACCCCCACCTCCCACTTTTCAAGTCCTCTGACCTATGGCTGACAAACCCTTCCTGCCACCAAATCCCCCAGAGATCCCTGGAGGCAGAACACAGTACCCAGCAATAGCTGCCATTCCTGTCCTGCTCCTTCACCCTCGGGCAGAAAGGTAAGTACCAGGGGCACCTGCAATCAAACAGATGAAGGAAACAATTCAAACAGTTCAAGACCTGAAAACTGAAATAGAGACAATAAAGAAAACACAAACTGAAGGAATGCTAGATATAGAAAAGCTAGGTAAATGCCAGTAACTACTGATGCAAGCATAACCAAGAGAATACAAGAGATGGAAGAGAGAATCTCAGGTGCTAAAGATAAACTAGAGAAAAAAGACTCATCGACCAAAGAAAATATGAAATCCAACAAATCCTTAACACAAAATATCCGGGAAATGTGGCACACCATGAGAAGACCAAACCTAAGAATAATAGGTATAGAAGAAGGCAAAGAAGCCCTCCTTAAAGGTGCAGAAAACATATTCAACAAAATCAGAGAAGAAAACTGTCCCAATTTGAAGAAGGACATGCCTATGAAAGTACAAGAAGCTCACTGAACACCAAACAGACAGGACAAAAAAAAAAAAAGTAAAAAGTCCCCTTGCCACATATATTCAAAACATCCAACATACAGAATAAAGAAAGAATATTAAGAGCAGCAAAGAAAAAAAGACCACATAACACATAAAGGCAGACCTATCAGAATTACGCCTGACTTCTCCATGAAAACTCTGAAAGCCAGAAGGTCCTGGATAAATGTTCTATAAACACTAATAGACCATAGATGCCAGCCCAGACTACTATACCCAGCAAAGCTCTCAATCACTATAGATGGAGAAAACAAGATATTCCATGACAAAGCCAGATTTACACAATATATATCGACAAATCCAGCCCTACAGAAAGTTCTGGAAGGAAACCTTCAACCCAAGGAAGTTAACTACACTCACAAAAACACAGGCAATAAATAATCCCACTTTACCAGAAGTTAAAAGAAAAAGCAGGGAAAATCTACTCACAGTACCAACAACAACAACAAATCCAAAACAAACTAGAATTAACAAGCAATGGTTCTTAATTTCCCTCAATATTAACGGTCTAAACTCGCCTATAAAAAGAAACAAGCTAACAGAATGGATATGAAGACAGAATCCATCCTTCTGCTGCATACAAGAAACACACCTTAACTTCAAAGGCAGATACAACCTCAGAGTAAAGGGCAGCAGAAAGGTCTTCCAATCAAATGAACCCAAGAAACAAGCAATTAGCTATCCTAATCTCTAACAAATTAGACTTCAAAATAAAATCCATCAAAAGAGATGAAGGTACATCACAGGAAAATTCCATCAGCATGAAGTCTCAATTCTGGACATCTATGCCCCAAATACAAAAGTACCCACATTCATAAAAGAAACATTACTGAAACTCAAATCTCACATAAAACCTCACACACTTGTACTGGGAGATTTCAACACCCCATTCTCACCACTAGACAGGACCACCAGACAGAAACTTCACGAAGAAGCAAAAGAACTAACAGAAGTTATATCCCAATTGGGCTTAACAGTGCAGAATTATACCAGAAATTCAAAGAACAGCTAATACCAACACTCCTCAAATTGTTCCATACAATAGAAGCAGATGGGTCATTGCCAAACTCTTTTTACCAGGCTCCAATTACCTTGGTACACAAGCTACACAAAGACACAACTAAGAAAGAGAACTACAGACCAGTATCCCTCATGAACATTGATGCCAAAATATTCAATAAAATACTGACAAATGGAATCCAAGAACACATCAGAGAAATCATCCACCATGACCAGGTAGGCTTCATCACAGGGACTGATGGTTCAATGTAGGAAATTCTATCAATGTAATCCACCTTATGAACAAACTGAAAAAGAAAAACCATATGATCATCTCACTAGATTCTGAAAAAGCCTTTGACAAAATCCAACACCACTTCATGATAAAGGTCTTGGACACATCAAGGATGGCAGGAACATACCTAAACATAATAAAAGCAATATACAGTGAACCAACAGCCAACATCAAAATAAGTGGAAACTCAGTGTGATTTCTCTAAAATCAGGAACAAGACAAGGCTGTCCACTCTCTCCATATCTCTTCAATATTATACTTGAAGTTCCAGCTAGAGCAATAAGAAAACAAAAGGAGATCAAGGGGATAAAAATTGGAAAGCAAGAAGTCAAACTTTCACTATTTGCAGATGATATGATAGTTTACATAAGTGACTGATAAACACCTTCACCAAATTGGCAGAATACAAGATTAACTCAAAAAAAAAGTCAGTATCCCTACTATATATAGCCGATAAAGGGGCAAGAAAGAAATCAGAGAAATATCACCTTTTTCAACAACCACAAACAACATAAAATATCATGGGGTAAGGCTAATCAAACAAATGAAAGAACTATAGAGCAAGAACTTTGCATCTTTAAAGAAAGAAATTAAAGAAGATACCAGAAAATGAAATGATCTCCCTTGCTCTTGGATAGGTAGGATCAACATAGTAAACATGACAGACAATCTTGCCAAACGCAATCTACAGATTCAACATAATCCCCATCAAAATCCCAGCACAATACTCAACTTTATATAGAAAAACAAAAGACCCAGGATAGCCAAAAACAACCCTGCACAATAAAAGAACTTCAGGAGGTATCATCATCTCTACTAAAGAGCTATGGTCCTGAAAACAGCTTGGTATTGGCACAAAAATGGACATGGTAGACCAATGGAATTGAATTGAAAACCCTGATGTTAACTCACATACCTAAGAATAACTGATTTTTGACAACACAACTAAAATTATACAATGGAAAAAAGAAAGCATCTTCAACAAATGGTGCTGGCATAACTGGATGCTGCTATGTAGAAGACTGCAATTAGATCCAATCTATCACTATGCACAAAACTTAAATCCAAATGGATCAAAGACCTCAACATAAATCCAGCCACACTGAACCTCTTAGAAGAGAAAGTGGGAGGTACCCTTAAATGAACTGGTACAGGAGACTGCTTCCTGAACATAACACTAGTAGCACAAACACTTCTGTTTGATTTTCCACAATTTGAACTCTGTGACTATTCTCTTCCAGGGCACACTTAGACAACATCAGACTGTTTATGAACTTCTGGAGCAAGTCAATTTTATCACTAAGTTCACTGCTGTCTTTCCCTATATTCTAAGATACTAAACATTGGTTAATTTTATCACGAAGCTCATTTTTTTCCTTTGTCAATCCAACCAGAGATTCTAGGAACAACTGACCAGCATCATCATTTTTCTTATTTTTCCACAAATTGTCAAAAGTTTTATATACAGAGTCACCAAATCTGTGGCCTATAATAATTAGTGTATCAAGATCATCAAATGATGTTTTCCTTAAATTTGTAAAATCATTCACACCATAGGTTTTCAGCACTCTCTAAGTTCACATGAAAGGCTTCAGTAATAGCAGGAGATGGACAATTGGAGAGTCTATTCCAAATACTTAAAAGATTCATTCTTATACTTCTCTTGCTCTAGAAACACTTCTGGTACCAGAACCTGTATTAGTCAGTATTCTCTAGAGTAACAGAACTCATAGAATAAACCTATAAACATATGTAGAAAGGGTGTTTATTAGATTGTCTTACAGGCTGTGGCCGAGCTAGTCCAACAATGGTTGTCTACCAACAAAAAGGTCCAAGAATCCCATAGTTGCCCAGTCCACAAGTCTAGATGTCTCAGCTGGTACTCAGTATACACAAACATCCTGAAGAAGTACACTCTAATGTCATCGAAGAAATGAACTAGCCAGTGAAAGTCAGAGCAAGCAGGCAAAGATGGAGAGCAATCTTCCTTCTTCTGTGTCCTTTTTATAGACTGCCAGCATAAAGTGTGGCCCAGATTAAAAGTGGATCTTGTCACTTCAAATGATTTCATTAAGATAATCACGTAGCAAGACAGTGGTAGTACATGCCTTTAATCCCAGCACTTGAGAGGCAGAAGTAGGCAAATCTCAGCCTGGTCTACAAAGCAAGTTCCATGACAGCCAGGACCATCCCACAGAGAAACCTTGTCTTGAAAAACAAAAGAGACAGAAAAAAAATGAAAGAAAGGAAGAAAGAAAGAAAGGAAGGAAGGAAGGAAGGAAGGAAGGAAGGAAGGAAGGAAGGAAGAAAAAGCAAGAGGAAGGGAGGGAGGGAGGGAAAGAAAGAAAGAGAGATAAAGTACAGGAGAGAGAGAGAAAGGGAGGAAGGAAGGAAGGAAGGAAGGAAGGAAGGAAGGAAGGAAGGAAGGAAGGAAGGAAGGAAGGGTCTCTCATAACAAGTACCCAGCTGCTTGGGTTTTAGTTAATTACAGATGTGGTCAGTTGATAACCAAAAACATCATAACAAGATAACAAGCTGCCCATATTACTTTCCAATTGATGTAATAAAGCCTATGACCGAAAGTACCTTGTAGAGGAAAGCATTTATTTCACCTTATAGCTGTAGTCCATCATCCAGGGAAATCTGGGCAGGAATGTTTAGTTCAGGTGAAGGCCACCTTGGTTGAATTTCCAACCTTAGAAAGGTCATGCCCAAGGTATTTATTTCTAGTTGTCTTTTCCCTTCCCCAAGCACTCCCCATGATGACTTCTGCGGATTAATTGTTTCAATGAGCACCTCGACATGAAAACAGAGTTATACTAAAAATAACCCTTTGCAAATGCTGTTTTCTATTTTCAACTTAAGGCTTCCCTGGATTCTTGCAACTCTCCAAACACAGTTAGTATCTAACAGAAGACTCTCCCACTACTGCTAATCTTTCTAAAGTACAAGATCCCCAAGCTTAATCATCTACCTCTGACTACTGGAAAATTTTTCTCCAAAGGATATTATGTGCAGGAAGCTTTTGACTCTGCTGAAGTCTCGACTTGAAACTCTTAATAAATGCCTCACTTCCTCCGTGTTTGTATCAGTCATCTGTCAGTCAGTGGGACCAGCGAGCAAGGAGGGAAAGGTTTCTGACAACTGTTCTAACAAAAACATAATGAAATTCTTCTGATGAATTCTACTTTAACAGGTCATGACATCAGATTGACAGGTCTAGCAATTCATTTGGTTGCTCAAGCTTTGCAAGGAAAAAATGAATCTGAAAAAACCAGCTGATCAAAAAGTACAGCAAAGGTTGAACAGATCACAGAAATGATTGGCCTAATGAGCCACAAAATTATTTATTTGCTTGTTAAAAAAAAAAAGAAAAGAAAAAGGAATTAGCCATAGTTCATCATACATCACCAATACCTGTCAGAGCTGATTGAACATGACTGCTCAAAGGAAGGTGGGGTGAAGGTATTTTGGTGGGTAGCCACTGGGGAGGAATATTATTGTTTTGGTTTTTGGTTTTTGGTTTTTTTTTTTTTTTTTTTTGCAATTTAAATTCCCCAGAGCATTTTGAAAGCCAAAATAATTAGAAAACCATTAATGAATGACTCCAACCATTTGTTTTATGGGAAGTTTCTCTTGTTCTTTAATCCTTCTGTTTCCAGGGTAATCTACCTTTCCCTCTCCTAAAAATAAACTACATGGATGGTATAGTTAAAGGCCCATGTATTTCTCTCAGATAGTGCTCTTTATTGTTATTATTGTGTGTATGTGTGGGGGAAGGGTATACACATGCTGTAGCACACGTATGGAGGTCAGAGGACAACTATGTGGTTTGGGATCACCCCTTCCATCTTTATGTGGCTTCCAGGATCGAACTCCAGTCATCAGGGTTTCAGTGGAGAGTGTTTTATCCACTGAGACATCCTGTCAGTGTCCCTCTTGAATCTTGATTATCACAGTATTTTCTTGACATGTCCCCTTCTCCTATGAGGGCTAAGGTTGAGTCTCATGTTATTATATTTTTATGCACAGATATTCTATATATAGATATTCTATACATATTCTATACATAGATAACTCAAACACTGTATCTCATGTTGTACTCATAGACTTTTTTAAGAGTGCATATACCTCATCCTCTATCAACTAATTGAGTACCATACTCATGTGAAATGCAGCAGTATGAAGGCCTGTGAAAAGATTTACCTATCCTCTCTCCACTGTGGTACAGGTAGGTTGCTAGTCGATATTAGCAGGATAGGGGGCTATCAAGTATAGATTCCTCCCTTGGAAAACTAAGGGCTGACCATGTAGAAGTAGGGTTACTGGGTGAGCAAATGGGAGGAGTCTTAGCTATGACCACTGGTGGACACATAACATTGTAATCTGCCCAAAAGATCACAATATAATCTTCAAAACCCAAGTTCTTACAAAAAAAAAAAGCCAGGTTTGATGGTACAAATTTATAATCTCAACACCAGGAAGGCATAAACAGGTGGTTCCTGGGGTTTTCTGGCCAGCCAGCCTAGTCCACTTAGTAAGTTCAAGAACAGTGAGAGACCCAGTCTCTAAAAGAAAATGCACATGGCACTCAAGGAACAATACCAGATGTTATCCATGGTCTCTCTCTCTCTCTACACACACACACACACACACACTTATACATACATACCTGTACACATATGAACATGAACATATACACACATGTATGCACACATGTGCCAACATACACACACACATACGTGTGTATGTGTGCACACGTGCTTGCATGTAGATGCCCACACTTGCATACAGAGTTTAATCTAAATGAGTTTGTCAATTACCTTAACAGAAAATTTTTTCTTAGAAAACTGTCATTCCAGAAACTTCAAGAAAGGGTACTCTTTAAAGGCTACCAAAGTGTCCTTCAACCGATTAGTGGATAATGAAAATGTGGTATATGTACACAATAGAATTCTATTCAGATAGAAAAAATAAAATTTTGAGATTTTCAGGGATGCCTTTGATACACAGAGTTTCTTTCTTGAATTATAAACTCACAGAAATTTGTCTTTTGCACACTTAGCCTGACTTCCCCAAATAGTAACATCTTATAAAACTGTAGTGTAATGTAAAGCCATAAAATTATATTGCTGTTACAGAAGTTCTCAGCTATATTTATTAGATCAAGTTTATTACTTTTCATATTTTCCACATAGTTTTATATTTGTATGTGTATAACTCTATATTGTTCTGTGTTGTCTAATGTATGTATTCATGAAGCTATCACTGTTGTCAAGACACTGATTTGCTCAGTTGTCACAGAGAACACCTTCATACCAACACTTTTGTATCAGCACTGCTACCCAACACACCTCTACCCAGATTTCCTCCATTTGATCTCCTTTGCTTTGTTGTAGTTGTTTCATGAAGGTTATGCAAGTTGTAATTACATATGAGGTAAACTTTTAAGACTACCCATTTCACTGCTAATGACATCTGTAAGAGCACAGGTTATTGGTTCTATCACTATTCCCTCTTCAGTGTTGAGTAACATTTCATAATGTGGATGTCTAGAATTTATCTCATCAACCACTGATTGGTATTTTTTATTTTTTCTACTATAAATAAAATGGCTATAAACATTTATCTTTTTATCACTCAATATGATGTGATTATGTTGAGTCTTAATGAAACTGTCTTTGTTTTGTTTTGCTTTGCTTTGCTTTGCTTTTTGGCAGTGGCCATCCCATCTTAGACTCTAACACATGAAATAAGTTTTTTCTGTTTTACAATAAGCATTTGGTATTAACATATTTTTATCTAGTATGTGAAACATGATGCATCATTGTGGCCAAAAAGTAATTTTAGAAGTTAACATCTATGGATATCAAAGAAGTTATTGACCAGCTGAAACTGAGAAAACTACAAAATTTGATCCAAGAAAATTTTGATCCAGGTTTCTACTGTGAGCCAACTGGAAGTCTAATGTCTGTGACTGAACCACCCACGAGGCCCTGGCTTTACTGTACAGGCAGGTCTTTAAACTTTTATTCTATGTAAATATGTCATGAAGAAATGAAATGTGAACCTCTCATCTAAGCAAATGTAACTGGATCAAAGTGTTTACAGTGCCAGGGTGACTTTGAGATATGACACTGTGATCTGCAAATGTGTTGGTCCACATTCATCACTATCCAAGAACATACGCGGTTCATAAGCCACAAGTTTTGACACACTTGGATCTATGAAATTTCTTTGTTTATGTTTTTCTAAGACTGAGCTTAAAATTGATAGTAGGAATTGGCAACATAAAGCTTGCTGAAAAATAATGTAATCTCATTCAAAACTTGAAATTAAAATAATCTTTAATAGGCTAGGAACAATCTTGTTATTTTTAAAATTATAGTATTGCACCTATATTCTCATTTCTGGTCTTACAGCCAATCTCGAATCTCACTTAGCACATCATTTGAGAATTTGATGACCTTGCATCACTGAGCATGACTACATCATAAACAAGAAAGGAAAGATTCCAAAAGAAATCACCAGAAACATAATGGTTAGAGATAGAAAAACATGGGACATGAGTGGAGAAGTGAAAGCTTTAGAGAAGAAACGATAAACTCCAAAGTTACCCTATGATGCCATCAAGCTATTATCAGAATGCCACTGATCTTAACAGCATCTTCTTTATTTTATATGTATGTGTGTATGACTGTGTTTACGGATATCACATTTGTGTGTGGTGCCCACAGAGGTCAGAAGAGGATGTCAGATCCCCTAGACTGGAACTACATGTGTATGAGAGCCACCAGATAGGCTCTGGAAACTGAACTTAGGTCCTCTACAAGGGCAGCAGTAACCATCTCTGCAGCCCCTTCAAACAGGATCACCTGGATAACATTAAAATCTCAACATAGCACTCAAATTAAAAATTAGAGTTCATTTAAATTTTAACATAAACTACAAAGAGACAGTTTTGATATATAGCCCATAGTGTTTAGTTGCAATTATATGAATATTGTGGAGGCAGGAGTTGGGGAGAGATGCTCCTCCTACCCCTCGCCCCTTACTGCCTGCTACAGACAAGGGAGCTAACCTTCTCCCTTACCTGTGGCAGCACTCAGGAAATCGGGCCTGCTCCTAGCCTAGGCAGCACAATAGAGCTGACCCTGTTGGCAGAGAGGCAATGAGAGTGGGATAGCTGACCACACCCCCTCCTCTGCCATGTGATGGTGAGGTTGAGGGAAAGGTGCCTCCCCTTCCTGCGGCAACAAACGCGACAGTAGACCCTGTACCTCACCTTGACAGCACAGTATAGCTGACCCTGTTAGTGAAGGAGGTGTGAGTGAGCCAGCCCCCCATGTTGTGAGCATAGAAGAGCTATCCCCATTAGACATCTGGTCTGTGGCAGCATGGGCAGGATAGAGATGTGTCCCCTCCTGCCTGCCAATATCTGAGGCAAGTGGAAGAGCTGGCCCTGATGTTATAAGAGCAGGAGAGCTGCCCATGCCCCTCATCAGTGCAACACTGAGGGGAGGGGGGCTGCAATGTAGAGGTTCTGCAGGATCTCCACGACACAGGGCAGCAACAAGATGTACAGGAAGAGTTCCAGTGAGGGCCCAGCATCCATGGTGAACCAAATCAATGATTCTTTTCGATAAATGCCTTTATGTAAAAATGTATGGATAAAGGGGTGATCCTTTGTGTCACACTGCAGCTTCTGTGATGAGATTTTTTTCCCTTTCTCCCATTTTTTTTCCTTTTTTTTTTTTTTTGGTTTCTCTTAAATTTTGTTTTACTCTGGGGTAGGGGAGGGAGGAAGATAGATGGTTTCATAAGACATGATGTGAAAGACACAAAGAATAAATAAAAAGAACGTTTAGAATAAAACCAATTACAGGAATACATAACTTGTAACTTCCTGTAAGAGCCAGGAAGATAACTTGACAGATAAAGGACTTACTACTAAGGCTGAAGACCTGACTTTGATTCCTAGGACTCACATAGTGGAAAGAGAGAATTGACTTCTGCAAGTTGTTCTCTGACCTCCACACATGTATTATGGTATACAAATGCATGCTCATAGATTGATAGACGATAGATAAATAGGTAGAGATAATAGATAAACAATAGATACATGGATGGATAGATGGACAGACAAACGGACAGATGGACATATAGATAAGTACATACATAAATTTAGGGAAACCATCATTCTGGTCTTTACTGATTTTACTGGATTCTGTTGTCCATGCTTCTGCGACACTGTGACACTACTTGCATTATTTTTCTTCCAGTGCTTGAGTTGAGAATTTGAAGATAAGGATGACTTCTGCACCAACAGCCAAGATCCAAATATTTCACATTGTTCATTGAGAGTGAACTTGAGAGATAGCTGGCATCACTAAAACCTCATTTGTACAATGTCTTGTGTCTTTTTGTAACACAGAGCAGAATGTGTGGGGCTTCTGGCTTGCTTGAGTCTCTGGACCGTGTGCAGAGAAATTCAATGTGACTGTGCTCGAATGCACTGAAGAGAAAACTCTTGTTTTCTCAATCTACATATTTTGTGCCCTGAAGGGCTGGGTTTCTATATTACTTTAAAAGTTTTTCACCTAGTTATTGTAACTGAAGTGATACTTTAACCTTTAAAGTCAAAATGCTGAGAGATGAACCACGGAAACTTCCAATAAAGGATAGCATACTAAGGCACATAGAAGAGCATTACAATGTAATTTTTCACTCTACCTAGATGAGATATAAGAATAAAATTAAAAGAATCTTAAACCTCTTGTGATGATGACTTTATCAGGAAATAGAGGTGGCATTGCGGTGATATTTAAGGCATTATCATAGAAGACTACTTTATTACAAATACATTTAGCCCAGTGGGCATTGTTCTTTTAGCTGTCCTGGGCAATTGCTCAGCCAACCTAATAAATCTGAACTGTTTTTTTAATTCGCATGTAAAGATGAAGTTATTGGAAACTTATCATGAATACTAAAGAAGAACTCTGTGCACTGGGGAAAATGCACCTGTGCATTGCTATTCTCTGGGTGAGTCTCTAACTGCCACCATTAATATATTTTGTGTTTCTCACAGCTGTCAGAACGTGCTGGCTTCTGCTTTATTCTCGGCGCCTAAACACATCTTTCCAGCTGCATGGTTTGCATGCTAATGCTCAACCAAGGCATATTATTCACTCTAATTTTGATCTTATCAAAGGCAGGACAAAGATTTTAAATGCTACAACAGTTCATCCTAATTAGAAGAGCTATTTTACAGCCACTCTTGAGTTTCTCAAAGACTAAGGGATAAATAAGGAATGGGCTTCACAATTAAGATGATAACAAAGAACACGTAAATATTTTAAATGTTTATTTTGTGTTTTAAATCCAATTGTGTACTATTTTCAAATAATCAAAGACCAGGATTATAGCATTATATGAGAGTTGACCTGAGGATTTCAAGTCAAATGTTACTCCAGAGATTATCATGCAGATGAAGAACCCTGAAACACATGAAGAGTTTGACAGTCTCGCTCAAATTCACAGCAGAACTTAAAAGCTACAGTCATAGGACATACCCTGAGACTAAGCAGAAGAAAAATCTAAAGCATTTAAAAATTAGAATACATAAAATACCTTGGGTTTTTGTTGTTGTTTGAGACAAGGTCTCACTGTGTAGTTCAGGCTGGACTCAAACTTGCAATCCTCCTGTGTCAGCCTCTGAAATGCTTGAGTTATAAGCATATAAAGTTATACCATCCCTAGTTTAAAACATCTTATAATTGCTATATCCTATGTGATCAAGTCACAGTATCCCTATACATATTCACATATGTTTTGGGCAGAAACAATAATACCATGTCTTCTACACCCTAAGGACAGGTTTTTTTTTCTTTTTATTTTTTACAACAACACAGCTTTATTGAGATGTAATTGCACATTATACAATTCACCCATATAAATTGTACAACTCACTGGCCTTTGTTGTCTGTTCACAAAAATTGTGCCACTGTCACACCAATTAATTTTCAAACATTTTAATCACATGAAAAATAAATGCTGAAACCACATATTTTCGCCCAGTAGCACTTAAGATTTTGAGTCCACCCAGAGGGTAAAACTTTCCTTGGGAAAAGTTCTTCTAAGCCTGGTCAACTTGTACTTTTTTTTTAATCTCACCATCCTCTTAAGGGCTCAAGTGTACATTGTCTGACAGCATTGTTTGATCGTGGTGATTACCCTGTATTATAATTGGATAGGGACAAAGACACTCCTTGTCCTCAGGCACCTATATAAGTTTTAAATAGTAACACACCAGAAGAGCTAAAATTGACCTGCATGCTACATTTCATATCACACTATATTGTATAGTGGCATCTTGCCCTTGATGGTGAATTTGTGATGTTGGCCACACCCTTTGGATGCAGCCTTGAACCATTATAAGTGTAGCTCTCACCCCTCATCAAAAAGCTTCACTTTTCAGGAAATGGGGACCATTGTAGAAAGCTACAATTGATCAAAATGCGGAGAATAACAGACCATGGGGTTGCCTGGCCCCAGCTGATACATCTGCAACACAATCCCTATAGTTAAGGCTCACAGAACATCTAGAAAGAAGGGGTGAAAAGATGGTAAGAGCCAGAGGAGCAGGACATGTGCTATAAGATTGCATCTTCTATACAGGGAGCTGTACCCATAAGATCTCAACCACATGTCTGCCTAAACAAGACCTGAGCAATTTTTTAACACCATTTGACATGCCAGTTTGGATGAGGAAAGTCTCATGGGCACATCCTTAGATGAACAGCTATAGGCAATTAATTACTGCTAAAAAGGGGAGAATATTAGTCTTCTCCAGAGATGAGCCCTCTAATTTGTTATATCAAATGGACTCAATAGGCTGTATCTACACAGAGAGAGAGAGAGAGAGAGAGAGAGAGAGAGAGAGAGAGAGAGAGAGAGAGAGAGGGAGGTCACACATTTAAGAGGGAATTGGGATCATGGAGGAATTGGGGGAAGAAACAAAGTTGGGAAATGTTATAGATATAGTACATATATATATATGAAATTTCTTAAAAATAAATTCAACAAAAATATCTGCAGTATTCCAGTGCAATCCTTTTCTGCATTATGCAAAATATGGATCATCTCAGTATTTATGGAATTTGCAGAGCCATGATTTCCACATCAAATTCCCCTCAGCAGATACAACTTTACTCAAGTAAATATTGAGGATATTAATTAGCTCACCACTGCTAAGTCACCTGTCATTCTTGGGGCCTTTCGGCCTGCCCACATCCCATCCAGGAGACTCACAATCTAGGATCTCCATGTGCATAGGCTTCTGAAGTCTTAAAACCCAAATTAGAGGAAGATCAAAGGACTACTAAGAACACCTGCTGCTTTATTCACATAAGACATGAGAAGGGAACAAGATAAGGGTACATGTTAGGCACAGCTACTTTGGGGAAAGGTTCTTAGTGATAAATAGGTGAATATAAAAATAGAATGTAATAAATGTATCATTAATAGACAGCCTTGTGAAAATTGTGAGTTTACTACAAGACAGAGGGGAAAATAATTATAAGTAAGTTCAGTAGGTCCTCCACATGTTTAGGTTCAATGCTCATAGATTCAACCAATTACAGACTGGAAATATTTTCCTTTAAATTCCTTTAAGCTCCATGAAAGTAAATTTTGAATTTGCTGAGTGCTAATGCTAAATCCATGTAAACTAACATGCGGGCATTCTACTAGGGATTGTTTGAAGCATAAAGGAAACTGGCATCAGTGCTCAACAAAGACAAGACCGCTTACATAAAACACCTGAGCATTTTGTTAACCAAGGCTGTCCTGGATCCTTCTCCCCTGGGACAGAAACAACTATTTTATTAACTAGACTTTCTTTTAGTTGTAGAAACAAAAAGGGTGAACTCAATTTGAAGAGATACATTGTTTATTTCTTACATGCTATACTAACTAAAAAATTTGTAAGCAAAGGTGTACATGTTCTTGTTTTGAAAAAAAGAAAAGAAAGATGTGATGCATAGAGAGGAATCTAGTCCACTTGGGAAGATGAAGTGGATTAATGGGAATGGGAAGACCCAGAAAGGTAATAGGGGTGAATGAGATTGGCTTACACTATGTACATGCATGAAAGTATCATAATAAAACCTATTATTATGTATAATTAACACATGTGAGTAATGATTTTTCTAATTACAAAACAGGAAAATCTGGGTAAACTGGCAGAAGACAAAATGTGCCTATTTTTATAAATTTTTTTATTTCTTTTCTTATTTTACATTTCAATCCTAGTGCCCACCCTACAATCTGTTCCACTAATCAAGTGAAGGCCTAGAGATTTAAATAAAAGACAAAGCAGCGGGTCATTCGTGCAACAGGAATGCTGGAATGCCAACTGCCATTTATTGAGGAGGAGCGGGCTTATATACTGACTCACCGCACAAGGGAAAACAATCAAGAATCAAGCATGCAAGTTCCCTGGCTTAGTTCCTTCCCAGCAGATGTGTGTTAACAAATCAGGAAGAGTACCAGAAACAACTCTGGGGCAAGATGTTCCACCCAAGAACTTCAGGATTGCTCAAGGTGCCTCAGGGGTCCATGCAGGGCCCTACAATCAATCCCAGTTCTCTCTCCCTCCCATCTTCTCACCCCCCATTCACTTCCCAGGGATGGTGAGACCTTCCATGAGAGACCATCAAAGCCCATCAAGTCATTTGGGGTATGGTCTAGGCCCTCCCCTGTGTCTGTAGGCTGAAGGAGTATCCCTCTGTGCAGGATGGGCTCCTGACGTCCATTTGCACTAGGGCTACATCCTGGTTCCACTGGCAGAGGTTCCATAGACTGTCCAGTCCTCCTAGCTGATACCCACATTCAGGAGCCTGGTTTGGTCCTATGTTGGTTCACCAGCTGTCAAACTGGGGTCCAAGGATGCTCATTTGCTCAGGTCAGCTGTTTCTGTGGGTTTTTCCGAGCATGGTCTTGACCTCTTTGTTCATCACTCCTGCCTCTCTACAACTGATTTCCAGGAGTTTGGCTCAGTGTTTAGCTGTGGGTGTCTCCTTCTTCATCTATCAGCTACTGAATGAAGGCTCTAGGATGGCATTTGAGGAACTCATCACTTCATTACAGAAGAGGGGCATTTAAGGTAGCCTCTCCACTATTGCTTAGATTCCTAGTTGGGGTCATCCTTGTAGACCTCTGTATAATTCCCTAGTGCCAGATTTCTCTTTAAACCTATAATGGTTTTCTCTATTGAGTTGTCTATTTTCTTGCTCTCCTCTGTCCATCTCCCTATTCAATTTCCTGATCCCTCATGTTCTCCTCCCCCTTTCTCTTCTCCCCTCCTCTTTCTCCTACCTCCCTCCTTCCTCCCCCCATGCTCCCAATTTGTTCAGGGGATCTTGCCCCTTTCCACTTCATCAGGGGACCATGTATGTCTCTCTTACAATCCTCCTTGTTTTCTAGCTTCTCTGGAGGTGTGGCTTGTATTCTGGCAAACTTTTGTTCTATGTCTAATATCCATATATGAGTGAGTACATATCATGTGTGTCTTTGTGTGACTGGGTTACCTCACTCAGGATGGTTTCTCCTAGTTTCATCCATTTGCCTGTGAATTTCAATACTTAATTGGTTTTTTTCACTGTGTAGTATTCCATTGTGTAAATGTACCACATTATTTGTATCCATTCTTCGGTTGAGGGGCATCTAGGTTGCTTCCAGGTTCTGGCTATTACAAATAATGCTGCTATGAACATAGCTGAGCAAAAGTCCTTGATGTATGAATGTGCATCCTTTGGTTAATGCCTAAGAGCGGAATTGCTGGATCTTGAAGTAGACTGGTTACCATTTTCCTGAAGAAACACCATACTGACTTCCAAACTGACTTACCAGTTTGCACTCCCACCAGCAATGGAGGAGCATTCCCCATTATCCATAGCATATCCAGCATAAACTGTGATTGGTGTTTTTCATTTTAGCCATTCTTATAGGTGTAAGATGGTATCTCAGAGTTGTTTTTATTTGCATTTCCCTGGTTGCTAAGGATGTTGAGCAGTTTCTTAAGTGTCTTTAAACCATTTTAGTTTCCTCTATTGAGAATTCTCTACTAAGTTCTGTACCTCACTTTTTAATAGAATTATTTGGTTTTTGGTGACTAGCTTCTTGCGTTCTTTATATATTTTGGAGATCATCCTTCTGTCAGATGTGGAGTAGGTTAAGATATTCCCCCATTATGTGGGTTGCCTTTTGTCTCCTTGACTGTGTCCTTTGCCATATAGAAGCTTCTCAGCTTCAGGAGGTCCCATTTATTAATTGTCCATCTCAGTGCCTGTGCTACTGGTGTTATGTTCAGGAAGACGTCTCCTGTGCCACCTCATTCAAGGGTGCCTCCCACTTTCTCTTCTAAGAGGTTCAGTGTGGCTGGATATATATTGAGGTCTTCGATTGATTTGGACTTAAGTTCTGTCCATGTCGATGTATATGAATCTATCTGCAATCTTCTACATGTCCACATCCAGTTACGCCAGCACCATTTGTTGAAGATGCTTTCTTTTTCCATTGTATAGTTATAGCTTCTTTGTAAAATCTTTTCCCAATCCTTAACTTTGAGGTTAACATCTGTCTTTGAGGTTGAGATGTGTTTTTTGTATGCAGAAGAAGGAAGGATTCTGTCTTCGCATCCATTCTGTTAACCTGTTTCCTTCTTCTTCTTCTTCTTCTTCTTCTTCTTCTTCTTCTTCTTCTTCTTCTTCTTCTTCTTCTCCTCCTCCTCCTCCTCCTCCTCCTCCTCCTCCTCCTCCTTCTTCTTCTTTTATTAATAATATAGTTTAAAATTTTTACATGTAAATCCCAGTTTCCTCTCCCTTCCTCCCTGCAACCTTTCCTTCCTCCCTTCCTCCCTCCCTCCCTCCGTCTTACCCTCTTTTCCCTGTGACATACACCCTAGCCACCCTCCCCTCCCATCCCCCCACCCCCATTCCACTTGTAGGGCTATGCTATCCAGGTTGGGTCATATAAATCTGTCAAGTCATTTGAAGTAGGGACTAGGACTTCTCTCCTGTCTCTAGGTTAAGGGGGTATCCCTTCATGGGGGATGTGTCCGCAAGGTCCTTTTGTGCACCAGGAATAGATCCTGTTTCTACTGTCTGAGGTCCCCCCAGACTGATCAGTCCTTCTAGCTGAGACCCATATTCAGGGGGTCTGAGTCAGTCCCATGCTGTGTTCCCAGCTATCAGTTGGGGGGGGGGCATTAGCTCCTCCTTGTTCGGGTCTTTGTGTGTTTCTGCAACCTGGTCTTTTCTCCTCTCTTTGCATCTGGTTTCTAGTTCGACTCAGTGTTTGGTTATGGGTGTTTGATTCTGTTTCCAACAGGTACTAGATGAGGGCTCCATGATGGTGGATAATTTAGTTGATGATATCACTGTCAGGGAAGGGCACTTATAGTAGCCTTTCCATGGTTGCTCGAATTATTAGTTGGAATCTGTCTTGTAGTTCTCTAGACCATTCTTTATGTTCAGTTTTCTCTTCAAACCAATAATGGCTCCCTCTTTAATAGCCCCCCCTCACCCTTACTCAACCTGTTTCTTTTTAAAGATGAGTTAAGACCATTGATACTGAGGGATATTAATGGCCATTGATTGTTGATTCTTGTTTGTTTTGGATTTGTTTTTGGTGGTGCTATTGTGTGTGAATTTTTCCACTTTTTCTGGCTTTTGGTAAAGTGGAATTATCTATTGCCTATGTTTTTGGAAGTGTCCTTAACTTCCTTGGGTTGAAGGTTTCCTTCCAGAACTTTTTGTAGGGCTGGATTTGTGGATATGTATTATTAAATCTGGTTTTGTCATGGAATATCTTGTTTTCTCCATCTATGGTGATTGAGAGCTTTGCTGAGTATAGGAGTCTGGGCTGGCATTCATTGTCTCTTAGTGTTTGTAAAACATCTATCCAGGACCTTCTGGCTTTCAGAATTTCCATGGAGAAGTCAGGTGTAAATCTGATAGGTTTACCTTTATATGTTACCTGGGACTTTTCCTTCACTATTCTTAATATTTTTTCTTTATTCTGTATGTTTGGTGTTTTGATTATTATGTGGCAAGGAGATGTTTTTTTTGGTCCAGTCTATTTGGTGTTTGGAACACCTCTTTTACTTTCATAGTCATGTTCTTCTTTAGATTAGGAACGTTTTCTTCTACAGTTTTGTTTTCTGCACCTTTGAGCTAGACTTCTTTGCCTTCTTCTGTACCTATTATTCGTAGGTTTGGTTCAAGGTATTCCATATTTCCCACATTTCCTGGATATTTTGTGTTAAAGACTTATTGGATTTTATATTTTCTTTAGTCAATGAATCTATTTCCTCTAATTTATCTTCAGCGCCTGAGGTTCTCTCTTCCATCTCTTGTATTCTATTGGTTATGCTTGCATCTGTAGTTCATGATTGTTTACCCAGCTTTTCTATTTCTAGCATTCCCTCAACTTATGTTTTCTTTATTGTCTCTATTTCAGTTTTCAGGTCTTAAACTGTTTGAATTGTTTCCTTTATCTGTTTGATTGGTTTTGGTTTTGTTTGTTTGTTTGTTTGTTTTTTGTTGTTTTGTTTTTGTTTGGGGGTTGTTCTTTGTTTTTTGTTTCTGTTTTTGGCTTTCCTTGTGTCTTTAAGTTATTTGTTGATTTCTTGCATTTTTGGTTTGTTTTTGGTTTCCATTTCTTTAAGAGATTTTCTCATTTCCTCTTTGAGGGTCTCTATTATCTTCATAAAGTTGTTTTTAAGGTCCTTCTCTTCAGGTCTTGTTGATGTAGAGTCCCTAGATTTTGGTGGTGTCATATTGCTCTTTCTTTTGTTGGAAACGTTCTTGTGCTACCATCTCCCCATCCCTTTTTCCAGTGGGTGCAAGTAGGGTCTCTCTCTCTCTCTCTCTCTCTCTCTCTCTCTCTCTCTCTCTCTCTCTCTCTCTCTGCTCTTCTCTCCCAGTGGGTGTAGGTGGGTCAGCACTTCCATGTCAGTAACTCTAGATGGACCTAGTCCTAGCTCTGTTGGGGTTCTCATGCAGAGGTTGTAGGTGGGGCAAGACTCAAGCAGAGGACAAAGGGGAACCAAAACTGAGATAGGGGCAGGATCTGGATGGTCCAGAGTTCTAGGGCAGATCCACTCAAGGAGTGGGTGTAGGGGGGTCAAAAAGCCAGACTGAGATGAGGGCAGGCTCCAGGTGGTCCCTGAGCCAGGGCAGGCCCACTACTCGCAGAGCGAACCCAGGAAGTTCCAAGGAGAAGGTGGGGGAAGTTAGACCTGAGCTGGCCAAACACTCACCTCAAAGAGGGTGTAGGGGAGCCATGGCTATTTTTTATAAATTATCAAATAATATATTTTCTGAGATGTCACTAAATTCATTGCATTGGGGTGCTTGCAACCATATATGCAAAAAAGAATTTATTGGGCAAAAAGAAAATATTTTTTAAAGTTCTCAGATATCAAACTTCTTTGACACCAGAATACAAACATTTAGCAAGCCTGCTGCATTACTGTATTGTGTTAATAGACTGAAACAAGAACTTGGAAAAAACGATAGCCTATATAAAATCACAGTGGCTTTATGCATCAGTCTCATTGTTCTTTTTGTTTGTTTTTTGCTTTGGTTTTTTGTTTGTTTGGTGGTGGTGGTGGTGGTGGTGGTGGTTGTAGAAAGGATCTTACTGTATTGTTCTGTTGTCCTGGAGCTAACTATGCATACCTGGCTGGCCTTGAATTCACAGTAATCTGCCTGCCTCTAGCTCTGCCTCTCCATCCTCAATGATTTATCTTAATTCAGGTTTCAATTGCTTTGATAAATGCGCCTTGACCAACAGCAGCTTCAGGAGGGAAGGGTTTGTTTCAGCTTACAGTTGATATCAGAGGGTAAAGGGAAGCAGGAGAGGACCGGAAGAGGGCTGCTTCCAGGCTCATTCCTATGGCTTGCTCAGCCTGCTGCTTTTTACACAACCTAGGACTGAAGGGGCCAATGAGTCAGCTCAGCACACACCTTGACACCAAATTCTCAATACAAAGAAGACATATTACCCCAGAGGGACAAGCAGGGTTGAGGGAGGGCTGCCTCTGGATCCAGCAAAGACAGCATCACACGTTTCTGCAGAAGCGGCTTTTAAGGCGGAAAGGGGGGAGTCTGTGATAGGAACAGTTGGTAATTCATTATTGGACAGGTTAGCGTGGGTAGCCAAATAATGAATTTTGATTGCTGGACCTTGGAGTTTTAGTCACACATATGGAAGTAACCAAATAAGGGGATGGCATGGGTGTCTAGCTTTATAGATGTAATCTATTAACAAGGGAGAGAGAGGAAAGGGAGGCAGGCAAGACCTGCAAGTGTCATTTTTGCCATGCTTAGGTCTGTTACAGAGCCCTTCAACAACAACCTGCCCAGTGATGACACTACCCACAGTGGGCTAGATCCTTCTATATCAATCATTAATAGAGAAAACACCCTGCAGACTTGCCTACAGGCATTCTGTTGTAGGCATTTTCTCAATTGAAGATCGTCTTCCTCTAAAACTTCAGGTTTGTGTAACGCTGATTAAAAAAAAAAAAAACAAAAAACAACCAGCACATCATTACATTAATCTTCTGATTCTGAAACGCGGGAATGTAAATAACTTAATTGCTGCATTATGTAAATTCTGAGAATTACACCCTGAACACGAGACAGATAGGAAATGGAGAGAACAGCCATAAGGTACACATAGCCTGTTTGCAGACAGATTAGCAAAGAACAATATATACTTTAAGTGAAATGGTCATTTATCAGCATTTATCAGGTTATTTCCTTCAGTGAATGAGTTTCACTGAAGAATGAGTTTCAACCCATTTAATTATATTGCCTCCTAACATAAGAACTAAAAACCCAATAAAATTTCCTGTTGAAGAATTTAAGTTTCAACAATCTTGTCTTATACCCCAACATCACATGGAAGATTGATGTAAGATCCTAGGAAACTTTTGCAAAAAAAAAGTATGTTCCACATATAATGGAGACAGTTTGTTACATTATGCAGTGTACCCTGTGTTCCCCAAAGCACGTCTCAGTGGCTGTGCATCACAGCACCCGCATCCTCGTGGCCTTCGATGAAATCCGTTTCCGTTCCGACTGTCACCGCTGTTTTGACTGCCTTTAGCCTGCTTGGCAACTTGAGAATCGTTTTGTCAGTATCTGAGACCATAAAAGTGGCCATGGTGTGGCCTTTGTTCTCACTTCACTGACACATCTTCTGATGTCTTGAATCTAGTGGCTATGATTCCATGCTGACAGCTAGCACATGGGAAATTCTACACTGCACTTTCAAATGTGAGATGTAGAAGGGCTAGGTAACCAACCGGTCTTGCAGGAATGTGGGTGAGTGACAACTTTACATGTATCTTTGTCAATAGGCATTAGGCTCTTTTAAAATATTTACCAATTACATTAATTAAAAAATAGTATCACTATCTACCTTACAACTTGTACTTGCCATGTGGCTTTTGTGTGTTTATTTGCCCGTCTCCATTGGTGATATTGTGTTTGTTGAACTGGAATAGCACTTGATATCTTGAATACCATCCTATACTTGAGGATATGTTAAGGGGTAAACAACCAATATCTCTTTGATCTGAAATGCCCACAACAGAATAGAGAAAAATATTGTTCATTGAAATTCTGCAGGGGCTGATAGAGAAATGTTTCTCCAACGCTTGTATATGAAGGAAGAGTTGCTTTGGACCTTTGTTTTTCACGGGCATGGGAAAAATGGTAGGCAACTGTGAGTGTGGGATCGGAAGCAATCTAGCTGTGTACTGATAGAAGACTAGTTTAGGGGTTGGCTCAGCAGTTAAGAGCACTGACTGCTCTTGCAGGAAGTTGCGCCAGGCTTTAAACCTCACAACCTGCCTCCAGTGACACACTTTCTCCAGCAAAGCTCTACCTGCTATAGTTTTTCTAATCCTCGGCCCAAAAACAATTGAAGCTCCCACCTTCTACATGGGTATTAGTAATCCAAACGCTCATGCTTGTACAGCAGGCACTTCACCAGCTGAGCCCTCTCCCCAGTTCCTCCTCCTTATATTCTTCGTTTCACAACTTCATAGAATCCATAATCATACAGAAGTCATGTCCCCAGGCACATCTTCGAGGGACTATCTAGATGAAGTTAGCCCCTGGGTGTACCTATCAGAGATTATCTCAGTTGGGTTGCTAACTGAGATGGGAAGACCTGTCTATGGTGGGTATCACCATTCCCTGGCCTGGGATCCTGTTCTTTGTATCAGAAAATGAACTGAGCATAAGCATCCATTTCTCTCTGCATCTTGACTGTAGATGCAATGTGATCAGTTGCTTCAACCTCCTGCTGCTTTATCCAACCCGGCTCCCTACACCATGACCAATTGTAACCTCAAATTGTGAGCCAAAATAAATGATTTCTCCCTTAAGTCACCAGGGTATTTTTATCACTGCAACAAGAAAAGGAACTAAGATAGTTCTCAAAGCCATCCTCTTAATTATGTCCTGATTACCTTCTCTTCTGTAATGGCCAATCACACTCAGTTTGCTGTGAAAGCTTCCTAGGAGTCTCCTACCAACAACTGCTACACATCCCTGATTGTCATTAGTGTCGTAACCACTACAATTCATTCTGCACATTTTACCCCACTGATTAAAATCTCTGTGAGCTCTTCACTGACTACTTGTAAATCCAAAGTCCTTAGCCAGGCATACAAAGACTAGCAAGTTGCCACCCACTTCTTACCCAACACTGCTTCTAAACATTTCCCCACTGGGCCACAGCTTTCCCTCTGCACCATCTACTCCTTTCTGGCACCTTGTTAAATATCTGCACATCTAAGTTGAACCTCCTTGAATTTCTCTGGCATAACATTGCCTCCATGCAGACTTCCACAGCATATACTTCGAATATCCAGCAGAGCCTTTCCTGTGGTCTGAATCTTTACACTCCCTAAAATTCATATGGTGAAATACTAATCCACAGGAGAGCGAGCTTTTGGGGACTGATTATGTCATGAGAGCAGAGCCCTGCAAGTAGACTTAATGTCCTTGTAGAATCCCTTGCTTCCTGCCATATAAGCACAGTGAAAGGATGATAAACCTAAAACCAAGATGACCTTTTGATCTTAGACTTCTCAGTCTCTAGAGATGCAAGCAGTTATTTTGTTTATAAGCCACCTGGCTTATTGCAGCTTGATGCTAAGATGGCACCGTAATAAAAAAGACAGTGGATGTCTCAGTGTCCATGCCCCCCATAGAAGTTCCATGACAATGAATCACATGTGAGTCACACCTGTGTCCCCTGAGTCTTGTTTAATCAGACATATCATTGCCCTTGCGATTCATTTTCTAAAGAGAAAAATTATAAAAAAAATAAACAGTTCTCTATCATTTATAATAAAGAAAAGTTCTGACAATGACACTTACATGAACAATGTCACCTCAAACTTGGTAAGATTTCTCTCCCTCAGAATTGAAAAAGACTAGGGTCTCTAAATCAGACAAAGACTCCTCATTGTCTGATTGCAGACATCACTTTAAAAAGTGAAGTGTGTCTTGCCCATGGAGGGACACTCCCTTAGCCTAGAGACAGGAGGAAGGACCTAGACCCTACTCCAAATGACTTGACAGATTTTGATAATCCCTCCTGGAAGGCATCACCTCCCTGTGGAGGTGTGGAATGAGACAGGAGGGGAGGTTGGGAAGCACAGGAGGGAAGAAGGGAGAGGAAACTGGGGTTGATATGTAAAATAAAAAAAAAATTATATACATATATATTAAAATGTGTTACTTCTTTTTTTCTCTGTTATCTTTTTTATTTATTTATTTACATATCAATTCCAGTTTCCTCTCCCTCCTTCTCTCCCTCCCTCCCATGCCCCCCACCACCCTCCCATTCCATTCTCCCCCAACTCACCCAACAAGTAGGGTGATACCTTCCAGGAGGGATCATCAAAATCTGTCAAGTCATTTGGAGTAGGGATAATCCCCTCCATCCTGTCTCTAGGTTAAAGGAGTATCCCTCCATGGGGAATGTGCTCCCAAAGTCCTTTTGTGCACCAGGGATATACATCCTGGTCCACTGTCAGAGGTCTCTTAGACTGCCCAGGCCTTCTAACTGAGACCCATGTTCAGGGGGTCTGAGTCTGAGGACTCATTAGCTGCTCCTTGTTCAGATCAGCTGTCTCTGTAGGTTTCTGTAGCCTGGTCTTGACCTCCCTCACTGTATCTGGATTCCAGTTTGGCTCGGTGTTTAGCTGTGGGTGTCTGCTTCTGTTGCCATCAGTTACTAGATGAGGGTCTATGATGGTGGACAAGTTAGTCATCAATCTCATTATCAGGGAAGGGCATTTATGGTAGCTTTTCCACTGTTGCTCAAATTGTTAGTAGGGTCAGTCTTGTAGGTCTCTGGACATTTTCTTTAGAGTCTGTTTTCTCTTGAAACCTATAATTGCTCCCTCTTTTATGGTATCTCTCTCTCTCAAAATGTGTTACTTCTTTTGGAATTCAATTTCTCTTATTCCAGTCACTGTTTTATTACATGTATGATAATGCTGCTAAGGTCATTTCCTAAATCATAAGAATAAAAGAAATTGAAGTTAAATACCTTCAAGGCTCTCCTAAGAATAATATATCATAACTGCCCAATGTATTTATTAACTACCATTATTTTAAATTTAAAATTAAAAAATTGAATTCTGAAATATTAAAATTACTCAAAAATAAATGGAACTCCCAAGTGGAGCGATAAAATTTATAGAGCTATAAGCTCATTATTTGGAAGTATTTTCCCTGTTTTACCAAGCAAACAAACTAAATATTCTAAGCTATTTATGATTGGAAATATATAATCATTTTAAATGTCATGTGACCAATTTTATAAAATATTAATTTTAGGTATTGGAGAGATAAGCCAGTAGTTAAGAGCACTGTTTTTTTTTTTTTCCAGAGGACTTGAGTTCAATCCCCAGCACCCTTAAGACGGCTCACAATTTTATAAACTCCAGTTCAGGAGATCTGATGCCCTCTTCTGGCCTCTTTAGGCATTAGCCATATTTATAGCACACAGACATACAGGTAGGCAAAGCAGCTATACACATAAAATAAATAACAATGATGATGACAGAGCTTTAAATTTTTAATTATAAATAACAATACTTTGATATAAATATATATATAATCAAAATAATTATTATATAAAGTATCACTAAATCTCAAAGCATTTATAATCTATTTGATCATCTAGAATTACTGTGAACGACAATTTAAATTTTTCTGACATGTAGAACATTTCTTTCCTGGACAACCTTTCAACAGACAGAATATCAATCATTGTGTTGGCTAGTTTTATGTCAAATTGCCACAAGCTAGAGTCACCAGAAAAGAGGAAGCTTTAATTGAGAAAATACCTCCATAAATTCTGACTGTAGCCAAGCCTAGAGGGCATTTTCTTAATTAGTGATAGATGGGGGAGGGCCCAGTCCATTGTGGGTGGGGCCATTTTTGAGTTAGTGATCTAGGGTTCTATAAGAAAGCATGCTGGGCAAGCTGTGGGGAGCAAGACACCCCTCCATGGCCTCAGCATCAGCTCCTGCCTCCAGGTTCTTGCTCTGCTTGAGGTCCTGTCCTGACTTAATTTGATGATATAACTGTGACCCTTTCCTCCCCAACTTGCTTTTGGTCATAGTGTTTCATCATAGCAATAGTAACCCTAAGACAGCCATCTACTATGACATGTAACTTAGCATATCTTCTTTGGTTTAATATACATTTAGCAACTATACTACATTGTAAAATAAGTTTAGTTACATGTTAGTTACATGCTTTCAAAAAATGAATAGTACTTTTTCTACGGGTTATTTTCTGAATACATTTTTGTATTTTTTTATTTGATTTACTTTTATTTTGTGTGTCTGAGTGTTTCTTTTTCATGTATATCTGTGTACCACATTCATTCTTAGAGCTTGAAAAGACTGTCAGGGTTTTCAGATTTTCCAGGACTGGAGTTGTTAGCTGTCACGTAGGTGTTGGGAATTGAACTTGAGTGCTCTAGAAGAACTCAACACTGTTTCATTGGGTGATGTGCCTTGGTAAATTTAATTTATATACAAAAGGCAAATAAGGGCTGAAGAAATGGCTCAGTGGTTAAAAGCACTGGCTACTCTTCCAGAGGACCCAGGTTCAATTCCAGTACCCATATAATAGCGCACAACTGTCTATAACTGCAGTTCCAAAGGTTCAGATACCCTCTCCTGGATTCCACTGGCACAGAATTACACATGGCAAAGAGACATACATGCAGGCAAGATATTCGTGTACATAAAATGAAATTAACAAAATGTTTTTAAAAGAAAGAAAAGGGTAAATGGAAACTAAACTAGTGGTTGCTTACTCAACATTAACTTCCCTGCTAGCACAATTCTACATCCTTTGGTAAAATATTATCAATACTTCCCTACCTCCTGGCAAATAGGAATGGCAAGAGACACAGAACAAGCCAATGCCATGAAAGAAGAATTCATGGCTAGGGCTCCTTCCTAATGAAACTCCAGAAAAAGATAATTTGGAGCCAGGTAAGGTGGTGCACACTTTTAATCGCAGAACTGGGAAGACAGAGCTAGGCATAGCTCTGAGTTCAAGGCTAGCCTGGTCTACCAAGCAAGTACCATTACTGTCACAACTACAGAGAAACAGAGAGAGGGGGGAGAGGGAGAGAGGGGGAGAGAGAGAGCGAATTTGGCTCAGTTGGCATAAATTTCTTCTGTCCTTGCTTTGCCTTCCTTTCTTCTTTTTACCTTGAGAAAGGGACTAAGATGATTTACAGAAATCTTGGTCCTGACAGCCTAAGCCTGCAAAGCAACCAACGACTGGCCTTCTGTTACCTAAGAAAATCTTATCTTGTTTAAGTGGTGTTATTTGAGCTCTCTTTTTCAACTTGCTGCACTGAATACCTAAGTGAGACGAACAATGGCATATTATTAGGATCGCCTGTCTACACAAGGGAAAACCATTGCTCTTCACACATGGAGTTTTGTTCATTACAACACTTTATGAAAAAAATCATTACAATATCTCAGTTTTGTTCATATCTCAAAATCCTTTTAGGGGAAGGTGTTCCAAAAGATGAGCATAGGGTCCAGGGTGAAAGAACCTTCCACTGGACCTTCTGCAAGGCTGGTTACAATGAAGTAGAGAGGTTGAAACATTGTAAATGCAAAGCCAAATTATCCTGTGACATTTGTAGCACTCTAAACTGCCATGTTAACTTACCCCTCCTCTGTAAGTGACCTAACATCCTTGTGACCACTCAGTAAGTCTTGAAATGTATGAACAGACCCCTCACTTCCCCACTATCTGAATGGTAAACATTGCTGTCAAATAGCATGTGGAGCTCAAAATTGAGATTTCCCCCACTTTATCATGACCCACCTACCAAATGTTTCTACTAATGTATCTGAAAAGTTCTATTATTATTTTAAAAACTTCATAAAACTGTTACTACATTGGAATATGGGATTTGGATAACCTAAATTTGTGTTTCCAGGACATAGTAGTTTATATTTAATCCCAGAACAAACTATCTCTTATCCCCTTTGAGGAAGAGTTGTGTTGTTTTCGTTGACATGAGTAACAGAGAAGCCAATGAAGGAAAGGAAATCCATCCATCAAAGACAGATTCTTTTACAGTGATGACAAGAATTAAGGAGAGTCTAACCAAACTGTTTCTGAAGTAACGATGAACCTAAGGAAGGAAATGTTTAAGAACAATATAGCTGAGACATCAAGATGTCTCAGTGAGTAAAGGTACCTGATGCCAAGCCTGATGACCTCCAGAATCCCCACAGTAAAAGAAGAGAATTGACTTCCCAAGTTGCTATCTGACCTCTGTCAGTGTACCCTGGCTTTCACAGATGCATGCGTGTGCACATGTGCATGCATACACACACACACACACACACACACACACACACACACACAGTGTAAATTTTTTAAAGAACAGAATAGTCTTTGAAATTCCTAGAACAATACAAAAATTATTACTTCTTCTATGTGCCACATCTATAAATGGTGGCTTCATTATTTTGTTTGAAAAGTATTTATTCCCAGAAAGTAAGATGTCACTCATGAATGAAAATTGATACATAGAAGATTTTGAACTCATTTTACATTTATTGAGTATTTGCTGAGTGTCTGCTATGCATTCAACTCTGTTCTCAGCCCTGCAGATATGGCCTCACATAAGATTATCAAAGCTTCCTTCCTTAAGAAATTTACTGTCTGGAAGGATAGACAGTGGTAAACATGGCAAAGACCTGATACAAAAGCAAGAAAGAAGGAGAAACAAAGAGTACACAGAGGCAGCAGTAGCTACCACACTCGGTAAGGAAATAACATATGTTCATGTGATCAGAAAGAACATTGCTGGTGGGTGATAGGGCAGAGGGTGCAAGCAGGTGTCTGAACAGTGTGAAGGGAACCTGGGGAGCTTAGCTGGTGTCAAGATCCCAAGTCACTGGTGTGAACACCAATTTTCTAACAATATGATTGTTGAGAGCCCCGTAGTGCCACGCCTTAAAGTGGCGCTGGCTTCTGCCTTACACCTTCCGGCCCTTAATTGGTTAAGTCTGTTCAGCCTGTCTGCTTCTGTATTGGAGTAGCCTATCTGCAGGGTCCACGTGGCTCACTGGGGTTGGTTAGCTCAGGGGTATTTAAGCCTTGCAGCCCCCCCCCTCTCTCCCCCCCTCTCCCCCTCTCCCCCTCTCCCCTTCTCCCTCTCCCCCTCTCCCCCTCTCCCCCTCTCCCCCTCTCCCCCTCTCCCCCTCTCCCCTTCTCCCCCTCCCTCTCTCCCCCTCTCCCCCTCTCCCCCTCTCCCCTTCTCCCCCTCCCTCTCTCCCCCTCTCCCCCTCTCCCCCTCTCCCCCTCTCCCCCTCTCCCCCTCTCCCCCTCTCCCCCTCTCCCCCTCTCCCCCTCTCCCCCTCTCCCCCTCTCTCCCTCTCTCCCTCTCTCCCTGCGGGCCAGAAGCAACATGTTGAAAGGATCCTGATTAAAACTGCATGAAGAAGATCTACCCGGAGTCGCGTCTTCCTTGCTGGTGAGGGCAGGCGCATACATATGATTATATCACATCTCACACCATAAATATCTGTTGACATTTAGCCATGCCACAAAATACTCAACCTTTAACCTTCATGATTTTCATGACATTTAGGGAAGCAAAGTTACAATGATTCCAAACAAGTAAATGATTCACCAAGTAAATGAAAGATTTGTGTTTTCAACTGTATTTTAAAATTTGTGTTTGTCAAGCTTTTAAAGGGACAGTGTACCCATTTTTACAGGAGGCATCCCATCTATGAACCATTTTATGAAGCATTAAGAACAGTGGAATGCTTGGCATATCATAAGAAATCTTACCATCAACTCACTAGATAGAAGGAACTATATTTTCAGACTCTTACTACATGTTGGAGATAGCTGTCAAACAGTTCTTATACTTTTTAAGTCTCAGGTTTCAACTGCGCTGCCAATATTAAGTACTAGTCTAACCCTTTAGAGGATTATTATGCTGTAATGCAGTAATTTTCTGAAAGAAGCGACTTAAGCACCTTTCTCAATTTCAGAGCATGTCTGAAGAGTGTCCCTTGAAGGTTCATATTCTTAGGGGTCAAAAATAGTAGATTGCACTTTGAAATGCATATTAAAATGGAAATTTTGTTTTGATAGACTTTTTGTCATTCCTGCTGCCCCCTCTGAAATGTAGGTATAAATACTAAAGTCTGAGCATTAAAATTTAACACTCGTCGCTCTCAAAATGAATGAAACTTACTGGCCTGTGCACTAAGGGTGAGTCATTTATCCTTTTATCCTCCCACAGAGAGTTTGTTTGCATCCAGAGACCCACCTGGATGATTTGGCTACCTTTGGAAACTTGCTATCAGAGAAGGATCTCTAAAGAGCCCTCCTACCCTGCCTGGAGCTCCAGTGTGGCCTGAGGTAGCCATCACCACCCCTTCAAAACTGAGAGGACCAGAGAAGGCAGCATTCCACCCCCTTTTCCATTTGCAAATGTGCCTTTCCAGAAAGAAAGCATGGATTTTAATGCTTCTGTGCCTATTTTCCAAGCTTCCTGTGTTATTGTGGTGATCTTTCCCTCAATGGTCCATCAATTAACATATGTTCAGTATATTGGAAACTTTAGTTGTGTCAAACAAAAATTTAAATAAAGAGACTGCTCTGGGCCTACAAGTTATAGAATTCCAAGCAAGTAAACTATGACAGTTCTCTCCTTCATTGATTTTTGTCTTAAAAGAAAAGTAATGATCATATACACTTGTCCTGAATTTACATTTCAGGTAATGTTCCAAATTCTCCAAAATTATTAATTGAGTCAGTCCTGCCAACTCCAGGAGGTAATACAAAACAAAGAAATCTGAGCAAAATAAAGCTGATGAGCTGGCTCAGCACCACACATCTGGGACACTGAGGATGGAGTCCGCGGTGAGGGCAGGCAGTGTGGGCTTCAGATCCCACACTCTCTCAGAAGCAGACTGGGATGCTTTCCAGCTTTCAACACTGAGATGCCTTTGAGGAAACTGTGGCTAATATGAGACTGACTGTTAACCCACATTTTTCAATTATGCACAAAGCAATGCCTAGCCAAGAGAAAAAATGGCCAAGAGCAATGCCCAGTACTTACTCAGAGACTGGGAAAGTAAGACAGAAAGGTATTATAGCCCTACCAACTTGTAAACAATAGCTAAATAAGACAAAACACTTTTTAATGAATCTTAGTTTAGAAAAAAGATTACTAGCATAAAGGTTCAAACTGAGAGTGGGATTTGGCTACAGGAAGAGACTCTGCCTCAAAACAATGCCATGAATTGTTGATCAGGGGCTTCCTACAGGAAATCAAAGCTCAGCTGACAGAACAGCAAATTAAATCCCCTGCAGAATCAGTTCTCCAAGAAGAACTAATCAGCTGAGGATCCATTTCTTCAGGCATATGAAATGTCCTTGGTGCTCTTTAATTTATTTACATATTTAAATTAAGCCAACTGCCATTGCTCATGCTCCTGGATTTTCTTTTCTTTAATTCGAATGTCAAAGAAACTACCTTAAACTTACCCCAGACTTCTGATGACATCTGTTTACAGAATCAGAACATTAGAGCCTGTTTCCCATCCAAAACCTGGCATTGACATGCTGTGTGATCTTGCAGCGTTATGTGAAAGCCCAATTTCTGCCAGCCATAGTGGGGCATGTCTGCAACCCCAGAACTTTGGAAATAGAGGCAGGAGCCTTCCGCTCTGAGTATTTAAATGCACACTTTGTTCACAGGCAAAACCTTCTCAGCTATCTGAAGGTTACTAGCTGTTCCTTTAAATTAAAAAGTTAGGGATAATTACATTTTGATAATCCCTGAACCACTTCTGACAGACTAAGCCTTGTACACATCTGAAAATGACACTTGTATAATATAACTGCTTGTAAAACAAAACTGAGGATTAAAGCTATAAGCTTGCATTTTAATGTTCAAATACATAAAAGGAGCCAAAATAATAATGCAGATATCCTTTGTTACTCGGAAACTGCTCATGTAGAATTTTGGAGATTACAGAACTAAAAAAGCTGGGAAAGGCCTTGATACTCATGGGGGGAGGGTTGTGACAATAAAAGTTTGAGTTGCATTTTGCTCTATTATTTACCCATAAGGAACACAACCTATTTCTCAGTAGATTTGCTTGCCTTTTAAAAGTAGTCAGTTTGAAAATATGCTTTAGTACTAACAGTACCAATACATGTCAATAAAAAAGCTGTTCACGGAGCACTGGCTTTAGTGACACTTCCCCTCACCATGTCACTTGTTTTTATTTCATCACAATGTCTGAGAACATTGAAATGCCAAGAGATTGAAGGCTGCAAAGAAAGAAGTCTGCAACTATGACAAAAAAGTCCTTGGTACAAATCTGACCGGTGTGAATAATGGACTAATATGAATGGAGTTCTTTATGAACATCTAGTTTCGTTCTCTTACAATATTTCACTAGAACTTGACCAATGAAGCCAGAATGTCTTTTAAAACAAAATCCTCCTATTTTGCTTTTGTGCACATAAAACCCCTACCTTACTCCTATTACCCCATTCTTCAGCTCCAGCTGTTGCTTCTGAATTTTCTACCCCAAAAAGTAGGCCCCAAATTTCCTTGTTCATTCACTTCATATCATTGACCCAACCCAACATCCTCATTTTTTCCAAAGCCCATCAGAGCTGTATGAATGACAAGAGTTCTTTACAATCTGCCAATCAATTTACTGCTGAACTGGGACTGAATTTAGAAAGAAAGAAAGAAAGAAAGAAAGAAAGAAAGAAAGAAAGAAAGAAAGAAAGAAAGAAAGAAAGGAAGGAAGGAAGGAAGGACCCACGAGAATGAGAAGTAATGGAAATGGGGGAGTAATTGAAGGTCTTGATACAAAGGGTATAAACTTGCCAGGTACCCTCCAGCAAGGCAAGCAGCCATATTCATAACTTTGCTCATCTACTTTCCCACATCTCAGCACTTACAGAAAATAAGTCTGAGATCTGTAAACAGAGAAAGAGTCTCAGTCTCAAGAGAAAGGGGCCCGGTGTGGTCAGGAAGAAGAAACAGAATGTACATGATACATTAAAGGATATGATCTATATTTTGTATATGTCAGAACTGGAACCATTAGCTTGCACAAGGACTCTGCACTAGTAAAAAAAAAATTCTAAATTCTTTCAAATTCTGCATTACTTTATTCTCTTTGATATTACTTGGCAATAGTGAGGAATAAATGGCTTCAACTTCTATTATAATAGTGAATGAGAGACATATCAAATGATGGGGCAAACTCATTTTTCACTTCATGGTGCTGCCATAATTCTGATCACCAGGATTGTGGCCTCTGACACAAGAAGATGGAAGAATTTTCCCTAGCAAAACCTGAACAACAACCACCACTATTCTGAAATTAGGAGATGTGGGCTAGTGTTGTGCTTTTCCTGCTTCCTGCATGGACCACCTGCATACTCAGTGACCTTTATTTTGGAGACTCAATCTGTGCATTTGCATAAAAGAAAAACTACACATGTGGAATTACTGAAACCTGCCAGCCAGTTCTAAAGACTTAGAGCCTAAGCCCTTCCTATTCTTAGTAAGGGATAAAAGAGAATTACAAGGTTCCTGTCAATGAACAGGGCCAAAAGAAGACAGTAAGTGGGCAAAGGCAATTTTCAGTGAAGAACTGGATCTTATTATATCCATGAGGATGGAGGCAGTCACGGGGCATGGAGTACCCAAAAATGAGTGAGGATATAGGGCTGAGAAAACAGATAGGCCAGACCTGAAAGCATTCCTTATTTGTCCACAAATTCTCTGCCATGAAAACAATGACCGATGATGTCACACAGCTGGAGAGATGGCTCGGCAGTTAAGAACACTGGCTGCTCTTCCAGAGGACCCTAGTTCAGTTCCCAGCACCTGCATGACAGCTCACAACTGTCTGTAACTGCAATCTCACAGAATCTGACACCCTCACACAGACATATATGCAGGCAATACACCAATGCATGTAAAAAATGATTTTTTTAAACAAGCAAAAAAGATGTCACAACATACGTATGTGTTTGTTTTTAGAATACCCACTTGAGCAGCATCCTTTTCCCCACTTGCCGTGATTTCCATCCTGCAGAGGTAGATTTTCTCCTTTTGGTGGAAGATTTGCTTTATTCGGGTCACAATGTCTCACTTCACTCTCTTCTATCTCATTTGGCAGTAGTGGGTATGGGCAATTTCTATGTCTATTAAAATAGCTAATGGCAGAAAATAACTAAAAAGAATGGTCCAAAGAAGTGGAAGTTGAAGGCAGTTAAAGCCTTTAGAAGCAGGTGCTGGGCTTGAATCACAAGTAATTCCATGTCTGCATATGACTGAATTGCTAAGTATAACAAGGACCATCTGAGTGCTTCAAATGAATTCAACATAATTGTGCTTTTTTAAAAAAGTGCATCACAGCCTTTGTCACAGATGTGGCAATGTATTGTTGAGATGACACTACAGCACTTTATTTTTCTGTCTTAAAAATGGTTGTTAATCTCTGAATGAGGTTTTTATGCTCCCTTTTCCACTGCCCTAAGACAACACCCACCCACAAGGAAACCCTGGCCTCAGACACAGGAGACTTCCAAGTAAGGTGTGTGCTGCTTGTAAGTACAAAGGGACATGCAAAAATCAGGAGAAGGTTAAGGGACGTTTTCAATATGAATGAGAGAAGAAAACAAATGGGCAGAAAACATCACAACTCTGTAAGTAATATGGTCAAAGGCAGAAAAAAAGACAGCGATCATTTTTAAAGCAAAATCAGAATAAAATTGTCTTCTCATGTAACATTCATGAAAAGAAAAGGTTCCATAGCTACAAAAGGAGAATGAAAATTAAATGTCTTTAAATGCTCTGAAAGGTGATGGTGAAGGTTTACCAGAAAACAGGTCAAAAGACAACGAAGTAGAAAACTTTTTTAAAAGATAAAGTAGAACACTCAAGAGGCAGAGGCAGGTGGATCTCTGAGTTTGAGGCCAGCCTAGGCTACAGAGTTGAGTGCCAGGACAGGCTCCAATGCTACACAGAGAAATTCTGTCTTGAAAAATCAAAAAAAAAAAAAAGAAAAGAAAAGAAAAGAAAAAGAAAAGAGAGAGAAAGGATAAATACTTAAATGAGTCTTCCAGGATATCCATTATCTGATTAATAGTGGAAAAAAGACAATAAAAAATCAAAAAGAAGGAAAGAACTAATCAAATTATTCAGGCAAGGCTCCTAAAACTGAACAGTCCGTTTCATAAGTCAAGGCAAACTAAGGTATACAATGATGTACCTTAGTATATCATGCATGCACGCGCGCACACACACACACACACACACACACACACACACTCACACACTCAAATACACATACACACAAAGATTTATCACTGGGTAATTCAAAAAACTGATAAAAAAATCACAGAAAAATAAATACATATGTAATCATACATATTATACATATATAATTTGTAAGACATGGATAAACAATGCATTTCTCATCAGCAGTGCTGGAACCTGGAATATAAGAAATAAAATTTTTGAACATTCTAAATGATAAACACTTTTAATTGAGGCCAATGTAGCAAACCAAATGTAAATGTTAAATTAAAAATGTTCTTTTCAGGTAGGCAACTGATGGGAGATGTCATTCTGTAAATATGTTTCTCGTATTGGTTAATGAATAAAGCACTGTTGGCCAATAGGAAAGCAAGATATACAGGGCTAGGAGACAAGGAGGTTTCAGGAAGAGATAGGAGGAGATTCAACATGTAGAACAGAGAGAGCAGAACTTCAGACCCTCTCTCCAGTAACATAAGACCACGTGGAAATACTTAGATTGATAGAAATGGGTTAGTTAATATTTAAGACAGAGCTAGCCAATAAGAACGCTAGTAACAGGCCAACAGCTTTATATCTAATACAGTGTCTCTCTGTGTTATTTGGGGCTGATGCAGCTGTGGGTCCAGGTTGGCAGGAAAACTACTCATAACAGGCAACAAAAGTGTAAAAACATATTTCTTAAAGTTCGTCTTTTAAGCACCTATTAAAGAACTTGCCCTTATGATACAAAGCTGTGAACAACAATAAAGGAAGACAAACACCATGATGGTTGCAACAGAAAGCAACTTGACGTTTATGAGTCAGAAATTTTAATGTGTTTGTGTATGTATGGGTCTGTGCCTGTGTGTGTCTGTGTATGTGTGTGTTTGTATGTGTGTATGTCTGTCTGTGTCTGTGTCCTGTGTCTGTGTGTGTGTGTCTGTGTATATGTGTCTGTGTGTCTGTGTGTGTGTGTCTGTGTCTTGTGTCTATGTGTGTGTGTGTCTGTGTATATGTGTCTGTGTGTCTGTGTGTGTGTGTGTGTCTGTGTCATGTGTCTATGTGTGTATGTGTGTGTCTGTGTATATGTGTATGTGTGTCTGTGTGTATGTGTGTATCTGTGTGTGTGTCTGTGTGTCTATATGTATGTATGTCTGTGTCCGTGTGTTTGTTTGTGTGTCTGTATGTTTCTGTATTGTGTCTGTGTCTGTTTGTATGTATGTCTATGTGTCTATGTGTCTGTGTATCCATATGTCTGTGTGTATGTGTGCATATGTATCAGTGTGTCTATGTGTATCTGTGTATCTGTGTATCTGCGTATGTGCATCTGTGTGTACATGTATGTTCTGGTCCCAGTGGAGGTCAGAACATCGGATTCCTCTAACACTGAAGTTTGAGGCGATTGTCAGCCACCAAATGTAGGTGCTGAAAACTGAACTCAGGTCCTCAGCAAAAAAAAAAAAAAAAGTGATTCTTTCAGCACAATAAATTCTAATTTTAATGTAGAAAATACATATGCAAAATATAAAATAACCCATTTCTAAAGTCTGTTGACAAATTTGGAGAATTAGAATCTCAGCAGTTAAGAGCCTTCACTGCTCTTCCAGAAATTCTGAGTCCATGCCCAACTCAGAGTCAGTCAGCTCACAACTGCCTATGACTCCAGCTCACAGGAGATCAAGACCCTCTTCTGGCCTCTGCAGGTACCTGAATACATATGCCACACATACATGCTCATAAATAAAAATGAAAATGACTGTGAATCAATTCACTGCTCTCTAACATGATGTTTCTTCCACTAAGATCCCATCTTTCTTGTTTCAACCTTTTTAAAGGCAACATGATATTGAATTACAGAACATGCAACAAAACACTCTTTAAATATGAAAGAAGCTAGGTGTCTATGACCAAAAGTAGTGATCGTTTACTTTTTAACCTAGCTTTTTAAAATATTTTCTTCTATTCTCCTCTCATATATTACATCCCTATCCTAGTTTCCCCTCCCTCCCCCTAGCCTCTCCCCCACATCCTCTCCCCCCACTCCAGACCCACCCCCACTTTGTCTGTTCCCAGAAAAGAGTATTGCCTAGGTTTTTGTAAATCATTTTTCTTTACCCTCAATTTATCTTTCTGGATTCTCAAGTTGGTAATATGATAACAGAGATTAAATTTCACTGTAGCAGGCAGTGGTGGCACATACTTTAATCCCAACACTCAGGAAGCAGAGACAGGTGGATCTCTGTGAGTTCAAGGCAAGCCTAGTCTACAGAGTAAGTTCCAGGACAGCCAAGGATACACAGAGAAACCTCTTCTTAAAATTCGCCGTAGCTTCAGAATTCCTCATTTTACAATAAGAATGCAATAAATAACTGTGTTTTGGCTGGAGAGGTGGCTCAGTAGTGAGAAGTGTGAAGTGCTATATGACAAGAGCTCTAAGTTGGTTCCCACTGAATTGTAGCTTTAGGAGAACCAGTGCCTCTGGCATCTGCAGGCACTGTCATATGCACATACACATACATACAGTCATATGTACACATGCATGCACATATAATTAAAAGTAAAATAAATCTTTAAAATAGCTGTGCAATCTGCATGGTATTGCATGCTTAATGTAGTATAATTTATGTGAAGCTGCTGATCCTAATGTGAAATTCTCTACATTGTTACAGAAAAAGTTATCAAGGGACTTGTGATGGTTCATCTTTACTGCCAACTTTAGAATCTCATAAGAGATGCTGATGCAGACAGGGCCGGTTGAGAACAGTAGGTATTTGTTACTTGAAATGCATCCTTTGCATGGATCCTAATGAAAGGTTATGAGCTTCCTGTGATTATTACTAGAGTCCTGAACAGGGAATTGATCATCAAGGATGGCTGATACAGAAAATGAAAGCATGCTCTTCCAGAATGAACAGTGGAGAGGGGAGGGAGTAAGAAGGGAAAAACTGGGAGGACAGAAGGAAAAGATATTTGAAGAGAAAGAAAGGGAAGACATCTCTGTTAGTGACTTTTCTCAATACTGTGATCAGACACATAAGAGAGCTGCTGGTGGGACTTAGTTTAGTTTGCAGTTTTAGGAAACACAGTCTGTTGTGGCAAGAAAGACAAGGTGGCAGGTAGCCCCATGATGGAAGGAGTATGTGGCTGGGGCTCCTCAGTTACTAACATCCTAGCAGACTAGGAGGCAGAAAACACAGTAAAAGCAGGGTGAGCTACAAAACTTCAGGGCACAGTTCTCACCAACCTCCTTCCTCCAGCTAGGCTCCATCTCTCAGCATTTCAGTAACACCCAAAAGAGCACCACCAGCCTGGTCTAAACAGCCAAAGCCATAAGACCAAGGAGGGCACTTCACATCCAAATCATAGTGACATCCAGTTGAGATGAAATATTCTAAATCATATTCTCAGGGCTACTAAGTAAAAAAGCGTCATTAGAATACCTTCAAACCAGAAGTACTACTATGTTAATTTATTTATTAAACATATACTGTGATTCTGTGCCAAGCACTACTAAAGATTAAAGATTCAACAATGGATAATAGGGGAAAATAAACTAAAACAGCCACTGTGAAATTAGTCTGAAAGATCCTCAAAAAGAAAATCTGAAAATAGAACTACTATGTGGCTCAGTTGTATGCTGAGTATGGTGAGTATGAGCAAAGTTCAATGATGTACATGTATAAAAAATATAAGTAAATAAAAATGACCTTATTCCTAAAACTATGTTTTTAAAACTTTGAATAATGAATTATGGACTCGGAGTTTTCTCATACAATCTGTGCTTAGCTGTCTGCATCTGATGACATCTGTGCTTTTCTTATGCTGTTGTTCCTCTAACTCTCAACACATCATTTTGTTCAGTATTAAAATTCAGAACACAGAAACCATTAGGCCCATAATTATGACTTATGTGGCCATGATCTGAGAGCAGGATGCCCCAGGTAGAAACAAGCGTCACACATCAGCATCCTGTTGTCAAGGCTGTTCTCCCTGAGTAGCTGGGTATCTCCATGCCACAACTGTTCATTTATCTGTGTTGCTGTTTTTGGTTTTAAATGGGACATCTGGAAACTATGGGTGAAAAGTTTTGAACACTCCATAAGCTCAAGGTTACTACTCTAGCTTTTACATAAACAACCTTCATAATTTTGTCAAAATTCTCATTAATAGACTGCCTAGCCAAGGCTGGTGTTTCAAGGGTCTGATAACAAGGTATACTGTAAAAGCCACTGTCTTTGAGCTGTTTGCCTTCCCAACCTGCTAAGCCAGTGGGATAGGCTGGAGCAAAATGTCAATGAAGACATTTACATATGGTAATGGAAAGACACAGAAAAAACTTCACTTTCAATCACAAGCAATGGGAACAAGTGTTCGTGAGAATTGTTTTATGTGTTTCCCACACAGATTGGAAAATATGGTTCTAAAATTGATCCCACTGGGACCCATAGATAAACATTTCCCAGGATGACTGTGTCTCGCTGATTGTTTCTGTCTACCCATTTGTTCCTGCTTTTTTCCTATTTCCCTCTTTTCTCCTGTGTAATCTAAAGAAAATTCATAAGGAAGATGCTGTCTGAAATACAAACTAAGAGCAATAACTTCAGGAAAGGAATATTTGTAAATATTCTTCCATATGGGTCTGTTATCATTCACTGACTTATGCAGCTGAATTTGGGGGAAGGGGGATCCAGAAAATACAGAGCCATATTTCTTTTCTCAAAACCCAGAAGTTGTTACCCTTCCTTCCTTGTTTCAGCCTTCCTAATACAGAGGGGAACTGCACTCTCCTATTCTCATTTTCATTGTCTGTGTCAAAGCCTTGGATGCGCATTTTATTATTCTGGAGCCCTTTGTGAACAAAAGATATTTTAGATGTGAGTGGCATGTTAAGAAACCATTTATAGCTTATACAACACAGTTCTAAAAGCCAGGGGTCAGCACAGCAGTGTCTATTTCACCTAAAGCCAAAATCTTCTGCCAAGAGAATGACAGCGTTTTGAGATATATTTACCACATGTTTTTAATTCAAAGAAAAACAAAAATGACACAGACTAAACACACTGGCTATTTGTTATTGACTTTTCAGTACAGAACAAAGGGATTTTGAACATACAAATTAAAAGTACCATTGCTAAGAAACAGCTATTCAGCTAAAAACCAATCATGATGCTGATGACTGATGGGGAATGTCCTTTTGTATATATGTTTCTCTTATTGGTTGATAAATAAAATACTGATTGGCCAATAGCCAGGCTGACATATAAGTATGGTTACCAGAGTAGTAGGATTGTGGGGAGAAGAGGCAGAGAGAAGAAGCCAGAGAGATGCCATGCAGCTGTTCTAAGGAGTAACATGCTGGGGCATTCTCCAGTAAGATGGAATATTTCCATATGGAAATATTTAGACTAATAGAAGTGGGTTAATAATTAGGAGAGAGCTAGCCAATAAGAAGCCTGAGCAATCAGCCAAACAGTTTATAATTAATATAAGAGTCTGCGTGTTTATTTGGGGCTAAACGGCTGCAGAACCTGGTGGGACAGAACCTCCATTTACAGATGACAAATAGGATAAGAATTTACATTCACAGACCCAAAAGATAGCTCAGTGGTACAAGTACTTGCTGTACTTGCCGAGGACACAGATTCTATTCCCAGCACCAAAATGGTGACTTATGACCATATGTAGCTCCATTTCCAGATGATGATACTCTTTTCTGGACATCAGACCTACACCATACACATGAATACATGCAGTCAACATACTCAGACATGTCAAATAAATAATCTTTTTTAAAAGAGTTTACTTTCAGAAAATTTATTTTTACCAGAAGGTGTAATGAAGAGAATATTTGTCACTACTTCAAAATCTAATTATATAGTATGCCTGTACACTCTTGCTATTCTAAACTTTTTAAGCAGTAGTTACTACTTGAAAGTTCTCTTCCCTTATATTCCAATTTCTCCATAAAGGGCTCTGGTTACTGGCAAGCTCTCAATCACATGGTTCCTAATTGGAAAAGTTTCCATGTAGTCGCTTGCAATCGTGTTCAAAAATAAGTGGCTAAGTGAGATGTGCCATGGGTAGGTAGGGTTGGGAAGGAAAGAGCACAGATGGGTGGCAGAGGGCTGAAAAGGCCAGCAGAGAAGAGGTGGATGATTGGTGGGTAGGAGGAAAAGAATGGATGAGAAGAATAAGCAGATTGCTAGACGGTGACTGAGTGACTGGCAGGGCCTCCACTGTCACATCTAACTTCGGCTTCAATACCTTTCTCAGAGCTATTTGAGCCTTCAAAGAAAATTGAAGGTCAAGGAAAGAGAGAAAACATAGCAAATATGAAAAAGTATTGCATTTTAGTTCACTTCTTTAACTCCTACTCCTCTATTGCAAAATAAAATCTATGTGGATAAATAATAGCAAAGGTACTTGAGAAAAGACACAGGGACCCATTATCTTATATTTAGCTAAAATTTCATATAATGCATATGTGTATGTATATATATATACATATATATATATATATGAGACTATCTAACAAAAACACTTGTACTGTGCATTCTTGGTCAGGGGATTCCAAAAAATAAAATCCCAAACAATACAGGCTATTGCTGTTGTCCTTGGATGCCTCCTAGAATCTGAAGATAAGGCACTATTCTGAAAACATGTTGCATTTCAAACATAAGACATGGAGTGACCCACAGTATATTTTTTCATACAATATATTTTAATTATGATATCCCATCCCACAACTCCTCCTAGTTCCTCCCCCCCATCGGATCCACCCCCTTTCTGTCTCTCCTTAGAAAACAAACAGGCACCTAAGGAACAATACTAAAATATAATGTAATAAGATAAAACAAAACATAAAACAAAATGCTGGGGAAAAGGTACAAAAACCAATACATAACTTATTTGCAAAGTCAGGAATCTCATAAAAACACAAAACCGGAGGCTACAATAAATATGCAAACCTATAGGATAAATTAATTAAAATAAAAATCAGGGTGAAAGCCCTGACAAAACTTTGAATTTGTTTTTTGCTGGCTATCCATGGCTGGGCTTGCAGCCTACCTATGTCACAGCTATGACTTGTTGCAACTGGACTTAACCAGAATCAAAATCAGTATGTACTATACAGTACACTCCCTCATGAGCTTCAAAACCTCTGCATTGATTGCAAACCACAGTCTAATCATCTGTTTTAATTTCTGATTAGACTGGTGTGAATCTACACATGCCACAAACCATAAGTCAGAAGAAGAAGGACCAGTGCTGTTCTGTAAGGAAGAACCAGATAGTATCCAGAAGAGGCAGGAGATTGGGAGAGTGTGGGTTGTTTCACACACACACACACACACACACACACACACACACACACACACACACACACTCCTGGAAGCAAAACATTAACTTTTTTCATGTCAATATGAGTTTAGAATTAGAATTCTAAACCTCAGGGAAGTAACTAATCAATTTAGCCACTGTTGCCACCAAAGCATTTGTGAGGTTGAAACTGGAAGATCAAAGCCTGCAAAACATAAGGTTCATGGTTTGTTAAGTCATAGTTCTTCTCACATCCTCTGCTCAGGGGCAAGCTGTGCTCAGCAAAACACGTCTATCTACAACCCTGGCTTTTCATACAGCTAGCTGCTCCATAAAATTCACATTTTAAAGATACATGCTAACTGATATCATTTTGATATAAAAGGGTAATCTGATAGCAAAGGCCCTCATAAACCTTGTAAAGTATTATAAAGAGAACAAGACTGACTCCAACTAACAATTTGAGCAACCATGGAAAGGCTACCATAAATGCCCTTCCCTGATAGTGAGATCAACAACTAACCTATCCACCATCATGGAGTCCTCATCTAGTACCTGTTGGAAACAGAAGCAAACAACCATAACTAAACACTGAGTAGCACTACAATCAAGATGCAGAGAGAGAGAGGACAAGACCAGGTTGCAGAAACACAAAGATAGCTGACCTGAACAAGGAGGAGATAATGGGCCCCCCCAGACTGATAGCTGGGAATCCAGCATGAGACTGACTCAGACCCCTGAATGTGGGTCTCAGCTAGAAGGACTGAGCAGTCTAAGGGACCTCAGACAGTGGAATCAGGATGTATTCCTGGTGCACAAAAGGACCTTGCAGACACATCCTCCATGGAGGGATACTCCCTTAACCTAGAGACAGGAGAGAAGTCCTAGTCCCTACTTCAAATGGCTTGACATATTTTCATGACCCCACCTGGATAACATAGCCCTACATGTGGAATGGTTGTGGTGGGATGGGAAGGGAGGGAAGGGTTGTCAGGGTGCATGTGAGGGAGGAGAGAGGGGAAGAGGGAGGGAGGGAGGGAGGGAGGGAGGGAGGGAGGGAGGGAGGGAGGGAGGGAGGGAGGAAGGGAGGGAGGGATGGGGAGGAAACTGGGATCGATATCTAAAATAAAATAATCATAATAATAATAAAATTGAAGTTAAAAAAAGAGAGAAGTGAATATATTTTGAGAGACTACAATGTAAAAAATCTTACAAAAGTTTGTGACTATAGCATTGGAATTGTTAATAGGGCATTCAGTATCTAATTAGAATTATGTGAGTTTCAGTAATGTTCAACATTCATAATATTTACACAAGTCTTTGTATAAGACAATCCCACCTTCAAAGAAAAACAGTGGCTCCAAAGAGGTCAATCAAAATGATAAAATAGCTGAACCAACAAGACAGCTCAATGGGCAAAGGTGCTTGCCACCTGGCATGGAATCCTAAATTCAATCTGAGGACCCACATGATGGGTCCTTTAGGTTTTCCACAGTGTGTAGAGGCACACGCATCATGGAATATGCATGTTGCAAACATAGAATAAATAAGTAAGTGTGGCAACTGATTATAGGATCGTTTACCACTTTGCTTTTTTATTGTTAACAAGAAAATTGACTAAATGAAAACTAAACTTTGATTGTAGGTATTTGCCACCACACCTGTTAGAACAAACTATTTTCCAAAAAAAAAAAAAGAAAGAAAGAAAAGAAAGAAAGATGCCTTCAAATATGTTACTTTTATTGAACTGACCTATTTTTCCCCTGGGCTGGAGATTGAACCAAAGGCACTTAAAGGTACATTTACTGATTATCTCCTGTCACTGCTACCCACAACTCAGAAAGTCCACCACGGATAACACCCACACAAATGTCACCAGAATACTTCCTGAAGGGGTTGTGGGTTTGACAACATCCATTTGTAACTGAGGGGCATTCTGAGAAGATGAAAGTTAACATTTTGTGAAAATGTTCATAGAAGAAGATTTCATATTTCAGGAAATTTTATTGTTATAATGCACAAATATATGGTTTATATTTTCAGCAATTTTTTTTAATGTTTCTTTCAAAATATCTATGGTATGCATGGTTTGTAACAAAGGTTTTTCTCTCCATTGTGATTAACTGAAAAGGTGAAGCCACACAGTATGTGGTTAGGGGCAAAATTCCAGAAATTATCTTATGTTTAAGCCATTTTTCATTACTTTCTGGTTTTATGGTTCTGAGCAAACTAACCTTTCTGTGCCTTGAACTCTTCAAATGTAAAATGTGAAGACAGTAAAAATTAATATCTTGCTGGAGATGTTCTAAGGAAGCATTAAATAGGAGAATATGTGTAAAGGGTTTAGCACCACGCTTAGCACACAAGGGCATTCAACATTTGGAGGTGATTGTTTTTGTTAGGCAAAAAGTACCTTTGGCTTTTTTAAACTCCTTACCCTTCATCTTTCTTCTGCTTAGTAAAAATTATTTTCAAAATGTACTTTCTGTTTAGCATATTCAGAGGTAAGGTCTTGCTCAGCTCTTTGATGCTAAAGGAACTTTGCCGACCCTCAGAAACTAGTGAGGGTGCCAAGAAATGATTGGTAGTCATACAAATCCTCTTGGGCGCTCAGGGTGCCACGATGGTGAAGCAATTCTGACATCTAGTGGTCAGAATGATGAACTACACCCTTTGGTAAGCAAAAACCTGCAGTCCCCAGGCATGAATTCTCACCTAGAGAGAGGAGTTTAAGTCCAATTAGACAGCTGTTGGTTACTCCCAAAATAGAGGTGCCACTATATCACCATTGGAGAGTCTAGCTAGGCCAGTCAATGTAGTTGTTCACCTGCTTAATAGCTAAGTAGGACTGTTGGTTGTTCCTTTCTCTGTCAGCTTGCATCTTCCCATACCAGGAAGGCTAGTCCTAAAGGAGGAAGCCTCCAGGTCAGTTCCAGCTCAATTCCTACAAATGTGCTGTTTAGAGTGTATGTTGTTTTCAGCAATAGGGTCCCACCTTCAAGCTTTGAGAGGCAACCAACAGCAATAGCAATAGACTGCGTTTGAGAACCTCTTGGACTACCTTGACCAACAATTCAAAGAGAGGGTTCCCTTGCCTAACAAGGGTTTTATTAGGTAATCTATGTCTTGGGGGCTAATGTTGTGACCTCATGTAGTATAACTTCATTTAATGTGTGTGATGTGTAGTGTGTGTGTCTTATGTCTGTTATTTAAGTAAACTTATAAAATAAGAATTCTCTATAGCTTTTTTCAAATATTCTTAGTGTTACCTTTCATGTCTGGTACAGGAAACCTAGTTAACTACTTGTAGATGGAGGGATCATAGACTCTAGAGAACTGTCACAGCCCGCACAGTCGTCTAGCCAGCAAGAACGCACACGGACAACAGGATCCTTCTGCAGCAAGCTTTATTGCATCCAAGCGATGAAAGGAGGAAGACCCCGAGCCCAAGAGTGGTGCTGCTTTTATAAGCCCTAGCCGCATCAAGATGGTACGAGGTGGCGTATTGTCTTCTGGTTTGCTACTCATTCATCACCCCATGTGACCCCCCCCAGGCTGGGCAGTGACTTGGCGCGCTTTCACAACTGGCACATGCGCTCTGGAACCTGTTCACTGACCGTGGGGCCGGATGTCAGCGCCATCTTGTAATGGCGACTGCAATATCTCAGCTCTCCACAGAGAACCTACTCTATTTTCCTAAATCAATGTAGTTTCTAAATGTATCCGAATACTTATCCTTATTCCATAGATAAGTTTAGCTCTCACCTCTCACTGAAGCAGCCTATTTTTGCAGAGGCTACAAAAGAGCTATACAGCCGGCAACCCCAGGGATGCACAAGGAAAATGCTGTCTGCAGACCCTAAGAATGGGGAGCTCAGTCCCAACTAGTATATCTACAACCCCTAAAGCTCAGGGAACAGCATGGAAGAGGGGACAGAAGGAGTGTAAGAGCCTGGGAAACAAGCATCCGCTGAGACAGTACCTTCTAGACATGGCAGGGATGTTACACATAAAATATCAACAATGTGGTTTCCTAAATAAAATCTTCATAATGACCATACCAATTAATATGCTATCAGAGATAGAGGAACTTCACAACTCCTATCTTTAGAGAAAGAGCATCAGCAACCAGTGGCTGCTGAAATAGGGAGAATGAGTTCTCCCAAGATAAGACCCTGGTAGATTATCCAATCCCAAGTGGTCAGCCCTAAACATCCATACATATAACTAGCACTAAATGGACTGTGGTGTGTGTGTGTGTGTGTGTGTGTGTGTGTGTGTGTGTGTGTGTGTGTGTTTGCCTTGTTTGCCTTTCATGTAGAAACTATAAAACCAAGTTAGCTCCTGGCCTTAAAAATGTAAATATGTAATGTGTACATGTGTGGGTAGTGGAGGAAACCCTGAGTGTATTGTTTGGTATGGCAAAGAGCCATGTCAAAACCCCATGTTTCACACCCATGGGAATGACAAAGCCTTCCTCTGGATGAGGCTTAGAGGGATGGAGAAGCCTTGCTCTGGTGTGAGTGTGAATGTTACCAGTGTGTATAAGAATGAGTGTTTGCAAATGATTGACTAGTATGTGCAAAAACTAACAACCGCGGCTTCCCCCTTCCCAGATGTTTATAGCCTAAGACAGCTCGCCTACAGAGACTTCCTATGGAGATGTGCTAAGCCCTCTCCCTGTGCTGTATATAGCACACTGAGGTTCAAGGCTGCTATATAGTTAAGACCAGTCCATCATAGATAGTGTGCATCATCCAGCTGACTCCAGCTTTTCTATCCTTTTTCATTCCCTCCTACCCCCAGTCAGGGTCCTGGGACCCAAGACACAGATAGTGATGTATGTGTAAGAGGGCCTGAATGTATGTAAATGCATCATTTATATGTCTGGTGCCCACAGAGGCCAGAAAAGGGCTTTAGATATTTTGTCTCCAGAGTTAGGGTGGTTCAGAAAGACCATGTGTGGATAAGGAGAACTGAACTCAAGTGCCCTGCTAGAGCAGCAAGTACTCTTTACTCTTTACTACTGAGCTATCTCTCCTGCCCCTCATGTAAGAAATTCTCATAAGTTTGTTTTGTTATCGGATGTGTCAATTCTTGCTTTTATTAGTAATTTTCCCAGCTCTTTGTTACTGAAAAATATATATGAAGCACAAAAGTCCTTGATGTTTTATTTAACATGATAGTTTAAATTCTGTAATATTTATTATAAAATTGGGTACAAAGAAGATCATGAAATAAAACACCAATTCAAGGCCTATTAATTATTTTGTGCCTGTCAGATTGAATTAATTTTCTGGGCTTTTATGTGTGCCTTTAATGCAAAATGAGTATTAATATTTCCTTCAAATACATTTCTGGGAGTCTAGAAAGATGATTCAGTGGTTAAAAGCAGGTACTTCTCTTAATAGACAGAGTCCTAGATTAGTTCCCTGCACCCACATTGGGCTGTCTACAACTGTCCGAAACTCTAATTCCCGGGATCCAACACTCTCCTCTGGCCTCTGGGGACACCTGCACATACCCACACACATACATATGCATGGAATGAAAAGTGAGTTTCTGATTTTTTTTTCCAAATTTAAAGTAAGCAAATCAATTACAAATGAATGAACTGATGTGACTGGTACTCAAGCAGCCAAACAGTGAGGTACCACTGATACAACTGCCATGTGCACAAGGCTACCAAGCACTGAACCAATTTCCCCTAAAACAACAGGAAAATACATTGAGTAAAGACTACTGCTTAAAGGAATTTTAAAGTTTTGTTTAGATCCATTCACTCGCCACAAACACACCCATTTAAATTAAATCAGTAATTATTAATGACCGAAGCTGTACTATTGCTATTTTGTCTTGCACTGTAGTCACATGGTTAAAGTCTTATGTGGAAGACCAGGTATTTAAATCAGCAACAGGACCTCAGAAGCCAATGCTTTTTAAAATAACAAGATCTTCGGGACAAAAGCAAGCATGATGCTGGATCAGCAGAGTTATCTGTCTATCGTCACCACCACTAGTTTCACCTGCCATTTGCAATGTATTATGATGTAATCCACTCCACCAGGCTCTTCTGCTTTGTAAGTGCTCATTTATTCAACAAGTGTTCCATCTACAGTGGTGCCAGATTGGGTAATTACCATGGAGGGTTGCACAGACATATCCTTGTATTCACTGAAATTACAGATTACTAGACAATGCTAATTACAAAGCTTCAAACTGTCTGTTCTGGGCTGAATATTGCTCACCATCCTGATATGTGGGTTGAAACTCTACCCTTGGTTCTACAGAATGCAGCTGTGTTTGAAACAAGTGAAATAAGACCCTTCAAATGGATATCTAACCTAAAAAAGAAATTCGAGCACACAAAAGGACCCCAGGGATGCACAGAAAATGCTTTCTGCAGACCCTAAGAATAGCTGTCTACAGGGAATGAGGAAGGAGCCTTGGAAAAATCTAATAGGATAACTCCTTGATCTTGGGATTTTATCTCAAAATTCTGAGATTAGATGACTGTTGCTAGGCTACCAGCCTGTGGTGGGTTGTTACAGCAATCATGGCATGCCAACAAACTGTGATAAAATTCTTTTCAGGGGAGAGTTACAAAACTGTGAGCATATGTCTTCAAGTACCTGCCCTAACCAAAGCATCACAGAAGAATGAGCTCCGAAGACTGACATTTGCAAAATAGAAGAGGAGAAAAGTTGAGACTTATGCTAAAAAGAAAGTATGAGGCGGGACCTATAGGAGGAAAAAGTAGGGCATAAGTAGGACTGAAAGCAAGAGCATGGAATGGAACAAAACCAGTGGGAAAGGTGGTACCACATGATGTAGATATCTTATGGTCAAGATGTAAAAGATCTTACTTGGCCAGGTATGGTGGTGCATGCTTTTACTCCCAGCATTCAGGAGGCAAATCTCTGTCAGTTTACGGTCAGCCAGGTCTAAATAGAGCTCCAGGGAAGCTGGTGCTATGTAAAGAGACCTTGTCTTAAAAAAAAAAATCTTACTTGCACATCAATGTTTATTGCTGCACTGTTTGCAATAGCCAGGAGGCAGAACCAAACTGGATGTCCATCAGCAGATGGATGGATAAAGAAAACTTAGGAACATACATAATGGAATTTTATTCAGCCATAAGAAAAAATAAAATTATGAAATTTATTTTTAAAAAGGGATACAAAGCATTATATTAACTAAATGACCCAGACTCAAACAAATGCCACACATACTCTTTCACATTGTGTGTGTGTGTGTGTGTGTGTGTGTGTGTGTGTGTGTGTGTGTACATGCAGCTAGAAAAAAAGATTATGAAAGGAGAAGTACAGATCTTAAAGAGGAGAAGAAAATGTAATGGACTACATGTTATGTGAAAACAAATGTGAGTAGTATTTGTAGGGAGGAGAGAACCACGCAAAGGGAGGAAGGGAATTAATTAGAACAAAATATAATGACTACTCTTCATGCGAAGGCCATAATGAAACCTACCAGTCTGTATGTTGCTTTTTAAAAATTATACTTTTTAGCAAGAGAAACCTAAAAATTTTATGTGCTTTAGTCAGAGAACCCTATGATTAATTTGAGTTTCCATATCACTCCAGCTGAAGTTGCAAGCACAAATTGATGATGGGAAAAAAAAGAAATAGAAAGGCCAATCATGAAGACAGGAAGTTGTATATCAATTGGAATATTCATTGCACTGTTATGGATGTCTCATTTAAATGGAATCAGCATTTATCCTTCTGTGATTGATTTATCTCACTTAGCACAGTGTCCTCAAGGATTATGTGTGCTGTCAAACGTTGAAGTGTTTCCTTCTTTTTCAAGATAGACTAATAGTCCATTATGTGTGTATAGCATTTTTTTACATGGGATGTTTCCATCTCTACTACTGTGGGAAATGTTGTAATGACCATAGGAGTGTTGAGCTTGTGTTAAGTGTCCTTACCATTTCTCCAAAAGGAACAAAATCTGTGGGAGGTGTTAGATATTATGCTTATTGCAGTGATAACATCATGAGTATTAAGTATGCCCAAGATCATCATTTACATACATTAGAGCTCTTTACTTACTGTTATACCTCACAAAAGCTGTTTAAAAACAGTGAAACTTAAAAGTCCAGGACATGACGTGGCTTTAAGAAGAGACAGAGAGAACTTTTTGTTGTTGTTGTTTCTGGGTTATAAAACACATAGGTTTAAAATGGCACTAAACTCTAAAACAGAGAAGTAGGTGAGGACACAATTTAAGAAATAAAATCTTAGCCCTGTTTTGAATTCATCAAGATTGTAATTGAATTTGTATGTAAATTTTCAAATATCCAAAAAGAAATGTCAAGAAGTTAGTGTTATGATTTGTATACAAGATGTCTCCCCAAAGACTCATGTGTTAGGAACTTAGTTACCAGATAGTAAGTTTGGGGGACATGTATGGATCCTAAGGGCTCTGATCTAGAGAGTTGGCTAAGACCTGTATGGATTCTCAATATGATGGCATCATTGGAATGTGGGATAGATAAAGGAATAATAGGTCATGGGGACCTTCCTTAAATGACTTACCTTGTCTCTCTTTGCCCTTTTTCTCTCTTCTTGCCCATCATAAAGTGAACAGCATTTTTACACTAAAGCCCTTCTGTCAAGACATTCAAATTTTAAAAATTAAAACAATAAAGATTTTAAGAAGAAAAAAAGCTAAAAGATTTTTATGTGTTTTAATCAGAGAATCCTAATTAATTTAAATAAAAAAAATGAAAAGCCAAGCATGAACAAAACCATTGAAACCGTGAGCCAAAATATAATTTTGTTCTTCCCTTAAAACAATATTTTTATTTTCTTTGAGAATTTGAAACATTTTTTTTAATTTATCCCTCTCTCTCAATTCCTCTCGGATCAATCCCCTACTTAGCCAATTTCTCGCTCTCTCGTTCTTACTCTTACTCTCTTCTAAACTGATAGATAGAGTCCTGTTTGTTCTACCCAAAATCCTCATCATAGCAATGAAGACCAGACATAAAAGTGTGTTTGGGGTCTTCCACATTTGAGTGCTAAATGAAGCTACAGATGTGAGAATGTCTGGGGGATGAGCATATAGTGAGAAGACATAGTCCTAGAACGATGTTGAAGGATATTCAAAGACAAAGGTGTGAACAGCAAGCTGAGGAAACCCAGGAGAGTAGACTGTCTAAGGAAGGGCCAGAATGAACTTCAGTAAGAGATACTAAAATGAATGTTGAAATGGGTGGTAGTTGGTTTGTGATTGAGCGGAGTGGCAGAAAGAATTATGCCATTGAATACACTGAAAATAAATATTTTGATATTTGCTTGGGGGAAAAAACAGCCATGAAGCTAAAGTAAAAGGTAAAAGGGACAACTTAGGATAGGGGCTTGCTGCATTAAGGGACTGAGTATTTGTATCCCACAAAAAATTAATATATTGATACTGAAATATAGGAATATGTTTTAATGCTGATAAAAAAAATTTTATCATCCTGAAACACATTTTTTCTGTAAGTTGTAGATTTTAAAAAACCCAAGAGCCAGAAAGGTCAGAAAGATTAAGCAGCTAGTCCCAAATAGTACAGCTAGTAACTGACAGACAGATCTTGTGAGGAAGACCAGATGACTCCATTTAAGCCCAACAGATTCAGTGCATAGTGATGTGGTGATGATAGCCCAAAAACTCACCAGTCCTCACTTCCCGTGCAGGAGAAAGGCGCTTCTATCTTTAGAATTGCCAACTCTCTCTATGTAAGTGACAACATGAAAATTTAGTGTTGCCCAGGAATTTAAAACTGCCTAGAACAACCAGTTGAAGAAAAGCCAAAGAGTAGGAACCAAGGAAACACAGGCTTGACTGAACCTTGGTGAACGTCATGCATTTCTTAGAGATACATCAAGAAAGCAAGAGTGGGGTCACTAATTTGTCTATAACCATCAATAATGCTCAAGTTTAATAATGCTCAAGTTTAGATGGAGTGCTCTTATTTTTTAACCAACTTGTCTTGCTATTGTGGATATTTTTAACACATTAACACAAGAATGGATTAAAAATCAAACTAGTTCAAAGGACCAAATTATCTTTGCTGTGATGGAGATTCCTAAGTTGTGCTCAAATTCAAGAATTAGCCCCTGAAAAGTCATGAATTGATATCCTTAAGACTGTATATTGGCTAGTTTGTTGTTGTTTTCACCTCCACTGAGTTTTATTTTACAAAGAAAAAGGACTAAAAGAACTCTCCTACAGTTGTGCTACAGTGACTTTCCACCTTAGCTGCACAATGAAAACACCTGAAGCATGTTTAAAAGCACTGATGCTAGGTTTCAACCTCAAGTCTCTCCTCTAACAGGTCTCAGGTATGGCTTACATATGCACTGAAATGTTTTAGTTCCCCAAAGTAACTCAGTTGTGTGGGCTCTGTCAGCCATTCAACAGCCCCCGGTAAAAGTTAGACTTGCAATAGTCAGTATTCACTCTGAGACAAAATACCATGTTTGACACTGCAACACAGAGTTATAGACAACTCCTTCATCCTAAAGGAGCATGCTCCCTGACGAAGGCACATGACATAACACCAGTGATTTCAGTGTCTTCAGGAAGTCCTATGGTAGAGATCTAACCCAGATGACAACTCCATCACCACCCACTTCCACATTAGGGGATGCCATTTGTTGATTATAAAAACATTTAGACATTTTGGTTCTGTTTTGTCCAGATGAGATAAAGTTTTTTGCCACTATCTCCAGAGTTATGGACTCTGGGTTGTACTGCCACTAAGAACTAATGGGGTCTCTCTATCACCATCCACCCTGAAAGTCAGCCTCCCCTCTCCTCCAGGGATGAAGGTGAAAATGAGAAACAGTGATGCATTCCCTGTGGTCTTTGGTGATCACAAACATGCTCCCATTGTACCACCACATCTTTCTTCCTTGGAACCATACTGCCCATCTTAAGTTTTAACAGTTGGTGAAGTCGGGCTCTCTATATAGTCTCAAAAGTTGACCTTGACCAATTTGAAATTATGTAGTTAATGCCTTTCCACTACACCACATAATCTCAAGCCTGTTAGAAACTAAAAGTGCCATAAAGACACAATTTTGGTCAATAGGATAGAAAGGCAAGTCCGAGAATAGGTAGGCTTTAGGGACAGTATGTGTTTGGTTTCTGTTTTTGTTTGTTTATTTGTTTGTTCATGGAAAGAACAAATTTTGGCCCTCTGCTCCTTTTTTTTTTTTTTTCTATCTTAAAACAGATGTAATGCCTGAAGCTGGCAACAGACATCTGGAGACCATAAAACAATAAGCACAAACATAAAAAGCCTACATGTGAAAACTAGTAAATAGAAAGAGTAAAACAAAAGCCAAGTGACCTTACTAATCTCATGTTCTAGCCCTAGAAAGAATTCACTCAGTTTCTCACAATATGAAAAAGTAAATCCCTATTTATAAAGTTGGGTTCTGTGCAACTAACAAATTCATAACTAACATTGCAGTTTTTCTTTTCTTACCTCTTTACCCTTAGTCACCAGAAAATAAACATACCAATCTGTAACATAATTATGAAGTTATTCACTGAGGGAATATTCATAAGTGCAGAATGTGATAAACAAAATTAATATTCTAGCTAACCTGTCATTTTCCTTATACCATTTTCAACCAAGAATCTCAAGACTTAGCCTTCATCCCTTATGATGAGGATACCACCTCATCTACATCTGTACTACCTATAGCTCCCTCTGCTTCTGATTGGACCACTACCCTTAAGTTCACAACCCTGGCATTGAGGTTTCCACAGTTCACAGGATCCCTTTTGCTACATGAGGTATAACAGTCAAAACAAAGATTTGCATACAATTTGAAGTAAAGAAGTAAAGCCATTACAGCTGGACTCCATCATTACTGATAGTCAAGGGAGGCAGACATTCCAGGTTCATCAGCATTCACATGATGAAAGACCCATTAAAAGCAGTCACCACATAGGTACATGAGCTTGCCACAGACTTTCTAAGGAACTTCCTCCATGTAGCCCCACTTTGGTAAATGAATACACTTGACCTCTCAAATAAGCCAATAGTACAGCTATTATGAGAGTGTGGAAGTTTTTCAAAAGGCTATTTCTTTTTTGATCCTATAACTCCCATTCCAGTCCTTTACCAGTACCTAAATTATATAAAGTCTAATTCCTATAAGAAATATTTATCTCATGATACTCGTGCTGGCTCTATTCCCCTGACTAACCTGCAGCACTTTGCCCCACTCAATCCACACATTAAAAAAAAAATAATCCCTATTCTCAATTTTTCCTTCAGATCAGAAAATAAACACTAATACTATTCCCCACCCTATTGCAGTTTATTAACTAGAGAGAGCATGTGTCCCCAATTCTAATTCCAGCTTCCCTCCTGTGATAGTGACAAGCGTGCTGGTTCTCTTACTAGGGGACCAATTAAAGAAGCACTTTTCTCGGTGTCAAGCATTAACTTTCCTTAGAGACAAATGAGTCTCCATGTAAGAGAAAGAACATTCCCTCAATGTCGGGACTCCAGCTTGCAATGGGGAAATAATGGGCAACCCCTTTAGTTCAGAAACAGTGGGGTTCTGTCCTGGGCTGAGACCTGTCAAGCAGCTGCCCCTACTTCCCCACATAAATGTCCCCTGTTCAGATTGTATCCCTTTGAGTTAGAATGTCTATGATAGAAAGATGAGAGAAGCAAGACTGTTTAGCTACTGTTCCCACCACAGAGTATGGGAAGAGGCCTAAGCAAATAAGACAATGCTGATGAGAGAATAGGAAGCTGCATGTAAGCAAATATAATAGAACTTTGTTGTTATACAAAATATTTCTCCTTTCTGAAAGTTGATTGTCTCTTGTGAGCTGTGATGTGAATATCCTAGTCCAAAGTCCACATATTAGAAGCTAGTTGAGAAAACATTATCTGAGCCCACTCCACACCCTTGGCTTCTGGTAAACTAGGATCTGTTAGGACCTCCTTCAGGGAAGAGGGGGCATGGAACATTCACAACAACCCTATTTGACTGGCAGTATTTCTATGCACATGCTTTATAACACAAAAATCCAACGGCTTATCATAATCATAATCATTTTGTAGAATAATGAATGTTAGCACATAAACCTCTTCACAACCATTTTTGAGGGAGAGACAAGAACCGTCATTTAGCCTCTCCTCCAATTCTAAAACTGACCCTAGAATGAGCATAGAATAACTTCCTATAATGAATAAAAGTCACCAGTAACACTCTGTTTCCCACAGTCTCCTCAAAGGAAAATGTAATTTCTTTAAAGTTAAGTCATAAACTTGAGTATCCTTTAAAATGCACTTTAACATGTAAGGGAGGTCCCCCACCTCCCCCTCTCCGAGTCCCCTAACCTGTGGCTGCCAGACCCTTCCTACCACTGAATCCCCCCAGAAGGACCTGGAGGCAGAACAAAGTATCCTGCATCAACCGCCATTTCTGTCTTGACCCTTCACCCTCCAGTAGAAAGGTGAGTACCAGAGGCAACTCCAGCTGTCCACCTTCCTCTCTTCAAGTGCCCTGACCTGCCGTGACCAGACCCTTCCTGCCCCCTGCACCCTCTGAGAGAGAGGACAGGATAGAGGCTTGAACACATACCCACCAGGAGAGGGAGAGACCTCACCTGTACCCATTGGAAGAAGAAATGGGAAAACAACAGTAAAAGTAAGAACATATCCAACAACAGAAAGACTTATATGACACCACCAAAGTCTAGGGATTCTATGCCAGCAAGACCTAAACATCTCAACACAAATGAAACATAAGGGAATGGCCTTAAAAACAACTACATGAAAATGATAGAGGCCCTCAAAGAGGATATGAGAAAATCCCTTAAAGAAATGGAAGGGAAAAAAAAGCAAACCAAAAAATGCAAGAGATCAACAAATCTCTTAAAGAAAGCAAGGAAAGCCAAGAAAAAAAAACAATCAAACAGATGAAGGAAACAATTCAAACAGTTCAAGACCTGTAAACTGAAATAGAGACAATAAAGAAAACACAAACTAAGAGAATGCCAGAAATAGAAAAGCAGGAACTATAGATGCAAGCATAACCAACAGAATACAAGAGATGGAAAAGAGAATCTCAGGCGCTGAAGATAAGCTAGAGGAAATAGATTCATTGACCAAAGAAAATCTTAAATCCAACAAATCCTTAAGACAAAATATCCAGGAAATATGGGACACCATGAAAAGACCAAACCTAAGAATAATAGGTATAGAAGAAGGCGAAGAGCCCCGCTCAAAGGTGCAGAAAACATAATCAACAAATCTTTGGAGAAAACTTCCCCCAGGGACCTACAAAGATGACCCCAACTAACAATCTGGGCAACAGTGGAGAGACTATCTTAAATGCCCTTCCCTGATAATGAGATTGATAACTAACTTATCTACCATCATAGAGCCCTCAGCTGGTAGCTAATGGAAACAGAAGCAGACACCCACAGCTAAACACTGAGCCAAACTGGAATCCAGATGCAGAGAGGGAAGACAAGACCAGGCTACAGAAGCAGACACCCACAGCTAAACACTGAGCTGAACTCCTGGAATCCAGTCACAGAGAGGAAGAAGTGATGAGCAAAGGGGACAAGACCAGGCTGGAGAAACTCACAGAAAAAGCTGACCTGAGCAAGGGGAGCTCATGGACCCCAGACTGACAACTGGGAAACTAGCATGAGACCAACCCAGACCCTCTAAACATGGGTCTCAGTTAGGAGCCCTGGGATGTATATGGTGCCTCTGACAGTGGAACCAGGATATATCCCTAGCACAGGAACGGACTTCAGGAGCCCATTCCCCACTGAGGGATACTCCTTAGCCTAGAGACACAGGAGAGGGCCTAGGCCCTACCCCAAATGATTTGACAGACTTTGATGATCCCTCATTGAAGGCCTCACCCTTCCTATGGAGTGGATGGGTGATGGGATGGAAGAGTATGTGCAGGACATGGGAGGATGGGAGGGAGAGGGAAGTGGGATCAATATATAAAATAAGAAAAAATATTTTAAAAGTAATAAAACATATAGATTATAATAAATCCATCCTACTGCCCTAAGATGCATGGAATTTATTCTTTGTGCTTTAGGACCTGTTATCGAATCTCCCTTTACCCAGTACCTTCTCAGACTGTAATCATATTCAACTCTTTCAGTTTTCATATACAAGAATATACAGTCAGCATCTGCATTTCTGGGTCTGGAAAATTCTACATTGCATGTCCTCTTGTTCCATATATTTTTCTGCAAATAACAGAAGGCCATTCTTTTTATAGCAGGACAATATTCTATTGCGCATAATATACCACATTTTCTTCACCCATTCATCCATCAATAGGTACCCAGATAAGTTTTTGTATTTTAAATGATAATATGTTTCTCCTTATACATCTCCCTATTTGTTTATATAAACTATAAACTAGTATCCGGAATAATATCTAATACATGACTGATACTCTACAAAGTGTTACTGAACAAATGTTGAATAGGCAGTATAACCACCAACAATTAACTTGTATGTCTTTATGAGCAGCAAACTCACCCATGAGAGATGTAAATGTTTATTTCAAACCCAGCTAGTACACTAAAGAAAGAAAAAGAGCAAGAACTTTCAAGTAGTCTGTCTATTGCATGGCTAGGCTAAATAATTATTATATTAAGCTCTCCATGAAGCATCTACATTATCCCAAAAAACTAATCTGTCCAGACCCAATGACGTGTAATTCCCCTGCATGCAGTACAGTAGGAGAAATGTGTGAAACACGAGAGAAGGGACAGAGGAGAAGGGCAGGGAGACTCATGATCTCACTGTTCATGTTCTACTTCTGCAACCATTAAAACATACAGTGAGGTTCTGGGGAGCTGTATGAAAACCTTTTTATTCAGAACTATGGAAAGTAGTCTGTTAAAGAGAGAAATATGTTATAATTAAGAAATAACATTGAAATTGGCTAAATAGGAAGAGTAATTGCTGAGAGGAAGCAATGTTAAAAGCATAACCTTACCAGTTCACTTTTATCTAGAGTGAAGAGGTTAAAAATATCTGAATCTGTTTTGCAAAAATAATGTTTTTCAAAAAAAAAAGTGTTTTGCAAAAGAGTCAGGCACCTGTTCTTTTTATCACTACATGATAGCACTTACAATGAATTCCTCAGACTTGTTGACTCAAGTTATTACATTCTAATACAGATTAGCTAAATCACGGCAACACAGATGTACACTCAAAGAGAATGAATTTTAAAATCCAGTCTTGTGTTACATTTCTTGATAAGTTTTACCATGGTTTGAGATCCATCCTGGAAGAAATTAGTAGACTATTCTGTACATTTGTATTTTATGTGACAGAACTAAGAGGTACCTCACTTATTCCTAACTACAGCTGAACTGCCTGAGAATTGCAATAACCGTCCGCCTCTGAAAATCCTATCTCATGTCTTACAGTTAATTGGATTGCTTCCTTTCCAATTTCATAAAGACTGAATGTTCACAGTATTGTTCTTTTGTTCTCTTGCCTGGGAACTTTGTTTAATTTAACTCTTTTCATTAAAGTGGCCTTTAATGACCATGCTTTCCCCCCTAACCCAAAATTCAAGTGAGCAGCAGCTATAGAAACACCTGACATCTTTCGATCTATAATTTCATTAATGAGAATGAGCTACTAAAGTAGACAATAAGTGAATCACTTACAATATTCATCATTTATCAGTCATAACTGGGCAGAGCAAATTTCCTTTATAAATTAATGGTTCTTAAGTTAGGTATTCAGAGCTCACTTGATTAGCAAATAATTCAAAGCACAGAGAAACAGAAAAGCATAATTTTTGTGACACTCTTATGGTTCGGATGAGATATGTTCCCCATAGTCTTGGGCATCTGAATACTTTTTTTCTAAGTTGGTGGCACTATTTGTGGAAGATTGGGTGCTGTAGCCTTGCTGGAAGAAGTATGTCACCAGGAGCCACTTTTGAAATGAAAAATCTCCCTTTCAGTTTGCTTTCTGCTTCTTGATTTCAATAATGGAACACTAATGGAGACAGAAGAGACAAACCTAGAAAAAGAAAATACGGGAAAGCCAGAATGGTGAAAAAGATGCATCCACTTCTGGAGTTAGAGAAAGCCGAGAGGAGGGGTTGACAGCACGAACAAACAAGAGTGATAGTAACACAGGCAGAGAGCAATGGTCAAGAGGGCACCCACAGACTACATGCCATGCCGGAAGATGAAAAGAATAAATTGTGCCCTGTTGTATGTGTCCTAATCTCTTCTTAAATGAATAAAAAGGGGAGTTTGTTGCGTTTAAAAAGAATAATAAGACTTAGATTTAAGAAGGATGGTATTGGTGCTGGACAGATGGCTGAAATGTTAACAGAGCACCCTGCTCATGTGGAGAACCTAAGTTCAGTTCCAAGCACCCATGTAGGGCGGTTTACAAACTTCTGTAAACCCTGCACCAGGGCAGCTTATGCCTCTGCCCTCTTTGAGCATATGCACCAATGTATACACAACCACACATATATACACATAATTGAAAGTAAACAAGAAGGAAGGAAAAAAGGAGAAAGAATATAAAGTCTGTAAGAGAGAGACTGTTGAAGGAGAGCTTGTGTGTTCCAAGAAGCACAGCTCTGGTCATTACACAGAATGAAGAAAAAGCTGAAACCAAATGCCTGAGCTATTATCAGCTCAAGGTGGGCTTATGTTGTGCTTGGTCTTCAAATGCTAAACAATTACAAAATTCACTTTAGCAAACAGCTAAAGTGAGAGCTTCCAATGCTATTTAAGCTGAGCTGACAATAAAGGGGAAAGGAAGTTGTATTTATAAACAGAAAGAACACACATATCAGTAACCAAAGAATTTAGAAGCAAACATGCTCAGAACTCAGTGCCACTGAACAGTGGGAATGACTGGGCTCCCTCCATTTGAATGTAGGTGTTTGCTATGCAGCCTATATGCTATAGAATGAATATTACAATAGTGCCCCAAGTTTATCCAGAGGTCACAATTTGTGACTTCCAATATGATCTTAGCCATCTGGAAGAGCTAACAGTTTCTTCCTTTGGGCTCTAGGAGATCTTTAAGCCATAATTCCCAAAGAAGGTAAGATAAGTGCCCTCTACTACAGTTGGTTTTTGTCATCAAATGTATGTAAAACACAAGTTTCTTTTCAATTAATGCAACAAAACTACTTACAGAAATGCATCTGCATGCAAGCAAATGCTGTTTTATTAATGTGAACTTGTGCTAGTTCAGCCTTTCATGTGTATGCTTATATTGTTTTTAATCCTTGGAGACTGAATCCACAAAGAGGCTGATTTTATATGTAGGTAAAACCCAGAGTTGCCAGTTGGTATAATGTGAGCTATACACTAAGTGGGTCAACCTTTCAAGATTATGCTCCATACCATGAGGATTGGAAATCCCTACTGCTTGAAAGATGCTAAATCTGAGGCTCCCTTTGTAATACTCTTGGAAGCTATTAAAATTAATTACTAGTTCCCATGAATTAGTAATCAAACAATTAAAGCCAAGTTGTTAGACAGGCATTGCAGTCCACATCTGTAATTTCCACCTTTGGAAGACACAGGCAAATCTAGAGTTCAAGGCCAATCTGGGCTGTACAGGGAGATACTGTCTTTAAAAAAAGTCATTTATAGAAATAATTTCTCAGGCCGGAGAGATGGCTCAGGGGTTAAGAGCACTGGCTGCTCTTCCAGAGATCCGAGTTCAACTCCCAGCAACCACGTGGTGGCTCACAACCATCTGTAATGAGGTCTGGTGCCCTCTTCTGGCCTGCAGGCATACATGCAGACAGAACATTGTATATGCAATAAATAAATAAAATCTTTTTTAAAAATTTCTCCTGTGCAATAAAAATGTACTATCTATTAGACAAAGAATAAATCTTAGAGAGTTAACATGTGTTTATGTGCCCTCAAAAATACATTTTGAAAGGTGGGTGTGTTTGAGTGTCCCTGTAAGGTCTGTACCTGCCTCCTGTCTGTCGTCCTTGTCCTGGGGAATATCAAGGCAGGCAGACAACTGTGGTTTGCTGGCCACCAGCTTAACAAAAAAAAATGGCAAGTTTCAGTGAGAGACTCTTCCTCAAAGGTATAAGGTAGACAGCAATAGAGGGAAATGCCTAACATCCAGCTCTTGCCGTCTCATACATGTGTGTGGGTACCTGCCTCTCTAATCAACACAAAACATGCTCTTCAGATTCATGTCGACCCACTTTCACCTCTACAATCAATAAGCATTTCTTAAGAAAGTTCTACCTCCTGTAAATGGAAAGGGTGAACTCATGCCCTTGAGCTCTGTCATTGCTAATCTCAACCAAGAGGGCAGAACCTTCATGGCCTAATTACCTCCAAAAGGCCTTAATTCTTGCCTCAGTGTCAAAATCATTGTGTGTGTGTGTGTGTGTGTGTGTGTGTGTGTGTGTGTGTGTGTGTGTGTGTTGATTAGAGAGGCAGTTTTTTAATGTCAGCGTTAGAAGTGTGTTTGCTGAAGTGAAGCAACTCCCCATTAATAACTGTCACTAATTAGACCATCAGACAGCTATAAAATTGCTCTACCGTCTAACTCTAATGAAAGCTGTGTGTCTCTTAGTCTTTTCCTACATGCTCATAGGTTTCTGTTTTCTCAGAGTCTCTTTTCTGGTCCTCTCACGGTCAAAATTACAAGAAAGACCATCAACACTGTCAGGGTCTCTGCATTGCTGCTGATTGTCTCAGAAGTTGGGACTTGCAGGCAAAGGCCTGCTTTCCTGTGGGAGTGTCCCTTGACATGAGTTTACCTCCATTATTTTTGGATCACCCTGTTGGAAAGTGTTATGTTGATGAGTTCAGAGAGTCTGGATAGTAAACCTGGCCCTGTAGTTACCTGAAAGTACTATGAGAAGGACTCTGGAATGATAGCCCAAGAGTTTCCAGACTGGATCAGTAAGTCCCAAAAACTCCTTTGGGTCTACCTCATAGGTTAAGGCTCCTTTGTTTTCTGCTTTAGCATAGTGTTTCACCACCATCACCTCCGGTTTTAATCTAGGTACAAAATAAGGCTTTGGTGGTGATCAAGCTAGCATATATGCATGTGTATGCAAATATGTACAAATATAGATATATATATTCAATCCCATTATTTCGTCTATAGTAATTTGGATTAATTTAAATCTTTACTCTGTTATATTACTAAGTATTCCTAAGTAAAACATGTTCAGTCTGTATACTGTTACTTGTATGTATGTTTTCAAGGCTGACCAAACTGGTTTGACTTTCCCTAGGAAAAAAAAAATATGTATTCACATACAAAGCTCAAGCAAGATGACAGAACTACAACTACAATTTACCAGAACCAACCAAAGTTAAAAATCAGAGCACAGAGCCATTTGTCCCAAGGCAAGAAATAGGAGTCTCATCTGCTATATACTGAATGGCCATGTCCCTCCCAAAATCCCTATGTTGAAACTCAATACAATTGCATTACAAAAACAGGTCTTTAAGAGATAATTAGGCTGGGAGGGCTCTGCTATGTATGAAACCAAAGCCCTTAAAAAGAGATCTTAGAAACTATTTGGTAAGAGAAATAGGAGAAGCCAATGTGGATCAGTTGTGATCAGATACACCATAAGCATGTATAAAATCTATTATTTTGTACAATTATTAAATACTAATAAAAACTGAACAGATAAAAAAGAGACCCTGAAAAAGAAGACAATATGTTTGGCACATAGAGAGGTGGGGATGGATCTAGAAGTGTTAAGGGAAGGTTTTGGAGGTAAATATGATCAAAATACATTGAATGGAATTCAATATATTTTGAATATATTAATATAAAAATATATATTAATATATTAATAAAAATATATATTTTCAAAACAAAAACCATGAAAAGTTTCCTTGACACTCATTCATACAAATACATAGTGAGAATGAGAACCTGCATGCCATGGTCACCCTCGAATTTTAGATTTCCTATCCTCCAGGCTGTTAAAAATTAGTGATTATTATAAACCACTGGTTTGTGATATTCTATTGCAACAATTCAAATAAACCAAGACACAGTCATAATGCAAGCCAAGCTATAAGAAGCATACACAACTTCCACTCAGGGATAGAAAGTGAGGAGGATGGTGTAAGAACAATAGATGCTTTGAAATAGATACTGTCTCCTTCGGAACTTCACTGCTCTATAAACAGACAGTGGAAATGTTTTGGCGAGTGTTAGTCCAGGACAGGAACATTTGCACAGTGGGCCCAGTCAGGAGTGCAATGGTGAATGTAGAATGCTTGCCCTGTAATAAGAACTGCCCACCATGAGAAAGACCACCTTGATTATGAGACATAAGGTATGGGAGGAGACCTTTCTACCAAATTTCAAGTTGATTATTCCCACACTCTCAACAATTTACAACAATAATAATAATAGTGATGATGATGATGATGATGATGATGATGATGATGATGATGATGATGATGATGATCTGTGACTCTGCCTTACCACTCCTTGCCTATTTATGGCTTTATCCTGACTTAAAGGTCTCCTTGTATGATTCCAGGTGTTCTTCACTGGAAATCAGCAAATCTATCTTCTTCCTCTATGCTGGGGGCAGGGCATCCATTCCTTTAGACAAGATGCTGATATTCACCAGAAGCAAAAACAAGAGCAAACTCTCACCTCTTAATTAGACTTAGCATGCCTTCTTGTTTCCCAATGTATTATAAGATATACTTATTCCCCTAAACCAGTACACAAAATGAGGCAGAGAACCAGGAAGAAAGAGGGGAAAAGAGAGCAGTTTGCTTTCTACTTTTTAAGCCAGGCATTTTAGGAAGCATATCCTATTTTTAAAGAAACAATACAAATCTAAAAGTCAGATGGTACTTCCATCAAACCCTTCCAGAATTTTGTTGTTTTAGAATTGGGAGTGCTAGAGAATGTTATGAACAGATGGTCTCAAAAAAAGCAGGGTGCCCCCCGGAATAAGAATGTGGTTGCTCTTATTATCTCATTCCTGAAACACCTCATCAATTCCAAATTGCTCTCTCTACTTCCTACACATTGTCCCCTTTCAAATCTATTCTCATCCTATCAGACGTTTGGTCGGGGGAATCAATCCATGTTTGATTTCCTCCCTTTCTCAACAATCTTACATAAAATCTAAATTTCTTACCATAGCACCCTAAGTCTTATCTCATATGTTTCTGATCCTATTTCCAATTGCAGTACTATCATTGGCATGAGCTAAAATATCTTCCTCAAGCTACAAACTAAATGTCTAAGAAATGCTATTAATTTTGCTATAACACCATATTATCTGTGGCAGCTAGAGTAATAAGCCTCTAGCTCTTTCCCAGAGCAGTATTGTCAAAAAATCCCAAAGGAACCAATAGTTGGCCTCTGATCCAAAATATAGCCCTCAAATTAAGAAGCATTTTTATTGTGAGCAGTGGAATTTTTAAGAAACCTATTTAGAATGGCATTTGCATTGTAGAAAAGGAGATTTGAGCCAGGATTTTAATGAACATAATAAAAATATACTGCAAATAAACAGTGACCAAACACCTAGCCTATGACTACTCTTGGTTGTAGTTATGCAGTGGTTTTGAATAGACCCAGGGTCTTAGGCTACTGTTCTTCTCTTAGAATGGTCTCCTTATTTGATCAGATAGCTGTAAATCCAGTTGCAAAATTGACCGTTTGGCCCTAGCTCACAAAAAGGTGGTGAAAGAATGGGACTTTCCTGTCTTGTGTTCTTAAGGCATTCTTCTGATCCGTTGCAGCACAATTCATCTCCTCATCTGTCTGTCCCTCTCTCTGCCCAGTGCTGCTCACATTCAGTTCCCTGCCCACAGCTAGAACTTGATCAGCTAATAGGATTATACTCTCACACACAATGCCATTATTTATCTTATTAAAAGTGACAGCTCAATGACTCAGACCCCCTGAACATGGATCTCAGTTAGAAGGCCTGGGCAGTCTAAGGGACCTCGGACAGTGGAACCAGGATGTATCCCTGGTGCACAAAAGGACTTTGGGAGCACATTCCCCATGGAGGAATACTCCCTTAGTCTAGAGGCAGGAGGAAAGGCCTAGTCCCTACTCCAAATGACTTGACAGATTCAAATAACCCCTCCTGGAAAGCATCACCCTACATGTGAGAGGGGAAGGTGGGGGGGGATATGAGAGGGTAGAAGAGAGGGAAGGGGGAAGGAAGGAGGGAGAGGGAACTGGGATTGATATATAAAATTAAAAAAATAAATATTTTTTAAAAGACACTTATCCAGTTCTTATAGGCCAAAAAACAAAGATATTAAAAAAAAAAAAGTGATAGGTCAAATATAAGTAATTATCACCACTTCTTGAGCCTCAAGTTTCCACCGGTATGAATATCTATTGCAAGAGAATGTAGGGTTTCCACATAAGGAGGAACACTTATTAGCAGCACAATATGTGCTCTGTGAGAGGTTTATAACGTAAACAAAGTAGATACAGGGTCAGCTTCATGGGTGGGTGAGTAATGAAAACAATCTCAGGAAGCCCCATTCCAGAAGGCTCTGCACTTGATTAAAAGCTCTGATGCTAAGAACCCTGAAATCCTCTCTAGTCTTCTCTTTAGGTGTGTGTTGTGTGAACGATTTCAGAGTGCTAAAACAGCAAGCATGTGAGCAAAGTGAATTCGTCCCCGTGTCAGCTGTAAGTTGCCAGCCGTTTGCACTTGACCTTCTTAGCTTTTATAACATGCTTCCTTCACCTTTCTGACAGTAATCTCTAGCAATTACAGCAGCTGCTTTCTCCACTCCAGCTTTGAGAAAGACCTTAAACTCACATTCTTTTCCTCACCAAATAGCGCAAGCCTTTCCTTTTTCTCCTTTCTCTAGCTGCAGCACTCACTTAACAGCAAGCAGAGGCCCTGCCACAGACTGAATGTTATGCTGCCTTGACATTCCCCCACTCAACATATTGGTCCATTGCTGGTTGCTTTTTAATTCAGCCTCATTCAGGTTTTCATGACATGAACAAAGCATAGCCAGTTTTTTTGGTTTGTTTTTTTTATATATGTATAACATGAATGAGAGTTCTCAATAAAGTACCGTTCCCCTCTGACTTGGCCTTCCATGCTCCAAATTTCTCTCAGTATTCTAATGTCCCAGATGTTCCAGATGGCCACCAGAATGATCCATTAAGCTCTATTCTAGGATTTCCCTTTCCTGCAGCTCCAGTGTCTTCCACTGTCCTCCCTCAAGCCAAAGGCTTATGAACTGTGGGGTCAGGTTATCACAGTAACGGTCCCACTTCTCAGCACTGATTTCTGTATTAGTTACTTTTCTCATTGCTGTGATAAGGGCATAACAAATACAACTTGAGAAATGAGGGTTAGTTTCTGGCTCGTGGTTTGGAGGAATACAGTTCATAAAGATAAGGGAGACGCGGCAGCCAGAATGTACAGCTATGGGTCACAGTGAACCCTCAGTCAGGAAGCTGGGAGAGACAAACACTTGTCCTCATCTCCCTTCCTTCTGTTTCTGTTTTTATTTAACATGAGACCCTAGCCTCGGAGATGGAGCCACACACAGTCGGGGGAGTGAATCTTCTTGCCTTACTTAAGTCCTACTGGGAAAACGCTCATGGACATATTCTCCATGGTTGCTCTAAGTCCAATGAATAACCCTGTTACATCCTTTCATTCATCTTACTGAGTGCAATGACTAGAGAAAGGAGGGAAGAAGGCAACCCAAAGGTCCTTCTCATTACAATCCTCGGTTATTAGTGAGGGGAGGATGAGAGCTAAGGATAATGTCCACGTGTTAAAAAGTAAGATGAAAAGTTACTTTGCACATGTTTAATGCTATGCTGTTGAGAATAAAATACATTTGCATGCCTGGAACACGAAGCCCTATATACATTAAATGCCTTATTAAATATGCATACATTTAGTCATCATATGTTGACATTATATAATAAAAACACACATGGTAAAAAGCTATGCAAATGTTTACATTTTTATTTTCTTCTGAACTTAAAACAACCAATTATATTCTCAAAGCAATGGAATTTTTAGAATAAAATATTTATTAATAGTACTTTTTCCTAGTTTTTTAGCCTGTTTTCTGAATCTCACAAATTGTCTAGCGGGAACTGTTACTCTACATCTGTACATTTTTTAAAAGAAAGCTAGTAAAATTAGTTAACTTTTCCAAGATCACAGAACTAGCAAGAGGTGGATACCATAAGCTGTGTCTCCAAAGATATCACTCTTTCAATATTGTTACCAAATCATACTTAGGGGAAAGTCCAAAGGAAGCTACAAGCTTGAGACTAAGCCTGTTACTCCAATTCCTTCCTACATAGAATTGCTTGAAGTAAAGAACTGGTTTAAGGCCCACCACCCACCTCACACACTACGAGCTAAGAGAGCAGTCCCAGGAAATGAACCTCACATTGAATCACTAATCTGGGGTCTAGTGTATCAGTTTATCAAGTCTGGGGGCTTGAAATCATTGATTTAAATATAAGTACATTGTATCTAATTGTCACAAAGACCTTCAATTTTCTTTCAGTTCCTCTTTTTTCCCAAATCTCACTTATTTCACGTATAAATTGAGTCACATAAAAAAAATTATTTACTATGAATACTATGTCATAATTACCACCCAGATGGTTCAAATAATTATGTCAAGGTGATCATAATCCAAAATTTTATTGATTGCTGACTAGTTCATTTTTCAACCTGGAACTTCACAGCACCTTATTGTATAAAAGACTTTGAACCTCTAAGAATTTACCTCTTGACCTCAGCAAACATTTTTTCAGATTCCCAGAAACAGCGTCTATGCCACTTTCATATCTTCATAATCACTCTGAAAACTCTGAGTTGGCAGTCTACACTAAGAGTTAAGAGAACATAATTCATTTCTGTAACCATAAATGGTAGGTAAGAAAGTTATCTTTTACCACACCTGTAATTGGTAGGAGAAGTATGCTTCTAAAACCAGAAAATATAATTAAGATAGATTTTTCTATTTATCTTCTGGAAAAGAAGTCACTGTGTTTTAGTGTTACACATATACATGCATGTGTACTTACATATACATGAAACTGAGTTGCTTTCTATCTCTAGAATTAAAGAGAAATCTCTACCACATAGATAAAATATTTGTGTCAAAATTTTTATCATAGAACTTCCCCCTTTGAGATCTTCAGGCATCTGAATGCATTATATTTTCTAGTTATTTCCATAGATACAAGCATTGCTGTCAAGAGAATTTCCTCTAAGAAGGATGTGGCAAAGATACTACTGTCAGAAGAACAGTGACTTATCAATGACAACAATGAATTTCTGCAATTCATTCCTGAATGTGTTAAGAATAACACTACATAAATAATTCTTACTTGAACAACTTGAAAGATATGCATAAACATAAACTGTATTTAAAGGTTTTGAAATTATAATGTACATGAAGTCCTAAAGATACTTTTTTGATTTTTGAATCCACAGAGTCTCACTGCTTACCCAACAAAAAAAATAAAATTAAAAAGAACACATAAAATCTACATCTTTTAGACCAACCTAAATGTTCTATCTTATCACATTTCTTAAATTAGAAGAGGAATTGTGATTCCCTTTATGTCCAAAATTTTCTCATGTTTTTCAGGAAAAAAAGTACACACACACACACACACACACACACACACACACACACACACACACACACCAAAAAAAAACAATGTGATGGTTAATTTTAACAGTTAATTTAACTAGATTAACTACCTCCTAGAAAAGTGACAAAGCATTATTTTAGAGCATCAGAATACTGAACAAAAGATCACCACTCTTGCCTGTTGTAACTTGGGTTGCTAGCTATGAAACAATGCCAACAGGCCAACACCATGAGGTCACTCACACAGACTATTGAGAGGCCATGGCCAACAGAAATTAAGGTTGATCATATCACCCAGGACCCACTTGCCAGCCACAAGAATGAACCACTGTATGGACAAATTCTGTTTACTTCAAGCACTCCAATGACTGGCCATGACTTACATTTTAATCACATCCTCTCTATGGCAGAATGAGGTAAACTGATTCTAAATTTGCAGCTCATGGACACAGATTAAATGATCAGTTTTAAAGTGTCAACATTTTTAGTGTGCTACACAGTGACAGATATCTAACAAAATTGTCTCTCTAACCTGATAAATAACTATTTAAACATTAGGCATTTATAACCAATGACGAACTAGTAGAAATTCACTCTTTCCCTTACAAACTGATAAACTCAATTTTATCAAATCACCCAAAGTACTGAGTCTCAAGGAGATGAGCTACTCCCGCTAGATAAAGTCACAGCAGCATTACTCACCAGATGGCAATTTGTTAAGTTGCTCGGAATGTTAAATGCATTCAAGGAGCCAAGCTAAAATTAAATGGTTGGCTCATGAAGATAGAATCAAAAGAAAGGTCTTTAGGCTGGTGGCATAAGCCAGTGGCACAGCTAGATACCTGGGAGGCTGTGGCAGCAAGATTTCAAGTTCAAGGCCTCCCTTAGACTATAGTGTGAGTTCAGAGTCAGCCTGAGCAACTTAGTGAGGCCTGCCTCAGAATAAGAGATAAAATATGAACTAGGTACATAACTCAGGGGCACAGTCTAACATTCATGAGGACCTAAGCTCAATCAATTTTCATCACTAAAAAATAAAAATAGAACCCATGTGTACCAATCACTACAACATAGTAATTGGCAACACATATCCATCCTGCATGCTATATTTTCGTTGCAAACCATCCAATCTGATAAAAATAGTGGTTGTTCAAAGATCTATGTCTTGGGCAAATAATATTAGGTATTTATGTTTGTATAAGAAAGCTGCTTTTTACTGTCATGTAGAGTTTTATTTCCTTTATATACAAAAGTAAAACTGCATCATGATAAATGTCTGAGAATAGGAAATTATGCACATACTGGGAGTCTATGCAGTTTCTTAAAATTAATACCACATATACATCTATTGACAAGTATTAAATGTGTGCCTTTTAAACACTGCATATTTTGTGGTTGCATTTCTTAAAAGTTTGTGTTTAATGAACAATAATTTGTACATACCAAAATTTCAAATATAAAAATAAGACATATAATTAGGTAGACTTACAGAATAAAGTCACAAAACTAGGGGATCTGAACTTAACATTATTTCTCCACAAAACTAAGGAAGTGGGACTGAGTTTCTTCCTCATTTTTAGGAAAATTTCTGTCAGAGATGTAGTCTGTGATCTTCCCAGGATGCTCGGTAGAGTAGCAGGTCCTTTGCTCTTCAGTTTTCCTATAGCACTAACCACTATGTCAACAAAAGGTCCAACATTGAGAGTCTACTTCTGGCAAGATTTTCACAGTTAGTCAGTTTGCAGCTTGTCTCAGAATTTCTTCCTCATAAGACTTTTAGGTTATATTCTTACATTCCACTCCTTAGCCACACCCTATGCTCAGTATCACAGATAGTCGATTCCATATGTGTATACTGATTTCTGGAGAGAGGAGTATTTTCAGATGACAAAAATTCTGAAAATAGAGGCTGGAGTGATAGCTCAGCAGTTAAGAGCACTGGCTGCTCTTCCAAAGGTCCTGAGTTTAATTCCCAGCAACCACATGGTAGCTCACAACCATCTGTGAGATCTGGTGCCCTCTTTTTGGCCTAAAAGCATACACACAGACAGAATACTGTGCACAATAAAAAAAATTTTAACTTTGAAAATATGATCTCTCAGGATATTCAAACCTCTCTTTGCTACAGACACCCTGGTGATTGCTGGAATGTTCATCAGATACATACAATTGCATCTAGAAAGTGTCATTTAAGGGAAAAGGAAAGAAGTCATGCTTTCTGTAGCTAATGACAACATTCAAGTAGCTGTCTCAAATTGGTAGAACCTGTATAGATAGTATGTCTAGGGTGTCCTTAATAAACAATAGAACTACGGCAGTTATTAAGAAACTCTGGGTCTGAAGATGCAGCCAACTTCATAGAATATTTGCCTAGTGAGTGTGAAGAAGTGTGTTCAATTCCCCAACATCCCAGGAGTCAGGGAGAGATGGCAGAAGAGTCAGAAGTTCAAGGTCATCCTCACCCACATATGAAAATCAAGACAAGACCAGAATACATAAGATAGGCAGACAGGCAGAAAAAGCCCTAAGCAACACTGTAATATCACTAAATTTTCAGGAAAGGAACTAATAGACACTCTCCCAGCCATCTCTCCTTTCCACAATCAGAACAAACCATTGATCTACCCAGACATACCAGCATGGTTCTTGCTGAAGATGCCATGGGAACCAACTTGCTCCAATTTTCCTATTCCCAAAATGCATCTCCCTCTTATAATTATAAAAAACACACCCAGAAGGCCCAACCATAAAAGTTTCTATGCTTTTATTTTTTCAATTACCTCCTCCTCAGATCCTCCACTCCCTTTTAGCTGCTATTTTTTTCACCGCAAATGTGTGAATTCATTTTAATGTCTGATAATCTGTTTGCTGGATAATCCTTCCCAGGGGGTTTAAATTTTTTTTCAGGTAAAAATGCCTGTCTAGACATATTTCAGGCTTCAGAGGTTTCTGATAAGGTCATGATTTTTAAACTTCAGTGTGTGTAAGAATCCTTAAGAGCTTACTTAAAGTGCTATTCCCTGGTCTCACTCTGACAGGTTTTTAAACCATTAATCTAAGGTAGGATCCATAAACTTGCCTTTATACCAAACAATTTCTTATCCTTCCTGCTATTTATAGAATAGAAGCAAACAAATAATCACTCTGAGGATGTGTTTATAATAATAATAATAATAATAATAATAATAATAATAATAATAATAATAATAAAGAAGGTAACACAGAACTAAAGAAGTTTAGGTTACCAGAACCCAGGGCAATTCTGCTACTGCTCCATCTGCCGTCCACCCTTCATCATTATATTTGCAAATATAGCTATTTCCAAACCATTCACAAAATCTCTATGAATCACCCTGTAGGTTCAACCTAGACTTACTCAGTATTTAATAGATTGCCTGCCCAGTGAGCTCGCAGAAGTGGCCTGCCTCCATGCCTGTAAGGCTGGAGTTACAGGCATACATAATCATGCCCAGCTTTATATAGCCCCTAAAACCTCCCTACCTCCCATCCCACCAACTTCGTTTGGTTTGCTCTCTCTCTCTCTCTCTCTCTCTCTCTCTCTCTCTCTCTCTCTCTCTCTCTCTCTCTCTCTCTCTCTCTCGTCTCAAACACACACATACAGAAGCAAAGATCTAAACAAACAAGCACAATAATAAGACAAAAAATGCCAAAATGGAACAAAAAGGATTAAAAATAAATAAAAATAAAAAGCAACCAACTCCTCCTGGACATAGGGCCTGCTCTGTGACTGATAAACCCACTGACACTCCATTGAAGGAGGCTGATGTTTTTCCCTTTCTAGTTGGGATTGAAATGATGCTTTAGTCACTGTTCTATTGCTGTGAAGAAAAAATAACATGACCAAGACAACTCTTTAAAAAGAAAGCATTTAATAGGGGATGGCTTACAGTTTCAGAGGGTAGTCCATTGTCATCATGTCAGGGAGCATGGTGGCACACAGGCAGAAATGGTGTTGGAGATGTAGCTGAGAGTTCTACCTCATAATCCATAGGCAGAGGAGCAGCGAGGAAGAGGGAGAGAAGGAGGGAAGGAGAGAGGGAGGGAAGGAGAGAGGAAGAGAGGGAGGGAGGGAGGGATTAGGCATAATACAGGATTTTGAACTCTCAACATCTGTATCTACTCCAGTAAGACCACACTTCCTTACCCCTGATGACTAAGCACTCAAATAGATAAGCCTATAGGGGCTATTCTTATTCAAACTACTGTAGACCCCATGTCCACTTCCTCCTATAAGTGCTGGCATCCTTTCTGGCTTGAATCTGTGCAAGCCTCATACATGCTGGCACAGTCTCTATGAGTTCCTAAGTACATCAGCTCTGTTGTGTCTGAAAGACGCTATTTCCCTGGAGTTACTTATCACCTCTGACTCTTACAATCTTTCCAAAGCCTCTTCTGCATAGATTCCTGAGCCATGGGGGAGGGGGGGTTGATGAAGACATCTGTCTCATTTAGGACTCAGTGCTCCAAAATCTCTGTCTCTCACTCTGTACATTGTCCAGTTATGAGTCTCTGTGTTAAATTCCATTTACTGGTAGAAGGTTCTCTGGTGTGTGCTGAGTGAGACAACAATCTAAGGATCTAAGGGTATAGCAGTATGTCACTACGAGTTATTTTATTGCCATAATCCTTTAGTACATTTGTCCATTTTTTAACGGACAGAAAAACTGCACTTTAGCTCAGATGACCTTTATTACAACCAGGATGTTGTTCTCCAATCCTGAAAGTTTCTCTGGTAGGTGGATCTATGTATCAGATTCTTGACCTGAGTTTTTCCTAGTCTGTCTTCCCAGTCTACCCATAAATTCCCATGTTTGTATATTTCCCATCTCTGGTGACCTCAAGCTTCCCTTACTCTGTAATGTGAACTCTTCTGTCACTATTCTTTCACAAGTTGTTGGTTGACCACTTATAGCTTTTCAAATCTCAGTTTTTGGGGGATAAAACCCAGAAACACACCAGATGTACTCAACATAAGAATCACAGGTATTAAGCAAATACCTATAGATTAAGTATTAATTAAGCAAACTTTCCTATAGATAACCAGGCATGGTAGTTCATGCTTGTAATCTTAGCACTTGGGAGGCTGACAGGAGAAACAGTGGTTCAAAGCCAGCGTCATATACAAAGCAAGTTCAAAGCCAGCTTAGGAAACACAAGACTCAGTCTTTATTTTTCTTAAGAGTACTGCTATTAAAATCACCCGGTTATCAGTGACAGGGGCAGTTTCCCAGACATCTCCATTCCGATTAGTCTGCTTGAGAAGGAAGTAGTCTCTTTAAATTTTTTATTATTTATAATTTTATATATGCATCTAATATGTTTTAAACAAATCAATCCCCAATTCCTAGCTTCTCAGGAGGCAGAAGCAAGAGAATCACTTCATTCCAGGAATTTGGGGCTGTAGGGGGCTAAACGCATTCCCATATGAAGTTAGGCGTCAATATGGTGACCCCCGCCAACGGAGGACATCACCAGTTCAGCCAAGGAGGAGTGAATTGGCCCAGGCCAGGGGTGAGCTTTATTTTTGATTAATGTTTCAGGTGATTACAATAACCTAGCAATTTGGGGACCACTATCTCACACTAACAGTTTCAACGTTAAGATACCTTTCTTTTAGATTCCATGCCAGGCTGAGTATTTAAAGCAAAGGCTGAAGCCAGTCAGCACCAGAGAAGTAACCCTCAGAAGAGGAGCTTAACAAGGAAGTCCTCTCATATTACATTTTCACATAAAAATATCTTAAACAATGAGTGTTCATTTAAAAAAAAATACCTGAGCCTTAAGACCATGTTAAAAGAGAGATTTTTTTCACTGCTCTTTTAGGAAATGAATTACTTAAGTTCTTGAAATTATGTTTCAGACTTAGCCTCATAATAGCATTGTTTGACAGATAGATTATAAACATAAGGTCATCCAAACTTACCATCTTTGAAACATTACTCTAGGTGTAACAAGTGCTGAAGTTTATTCTGAATATTCTAAGGTCTTCCTCATAACTTAATAAATCCCTTCTAAGTCTCAGAATACCTTTGGCATTCATTTTTTAGTAGTTTATAAAAAATCAGAGTCCCTAAAAACAGTCAATGAGACTGCATGGAGAGTTTCAAATTTGAGGCTAATCAAACCAGCCACCTGGTATCACTCCACTTAAAAACTTTTTGGCACTAATAAAATCAAAGGGCTCTTAACTTAATGAATTTCAGTCACTTTTTAATAAATTGTTTAAAACTTTGAGGAATACAGCTGGAAGTTGGAAGCAGAAGATGCTGGGTGATGTCCATTTTGTGCATATAACTGTCTAGAACTTGTCTGTTTGGTGAGGCCATCATTCTTGGGGATATAAGTCAAAGTGCTAGCAGTTTTTAGGATGTTCCAAGGGGTAATGAAAAAGAGCACTAGGTCTGGGAGAAATAAAACCTGAGTTCAAACCTTGGCTGTCATTTAGCAGCCACGTGACACTGTACTGACAAAGCATTTCTGTACCCCAACTGAAAAGAACCTTAGCCACTCTTACTTCTAATTTGAAAAATTGTTCTGTATTTACGTTTTCAAGTGGAAAGATAAATTGCTAGTGGAAATGCTGCATAGACCACAAATTGCTATGCAATTTACTATTTTCCAACTCTGCCTTATTAAATAATACACATTTCATATCACAGAAAGCATGTTTATTAAATATTTTTGTTATGTTCCATTGATCCATTCAAAGCTTTTATCAATCTGTCTGCCAAGTTTCAAGATCTTTAGCTCCATAAGGCCTTTGACCCTCTTTGGAGCCAGACCAGCACAGACTTTTGTGCTGACCCAGCTTATGAAACATTCTCCATCCAAAACAACTCTTGCCATGACTACTCTATGCATTACTGTAGATCTTGGACCCTGGGAGAAAACATACTACAATTTGTAGTTATATTTTGTTTGTAACCTAACAAATAAAGCTTGTCTGAAGATCAGAGTGCAGAGCTAAGTAACTAGTTAGCTACATACATACATACATACATACATACATACATACATACATACATGCATACATACATACATATATACATACATTCTAAGCTATTAGTTAGCCATAGAGGACAACCAGGGCTTGCCAAACCTTTAATCCTAGTCTTCAGGAAACAGAAGCAGATAGATCTCTGTGAGTTTAAGAATGCCCAGGGCTACATAAGCATGAATCAGTCTAAAAGACAAACAGAGCTCACACCTTTGATCCCAATACTGGAGATGGCACACCTTTAATCCCAGTGCTAGAGAGGAGTATCAGGCAGGAGCTCAGTGCAGTCTCTCTGAGGACAGGATTGCCCCGCTTTGGTCTGAGCCTTGGTAGAAGTAAGAACTCTCTAGTGACCCAATATTTGTCTCTGGATGTTTACTATTCATGCTACAACAATTATTCTGCTAAATGAACACAGCAATAAAAATTATTCCTAATCACATATTGCTGTACCCATGAATAAGTGCATTGCTGAGCCCGCATCAAAGCTTTTTATTTCAGCAGATGGGAATGAGCACTGAGATACACAAGTGGACAACATGCCATGAGTGAGAGTCTTTGTAGCACTCAGCCCTCAGTGAAAAAAAAATATATACATACATGTACATATACATATACTTACATACATATATATTCTTTCCCCTAAGGCTCTGGGATCTATGCAAAAGAAACTGAATAAAGACTTTAAGAGCCAGAGGTGGTGGATGACTGTAGGGAAACATCATTTTCCAGACACATCTGGGCTGATACACATATGACCTCAGAGAGTCTGTGACAGCATGCACAAGATGTGCACAGATTCAAATCAGATCAAGTCCCAGCAAGAGAAGAGACTAAAACGAGCACAAAGTCCTACCTGTCACCAATAAGTTATTTGTAACTGACAACTGATGAAAGGGGGAATTTTTTTTTCTTCAATGGAGTGACACTGGGTAAATCAATCACACCCCAGGACAAGCAGGCCCTACACCCAGGAGTATCTATCTGGCCATCACAAAACACACTCTCCATGGGTTGTTTTGTTTTTATTTTGTTTTGTGGGGGTTTTTTGTTTGCATTAGGGGGTTATTGTTTGAAGTTGGGTGGGTAGAGAGTGGGAGATCTCAGAGGACATGGGGGAGAGGAAAGAGTATGACCAAGATATTGTATTAAAATTTTTTTAAAGAAAATTGCATCTAATAATAGCTGAGCCAGCAATGGGCCAGAATATTGCTGCTGTGCCCCCTTCCCACTTGCTGTACTCACTATCTATGAAGGGTGTAAGCAAATACTACAAACACTTGAGTAAAATCAACAGTTCAATAAACATCAACTATCCATCCAAAAATCTCCTTTCAAAGGATTCTCCTCTCTTGACTTAAAGAGGCTGCTCTAAGGAGAGCATTCTAGACCTCAGGAGAAATCAGTATTTCATACAAGTGCCTAGCAATTCTTTGACAAATGAGGGGAACTTGTACTCTTCATCTTTGGCCTTGAAGATGTATCCAGAGTTACATATCAACATAAAAAAAAATTACCCAACATAGGCTATATACATGTAACTTTATAAAAATGGATTTATGTATATACATTAATAAGCAGAATCTATTATGCTTGTCTGTTGGTCCTTGATACTGACATAAATGAAACTATGAAAATGATAAAAAATAAATCCCTGTCTTTTAAAAGGCTGCCATCCAGCAGGGATAATAAGCTATGTTAACAAATGACTGTAATAAGAAGCATTGCAGATACCACAAAAGGGACAAAAACAAAGCATTAGAGATGAAAAGAAAAGGGGAAGTTTGCTTCCAATACTGAGGGCAGCAGAACGTTTATGAAGATAGGTTTAATTTCATCCTGATTCTGAAGAATTCAAGAGAATCTCAATAATCCAAAAATGGAGGTGGGGTGGGACACATATTCCAGAGACAAGAAACAAAAGTCCAAGCAGAGACTGAAAGCACTGGTGTTTCTACAGGGAATATGGAAGGATCGTGCCTGTTACATGGGGGCTGCACTATTCCTCGGAGAATTTGGTATTTTTATGATAACAACAGTAAAGACAGCTAAAGCACTAAGGATTTCAGTTCCTTCATTGTCTTGTTATTAGGCCACTGTGGAAACATCTTGGGAACACATCACAAAAGGTAGCTGGAGAATTCGGACAGTTTATTTGGCAGTAAGAACACAATGAAAAATGCATTACGAGATGCCAAGCCCTGCAAAAGCTAAAGGCAAGACGGAAAGCAACTAGAAACGTGCAAAGATCCCTGCCTGAACTAAGACCAGGGTGTGCAAATGCAAAGGAACACACCAATACAGGCCATAATCACTAGACTTTGAGCCTTCAGTCTATCAGTCACCCTGATCACACCAGTTAAGCCTTGCTGGAGAGGCTTTGGGTTGACTGTTCCCTAGTGATGAAGGATTTGCGCTGAGAATACAAATTCCCACTTCTTAGCCCTGACAAGGCTAGGATAATGCCTTTTCAAAGAGGTTGTCTAGTGTTAAGGGTCCAGGCTGAAGTCATAGAAAGAAGCAAAGTTAACGAGCTCATGAGGGAATAGAGCACACCAACAGAGTTTACAAAGGGTTACAGGTTGTCAGGATGCTTAATTGGCTTGACAAAGGAAAGGGATGGAAAAGTGACTCATTTTCCTGATCCTGCCTCCAAAATAAATCTGCCCATTCCAGCAAAATGTCCAACTTCTTGAGGCTGGCAATCATCTGTAATAATTTAAAAGTTTAAAAAAAAACTGAGCAGTAGTAGTACATGCCTCTAATCCCTGCAGAAGCAGGTGGACCTCTGAGTTCCAGAACAGCCAGGGTTACACAGAGAAACCCTGTCTCAGAAAACAAAAACAAAAAGTGGGGGAAAAAATGAAAGAAAGAGAAAAGGGCTAACTATAGGTAGTAAATACTTAGACTATACTGTGCTAATTTTAAATGCTGTCCAGAAATCAGTTTCTGTACTAGATACACTAATAATGTGTCAATCCATGACCAAGAATTTTTAATATTCTGGTCTATAGTCATTGTCGTCATCACTAAAAGCACCACCTTTAGTGGCTACCTTAGATCTGATCTATCATCCTGTTGTTTTACAAATTTCACTTTGATGCCAGATACAATGAACTATCAAATGTTGTGATAGTAAATCAAAAGGAAAATACGGAAAACAGAAGACACCATCACTGGCAAACGAAGGTCATCTTTGGAGAAGCAGAAACACCTGCATTCCAGCTTTGCCAGGATTACTAGCAGGCAAGCACACACTCCTTCAGTGGTACAGGACTGACATCTAGAGGCTTAGCCTCATGACTGCAAATTATAACAAAAACAAATTGAAAACTCTAAAATATATGCAAATACAATTCAAGTAAAACAGGAAATGTGCAAAACTCTCGAATATGTTCAAGTAATTCCTACTGCAATAGGAAATGAAAATAGCTTTGGAGTCAAAGGAACAAAGATAAAAGGCTGTTCAAAGGAAAAAAATGTACATTCCCCCAGAAACATGAAATCAAAAGTTAAGTCCACCAGCTGTGAAACTTGTAGCAAAATAAGGATCAAGATGTAAGAAAACCCTAGTACTAGGCTTGAGAAACCTTCTTTTATACTGTTGTTCAGGGTAGTCCAAGAGACTCCCAAAATAATATAGGCATTGCTGTTGTCTTTGGTTGCCTTCCAGAGATTGTAGGTAAGTTCCTATTGCTGAAGACACCACACCTTTCAGGCACCGAAACTGGAAGATCTGAGCTGAATCTAACCTGAAAGTCTACTTCTTGCAGTCTATCTTTCATAGTACCAAATGGGTGGGGAAGGCCAAGGGAGGGGAGCAATCAATGGTCCTATGGTGTTGTGATGCCTATGAACTACAAAAATGACCAGAACAGCAAGGTATCCCTAGTGCTACTTGTTTCTTGCTGGTAACCAACAGCTGTCTAAATGGACTTGAGGCCCACGCAATAAGAGGGAAATCATCCCTGATGCTAGAAACCCAGGGCAAGCAAGGTCATGAATCTTATACAAGAACCTACTAGCACCAATTTACTATCCCCATTTTAAAATGCATCCTATATATCATATGTTTGTGTGTGATATATGTACGTACATATATGTAAACCCTTTACCTACAGATAAGTATGGCTCCCAGCCAAAGAAGCACTTGTTACAGAAAATGGTGGTCAGTACAGAAAGCCACAACAGGCCATATATCAACAGACTGGAGGTCCCGGGACCGACAGACAGACAGGCCTTCAACAGCTCTCCTGCACCTAAAGCTCAGAGAACAGCATGGGAGGGGAGGCGCAAAGACCGTAAGAGCCAAAGCAACAGGGAGTCTGCTGTGAGGCGGTGTCTCCTAGAAATGCCAAGAAGGTTACATCCTTGATAATTTAACAACATGGCTCCCTAAACAAGACCGAAATGATGATAGCATCAATGCACATACTAACTCAAAAGCAGGGAAATTCACAGTAGGCCCATCCCTAGACAAAGAACTACAAGAGAGGGAGAACTAGCTACACCCAGGGTTGAGGCCCTAACTGCTTATCAGTACAATATGGTCAGCCTGAAATCGTATTCACACAAGCCACACTAAATCCACTTAGTAGGATAGATACATATGTTCTCCTCAGGAAAAAATTCATAGGCTCCTTCAGATGTCATGTTAGACACGAAGTTAACCTGTAAGCCTTATCTGCCCAAGGACCAGAAATCTTCCTGGGATTCTGGGAGTTGTAGTTCTTAAAAATAACAATAAAGACTCACGGGAAAGTATGGTGGACTTTGGGTTTTGTCTAAAAAAGTGCTGACATGTGTCTCAGGGCCACTCAGCTGCAAAGTTTACATGGAGTAGACCTGACCAAATTCCAAATTGGTCAACATATGAAATTTTAATAAAGCTTCCTTAATTTGGACCAAAATGGTGGAACTGACTTTTCTCTGGATTAACAACAGATTTCTGTTCAAGACCTGAGTACCTATAGATCTTAAACTCACCAGGAGCGTGTAGACTAGTAGCATGGTAGAACATTTCATTTGGGGAAGGTAATGTGACAGATAAGGTTACTGTCCTCCAAGATGTAGAATATGCAATTCACCCAACTGCAGACCTATGAGCCCATAGGGACACAGAGCCAAAGTGCACATGTGGATTTTTTCCTTGTCTGTAGAATCCGCAGTGACTGTATATGCAGGATCCATGTGTGCTTTGTTTCTGTTAAGTTTAAAATCCAGGACAAATGGCTGAGGTACCTATTTAACATACCAAAGCTGGTTCTCCCAGCATTCCTCAGTGCCTACCAGAGTATGGCCGGCACATCCTGCCCTCTAACCAGCCCAGGGGCTGGGCTGTCCTTATCCCAGAGGCTCTCCCCTATATAATTCAAAAATTTTGCTTACCCACCCCTTTTTGGACCTTTGAACTCCTGGCTGCTGTCCCTGATTCTCCTGTTTCCTCCCTTCTTCTCCTTCCCTTCTGCTCACATGGCCCAGCTCAGTCTGGTCATGACTACTCTGGACTCTCCCCAGATGTCTCTGCCTCTACCATGCTCTCCCTTTTATCTACAATAAACTTTCTCCACCATACCTAGGAGCAGTCATGCCCTTTCCTTTCCTTTTTAGTCCTCTTTTTTTTTTTTTTTATTCAGTTTCCTACCAAACTCTGCATCGAGCAGGAATCTGGTTTCTTGGGAGCTTCCATTTCCACCAGGTAGCATTCAAAGATTCACTATACTTGAGACAACACTTAGGGGGAAAAGGCCAACAACAAAAGATGTCAGGATGAAGGATGAAGGGGCTTATAGAAATGCAAGATATAAGGAAGCTCTACTTGTACCAAAAAGTCCCACTATTTACACAAAGTATATAATGAAACCTTTCTTGTGTTGGGCATATGTGCGTGGGTAGATAGGTGGGTGTTTGTGGGATCAGCAGTTTTGATGGGTGAGCATCTAGCCTATATCAACAAAGTAGTAGCAAACAGATAATGCAGGATTATGAAGCCATTGATCCTCACTGCTAGGGTTCTGTCTTCTCTTGATTATTTGCCTATTAAATGGATACAAACAACTATATATACAGTTGCTGTGTTGCTTATAACTTATAAAACATATAAAGAACTGCTACACAGTATGTAATATATTAAGGTCTACCATGTCCCTTTTAGAGATTTAGGAATCTAGGTCAAAATGTTGATGTTTGGTATTAGGCAATAAAACACAGTACTGGGGCCGTTCACATAGATCATGTGTCTCAACCCAGACTACTCAATGTATATATCCTTCAAATGGCTATACTAGACTCTGGAGAAAGACTCTTACCTTTAGCCCAACTGACTGTATCTCAACCAGGCAATGCCCCCTGATAAGTGCTCATAAAACTATACTCTGTGAAAGACAGGACTCCATCAGGCTGTGGTGATGAGAGACAGTTAGGCAGAGACAAAGAAACATAAGGAACAAAGAGAAGAAACAATAGCCATTACGTGATGTGCTGAGCTCTACTCTCCTCAGAGCAAACAGCCCAGAAGAGATCTGTTGGCATTTGGATCTCTGATTTTGGGGTTTGGCAGGGTAAAAAATGTTAGTTGGGGGAAAGGGGGAAGGACTGAAGGATAAAGTTATATATGTTTTAGAGTTGTATGTCCAAGAAAATATTAACAATATGTCTTAAATGATTGCCTATAAGGATAAAGGACACTTGAATAATAAGTCCAGCTACACGAATAAGCTGACCTACATGCTTTGATGGCAGTAGCACAAACAAGTTCATATGAAGTAACTACAGCAATCATTCTCATATCAGTTCTACTAATAAACGGCTCATTCTCACTACAAACCTTCGTCACAACCCAAGAACCTATTTGACTACTAATAACATCATGACCTTTAGCCATAATATGATATATCTCCACATTAGCAGAAATCTCTGTAACAAAAAAATTTTAATCCTTGAGGTGTAAACATGCAAATAAACAAAAGCACCCACGGTACCCTCATATACAGATAAGGAGTCAATTCAAACCTGACTTAAGCCTGTGGTCCTTAAACACTATTTAGGAAGAAAGAAAAAAAGGAAAACATATAGTGAGGAGGTCTCTAACTTTGATAATACAAATTTTTAGGTTCTCTGTAAAATCAAATGTCTAAACATGACCGGGCTAAGGACACAACCTACAATCTCGAAACATACCTAGTAATGTAAGAACAATTGTATCTGGACATAGGGAGAGGAAACATACAAAATGTTTTAAGTCACCATTTTGGTCCTACTGAAAATCTAGTGCTAAAAAAAATTTATTCATGGGGCTGGAGAGACAGCTCAATGTTTAAAAGCACTTACTGCAACAATATGATATTTGACAGAGGCCAAAAGCACCCTGGACCAGGTTGGGTGGGGGGACATCATTTGTTTGTTTGTTTGTTTTTCAAAACAGAGTTTTTCTATGTAACAGCCCTTGCTGACCTGGAACTTGCTTTGTGGGTCACACTGGCTTCAAGGTCACACAAATCTGCCTGCCTCTGCTTCTGGGATTAAAGGAGTGTGCCACCAACACTCAACTTTAAAAAAACAAACATTTAAAAAAAATGGTTCTGGGAAAATTGGATATCCACATACAGAAGAATTAAATTTTCAGGTAAATGGATTGAACTGAAAATGTCATATTGAGTGAGGTAACTCATATTCAGAGATACAAATGCCACATGTCCTATATCATTTGTGGTTCTCAGCACCAAATCTTCAGGTGTGTGTATATGTGTATGTAGATGTGTGTGTGTGTGTGTGTGTGTGTGTGTGTGTGTGTGTTATACATACATATCCTAGAATGATGCAGAAACCAGGAAGGTAAAAGGAAATACAGGTAGGAGTACTTAAATGGGAATAGTAGGATAGAGATGATATGCAGGGAAAAATAGGAAAAATGGGAGGTGGCTTTAATTGAGGAGAGGGAAGTAATGTCATTACAGAAGGAGGAAGGATGTTTGAAAAAGCCATAAAGAATCATATTACTTTCTATGTATCTAAAATTACATATAATACAAACACATGTATGTGTATAAACAAATGTACATAGTTTAAATGAAGTTATGCTTACTTGAGCTGCTAATACTCCTCCCAAAAACTATATAGACTGTCTAACAAAACTCCACACTAGGCATGAGAACTCCTTTTTAAATTGTTGGTCAGTGAAGTTCAAGAGACTCCCAAAACACTATAGTTTATTGTTGTTGCCCTTGGTTGCCTCCTAAAGGTTCAAGGTAAGTCCCAATTGCAGAAGACACCATGCACTTTGGACACAGGACTCTAGACAGGACTGACCCAAAAGCCTCCTCCCTTGAGGACTAGCTCTCCTAGTACCGTAATTTGCTATGTAACTGCCAAGGTAGGGAAACAGACAATAGTCCTACATAGCTATGACATCTATGAACCACAACGCAGCTAGCACACACAGCAAGATATTCCTAAAGGTAGGCTAGTGACAGTCACATCTTGTTAGTAACCAACTGCTGTCTAATTGGACTTAAGATTCTGCATGATACTCTAAACCTAACCAACTAACTGCAGTTATGGATCTTAGAGAAGAACCTACTAATGCTACTTACCAAGCCAATATAATTCCTAACTGTGTTCAAAATACTTATCCTTATACCCACAGATAAAGATTTCTTTCATAGCTCTGCATTTATGAAATCTACAACTAGTCAAAATGCAATGAACAACAGACCAAGAGGCACCCAGCTATAGCTGATACGTCTACTACAGAGCCCCTACACCCAAAGCTCAGGGAATATCATGGGAGAGGGAGCAGAAAGATTATAACAGCCAGAGGCTCAGGAGTAGGCTGTTTCATTAATGTTTCATTAAGCACTAACTGAAAACGCAAGTATTATTATAATAATATCAAAAAACCTTAAAGCAAAAAATAAAACTAAAAGGTAAGGATCACCATGAGAATAAAGAAACTATAAATTTGTATTTTCTTAATATTCTCTTTCCTTCCTCTTCCTCCTTCCCCCTGCCCCATGTGTCTGTGTGTGTGTGTGTGTGTGTGTGTGTGTGTGTTTACATATCCAAGTGTGGACAGAAGACAACTTGTGGGAGTCAATCTCTTCCTTCCACCACATGGGTCCCAGGGATGAAGCTCAAGCTGATGGGCATGGCAACAAGCACCTTTACCCACTGAGCCATCTCCCCACCCAAAGAAACTATTCTTGAGTTCTATCTTGCCAGTAAGCTGTGGCTCCATGATACATACTTGGAAAGTACAATTTAGGAAATTGCACTTAACTGAATTCCCTTACATCTACAGTTTACAGAAATGTTCAAGTATTTGTAACCTGAGAAGTTACTGTTGACTTCTTTTACTCTTAAGGATTCAAAGAAAAGCAAAAACTACCTGATGCTTCTCACTAAAATCTGGCATTTGAGCCCTGGAGCCTTGGCTAATCATCATTCCCCTAAGAGCAATATTAAAAATAAAAATTAAAGAGAGAGAGAGAGAGAGAGAGAGAGAGAGAGAGAGAGAGAGAGAGAGAGAGAGAGAGAGAGAGAGGCACTCCTATGTCACACTGCTTGGCTTCCTACTGCAAATGGGCCTGATGGTCTCTGAGGAACCAAGCAATCCATTGCCTCTTGAAGAAATCCCTGAACATGAGGCACGGAAGAGACAGGGCAATGCTGCTAAATAGCTAAATGTATCCCTCAAGTGCCCAAGCATCGAAGCCCTGACATTTTGAGGTCAGTCTTCTCTGGCTCCATCAAGAGTCTGTCCTTGCCTTGTGTTCTGTGTTCACACCATCAGAAGCTGCCTTTGCAAGTTCACAATCAATGGAAGACATCTCCCTTGATTTACAAAAGTAGCTCTCTGCTGTCACAGCCACTCTCCTGCCTTTTCAAGCTGCAGTCTCCAATCAGTCCTGACCTCCAAATGAACCTTTTTTCCATGCCAAAACCCAGGCTGAGCTGCACTTCAGCAACACCATCTGCTGCAGCTGGCTGCCACAATTTAAGCCAGCTGCTGCACATCAGACAAAAGCCAGTCTTCCCACACAGCACTTTGCCTCCAAATTCCAGGCGCTCTGATTATACTCACTCGGTCCCGCAGAGAACAGCATTAGGGAGGAAAAGAAAATGAGATTTGGATGACATTAGGCTGATGCTAAATTCAAAACCTGCTCCTTCATACCCATCTCTCCTGTACATTTTCCAACTAAAAGAAACACAGTTAAGGGACAGTCGCCATTTGGAAAATCAACACCATATTAACAGCCAAACCAGCTCCCAATAACCTTCCATACTGAGGTTTGGTGGAGTTGTGTCAAAAAGCCTAGCTTAGTCTCTAATTGAAACCTCCTCACCCTAAAATGGCCACTCTCCAGAGGAAACTCTCGCATTATGTAACAACTCAGACAAAACCATGTAAGGGGAAGAAAAGAGGCAGACAGTCTTTGTCCAGAGAGAGCAAATGTGGTAGAATATTATTTAAGGTTACTATTTTTGTGTATGCTGCATTTGTTTAACGCTGTGATTCTTTGCCTGTCTAAAACACCTGATGGCCTAATGAAGCACTGGACAGCCAATAGTGGGGCAGGAGCAAGGCTAGGCCGGGCTGGCAGGCAGAGAGGATAAATAGAAGGGAAAGCACCAAAGAGAACAGGGGGAGGAGGACACCTGGGGCCAGCTACACAGCTAGACACAGAGTAAGAAGGAAAGAAAGGGTATACAGGACTAGAGAAAGGTAATAGTCCTAAGGCCAAAGAACAGATGGGATAATTTAAGTTAAGAAAAGCTGGCAATCAGAGAGATGATGGAACAGACTTACTTCCTAGGGGAGGCCTTACCCTCTCCAAGGAGCAGATGGAACTGGGATTGGAATGTAAAAAATAAATTAAAAGTAAAATGTTTTATATATATATATATATATATATATATATATATATATATATACATATATGTATACACACACACAAGAAATAAGCCAAGCTAAGTAAGCTAAGGCCAGGCATTCACAGCTAAGAATAAGCCTCTGTGTATTATTTATTTGGAAGCTGGGTGGTAGACTCCCCAAAAACACAAAAGAGCAAAACATGTCACAACTGCAACACATCAATCGAAAATGAGAGATCATAGAGTTAGCTAGCCTGTTAGTTCTGGGCGTGCTTATCCATGAAGCAGCAAGACTAAACCAGCCTAAACCAGCAAAGTATCACAAATGAGGCATAGAGTAAAAAAAAATAAAACTATTTCTCATAGTTATAGATGCAGGAAAATCAAGATTAAAGGTGCCAGTACGACCAAGGTCTGGAAAGGTCAGAATCAGAAGCAAGTCTTATATACTGCTGAATGCTGACCTCTTCCTCATGACTAAGCCATCTGCCCAAAGACCAAGTTTCCTAATTCATCCCTAATCCATTCATGACAGTTATTATTTCATCCTTAAAATTTTGAGGAAAATACAAACAGCTCAAAGTACCTACCTGCCAAAAATGCACAGCCATCACCCAGTATAGAATCAACTTTTCGTTCATGATTAGGGATTCATGATTAGAAACGGACAACTAGTGGGTAAAATATTTACATAGATTCATACTTAAATAAACACACACGAAACCAGCTACCTAAGCTTGGGTGTGGGGGAAACTGCCAGCCAGCCTATCCAAGCAGCAGTCACCTTGCCCAGGCTAGCCCGCATGAGCATGCGCAGCAGGTACTTCCTCCCTGAGCCAATCCGGCCACTATGCCCAGAGACTGCTGACTGGCGATGAAAAGATACCTGACTAGAGAGATGCCAACGCATAAGAGTCAGCCACATGAGCCAATGGGACCTTGGGAGGAGGTATAAAGGCAGGCCTAACTTCTCTGCTACTCACTCCCCAGTCCCTGCTTCACTGGAGCTGCGTCTTCTCACCCCCTTCTCCAACGAGTGCCCGAGCATGGTCACCTGCAACACTTGGGCACAGGACAACCCTTAATTTCTAGATAATCTAAGATTGAACAGATAGAATCAAGACTCAAAGGCAAATCTGCCAACTGAAGCAGATACAGGAGCAGGGTGAGCCAAGTAAGGCAGCATGGGGCTTTTAATTTTGTTCTCTCGTATCTTAACTACCTTACCCTAGCCTTGAGTCTGTACTGAATTAATATATGCAATATATTTCATGATTTGAAAATGCAGAACACAAAGCACAAAAATACAGGTCTAACATGCAAAAGACCCCCCAGATAATGCAGTCTTTATCACTAGGTAGCCAGAACCAAGCTTACAATAACTAGTGTGTCCCATCATGTAAAAATACTCCATAAAATTTCACCAAAATATAAGATCTTAACTTAAGCCTCTATTGAATTAGTTATTATTGCTACATTAACAAATTTCCATAAAGTAAGACAAGAAGTAGCTTAAAACAAGGCAATTATTACTTCACAGTTGCATGGGCTTATGAGTTAAATGTTCTTACTGAGGGTCATAACAGACTGCAGTCAAGACATTAGGGCTGTAATCATCTCAAGGCTCCTCTGAAAAAAGGTGGGCTTCCAAGTTCATCCACATGGTTCTTGATCAGGTTCAGTTCCTTGTTGGCTATTGTCCAAAGGCTGTGCAGAGTTCTTGCCAGCCCTCTCCAACACATAGTATATGTCATCAAAAGAAGCTGGCAAGATAGCTCAGCAGATACAGATGCTTCCCAACAAACCTGACCACCTAAGTCCACTCCCTAGGACCCATTTGGTGAAGGAGGGAACTGATTCCTCCAACTTGTCTTCTGACTTACAGGCTCACTCTGGGGCTTGCACACTGTGATGGCTATTCTTGATTCTCAACTCGACCACCTCTGGAATGAACGTTAATGGAGGGCACACTTGTGATCCAAATCTTGAAGCAGGAAGACAACATGCCTTTCATCTGGATCTTGAGGCTAGAAGACACACTCTTTTGATCCAGATCTGGAACCAGGAAGGCACACACCTTTAATCCAGGCCATACCTTCTGCTGAAAGCCTCTATGACAATGGAAGAGGGAAGCATTTGTTCTTCCATACAGAAGATGATGAGCTGAGATACCCAGCCTAGTGGAAGTAAGCAACTACTAGACTCTTGAACTTTCCATTCACAGCTAGCCATTATTGCCCTGGAGCCTGTAAGTCATTCCAATAAATTCTCATAGATAGATAGACAGATAGATAGATAGACAGACAGATAGATTAGATAGACAGAGATATAAATAGATAGTAAGGTACATTCCACCCTCAGTAGGAATACACCAGGGCATAAGTACCAAAAAGATGGGAAAATGTAGAGGGAAATACTTTAGAAGGCTGTCTACCACACCCATGGAGATCAGGGGTGAGAAATAGGTGAGGAGAGACAATACATACTTAAATTCACACTGTAACTCAAACAGAAGTTTCCTTGCTTGAAACCTGGTGACCCTAAAAGGTGCACATCATTTTAATAAGTGCTAAAAATACCCCAAAATAAGTCAGGCTTTGGTGGTGCATGCCTTTAATCCCAGCACTCAAGAGGCAGAGGCAGGTGAGTCTTTGTGAGTTCGAGGCCAGCCTGGTCTACAGAGCTAGTTCCAGGACAGACTCCAAAGCAATACAGAGAAACCCTGTCTCAAAACCCACCCCCCTACCAAAAAAAAAAAGAATAGCTCCAAATAAATCATTATATAACCAAGGTATTTATGTAACCATCAGATAGGTAAAACTTGTAGGAGGTATCTGTTTTAATTACCTCAGGAAACTTTGTTTTCACTGGAAAACCACCCTTCTTCGTCCTATAGGACTGATGGCACTGTTAACTACCAAGCCTGTTTGATGTCTGAGTAATCACATGACCATTCTTTTCACAACCACTCAAGGTATGCAGTGCCAGAGTCCAAATATGCTCTCTAATGAACGAGGCTGAAAGGGCAGAGGTCTGATCTCTTTCATTTTAAAACATGAACAATAAAATATGAGCTTACTGCTATCAGGAGCCACCTTCCCCCCCCCAACAGAAAAGGTTCCTGTGGGTTCATTGAGGGGGGGGGCAAGCCCATGCATGATGTCATTCTGGAGGGTTCTTTTTGGCTTCATTCTAATCCTGCCAGCTTTATAAACCAGTAAATTTCATTTTGCTCATATTTGGTTGGTTTCTATCTTTTTCATAGCATCCTGAGTCCTAATACAAGTCTATTTCTAGGCAACTCTCCCAACAGTGAAATTCAATAGTTACTAAAGGTTTTATAAAAATACAGATTGCTAGGCTCTATCCAACCATAGTGCTTCAGAAATCTTTAGCAGGACATAATCCTCATATATAATATATATTATTTTGTTTTGACAGGGTCTTGCTATGTAGACCAGACTGACTTTCACCTCACAATTCCCCTTCTCACCTCCCAAGTTCTGGGATTGCTGGCATGTGCCACCATATCTAGCTTCTGTATTATTTTTGATTACCCCAAGTTATTCTGAAGCCCTGTGAATATGGTCAACTATAAATTTGTCTCACCTCACATTTCTAATTAATACTGAAATTTAAGGCACAGATCTTTCCATCTATGATCCTGCAAAGGCAACAACTATGCCTCTGTTAATTAACATTAAGCTCTATTTCCTTCAACAGAAAAATCAATGAACTGTTTGTAAGTATTTATATAGCATCTGTTGTTGTTTTTTATTGATGGCTAGTTATGTTGGTTGGAGAAACACTACAATTACAAATGTGGTCATAAATATTTGTTTAATGTGCCCTCAATTATCTGTCATAAAATTAAAGAAATGAGGCTGGGTTTGGGGCTGGTGAAGCCTCTGGCTGAGAGATTCCCCTGGATACACTGATGAAACAGGTTCATGATGTGGGTAGAGCAATGTCACAGTGGTTTCTGCACACTTAGAGACAGCCATCTGACTACTGGCAAGAAAGTTCAGGTTAGCCCCCTTTATTTTCATAGGATAATCTACAGGCTGTGCCAAGGGAAGAGAATGAAAACAAAATGTCTACAGCCTTTAAGACTTGGATTCTTGTTGAAACGTCATATACTTACTGCTCCATAAATCACTTCCTAAAAGGAGACAGCTTTCAGGATTCTAACAAGAAGGGAAAGTGAGTGATCAAATGCCATTGCTGCCAATTACTTGGGGTATAAAATCAGAAGTCAGATTGCCACAGAAGGACTGTGCATTAAGAAAATAACTCCCAGAATTTAACTAAGATCATTATCTTTCCATCCACCTTTCCTAGAATGGAAAATTTAAAAATCTGTTCATGCCCTTGAAAAATTATGTCAAGGGCTCTCATCATTAAGGAAGGAATTGATGAGAAATCAGTGGTGTTGTGAATTTTAACATCCTTTTGAGAACAAAGTAAGGAAGGTTCATTTCAAGATGAGAAATATGCTTGACAACAATTAATTGAATCAACAATTGATAGAATTTGGATTTGTCTCAGCACAAAGAAATGATGTATGTCTGAGAAGACAGGCCAGTCACCCTCGTCAGGTCATTACACATCATCTTCATGTATTAAAATGACACATCATACCCATAAATATGTATACCTGTCATGTGCCAATTAAAAATAAACGTCATTAAGAGGCTAATTGATCATGAGATCTCTGCCATCAAGAAGAGATTAAATACTTCAAAAGTGAGGTCTCACAGTATGAGCTCAGCTCCATCCATCTCACTCTTGCATTGGCTGCTCTCTCCTCTGTCCTCTCTATCTGTCTCTCTCCCTCCCTCTCCCCCCCCCAGGCATACACAGGCATGCCAGCTTGTCCTTTAATTTTTTTTTTAAACAGGGGTGTTTTCCCTGCATGTATGATTGGAGTTCAAAAAGTCCAGAAGAGGCTGGCAAATCTCCTGGTGCTAGAATTGCAGATGGTTGTGAGGCACTGTTTGAGTTCTGAGAATCGAGCCTGAATCCTCAGGAAGAGAAACCAGTGCTCTTAACCACTGAGATATCTTTCCAGCCCCTTCCTTTCATTTCCTTACACTATGCTCCAGTGAAGCACGAAGCCCTCACCAAATATGATGGAGACTAGATTTTGAGCTAAACAAACATTTTAAACATAAACACATATAATTTACAAGTATATATTTTACATACAATTTTTTAAATGATGACTTTTTAAAATGTGTATTTAATGAGTATGGGTGTTTTTCTGGCACATATGTCTGTGTACCCACAGAGGTCAGAAAAGGGCACCAAGGCCCATAGAATTGGAATTACAGTTATAAGCCACCATGCAGGTGCTGGGAATCAACTTATCAACTTGGACCCTCTGAAAGAACCGTCAGTGCTCTTAACCTCTGGACCATTTCTCTAGACCCTTAATAATAATCCACATTTTTAAAAGTGGATTCTTGACTTACACATATTTTCTGTATTGAACCATCCATTCATTGATTTGCTTTGAAAACAAATAATTAATGATGGACCTGACAAGAAGAGAATCTTTCCTGCTGTTTAGCCATTTTTTCCTCAAAAAAAGCAAAACAACTCAGAAAGCAATTGTGCACATCATCCAATTACTGTCCACTAAAATATGTATGAGGCCAAGTAAAAAATTTTAACAGACATTGTGTACACAGATGAGTGCCCTAGCCAAGAGGTTAATTTGACTAGTTATCTAAAAAATCTATTCACAAACAGCATCCTAGTGGGTTCAAAGGTCAATAAATTACTAAAAAAAAACAGCAACAACAAATGAACAACAAAAACACTGTCCTTAAATCAAAGGTTTATTTTAGAATCCCACCTAAAGTCAACCACCTTGCTATATATGCAGAATATGCCCATCCCTCAACACACTGAAATGGAAATATCAAACATAAAAGATCAGCCATCAGCCACTCAGTATGAGCATCTACTCTTGCCTTCCAGAGCCTCCATGCATGGCAAGGTGTTGCTTCAAGCAGATTGATAGCCTGCCCCTTTAATATATATTCACTATCTTTCAACATTCCTTCTTTCCATATCTGCTAGCAATTAGAGGAGTGACCATATCAGATGCCCAAACTTCAAAAGACAGAGGGGAATTGTCAACTGCTTCCACTCCTTAGAATATTTTTGACATTTTGTTATACTTGCTTAGACATATTAACATAAAAGGAACATTTTTCTTGGAGATATAAGCAACATCCCCCCTGTCCTGCAGTGACTAGGTCTAGGGGCTCTTCTATTTCAGATGACATTTCCTAATAGGGAATTTATTTGATTTCTAATTTGGGCTAGATTCTGTGTTCATATCTTTCATGGTCCTGCCAGGTCTGGGTTTTGGTTTTCATTTGTTTGTTTGTTTTGAAAACTTTTGTTGGATATAGGATGATTCCACCATTGCAAAGTGCCTGCTTCTACCGAGCCATCCAGAGCCTCTGTCAGTGGGATCAAAGGTGCTGCTCATTTGTGAGCATATGTATTTTTATACACTGGGAAGTGCAAGGAGGCATTGTCTTACATACCCCAGAGAGCAAAGTACTTCCTCCAAAAGGGATCTTGTTAAAAGGCTTGTTACTGAGTATCATCTTGGCTCAGGCTGCCACCGAGGGCCATGTATGGGTCCGTGGCCCTGTAGCAGCCAGGGTCCAGATTGATATATGTGGCTCCGGCTACCACCAAGCACCGTGAAGACTCCTGGGCTCAAACCAGCCACCTGAGTCCGGCCTGGTATCTGAGGATTATGATGCAGCCATGTCTGAGTGGCCTGCGCTGTTGCTCAATGACATGACAACATCTGGGTCCCAACTGCTGCTGAGGGCCATGTCTGATGCTTCTGTAGCCATCAAAGGCTATGCAGACACACAAGATCAAGGGCTAAGTTAGTGTCTTAAGGGGCCAGCTGTCGCGGGGGGCAGTGGCGATGTCCAGACCCAGCTGCTGCTAAGGACCATGTTGGAGTCCATGGTCCTACTGCTAGTGGGGGTCTGACACGAAGTCTGGGTCCTGCATTGCTACTAACAGTCATGTAGAGGCCCAGGAGAGGCCTTGATGGTGTCCAGCTGCCACATGGCTGCCAGAACCATTCCCACCTAGGCGGTCATTCAGTCCACCCAGAGCCAGGATGTCGTCCGGGCCTAAACTGCTGCCTAGGGCCATGTCTGGGTCCACGATCCAGATGCAGGCAGCAGAGGTCTGTGCTGATGTCTGTGGCCAGTGTCACCTCAGAAGACCTTAGGAATCATTCAAGATGAAATCAGAGGGCCATTCTGAGCCAGGCCCGCCCTTTCCCACTGTCCTGGGAAAGCTGGCCTTGCCTTTCACAGGCCACTACAGCAAAAAAAGTTGGCTACTGCACTCAAGAGAGAGCGCCCCCACCCCTCACGACCAGCAAGGATGAACCTGCCCTGACGACATGCATGTGGAGGAACTGACTTCCCCATTGCACCCAAAGCGAAGCTGGTGGCCCCAGTGGCTAACACCCAGGCCCACAACTGGCCTTGGGTTGCCCCACCCTAGTATCTACACCATCTGGGTCCTACTGGAGCTCATGAAGGGAATGGTCCTGCATATGATACCCACAAAATCTCTTAGACACAGGATACCCCATAAGAGCTACAGTGAAGGCCCAGTGAGGATGGTGTACCAAAAGCCAGAGGCCTTAAACCAGACCAATGACTCATTGCAATGAACTGTTGCCAGTCAAGCTGATGGAACAAAGGAACATACTATATGACACACCAAAGCTTCCAGTGCCATCAGAAAGAAGTGATGGAGACTCAGGAGAGAAAAAAAAAAAAAAAGCAGAGATTTTTTTTCTGTTTCTAGTGTGGTTTTATTCTATTTTAGTTTATTGGTTTTTGTTTTTGTTTCGCTTGTTTGCATACCTTTTTGTTTTCTTTTGGAGGGTGCAACAAGCATGAGTAGAAGATATGGGGGAATGGGAATTGAACAGAATTGAGTTGCATGATGTGAAACCCTTAAAGATTTAATAAAGAAGTTTTTTAAAAAGGCCTGTTACCCAACAGAGGCCCTGTGACTCAGACAGTTTGGAAGGTATAAATTGCAAAGTGTGGTTATCTGGGGTGGGGGGGGCTTTGTGTGGCCAATGATTTTTAAGGGCAATGTGAGATCCCAGTAGCAGCTTTGGGTACATATTTCCAGGTTTGGACTTGTAGAATTATTCTCAATGCTACAAAACTAGAATCTACCAGAAGGAATATCTTACAGTTGTTTTGACTGGGCTTGGTGAACCTTTGAAAGGACAAAGTACCTCTTTTAGGATGCCCTGGGAACAGAGAGAACTTACGACTGTGTGGTAGGAAGGAAACAATTCCCCACAGTAGATTTGTGTAGGAAGGGACCTTGTGCTGGTCTGGACATAGCAGTTCTCCTGCAGAAGTCTGAGCTAAGGTGAGTGCAAGTTGAAAAGAATAGTGGGAGCAGAGAACAAAGACAGGATAATGCTCATGAGAATAGTGTTGAGAGTCTTTAAGTATAACTCCTACTGGATGATTAACCAGCTTAGGGTTTCCTGCAAGGAAGACGGACCAGCAAGAACTGTTAGTCAAGCTTCTTGCTCACCCAGGAAACCTAAGCCTCTCATGACACAGGCAAATGGGCAACTTGGCAGTTGAGTTCCAGGCTAGATGTATGACTAAGAGACAGGTGGGAGGAAGATGTTAACATTTTGAATTAAATCAGGAATGGTTCATGTATGTCTAAGTATGTCTCTCGTTCTCTCTTATGGGTTGATTGTCAATAGCTAATGGTGAGCCTGTGTGCCCTTGCAAATATGCCCACGCTAGCACCCAGACCTGTGCTGGTACTTGCTGCACAAAGTCCCTTCCCAGGTCAGAAGGACATAAGCATCAGAGTTAGTGAGACATTAATGAGATGCAGTTAAATTAGTCAAACCACAAGCATTCAGTATCTTAGGCCACTAAGTGGGAAGTTTAGAAAAGCTACAGAGTCAAGAGCTAGCTTGAAGTCAGCAAAATCAGGTTTGTTTCACTGATTGCTTTTGGAAGAGCATTTGTAGATTTCCAGTGGGCACACAAGAATATTCTGTTGTACTGAGCCGAACTGGAATCCAGGTGCAGGCTACAGAAACACAAACAGACAGCTGACCTGAACAAGGAGGAGCTAACGGGCCCCCAGACTGATAGCTGAGAATCCAGCATGGAACAGACTCAGACCCCCTGAACATGGGTCTCAGCTAGAAGGCCTGAGCAGTCTAAGGGACCTCAGACAGTGGAACCAGGATGTATTCCTGGTGCACAAAAGGATTTTGGGAGCACATCCCCCATAAAGGGATACTCCCTTAACCTAGAGACAGGAGAGAAGTCCTAGTCCCTAATCCAAATGACTTGACAGATTTAGATGACCCCTTCTGGATGGCATCACCCTACATGTGGAGTGGAGGAGAATGAGAGGGAAAGGAGGGGACATGGGAGGGGGAAGAGAGGAAGGGGAAGGGAAAGAGGGAGAGGGAACTGGGATTGATATGTAAAATAAAAAATAAAAAAAAAGAATATTCTGTTGTCTCTCAGTTGTGGAGTTCATGGGGCAGATTTAATGGGATTAAGATAAATCCAGCTATCTATCCCAATTATCTTTACTGCCATCATCAGAGTGGACAAGATGACAACATAGGGTTCCTTCCATTTATAAGTAAGTTGCTCTGACAAGGAGCCTTCTTTCCAAGTTTTAATTAATGTCTATTCCCTGATGTTGATTTTGGGTCAATAAGGCTATAATCTGGGACCAGGAAATCCTGGATAGCAACTTCTCTAACTGCTCTCAGAAACTGTTCCAAATTAGTAAAATATTTCAGCATCTCTCCAGTCTTCAGTCTGCTATTAAGTCTTTATATAAACATGGTCTCCCATAAATCATTTTGTGTTCTTGGAGTGTCCCATATCCTTAAGGAGTATGGTTGGCTATTTTTCTGAAGTCCCTTAGCAAAGCTTGGTTGAGCATGCTTTAAGGTTTGGTTAGCTCTTCCTACTTTTCTATAGGACTGAGACCTCCAGGAAGAATGTAAATAATATTTAGTGCCTAATGCCTTTGTCACTCTTTGGGTCATTTGTCAAGTAAAGTGGGGGCCTATTGTCACTTTGTAGCAGCTGAGCCAATCCAAAGCCAGGGAGAATTTATCTTAGAAAAGAGTCTTGATTACTTGTATAGCTCTTTCTGTTCTGGTGAGGGAACTCTCTATCTACCCTGTTAACACTTTAGACTATGAGATAAATGAGATCTTGGTGACAAGTGGTGGAAGGTTATGACTTTAAAGTGAAGTGTTTGTGTTTTAGATTGAAAAGGTGGTGGGTTGGAACAATTACTTTTAATTATCAATTTGATACAACCCAAAGTCATGGGGAAAGAGAGTCTCAATAAGGGACTAAGTCAGATTGGCTTGTTTGCCTTAATTAATATGGGGAAATGGAGCCCCACAGTGGGAGCAGCATTCCCTATGTGGGGCCCTGAGCTGTCTAAAAGTAGAGAAAACTTAGTACTAAGCAAACATGCCTCCAGTTCTTCACTGTTGACTGTGAGTGTGCTGTGACTACCTGTCTCAAGCTCCTGCCACTGTGATTTCCCCACAGTGATGGACTGAACCTGGAGTTGTGAACTACAACAAACCCTTTCTCCTCTAACTGGCGTTTTGTCAGGATATTTTATCGCAATCAAAACAGGTGGGGACCATATCATTGTGAGCAGCAATTGCCTCTTAGAACTGTACTTGTGAATAGTTGTCCTACATGTGTAGGGGAGTGGAGTCCACACATTTTTACACAGCAGATGCTGATTAATTCATAAAGACAAATGGACCCTGACCCAAAAGCATCTGCTTGGCAAACAGAAATAGCAATAGGAAGAATGAAGCTACTTGCTATAACTATATCCTGTTCTGATAGCACTAATTAATCTTCTCCAGTTTAGATGCAAAAAAAAAAAAGTATTACAGTTACATTCATTTCTGGGAGTCATAAATAGACTACAAGAGATCTCAGAATTATATTATGATTACCAAACCTTGGGAAAGGACAGGGAAAACATGTTTAAACCTATGTAGGCAACCATATTCTGCTATTTTTGTTCTTAGAAACACTGCCAGGGGAGAACATTAAAATAGTGAGTGTGCTCTGGCTCAAAAACAAAATAAAAATTTAATTAGTCAGACAAAAAATGTTGTGATACAGTGAATTCATCTCTATAATAAAGACAAAAAGCAATGGATGAACCAGTAGTGGCTAGATAGCTCATCTTCCATCTGGATCAATTAGGAGACTTAAAGAGAGAGTAAGCATGCGAGCAGATGTACACAGTCGCGGAGAGATGAGATACACAGAATGTTTTATGGTGTTACAGCATTGAGGAAAGGGAGCTAATTATTCTTGTGGTGAGCAATTTCCTTGGGATTGGAACATTATCTTGAGTAAGAGCTAGCTGGTGAGATTCGGACAGTTTGTGAAACTCACTAAGCTCAGGGAACTGGAAAAGCCCCAAAGGTTTACTTTCCTCAAGGTTATAAAAGTAGTAAAGAATTGCTGGGGAGAAGAGACAATGGCCAGCACAGCTGCCTGCAAAGCTGTGTGGGGAGCTCCAAGAATACAACTTTTGTGAGTCATCTCTCACAGCGGAGTGGACTTCTCAGCCATGCAGCTGCCTTTGATCATCCAGGAGCCTCTAAGTAGCTTCTCACCCACACTTCTGAAAGTAACCCCAATAAACTAATTTACTAAGTTAGGCTTGGGTGAGACTGTGCCTTTAGTCTACGTAGACACCCTATCTTAGGTGGGTAGACATTTGTCTTCCCAGGAATTTATGTAACAAAACATTAAAAGACTAGACACATTTGTGGTGTTATATTCTACCAGTTGGATTTAACCTTCAGACCAGCCCTAGACTCTCAAGTGTTTTGAGAGTATGTAAAAAGCTTTCATCTGGTCGAAGAGTCACAGACCCTGTATTAGCTGCACTGCTCAGACAGACATACCACTAGACTAATCAATGCTCTAGTTTAATGCTTGAGGCTGGAGCATAGAAGCTAAATGGCTAATACCATTTAGTAAAATGGTCCTCATATCCAAGAGGGTGGCAGGAGTCATGCTAATGTGTGCTTTAATTTTAATGCAGGCACACTAGGAATAATTGATGTAGACTATTAATAACTGAAGTCATTAATCATTACTTTTTTTTTTAGTATGATGGGGCTTTTCATGGCCTAGTTGTGCAAGTTCCAAGGATTTAGTGGGCTGGGCATGAACACTCACCATCACTGAAGATCAAATTAGGACAAGGCTTCCAAGTTCATTGTCTCATCCCAATGAATATTAAAGACCAGACACTCCTTGAGGTATACAATGTAGAAGGAAGCCTTATTAAGGAGAATTATAGTGAAATGAAGGTCAAGTAAGAAATTAAAAAATAAATTGATAGAGCTTCCCAGAGTAGGATGTTTTTCAACACAGGAAATGCCACCAAACTTCCTTTTCTATGGTTCTTATAATGGGTAAGGCAGAGACTAGATAAAGGCTAAAGTAATTGGTATGAGACTGGTTAGTTCTCTGGGCTAAGATGGAGTTACTCAATGGAGGACTCACATGCTCTATACATGTTCTCCTAGTCCAATAGGAAGGTGGTCATGTGCTGTTTATACACTGCCTACCCAGCTAGGGAAGGCTGAGGCCCCCTCAGCCCGCTTCTGACTTGTGCTTTGTTAGCTGCTGTTCTTGACTATCTGCTAGCTAAAGGTGGCTGGTGTTGCCACCGTCAACCTTGTTAGTGCCTTGCTGTTAATTAGATCATGTTTCCCTTGTTTTCATATTTACCTGACCAGATCACAACTTTAATGTGGCACAGAGTTAACCCTATCACAACCACCAAGAAGATGTCACTGCAGTTTGGGTTTTCTCATCTTTAAATCCTTGTCTGTGATGGGCTTTGGGGTGACCTCCTAGGTGTAAGCTGCTTGTTAGAAGCTATTCTTACTTAGAGTAACAGTAGATGACTAAGCAACAGTAGATGACTGGACAATTGATACTATCTTCCTTCTGTTCTTCCTGGGCTTTGGGAGGTGTCGAGGAAACAGACGGGTAGGCAGCCTGCTGACACTAGGCCAGAGCTCTGTCTCTCTCCTCTTGTCCATCTATCTTAGTTTTCTCAAACTCAACGACAAGCCCTCTTGTTCATCTGCTTCAGTGCTCCAGATTTTGTTATCGTAACTTTTAATCTCCCTTTCACCCTAAAGCCCATCCTGACCACAACATGTGTGAGTTTTAACCGAAGGTATTTTCCCTCAATTTACTGACTACTTAGAGCTTGCTCCTGAGTCATTACTATCCCCTAGATTCTGACCTACCTGTAACATGTCACAATTCATATAATTCTCACAGCCACCCTTGGAAAAAGTCTAAAAGTATCAAATATTGGTAAGCATGTGGAGCAAGCAGAATGTTCATGGTGGGAATGTAAAACTACACATCAACTTAGAACATAATGGGGCCATTTCTAAAAAAGTTAAACATGCATCTACCATACGATCCAGTCCTTGAACTTTAGATATTCACACACTAGCAAAGGAAATGTGTGTTCATACATATTTTCTTACACAAAAAATATTTGTAGTAGCTTTCTTGAAGGTAGGTTGAACTAGACTCGCTCTAATTGTCCATTAACTGGTGACTAGAAAAGAAACTGGTGTTCATCCATGCAATGAGATACACTTAGCAATAAAATAGGGACTGCTGTGACCAATGTAACAAAAGATGGAGATGAATGTACACTAGCAAAACAGAGCAATGGTTGCTTGGGTATGGGGCAGGAGGGAAGAAACTATAAAGGGGCACAAGAGTACCTGGGGGTGATGAACATGCTCCTTTGTGGTGTCACACAGGTATACAAATGTCAAAACTTGCCAAATTACACACATTAGATATGTTCCATATGTCAATTATACCTCAATAATGCCATTTGCAAAAATCCTGAACTCGGTCATCAGATTTTAAGAATGGAAAGGATGAACAGAAGTCTGTTTAATGGCCTCAAAGACATTTAGTAATGATGTTAGGTATGTAAGAAATCCATACTCTGGCTATTAGACATAAAGCAAAGAATTACCAGCCTACAATCCACACCTCCAGTGAAGCTAGGAAGTAAGGAAGACCCTAAGAGAGACATACATGGTCCCTCACAAAAGGGGAAAGGGACAAGACCTTCTGAGCAAATTGGGAGCACGGTGGGGGGAGGGGAGAGGGAATTAAGAGAAAGAGAAGGGGAGAAGAGGAGGGGAGAGGAGGACAAAGGGGAGCAGAAAGACTGAGTTAGGGGAAAAATACAGGAGAGCAAATAAAGATGTACCATAATTGAGGGAACCACTATAGGTCTAAAGAGAAATCTGGCACTAGGGAAATGTCCAAAGATCTATAAAAATGACCCCAACTAACAATGTAAGCAATAGTGGAGAATCTACATTAAATGCCCTTTCCCAATAATGAGATTGATGATGACCTTATATGCCATCTTAGAGCCTTCATCCAGTAGCTGATGGAAGCAGATGCAGACACCCATGGCTAAACACTGAGCTGAATTCTCCTGTAGAGAGGTAGGAGGGATAAGCAAAGGGGTCAAGACCAGGCTGGAGAAACCCACAGAAACAGCTGACCTGAACAAGGGGGAGCTCATGGACCCCAGACTGATAGCTGGGAAACCAGCATAGGACCAACCCAGAATCCCTGAATGTGGGTGTCAGTTAGGAGGACTGGGCAATCTATGGGGCTTCTGGTAATGGATCAGTATTTATCCCTAGTGTGCGAATGGACTTTGGGAGTCCTTTCTACATAGAGGGATACTCTCTCAGCCTAGACACATGGGGAGGGCCTAGGCCCTGCTACAAATGATGTGACAGACTTTCAAGATCCCCCACGGAAGGCCTCACCCTCCATGGAACAGAAAGAGGATGGGATAGGGGGTTGGGGAGCAGGGAAGGAAGGGAGGGAGGAGAAACTGGAATTGATGTGTAAAACAAGCTTGTTTCTAATTTAAATTATAAAAACAACAATCCATACCTGCCTCCCCTTAGCTGGCCTTCACATACTTCAGTGATATGTCTTGCTGGCTGCTCTCCTCCACTCACCATCATCACTGTGATTTTAAAGAGAAGAGCAAACTACTCGTTATATCTTGGGGAGACTGTAAATTAAATATATAGCCAACATTTACAAATATTTTAAAGGGAGCATTCTTCTAGCAAGGTAATAGCGCATGAACTTTTTTAACACAAATTTAATCTCTCACAGTATCAGTAATTCTCATCTGCAAGATGCAGTAAGAAACTGCAAAAGCCAGAAATTAAGAAGAACAGGCTCTGTAGGAATTACTGGTTATTCTTTGGACAGAGCTATCTTTCCCCCCTTCTTGTTAGAGAGACATCTGTTTCTTCTCTTCCCTCATCTGCACTCAAATTGCACCCAAGCTTTTTTCCTAGTCTGCATGCCTCCGTTTAGATTGATCTGCGCCGAAGGTCCTTGAACAACCTTGCACAAGCATTATATTGTTATGCTCAGCCTGTGAAAACTCCCATCTAATGGCCTGACATTCAGCTCTTCAAATCTGCCATCCTGTATTCTAGAGTCTGGACCCCTTTACAGTCTTTATTCAGGGATTGGATGGCATAGTCTCCACATCATCTCCAGTTCTAATTGAAAGTGGAGGCAGTTGTTCTGAAGGGTATTTTCCAGGTACAGGGCTTTAACTCTTTGAAGGTTAGAAAGATACCAATGAAAACTCATAGTTGGTAAATCCACAAACTCTAGAATTAAACATCTCTAACTTGAGCTTCCATCCCTGTCACTTGGTGTGTGGAAATTTATCTCTAATTTTTGAGCACTAAAATGGAACTTAAGCTTTTTTTTTTTTTTTTTAATAGTATTGCCTTCTATTGTAAAATACAGCATTGTGGCCAGGTGGTGGCGCTGCTGGCATTTAAACCCAGCACTCCGGAGGCAGAAGCAGGTGGATCTCTGTGAATTCAAAGCCAGCAAGTTCCATCCAGGACAGCCAGGGCTACACAAAGAACCCCTGCGGGGGAGTGAAGGGTGGGGGGTTGCCAAAGGGTGGGGGGCTCACAGAGTCTGGACCAACAGCCAGGGAGCCTTCATGGGACCCACCTATGCCCTCCACATTTGTGTGATCCCTGTGTAGCCTGATCTATTTGTGGGACTCCTGGCAGTGGAAGCAGGGGCTGTGTCTAATGCTTTGGCTGGCTTTTGGGAACCTATTCCTCACACAGGGTTGTGTTGTCCATCCTTAATATAATGGGAGGAGCTCAATCCTATCCCAGCGTGATATGCATGCTTTGTTGATAACTATGGGAGGCCTGCCCCTTTCTGAACAGAAGAAGTGGATGGGAGAGGGAGGAGGAAAAAGGGCAAATGGCGGTCGTGATGTAAAATGAATACATTTAATTAATAAAGAAGAAACCCTGTCTCAAAAAGAAGACAAAAGAGAAAAACAAAACACCCCAAAACAAAACATCATCTAATTGTGGCTGATCTTAAAACAGTATTTATGATTCCTCTTCAACTTTTTTCATACATATATATATATGTATATATATATTTAAATCAATATATCCCATAGTCATAATGTAGTGAGGGGAAAAAGAAGGACCTTCGCTTGGGGGTTAGGGATCCCAAAGACCTAAAATCAGGACTAGTCGAAAAATGGTACCCAAGTCAAAAAAAGGACAAGGCAGCTCCAGCCCAGACAGCAGCTCCCCAGGGAAAACCCAGCCCATTTCCGGCTGCCCCACCCACTCTGTCACGCCGGACCCCGCCCCTCTCCGCGAGGGCCCGCCCTCCTACACCCGATCCCGGCTCCGATTGGGCAAATCTGAAGGCTGTACACACACCCGACACGCGCACGCCGGGCGGGGCCTTCGCGCCTGCGCAGCAGCGCGGCCAGCGGCTGGCCTGGCCGGGCCGCGGGGGGAGGGGGCGGCCCGCGGAATCCTGCTCCGTAACAAGCGACGCGCCGCGCCCGGCGGTCCCGGCTGCGTGGGCCGCTCGGGTGCGGCTGGGCGCTGCGGCTGCGGTGGCTGCCGCCGCGGCGGGCGCGATGGAGGCCGTGCCGGAGCCCCGCACGCTCGCCGGGGGCGGCCGAGGCAGCCGGAGGGGCTGGTAGATGCGGCGGTGGCCGCGGCGGCGGCGGCGGCCCGGGCTCTCCATGAGCGAGCGGTGGCGGCGACGGGTGCGGCGGCACCGGTGGTCTTCGGTCCCGCGGGAGGTAGGCGCGGGGGAAGCCGCCCGCGGCCCCGAGGCCTGGCCGCCGCGGCGGGAGGGTGGGCGTGGCCGCGCGGGCGTGGACCCCCGCCCCGGAGGACTGCGGGTCCCGCGACCCTCCGTAGTGCGGCGCTCGGTTCCCACGACAGGTGGTCGAGTCCTCCGGGGACCCCTGGGCGTGACAGCGCGGGAAAGGGGCCATGGTGGTGGAGGAATTGAGGTTGGGGAGGATCCCCGGCTCCGTCCAGCTGAAGGAGCTGGGATGGAGGCAGGTAAGAGCCAGAGAGTACATACATCCTCCAGTGACTACGTGCCAGAAACTCGGGGCGGTCTCAGTGAAGCGCTTTGCAGCCATCTCCCTTTTTTCAAGTTTTGCTGCAATTTACATTCGAACGACTGGCCGGTTTATTGCTGGAATTTTAAGTGTGCCCAATCTTCCAGTGTTCCCTTTTTGAAGTTAGGTTAATGCCCTGTGTCTAATCGTTGCAGATTATAATTATTGCTTTTCAGAGCTGTGGTTATTCGTCATTCGACCACATCCAAGACATAATTTGAGCAGAAACACAAGGGATTTATTCTTCCCTTTCCAGTATAATATTTAGGAATCCGAACTCAAGCTCCTAAACCTTGCTACAAAATTCTTTAAAATTCAAGAGAAAATGGAGATCATGAAAAGTTTTTCTTGGTTTTTTTTTTTTTTTTAAATGCATGAATGACGGGATTTTTTTTTTTTTACACTAATATAAACTGGCTAATTTAAATTAAGAAATGTGTTTGTTTCCTTGGCTTAATATTTATTTGCCACACTCTATTTTGGAGTAATTGATGAGCGCTAGTGTGTTAACAGACTATATATAAACACCCGAATTTCAAACTAAATACAGTTCCAAGTAATTTACAGTGCAATAAATATCTTGTCTCCAGTGGAAAACAGTTTACATGTTTAATGCACAATTTCTAGTACCACAGAATGGTTTTGGACTTAATTTTGGACATAAAACACAGGTTTACAGTTGCATTTGTGTTGAGTTTAGGAGGATGTGATACTTGAAAAGAAGAGGTGATCAAAATAAGACACTGGCAGTACTCACCTTTAATACCAGCATTTGGGAGGCAGAGGCAGGTGGATTTCTTGAGTTCAAGGCAAGCCTAGTGTATACAGCAAGTTCCAGAACAGCCAGGACTAGATAGATAGGTAGGTAGGTAGGTAGGTAGGTAGGTAGATAGATAGATAGATAGATAGATGGGAGAGAGGAGAGGGGAGAGGGAGAGAGAGATATTATTGTTCAGATATATCCTCTTTTCTTAAAAATAAACTTTTCTGTAAAAATAATGTTAGAAAGCAATATTGTAGTTTATAGTTATTTTTTCCAAATAAAGTGAAGCAACTTTTACAAAACAATTTCAGCAAGAACCATTTGTTTGTTTTTAATTGTTTATGTAACATATGTAGGACACAAACACCTTTACTGAAGTAATGTGAGTGACTTTAAAAACAGTGTTTGGCTGTCCTCAAGAAAAGAAGAAGGAAGGGTGGCATTTAAAGAGGAATGACACTCCAATTTATTCCCAGGACATGCAGAGGGGAGAGTAAGGGTATTAAGTTCTAAGGATCCCATACCATGGGTCCTGTAGTTAAAATGAAGATAGGAGCAATCCTAGGTCACAAATAAATATCCAAAGTGATTAGAAGTAATAACTGTGCTACTATTTGAAGTGCTGTGTTCACTTCACTGTCTTTCAAAGTCAGTGCCAGATTAGCTTTCATGTAGAGCAACGTGGTTGTTTCATAGCATAGGTGCACTTTGCAGTATAATGAATATAAAAACCAAGAGATGGCTCTTTTGTACTTGAAAATATCGTCAAGTGTCATTTCATTTTCTTAAGTTGAACTACTTGTATCAACAAGGAAATGAAGCACAACTTGTAATTGGGGAGGTAGAAAAAGGCTTACATTCAGAATAAAACCAATTAAATTTAGTATTATCTAGTTTCTAGTAGCAATTTTTTGTTAATTTTTTCAAAGTGGTAAGCATTTATGACATTTTTATCTTTTAGTAGCTTTAATTTTCATTTAGGATTTATAAAAGGCCCATCAGATGGTCATTCTATACCTTAAAAAGAGAGATTTGGCTGCTCTTTGTTTGTTTGTTTTTTTAAAGATTGGTCTAATTTTGCGTATTCAAGTGTTTTAGGTATATAAACCGGAGTTACAAGCAGTTGGAAGCCTCCATGTGGGCGCTGAAAACCAAACCTAAGTCACCTGCAAGAGCTGCAAGTGCTCTTCACCACTAAGCCATCTCTCCAGTCCCCATATCTATTAAAATCTAATAAAAAGCCTAGGTATCAAAGCTCATTTCTTAAACAAATAAATAAATAAGAGATATTTGCTCTGTGGGGTGTGTGTGTGTGTGTGTGTGTGTGTGTGTGTGTGTGTGTGTGTGTAGATCAGAGGACAACTTTGTGAAGTCAGTTCTCTCTTTCCACCCTTCTGTGGGTTCCTGGGATTAATAAACTCAGGTCTCCAGGCTTGAATGGTACCATCGTGTCCCTGGTTTTGACTTCTTCCAACGATCTTTACAGAGACCATGCATGTTGCCAATGCCACACAAATGCATTAAATTGTTGTTGTTTTTATATTGGGAGGCCACCTAACAATCAAATCTATTTTCATTTAATTGTGTCTCCTTCCATTACATGTTTTATTTTGCACTTTTAAATGCAGGATGAAGACACTGTTTGAAGAGATCAAAGCATCAATTAAAAATAACTATAACCAAGATCGATCATTTTGGAGGCCTGTTCTTCCTTGGGGAGGAGTTTTTACCATCAAAGCTGGCCGCAAAGCAGTATCCTGTACACCCCTCTATGTTGAAATCAGACTGAAAAATACCTGCACCATAGATGGATTCTTGATGTTACTGTATGTCATTCTTAATGAAAATGAAAGTTTCCCCAGGGAACTCTCTCTCCATTTTGGCAGGGAGTTTGTAGACTGTTTTCTTTATTTAATGGACACCTACAGTTTTACAACTGTGAAGCTACTTTGGATTTGGGACAAGATGGAAAAACAGCAATACAAATCTGAAGTTCATAAAGCTTCATTAATAATTGATTTGTTTGGGAATGAGCATGATAATTTTACAAAAAACCTTGAAAATCTCATGTCTACCATTCAAGAGAGTTACTGTTCTAACTGGCGCTGTCCGACCCGAGTGCAGGAAGATCAGCAGCGCACAATTAGTATAAAGTAAGTCGCTCCCAGTTCTGTTCTGTTCACATTCCTTTTTTTAATGACCTTTGCTTAATTGCATGCATCTGTGTACAAAACCACCTGATAACTTCTCAGTAGAAAGAAAGAAATTATCTAGTATGCCAAGTGAATCACTCTTGGTCCTAGTTTGCAAAGTTCTTTGTGCCAGAGATTGAACCTCTTAAATGTTTAAACTTTAATGTTTTAGAGTGTTTTACCTTTTGAATGGCCCTCTGTCAAGAAAAGACTAGTTCTACATAAACAAGAAAACTAAAAATACTCTTTTGTGGCAAGGCCAGAGAATATTTATAGACAAAAACTCCAAATTAGGCTTCTTGTATCTAGAGAGGATGTGACTGAGAATCTTTTAGCGTTAAGGACAGACGGTGCTGGGGGTAGCTGAGTAGTTTTGGCTTTCAGAGAGGACACAGATCTCCATGATGCTGAATGATGGTGGGGAAAACCACCCTGGGAAGACCTGGTGAAGTGATGGCAAACATTAGCTGTCTCGGGACTGGTAGGGAAAAAGACTGATGCCACAAGCAAATCCAGATATTTACAGAGGTGAATTTGGCTGCAGTCAGGAAACACAGCTTACTAGTTTGGAAATATACATTGTACATAAACATGTTATCTATTTTTTCCTGTATTGCTGATAAGATGCAACTGATTTGAAACCCACCAGGGGAAGTTTTTTTTCTGTCATAATGTACTAAAGTAGCTCATAATTAGTTTTTTTTGTTTTGTTTTTAATTAGCGTCTTGTCAATCTGTAAATGTTTTGCCACTATAATTCTGTGTTGATACTGTTTTGTATTTCTCTCACTTATAATGCCTTTCATCATACTATAGAACTTTTTAAGCTTATTTTTTTGTAATCTTATTTAAAGCAGGCTCTGAAGTTTGCAGAGCAAGCATTTCTAACAGACGAGGCAGAGAAAACAAGGCACAATTGTTAATGAGTTTACTCTGATAATCAGCTGTTGTCTAGAATCTGCATCCAACTTTTTTCTCACCAGAACTCAACTGTTTAGGCACATTCTTTTAAGTTAAAGAAGCAATAATTGTATATGCAAAAGGATCAGTTTACAGGAAATTTTATCCATGCAACATTTATTGAGTTCAATTTATCTGCATAAAACAGAAGCCTGGTCAGGTCTAATCTTGCATGACTGTAATGCCAACATTGCAGGGAGTTAACCAAAAAAAGGATCATTGTGAGTTTGAGGCTAGCCTGGTCTACAGAGTGAAATTCAGCCAGCCTGGGCTAAAAATGAGATCCTGTCTTAAAACAGCCAAAAACCCCAAGATAACACAGATTGTGTGTCTCATATCATTTGTTCTGCCCATAATATACTAGCCTCTAAAATTTATCATTCTAAAATATGTACTGAACTGTTAAAGTCATTCTTACTTGCATTTTGTTATTATTGTAGTCCTCCCCAAGAAATTCCACATGGAAACTTGATACGACTGGCTGTGGATGAGTTATTCAGTTCCAAGATTGAACTTTGTGAAGAGCGTGGGTGAGTACAGGATAAACATTTCAAAATATTTCTATTGTGTTATAAATAAATCTAGACTGGTCAGCTCTTTGAAATTAATACACTTCTAAAACAGCAATGCATAAATATATATGTAGCCTAACAGTTTTTCAGTATTCCTACTCTAGTATGTCATCATTGTTACATTTTGTTACCAGGTATATAAACAGTATGGTACTAGTGCCCATCAATGAATACAAAGCAAACACCTTTTCTTTTTTCCTCATTGCTGAGTAGGTACAATAAAACCTTAGTTAACCAGAACCTGGCTAATCAGGACCCTCAGTTAAATGGACTTTTTTCTGCATCTCATTTAGGAGAAAGGTAAATGAAAACCAAAAAATTTAATACAGTTTTTTAAAAAAAGTCAAAAGGGGCATAAATATCCCAATCATTTAGCAATTTTTATGTCTACAATATTTTGTGCATTAGAAGTTAATATTTAAAAGAATGGTATTACAACACCATAAAAGATCATAAAATAATGAATGATAAAAGATACACTAATTATTTTTAAGACAATAAAAAAGAAACAAGTGCTGAAGCATATGATTTTTCTGGTTAACTTAGTGTAGTCAGTAGTGTTTATCAATCAGAATACTGTGCCCTGAGCTTTCCAGTTAATCAAGATTTTACTGTAAAGTTGTATTTTGATCTTACATACTTATTATTATTATATACTTAATACGTATTAATACCAAAGAGAGAGAGAGAAAGAATTTACTTCATGTTAGTAGAAGATCCTAATCCTAAAAAGGTGGCATTTTCTCCCTCAGCCATTGAAACCATCTTGAAGAGAAAACGCTATGTATAAATAAAAGCATTTACAGTGGTTCTGCAGGTTCATGCTTTTATAACTCATAATATAAACAGTCAACTTTTCTAGTTTTTGAATCATCACTTCTAGTATAGAGAATAAACTATATAAACCTCCAGGACTAGGAAAATAAGGTAATAAAACAGTCATACCATTACCCTATTGCGATTTAATAAGGATCAGGATAAACAATTAGGCCGAACAGAAGTTTATTAAGGGAGAAATAACTCACAACATAGGCAGATGCGCGGCGGGTTCCACCGGATCCTAAGCCTTCCAGCGTCCACCACCAAAAAAGGCGGCCCGACCCTTTCCCAGCCTTTTCTCCCAGCTCCCATCCGGCCCTGTCTCTGCCCCAATGGGCATGGCCTAAGCCACAGGTGCAGACAAGGTGAATATCTCGCTACATTACCCATTATAATAGAATAACTATGCTTACTTACAAATTAAATACAGTTCACAAGTGTTGAAAAGCCATTTGCCTCATGTATGTTAATGTTCATGCCCAATTTTCATTTTAGGTGTGGTGGCTTAAGAGAATTTTCCCAACGGATTTTCTGCCATGGAGCACCCCCTTTTGTTGTGTTAAACATGCAGCATTGGAAACCTGAAGATCTGGCATATGTACCCTATTACTTGGATTTATCTGATCACAAGTAGGTAGTGTTTGTTTATTTTCTCATTTTATGAAACTAGAAAAAAAACTAGTCCACCATGATTTTTACTAGCCATTAAGAAGATATTGTTAGCTGTACATGGTGGTACACAGCTTTAACCCCAGTACTCTGGACTCAAAGGCAGGAGGGTCCTGGTGAGTTTGAGGCTAACCTGTGTACATAGGGAGTTCTGGACCAGTCAGAGCTACACAGTGAGACCCTGGTTAAAAAATAATAATAATATGTTGAGAAAAAAAAAATCAAGGCTTTCTGGATCCCAGGATCAGAGTCCACTATAAGGAAGCCTGTTTCTAGCAGTATGCATAATGATTAGACTGTTTTCAAACCTAGTCCTGTCTTTTACAAGATAGTGACATCTATCAGTTGTCTTATTGATAAAGCAGAAATGATAGTGCGTATCTGTAAAAGTAAATGCATTTTAAAAGAATAACTTACAGATTATTTACCCTAACAATTTTTATACATTGTCATATAATGTACAGGTATTTGCTGGAAGGTGCCACTCTATTTAACAAAGAGGAACATCATTATTCTGCAGCTTTCCAGATTGATGGACATTGGATGCACTATGATGGCCTCAGAAATGTGAATTTAATTTTGTTAAATAAACCCCCAGAGTTTCTCCTCTTGTCATCATTGGTTTATATTCGAGCAACAGAGAAATAAATATAGACTGATGCTGAATAAAATTGTTCTCCCGCTTACCCATGCTCCCTAGATGAAGGGCTCTTGTTCTATATATACTTGGTATCCAAGGAATCAGTTCAACTATACTAGTTTCAGAGATGTATTTATTTTTCATTGTTTTGCCCCAGGTAAATGTTTTTTATGGAAGACCTATGCAAAAATGTATTTTTAAGTATTTTCTGGGTTATTTTTATACAATCATATGTTATGTTCAAATAAAATGTATCTCGTGGCCTTTGTAATTTTTATTTATATATACCTCAACAGTTTTTACAGTTGTATCCTTAAATCCAAGAAAATACTTGTCATTTCAATTCTAAATTTTCCATCCTAGGGTAAAAGTCAGCATTTTGGTTATCTGACTGTATTTCTTTGCCTTACCTCCAAAGTGCACTATTGGATTTAGTAGGATTTGAATGTATGGCTTATGAATGGCTTATTTTACCCATTGCTTAGTTTGTTTTACACTTTGCTAGTTTCCTTGTAGCAATTTAAAAGCTACATGTGAAAATTTTTTGTAGATTAAAACATTTCTTTGTAGTAGCAAGTTACTATAACTTTTTGCGGAAGTGTACACCCACTAGTTCATTTCAAGCATTAAATAAGCCTCTGATTTCAGTTACTATAAGAATTACAAACATATTACATAGCAATCGTAAATATCTTATCATTAAATATAACCAAAATTCCCCCAGTAAGTTGTTTTGCAGACAAGGCAACTATCAAAAATATTAGGCAACTGGCTATTATTATTGTTGGACTAATAATAGAAATGTGTTTATATATTTAAGAGGAAAGTGGGGTACCTAGTAATATTTCTTCTAGTTCAGTTTTTCTGTTGGTACAGAGGAAAAAAACACATTTAAAAAAATCAGTAACATCTGGCTCCCTGGAAACAGCTCATCATCAGGAGGCTTGGGTTTGTAATGCCACGGATGCAGTCACAGCACTTTACAGTTAGCAGAGTGTCATGTTTTGTTATAAATATTTTCAAGGGAGAATACTTGATGAACCATTATTCATTTAGTGTTTACATTACAATGAAATAACATTGTTTATAAATTGGGGTTGAGATTGGGTGCAGTATATCTGAAGACTACATGACAACAGAGTTCACTGCCAAATACCAAACTGCTAAGCTTTCATTATAAATCCTACATTGCTGTTGTGCCGTATTGAGATAACATGCTTATAAGGATGGGAAAATGTAGGTGAAATCTTGCTAACACTGTCTCATTTGAGTAAATATTAAAATTATTTTTAATACAAGAATGAGAATGACATTTTTTTTAAAAAAGACATCACCCGGGGTTTATCTAAATAAATCCCCAAATAAATGGAAATTGATTTACACCAAGCTTTTCTAGTAACAATGTATTGCATGCATCAAACTATACAAAACATAGATACTAGTGTATACATACATGGTATGGTTACATTATTAATAGACTTCAGTTATTCTTAATGCAGATTCTTCAGGGAATTGCACTTTATTTGGCACATTAGTTTATTGTACAATGACTTACCTACCTCACAGGGTTGTTGTGAGGGTTAAGATGTTAAAATTTTTACAACCTTGAACATGCTAATAAAAATATTTCTACCTCTTTTATGTATAGGCAGTCTCCCAAATTGTCTCTTACAACCCTTTTATTATTTAAAAAAATTATTTAGGTATTATTATATCAGTAAAAAAATTAGTAGTAGCTCATATCACTAATGTATGGTGGTTTTTAAATATGGCTTCTAAGCCCTGAGTGGTTGGTTAATGGCTTTTAGAAAAGAAATTACCCACAACTGGCAATCAGTGGATAAAATCAAATGAGATCAGCTAGAGTATCCATAGAATGTGATGGTGGAGATGAAGGATATTCTTTTTAAATCAAACACCCTTTGAGAAAACAACCTGAAGAAAGGGGGTCAGAAGTAAGGAAACACTTTCTTTAAGCAAAATGCCACTTAAAGGGGACGAAGTAATTTTATAGATTTGTCTGAACGTGGGTGGGTTAGAGTAAGCGGTGTCACCGTCCACCTTGTGCCAATCGTAGATACTTCCTAGAAATGATTTTTAAGCATGTGTAATTCTATGTAGTATGTATACATGTATGTGTTAGCTTGTGTACAGAAAAGGTGTGTATGCATGCATTCATGTTTGCATGTATTTGCATATGTGCACGTGTTAGCTTCTGTGAGCTACAGGAAAGCTTGTGTATGTGCCTGTGTGTATTTGCATATGTGCACATGTGTTAGCTTGTGTGCACTACAGAAAAGCTTGTATATGTGTGAATGTGTGTGTTTGCATATGTGCACTACAGAAAAGCTTGTGTGAATGTGTGTGTTTGCATATGTGCACTACAGAAAAGCTTGTATATGTGTGAATGTGTGTGTTTGCATATGTGCACTACAGAAAAGCTTGTGTGAATGTGTGTGTTTGCTATGTGCACTACAGAAAAGCTTGTGTGAATGTGTGTGTTTGCATATGTGCACATGTATTAGCTTGTGTGCGCTACAGATAAGGTAGGAACCTGCTTGTGCACTTGGCTGCAGCTTTATTATTTGTCTTGGAATTTTTGTCTCATTTTAAATGTATAAAGCGATGAATATGAAATAAAAGAAGAGGAAAACGATAATTTCTCTAAAAGACTACAGGGTGAGCTGTACAGAACTGAAAAGAACACAGAACGGGAGCTAGACCCTTGAAATAATCCTGGGAACTGTCACAGTGCTGTCAGTTATCCAGGCTGAGAGCACTCTAAGAGGATAGTGAAAGTTTGAATGCAGCTGAAGCTAGACATGCAGGTCAGTGGCGCATCATAGTCCTGACATATAAAGGGCCCCCAGTAGCTCTCAACCACAATTGTCTATGAGAATGTCCCATGACTGTCAGCTTTGTTCATTAAAAAATTATTACTGATGTGTATGTTCCTGTGTGTGCAAGCTTCATCTTCTAAAGCTGGAGTTACAAGTGGTTATGACCCACTTGATGTGGGTGTTGGGAACCAAACTCAGGTCCTCTGTATGATCAGTAAGTACTCTTAACCACTGAGCTGTGTCTCCAGCTTTGTTTAGATGCCAGGAAATTAGTAAAGAATTAATGTTAATTGAACATGAAATGTTACAAAACACTAATTTTTAAAAGTGTGATTGTATTGTCTGACCGATATAATAAAATGTTTAACTTTATTAACTAGAGAGATTATCATTTACCTATGTATCATAACACATACTCTCTGGGAATTTTTGTAAAGCAGTAGGATTAGTTGTATTTGAGAGGGTGCAGTAAAGAAACTTTCCAAAATAGCTGCTCAACTGGGGTATGGTTTTTCTTGTGAATAATACAATGTATTCAGAGGCACCTTGAAGAGTCCAGAGCTGTTGCAGAATATTTTACACAGTCAAGATGTATCTTTGCCAAGGCACCCTCTGATTTGTTTAGTAAAGAGCTGAATGGCCAGTAGCTAGGCAGAAAGAGGTTAAGCAGGACTTCCAGGGACAGACAGGACTCTGGGAAGAAGAAAGTGGGAGTTGCCAGCCAGATGTGGAGGGAGAAGGATGGGCAGTATTGAGACACCAGGGAGGCACTGAAGAGGTCAGACATATGGTACAGAGGAGAGGTAACCAAGCCACGTGGAAGGATGTAGATTAATAAAAGTATGTTAATTTAAGTTATAAGGGCTAGTGGGACAGGCCTAAGCTAATGGCCACGCTTTCACAATTAATAATAGGCAGCTCAAGTAAAACTTTGACTACAAGAGCAGAGGAAAATAAAAATAAATACATGAAAACAAAAGTGAAATAAAAAATCAGACAGGACTTGACCAGGCTAGGGAAGCAGAGAAGAGAGAACAGCAGGAATAGCAAGAGATAAAATGCCAAGCATAGCAAGAGAGGGAATAGAGAATAATGAGTTATAAAGCAGATGAGTTGCTGGAGGTGGATGGGAGGCAGGGAAAGCTGGTTTTTTTATCTAACTGCCAGCTTGAATAAAGCCAAGACTGTCATTTCCGGACATGGGCACTGCTTTCTGAAGTTGGGGAATTGGAATTCCCTTTGAACCTGACATTGGCAAAATGTGGTTATAGTTGAAGCTGGGTGATAGGAACATGGAAGCTCCACTTCTATCAAAAACTAATAAAAAGTCTGGGTATCAAAGCTCACTTGAACTGACGTAGAAGTCTCATCACAGCACACGGTTTTATTGCTGGCCTTTTGTTCTAGTTTGGCCCCAGAAAAGTTTCTTGGCATTTCACCATTTCACCTCTGGCCCCCTGTGGTAACACAGGCCACAGACATCAGCATAGACACTGACTGCAGTAGGGTCACAGATTTAGAAATGGCCCTCGGCTGCAGCTCTGACCCAGTTGTCATCATGGCACTGAGTAGTAGCACAGACCACTCAGATCAGTATGACTCTGGCAGTAGCTTGGCCATTGAACACCAACGAGGTCCAGCCCCTGGACTTCCATATGGCCTTTGGTGGCAACACGGACCATAAATGCTAACACAGACCTGGGCTGCAAAAGGACCACAAACTCAGACAAGGCTTTCAGCATCAGCCTAGGCCTGGGGATCACCGTGGCCCCAGATGGCAGAGTAGGTCACTAAGATCAGTATAGCATATCTGCAGCATGGTTCTTAGATACCAACATGGCCTCAAGTAGCAGGTCAGACCCCAGACATCCTCACAGTCTTTGGTGGTAACAGGAGCCTAGGACATCAATTCAGACCCTGGCTGAAGTAGGCCATGGACCCAGACATGAGCCTCAGCTGCAACTCTGTCCCAGATGTTACTATAGCAATGGGTGGCAACACAGGTCAGTATGGCCCCTGTGGAGGCACAACCCTCAAACATCTACATGGCCACAGGTGGCAGCTCGGACACCGGGCATCCTCGTGGTTCTGGTGGTAACATGGGCCATGGATGTAAACACAGGCCCTGGCTGCGGTAGGACAAGGGACCCAGACATGGTCCTCTGAAGCAGCCTGGGGCCAGATATCATCAGGGCCTCAGCAGGAAGCAGCCCTTCCACATCAGCCTGCCCCTCACCACCTTCACTTCTGTTCCCCCTCTCTCTTCAGCACACAGAACGTTCTGCTTTTCTTTCTCTCTTATTTCTCCACCACACGTTTGCTCATCATAATGGCACCGACCCACTGGGCACAACAAGGCACCTGGTGGGTCCATGGATGTCTTCCCACCAGTCCGGGCCTTGAAGATCCAGGCTGGCCTACAGTTGGCTAACACCTGCCTGAGCTGAATGGTATCAGGAGGGTCTGTCCCCATTAAGCTTTTTATGCATGCATTTGTTTGCTCATTCAGAGACCGAATCTCATTATGTAGCCCAGGCTAGCCCAAATCTTGGCAGCCGTCCTATCTATGCCACCCCAAGTACTGGAGATCTCTTGTTTTTCTGAAATATGTAGTATATTATCTATAGTCACCACACTGCACAATTGATTACCAAAATGCATATCAACTGGCTAACTATAACTTACTACCCATTGGTTGATATTTCCTCATCATATCTCCCCCTTTACCAAAATTACATTATATTCTCAGCTTCTGTGAGTTCAACTTTTTCAGGTTCCACATAGGAGGTCTTACTCATGTTTGTGTGTCTGGCTTATTCTAGGTGACAAGCAAATCAATGCATCTTCTTTTTGTTTTGTTTTGTTTTGGTTTTTCAAGACAGGGTTTTCTGTGGCTTTGGAGGCTGTCCTGGAACTCACTCTTGTAGACCAGGCTGCCTGTCTCTGCCTCCTGAGTGCTGGGATTGAAGGCATGCACCACCAACACCAGCTCATCTTGCTTTAAATTACAATAATTCATTCTTTTTAATGGATGAATGGTATCTTAAGGTTTCTATGTCTCTGAAGACACTGACCACAGGAACTGTTTTTATTATTATTACAATTTTTTATTTTTTGTTTTACATTCCTCTCCTCCCATCTCCTCCCCCCCCCCACAACCTCCCTTCCACTCCCTCATCCACACCACCTCCATCTCCATTCAGAAAGGGGCAGACCTCCCATGGGAGTCAACACATCCTGGCACATCAAGTTCAGGCAGGACCAAGCTCCTCCTCCTGCATCAAGGTTGGGCAAGGCAACCCAGCGTGGGCATTAGGTTCCCCAAAGCCAGCTCAAGCACCAGGGAAAGGTCCACAAACAGAGCAAGCTATACAACCATCACCCAGATGCAGAGGGCCTAGCTGGGTCCCATGCAGACACTCTAGCTGTCAGTCCAGAGTCGGTGAGCTCCCACAAGCTCAGGTCAGCTGTTTCCCACAGCAATTAAAAAGGAAAACATGTCATTGGTGCTGGCTTAGTTTCAGAGGTTTAGTCCATTATCTTCACGACAGGAAGCATAGAGGCATGCAGGAAGACATGGTGCTGGAGAAGGAGCTGAGAGTCTTACATCTTGATCCACAAGCCCTGGAAGGAAAAACTGTAACTTGGGCATGTATGAGACCTCAAAGCCCACCCCCCACAGTGACACGCCTCCTCCAATGAGGCCACACCTACTCAACAAGGTCACACCTCTTAAGGGGAAATGTGGTAATATTTTGTTTATGATCTAACAAATAAATCTTGCTAGTTAGCCACAGAGACCAGGCAGTGGAGGCCACACCTACTCAACAAGGTCACACCTCTTAAGGGGAAATGTGGTAATATTTTGTTTATGATCTAACAAATAAATCTTGCTAGTTAGCCACAGAGACCAGGCAGTGGTGGCACACAACTTTCATCTCAGCACTCAGGAGACAGAGGCAGGTGGATCTCTGTTAGTACATGGCCACTCTGGACTACACAAAATTGATGCAGTCTAAAAGAAAAACAGTTCATACAAAGGTGATCCCAGCACTAAGGGAGTGTAGAAAGGAGTTATATGGCTGGGTAGAGAGAGGAATATAAGGTGGGAGGACACAAGAGAGAGATGCAGCTAGGCAGAAGGCAGTCTGAGGAGCAGTGCAGTCTGAGGAATAGTGCAGTCTAAGCAGTCTGAGGAGGCAGTCTGACCATTGATAGAGGTAAGATTTCTCTAGTGGTTGGGCGCTTTGCTTCTCTGATCTTCAGCAAGCTTTATTTGTTAAATCATAAATAAAATGTCCAAGCATTCACACATGTCTGTGGGACCATTCCTATTCAAATCACCACAGATGATATTCTAGTATTGTGTAATTCTATTTTCTTTGTGCATTCATTAGCTGATGAACACTTTCATTGTTTCCATTGCATGGCTGCTAGGAAAGGGCTACAACATGCAAAGAAAATGTCACATTGCTTTGGAATACTGGATTCATTTCCTTTGTATCCAGAATTGGGATTTCTGAAACATACGGCAATTGCAAGTTTTAAAGAGTTTTTTATTTTAAATTATCTGCCTTGTGTGTGCACATAAGTGCAGATGCATTCAAGAGGTCAGTGGCTTCGGATCCTATAGTAGAACTCTAATAACAATTATGAGCTGCCTATGTGGATGCTGAAAACTAATCTTGGGTCTTTTGGAAGAGCAGTAAATGCTCTTAGCTGCTGAGCCATATCTCCTGCCTGGTAGTTCTTTCTTTCTTTTTTATTGATTAGAAAAATATCAGATTGTAAAACTTTTAAAGAGAAACTATATACATTATGCATAGTTTCAGAGGACCAGCCCAAGGTCAGCTGGACCTATTGTTTGGACTTGAGAAGAGAAAGAATATCATGTCAGTGGGGACAAGCAGAAAAGGTCACATCACGGTGACCAAGAAGCAGAAAGAAGGCTCAGGAACCAGATCTTTCCAGAGGACATGCTCAGTGGCCCACTTGCCACAACTTTCCTTTTTAAAACCATGGGTTCTGTCTCAGTTAGGGCTTCTTCTATTGCTGTAAAGAGACATCATGATCATGGCAACTTTAAGGAAAACATTTAATTGGCTTGATTACAGTTTCAGAGGTTCAGTCCATTATCATCACAATGGAGAGCATGGCGGCATGCAGGCAGACAAGGTACTGGTAGATGAGAGGTAGATGAGAGTTCTACTTATACGCAACAGAAAGTACTGAAACACTAGGCGGTATCCTGAGCACAGGAAACTTCAAAGCCTGACCCCACAGTGACATACTTCCTCCAACAAGAATGAACCCATCCAACAAAGCCACACCTCCTACTAGTGCCACATCTTATGAGATTATGGGGGCCAATTATATTCAAACTCCCATAGGTTCAGAGGACCAAATTCAGGTCCTCATATTTGCAAAGTAAGTACTTTATTGACAGATCTACTTCCCCATCCCAAATTTATTTTGATGACTGGTGAGACATGGTGGCCTAGTTTTAGCCTGCTATATGTTGATATACAGTGGCCCCAGGACCACTGATTATTGCAATTTTCTTTTCTCTAAAGTATGTTGTCCACAAATCAATTGGGCTCTACAATATGTGTTGGTTTGTTTGTGGACTCTTCTTGCCTCCATTCCATTGTTTTTTTGTTTGTTTGTTTGTTTTTTTTGAATACCAGTATAATGCTGTCTTGTAAAATGTTTTGTAAGACAGTAGTGTGATGGTTCATGCACATTTTAGAATTTCTTCTACTGTGATATCTTTGGTATTTTGTTAGCAATTACAATGAATCTTCCCATCACTTTGGGAACTATAGACATCTTTGCATGTTGATTTTCCCATGAACCTTAGATGTTTCTGTGCATATGTGTGTGTGTGTGTGTGTGTGTGTGTGTGTGTGTGTGTGTGTGCGTGCATGTGAGTATATGTGGTGCGCATGTGTCTTTTTTAATTTCTGTCATCAGTGCATGATAGTTTTCATTACATTTCTTATATTTTTCCATTAAGTTTGTTCCTAGACAATTTTTTTTTCTTTTTGGTTTTTGGAGCCTGTCCTGGAACTTGCTCTGTAGACCAGGCTGGCCTCGAACTCACAAAGAACCTCTTGCCTCTGCCTCTATCTCCTGAGTGCTGGGATTAAAGGCATGCACCACCAGTGCCCAGCCTTAGAAATTTTTTTATAGCTACTGTAAATGAGATTGCTTTCTTAATTTCTTTTTCAGATAATATGCTATTGCTATATGTAAATACTAATTTTTTTCTATTCTTTTTCTTTATTTATATGATTGATCTGTCTGCAGGTGTGCTTGCATGTCAGAAGAGGGCAGCACACATCGCATTACAGATGGTTGTGAGCCACCATGTGGGACTGAGAATTGAACTCAGGACCTTTGGAAGAGCAGCCGGTGGTCTTAATTGCTGAGCCACCTCTCCAGCCCCATTTTTTTCTATTTTCTTATCCTCAAGCTTTGCTAATTTTATTTACTAAACAGTTTACAGAATCATGAAATGTAGAATTATGAAATATAGTGGTGAGGGGATAAGTTTCAATGTTTTGAAATTCTTGGGATAATAAACACATATACCCAGGAATTCTGTTTCCAAAATTATAATAGTCTAAACATACTTTTAATGGTATTCACAGTCTAGAAACATGAATAGCTAAAATTCCTGCTTAAAGAATAAGAGACACTAGTAGTACTTACAAAGAACTACAGTCCATAGAACCTTTCAAACAACAACCAAAATTTAAAATTCAGATCTCCCAGTAAGGTAACAACCCCTCATGAAATCACATGTAGAATTGATTTGTGCATTGAAAATGTGTTATACCTTGAGAGATCTTAACATACAACGTATATACTATATATGTGGACTCATCAGTTTGCATTTTATCTTTTACATTTTCTAGTTCTCTGTTTCAAATGTCATACCATACTCATACATATTTGTTTAGATGTATGTATACATTATAGGCTAGGATGCACTTATGATGGAGAACATGAGCTTTTGTTTTTCTTTCTGAGACTGGGTTATCTTGTCTGTTGAACAAGTCCATCCATTTTCCTGGAAAAAAAAAAAATTGATTTCATTTTTCAGACTGAATTTTCACAGGTGCACGCGCACCTGTGTGTGTGTGTGTGTGTGTGTGTGTGTGTGTGTGTGTGTGTGTGTGTGTGTGTGTTAGATCACTATCCACACTATCCATGATTCTTCTGATGGACAACTATGTTGGTTCTACTTCCTTACTATCATAAATAGAACAACAAATATGGATACACATGTATCTCTATGGTAGGATATAGAGTTCTATGGTTATATTAACAAGAGTGGTTTAGCTAGTTCATAAAACAGTCCTTTTAATTTTTTGAGGAACCTCCACATTGGTTAATCACACTGGTTGTGCTAATTTGCATTCCAACTGCAGTGAATATGGGTCATCCTTTCTTGACTTCCTCTCCAACATTTGTTGTCTGAATTCTTGACAATGGCCTATCTGACTGGGGTGAGGTGGTATCTCATTATCGCATACATTTTGCATTTCCTTAATGACTAGGAATATTGAACACCTTTAAAAGTAGTTATTGGCCACTTGTGGTGTTTTTGTTTTTTTTTTTCAAGTTGTCTATTCATTTTATTAGTCCCTTGTTGATTGGTGGGTTTTCTTTTTGCCCTTGGTATTTAACTTCTGCAGTTCTTTATAAATTCTGATATGAATATTTTGTCTGAAGTATTATAGCTGGTGAAAAATTTTTTTTTCTCCCGTCTATTGGCTGTGTATTCTGCTGAGTTTCCTTTGCTGTGGGGTTCCAATCACTTGTTATGTCTCAGCAATGAGATAATGGAATAACTCCATTATTTCATTAAATTTTTTTTTCTTGCTTTAAATTTAGCCAGATTTGTTGACCTTCTTTGCTCTTAGGAAAAAAATTGAAATAATTAAAATATTTTCAGAGTTACGGAAATACAATGAAAGAACTTTACTAGAGTTTTTCTGAATTAATCTATCCATTTGAATGATTGTTCCATCTTCTCTTCTCTTCCCTTCCCTTTCCTTTTCTTCTACTTCCTTTTCCTGAAGACAGGATCTCTCTCCATGCAGCCTATGGATAACACTTAGCCCTGGTCTTGAGGTGAGAAGGCTCTCTGCGTTCCATTGAGTTCATTTCAGATTCTTGCAATTCATCTTATTGCTCACCACTCCTCTTTGACACAATTGTCCCAGACAAAGAACCATCTAGCAAGTTGAAGAAAGAACCCAAGAAGTCCCGAGGAAGTTCCTGGAGCAGAAAAGTTTGGATTCTGTGTGTGAACTGGGGAAGGGGTGCTCTTGAGCACTCTGTTAATTTTGGTAGTACCAAGGGCCCTGTCAGAGAAGCAGCAGGTGGCCATTGAAGTTGGGTGTCAGCCCACCAGGAGTCGAATCCTTGATGACTCTTGAATAGACAACTCCACCCCCCACCCCCCACCCCCAGACCACAGACTCCAGAATTACTTTTGCTCCTGCTGTGTGTTTACATGTTTGCTGCTGCCATCTTTCTCTGGTATCTGGCATGGTGTCTTTAACTCATGGAAGCATCCTGCCCTACTGGGCATTTCTTCCTGTGATTATGAAGATAATTTCTCCTTAAGATGTACTATTTAATTGATAATAATAATGTTAGTTTAAATAGGGTTTTGATGATAAAAAAATAAAACAAGCAAGTGTCACACAGCTAAAACCCATGAGTTTCTGCTGAGGAGCCAAATAGACTGGCTTAGGTTAATGATTAAGAAAAGCAACTGAGCCCCAGAAGTAAGTCAGAGGCCAGTTTGGTCCACATAATGAGTTCCAGAACAGCCAGAGCTATGTAGAAAGACCCTGTCTCAAAAAACAAAATAGTACTCTCCCAAAACAGGAATTTTAATTTCAATAGTTTAATATGTCCTTCTTTCAAGATGCTTCTTACTATACTTGACTTCATGTGCAATACACTTTAAATACTTTAGGCTTTATCTGTTAAGTTCTAAAATCAAGTCTGAATTTCCTCAACATATGAAGTCACAGAAAACTGACTTAACACACACAGGGCATGCACAGGTTCAATGCAGACAGACTCACAGCACTAAAAGGGGGAAGTGGACACACGCTTCCATCCCTAACCAAGAAGCAACCTACAATCGATATCCATTGCAAAGGAAAAATAAGTTTTCTCCAGTGGACTCACTGGGTGTATTAACCACACTTAAGAGTAAGGCCCATGCCCAGTAGTAATGGCCAACACAAGATGAACTGAACGATATTTTTATAATCATTTTTATTTCAATTTGTTTTGGACTTTTTGGTTGTTCTTTTTTGGTCTTTTGCTTGTATATTCTGGTTTCTATTTCCGTGTGTTTCTTGTTTTGTTTTGTTTGCTTCTCATTTTTCAAAGAGAGAACATGGCTTGATAGGGAGGATCTGGAGGAGTTGGGAGAGAAAAAAGCATTATCAGAAAAAAGTTAATAAAACATTTTTCCAACACAACAACAACAACAACAAGAAGTCAGTCAAAGGACAGTGAGCTGGCACTCACATAACTCACAAGTGAGGTGTCAAGCTGGCCCAAATCCCTGGCCAACAGGGAGTCAGTCCCTTCAGGGAAATAAAACCTACACTCTGCAGACCTGTTATTACCAGAAGTCCCCTAAAGAAGTTTATGAAGAATTCCATGTTTGTAGTAGTCTCCCTTGAACCCCCCATCCTGACTCAGTGCTTGGGTATCCTCCTGTAGACAATCTCAGAGACAATCCTTCAGATCGTACCCCAATAAAGCTTTGTTCTTGGGCCTCAGAGCAGCTTAGGTGGTCTGGCTCCCCTGTAACCCTTACACAAGGCATTTCTAAGTACTTTTGTTTTTCACAATTTCATTGACAGCTACATTTTTTCAAGATTTTCAAATTTTATGAGTAAGGATGTTACACCTGCACACATGTGTGCTATGTGTGTTCAGTACCTTTAGAAGTCAGAAGAGGACCTGGATCCTCTAGAACTTCAGGTGCTGGGAATACAACCTGGGCCCTCTGGAAGTGCAGCTGGTGCTCTAAACCACTGAGCCAACTCTTTAGTCCCTTCATAGCTATTGTTCTGATAATTATCATATAAAATGTCAGGACCATTTACTGAAGTAGTTCATAGACTAACAATAGTATGGACATTTCCTCTTCTAGTGAAACTGACATAATTTACATCTTCCTTAAAGTTGGTTCCTAGGCATGAAAAAAATCATGAAGGTCTTTCGCAAGGCAACATAGCACTAGATATCACAATGTTAAGCAAACTAAGCCAGACTCAGAAAGGAAACTATGTTTTCTCTTATATGTAGAATTTGAATTTTTTTTTTTTTTTTTTTTAAGGCATCAAAGAAGGGGAATTGTATTTGTGAAAGGGAACCAGCTGGAAGTGGGAGGACACAAAAATGTTAATGTGCATATGATCAGGGTCCATGATACATATGTATACAATGCCAGTGCCATAGTGAAAAAATTATGGTTTATAATAATATGTGCAACAAAAATGCACCTGTCTCATGCTTAGGTATAGCTTCAACTATAGGCTTGCTTGTTCCTTGATACTGATTATAAAGCATGGATTCCTCTGGGATACTGCTGTCTGCTTAAAGCAAATTTCTCTCATAGGATATTTAGTTTACCAACTTGACTCTGTGGTTCTTGTTTGTTTAGTAAATGTTTGAATAATTGGCCTTTATCATAACCTGGCCTCAAAGCTATCTTAGTCTACATATGCTAAGGTTACCAGGTTCTGGGGTTGTGGGGTAGTGATCAAGGGTCTGTTTTGTGGGACTGACAAAGGATTGTAAATCCCAAAAAAGACCACACAGAGAAAGTTAAAGGGACAGAATCAAGAGAAGTGACAGCAGTAGGTGCTGGGTGGAAAGTGAAAATGACCAGGCAAGAGAGTGAAAGCCAAGGTCAGTGAGGAATCAGCAGCATGAGATGGGAGGAGGAGGGGAAGAAGGGTGAGAGTGCAGCAGAGGGAGGGAGTGGGAGAAGGAAAAGAGGGGAGGGGAACATAAACTACACCCTCTATTAGAACAGCTCCCAGGGACATGGGTGGGCCACACAGCTGGGAATTTGCTGCAGTCTCTGGGTCCTGCCCCTCCCCCCATTTGCGGGCTCATTGGCTGAGGTATCTTCCTTTAGGCAGGCTCTTTTGTCCTCCAATTGATTTTTCCTCTAGATGCCCTTAGCAGGTCCTCTTAAAGAGGCTGCTCTATCCCTGCTTTCCTGACCTGACTCATCAGTTCACCCATCCATCCATCTACCCATACATCCAACCATGCATCCATCCATCCATGCATGCAAAAGAACTTTAAGAGTGACTTAAGAGTTGATTAGCTCAGTTCACAGCAATTATTACATGATACAAATTTACATTTTCAGTTTTATTTTAAATACTTCACATTAAATGAAATTTAACTATAACCATTACAGAGCATTACCATAATATGCACAAAGAACTCTTAAAATAAAAAAGGATACAATCTTCAACAAGTTAAATGCCACTTTACTATGTAAACAAAAATAAAACAAAACCCTGATGCTAAAAGTTATCTATTCAGAGGTAAAATACAGATACAAAAACATTTAAACATGAACCTTACTGACAACCAACCACACTTTTTGCAACAGAGGACACCCACTGGTACTTCATACCTACAATGCTTCAGAATCCTGTTAAACTCACAGCTATCTCTGGTTCATGACACGGCACGATTCATAAGGCAAAGATATAGGCATTATCATCCAGTTCTTTAATTTCACATGTATATTAAGGCAAACTTGGAACTTTTTGCTTGGTATTTTAAAATAAGTGGGACTTTACACATCATAACTTGACAAAATTAAAGGTAGAAGACATGTGGATATGTAATCTGAAAGACATGGGTGACAATTTTTCTCTCTGCAGAGATGTAAACTGGATTTTTATTTGACCATATTCACACTAGTAAGATTTGTAAACTTTTTCTATTTAAAATGTATTAAACTTATCTCCCAAATGTGAGTATCAACACTGAATTCAGTATACTGGAAGTGAAGTGCCAATAAATACCCAGCCATGGAATCATTATCTAATTAAAGTACTGTACACAGTGGGAAAGGAAGGGTTAAGTAGCAGACCAGGATGTTAACTTGACATGTCACATAGCTGTGTAACTTTCTGAATAGAAAGTTTAGAGAGGTTATCATACATTTATTGAACTTTAAGCAGTAACTTTATTGTAGAATCTGATTTTCCTAAAAATGAGCACTTTGGTGACAATACCAGGAATCCAACACTACAACTGAGAACAAAATAAAAAGCAAACAACATAATCCAGCATGATATATACATGTATTTTCCTCAATGTTAGCCAGAGCCATGTTGTTTTAGAAACTGGGTTTGGTGTGTTCTTTCCTAGTTTTGTTTTTCCTTTAGGAAATATACTACCTAATTCCAAGAAACATGGAAAAAAATTTTAAAAAGTTATTTGTGTATTTGTATGTCTGTGTATGTGTGTGTGTGTGTGTGTGTGTGTGTGTGTGTGTGTGTGTGTGTGTGTGGTGGAGGATACCCAGGAAGGCCAGAAAAGAGCATTAGATCTCCTGGAGCTGGAGCTGTGGGACAGTTGTATGCCTCTCTGAGTGCTGGAAACCAATCTCAGGTCCTCTGTAAGAGCAGCAGTTAGTTTTAACTGATGAGCCATCTTTCCAGACCTGGATTCTATAAAAAGTACAATTTTGATAAATCTTGCTTGTGTCATTAAAACCTAACTGGAGTAAATGAACTCCATTATAGTTTACTCTTTTGAGTGAAGAATGTATCCTACTTACGTTTCAGTAGATGCCACCACAGCATCAAATATGGTGTCTCACACATATATAGTAGATCCCCCATATATGTTAACCTATAAAACCTTTCAAAACCAAATTTCATTTTCCTAGCACTAGGTACTACATTCTATAATTTGATATTCATTCATATTTAAAACAATATTAGCAATAACATGTAATTTGCAAATATCCTTTGGGTTTACTTTTAAAAAATCAATTAAGTTCTATTACTACATACAATAAATATTAAATAGCCAAACATTGCATATACATTTTTTCACATAATTATAGAAGACAAGTGCCATTACAATTGATTAGATTTCTATTTCCCTGTCACTCTTTTCCAAAATATTTTTGGGCAGTCTTAAATTGCTTTCAAGTTCTTGACTGAATATATGCACACACACACACATATATATACATATCCAATATATATTGAATGCATATAAATATGTATGTACATGTATACATACATACATACTTCTAAAAACATAAACCCAGGGATTTTTACTCTAACATTTTATGCTTTTTTGCATAGGAAACATGGAGCTTTACATTTACAATTTACCAGCACAGCATTCATACAAAACTTCTCAAATCTGAAAAGAAATCTCTGTTGTAAACTTACCAGGTGTCAGGACACATAATAGCTCTGGTTACTATGAACATACAACAGAATTTCTAAAATACAGTGTATTTCTAAATTTTGAGTGCTAATTTTTTTCTGCTTTGTATGTTTTTGTAACTTTGTTCACAGGAACATGATCCTACTATTTTGCATTTAGTTTTTAAGCAAGATAAAACTTGAAATTAAAAAAAAATAGTGCATACCTTTGATCTAACTTAGTAAATGGCTATGAATTTTTATGAATTGTATACTGGAAACAATATATGAGTAAAGCACTGTTGAAATAGAATGTTTAGAAAAGATTTGTTTATATTTAAAATAACTTTCTAGTCTTTCAAATTTACTTCACTTCTGTGAGAAATGAATTAGAAGTAGCACAACAGAATACATTTAATAATTTGACTGATACAAACAAAAAACATCTAAGTTGGGGATTTAAAAGTGAGTATGTGCAGGAATCTATTTTAAAATGTTTTTCTTTAAATAAGGTTTAGGCCAACCACAATGGTGTACCTTATTACTATTCAACAGATTTATTCAAATCAATGAAAAAGTTATTGCTATGTGTCATTATGATATTCAAATAAGCGACATAGAAAATACTTAGTTGATTTTATTAGCTCCCGTTGAGTTCTAGGTTAAAGAGACTAAAAAGTACTTGCAAGGCTTCATAATTTGTGCAAATATTTGCAGCGCATGGTGTTACTTTATGACTAAAGGTGTTTTTTACATAGTTTTATAGTATATCCTCAAACCTACAATGGGTAGTTTATGGAAGAACAAGGAAAACTACAAATTGCCCGGCTATAGTTTTTTGAGCAATAACATATATGCTAACAGGTAAAGCTAGGCTTTATAATTACAAATGGCTTCTTAATGATAGAGTAGTATGGCACTTAAGAATGTAGGATGAGTTCTTTTCTTAGGAAAAAATATTCACTGGTCTAACAGAAGTTATAAAGACAGACAGAGCAGGTAGGTTAAAAAAAAGAAAAAAATAAATGAAAAAAATTACTAAATATGCAAATGCAAGTACCAACATAGTAACAAAATGCAAGTTAATGTGTTTAAGACTAATAGATATTTATTAAACCATGCTAAAATAAGTTAACTATATTTTAAAATAAGCTCTTAGTGGCTGTAACAGTTTTGTTTTGAAAGATATTTTCTTTAATCAAAGCAGAAACAAATTTAGAACCATTTATTCAAGTAAACATCGAGTTCCAGTTTTTCTCCATTAAGTTAAAAATACTCAGTTACCTAAGAAATGAACAAAGCAACGCACACCTGCCTAGCATGTTGTGTTCGGTGCATGTATTTCTGTGCTGAAAGACATGTAATTTCTAGAACAAGAAGAAAATAATAACAATTTAAAAATAAAAAAGCATCACTCTTTAAGTCACCATTCAAAAACCATGGGAAGTATAACTCAAGCCATTCGGATGATTTTGGATGTTAACATTAATGTAATCACTAACATTTCCCACACACACTAGTGAAATCAAGCCAGTAAACATGAAAGATTATCATAGGACATCATGCATCTCACATTGAACACCCAAATAACATTGGTTATAGCTTTGTTATACATCCTACAGTTAGCACCATTTTAATATTTGAACACTGAAAACAAAATTAGGACCTTAAAAAACAAAAATTAAGAATATATGAAAACAGCAATATGCATCAAGGGTGGTACCAAACACCTTCCAAATATATTTACACTAACTAATCAGAAGCCTGCTGTGTAACACTGAGGAACAACTGAAACTGATGAGATTAGTTTTCTATCCATGCTTACCAAAGCACAGATGAGGTCATCCAGCCCATGTAGGAAAAGCATACACAACACATGTCACATCTTAAAACAGAGCCCCAAATAGGATAATAAGAGCCATTGTTTTGCAACCTCATCACACTATTAGCCCTAAAATCATTTAGTAGGAAGAGCCCCCAGGTTATTTATAGTCCTTGAAAGTACCCAAAGTAAAAGCAGCCCTTTTAAAGAAACATGACGCTTCTGAATTTACAACCAGCAATCACTATCCACATTCAGTCCAGTCATTCGATGCATTCCACATCGGAAGCTTCTCTCATCCTACTAAATCATGATACAGATCAAGAAAGAAGAGCTTAAATTATTGAAAACAAAATTAAAAAGCAGCAAGGTTTTCTCTACATTTAGGAATATAAAAACTAGTCTATCCCAGTCTTAGTGGAGAAAAGTGCACAATTCAATTGGTTAGATCTTCCCTTTTTTTTTCCTTCCTTCCTTCCTTTTTTTTTTTTTTTTTGTTTTAATTATTGATTCACTGTATAATCAAGAGCGATTCAAACTATTTGTCAGTTCAGAGTACCCAACAAGACCTTGAGTCTTCATGCCACTTCAAGTTAACAAAGCAGTACAGCTTTCAGGTTCAGGACACCGGGCATTCTTTCCTGTGGCGCCACGACGTGCGATTTCCAGGAGTTCACACTTCTCAAAGTGCAGTTAATCCAAAATTGCAGCGACAGTATATCATGCCAGCTGAGTCCAGCCATGTATCTGAGATAGGGTCATATTTCTGTACTGTGTTCAGATAGGAAGACCCTGAGTGACCACCGACTACATAAAGGTAGTTATCAACTACTGCAGCACCAACTCCTAAGACAGGTGGGAAGAACAGATCGAACAGGTTAGTGAGCAGAAAACCAACCCCTTTAAAATTTTTCTCTGACCTCCACGTACATATACCACACTGTGTCCCTGCTGCTCTCTCTTGCTCTCTTTGTGTATCTGTCTTTGTATAAGTCTCTCTCTCTCTCCCTTTCTCTCTCTCTCTCTCTCTCTCTCACACGCACACAATTTTTTTTCTGATAAAATAATATGCTAGTATTATAAGAATATAGCTATATAAAGCACAACTCTGTATGCTAAGTCTAATGGGTTAACAGCTCAAGATATAGTTCAATTCTAGAATATTTATATTTATATGTACAAGCCTGGGTTTCAATCTCCAGTACCACAAAACAAACAAACAAAAGAAAAATAAATAAATATTACCTGTCCTGGGCTCTTTCATTGGTCTACACACAGTCCACTGGTTTTGATGAGGGTCATATCTTTCAATGCTTGACAAATGCGAGACACCATTATGCCCGCCTACCACAAAAATAAAGCCTAGCGTAACTCCAACGCCAAAGTGAATCCTTTTGTCAGCCATGGATGCAACCATCTCCCAGGAATCTTTACTTGGATCATAACGCTCCACACTGCAAGTATTTACATGAGGAAGAATTAATTCATGGGTCATTTTGTCAATCTTTCTGCCAAAGCAAAACTAAAGCTAAGTAAATAGACAAAAATAACAGTAATTTGTTCCAAATGTTTAGGTGTCTGTAGACAAGATTTCTGGTATAAAAGTTTACTTTGTGGACAGGAAACAGCTATAACTGCATGTTATTCTTGTATATGGGACTGGTTGAGGACCAATTTAATGGATGCTCCCATCACTCATACAGAGTGGTGATATAGTATATATAAGCACAAAACTTATTCATTAGATTGCTCACAATGAGTGAAACACCACTCCAAGAAATAAAAATTTTAACAATGATTTAAAACTATGATTCGCAGTATATACAACCAGTAACCTGTAAACTTTATGTTTTCTTACCTATATTTCTCCTTTATTCCAAGGATAAACTACAGAATACAGAAATCTCTCATTCTCACTCTAGTAGTGTGATGACATGTCTAGTATGACCATAGCATCCAAAAAAGATTTTGATTTTAAAAGCTGCTTCTTTAAAAAATTATTATACATACATAAATATGGTGTGACTATACCACAAAAAAGAGAGAAGCACTTGAGAAGTAGGTCTTTCTGTCCATCACAGGGCCCAAAGACTGAACTCAGTTTGCCAGGCTGGTGCAGCAAGCACATTTACCCACTGAGCAATCTTAATGGTCCAACGTTTTAATTTCATGGTGTTTTATAATGTACTGGAATACATGAGTTGCATTTCTACTTTATTCTATTAAGTAATGCAAGAAAAGATCATGCACACACATGGATACATACATAGCTGCATCATAAAAAAAAAATCTAAATTTGTCTCATTTGTATTTTATGTAGTTCACTACATTAGCTGGATATAAAATTTAATAGGAGAGATTTGAATCTCAGTGATAAAAAAAACAATTACACTTAGGACAATCTAAATTCCCAAATGCATGTCAATGTACTCAAGCATATTTAAAAGGCCATTTATATATGCAAATTATTTAAAGTTCAAATCTGACTGTAAACTTTACTTCTAAAAAAAACCCCACAAACACAAGCAACTCAATTATCATGTTAAATACCTGTTCATGTGAGCAGGGCCATACCCTCCAATGGCATAAATCATTCCATCCAGAACAGCTGCAGCAAAACAACTTCTTGTGGTGGTCATTGGGGCCACAGGTTGCCATTGTCTGATTTTGGGGATGTATTTCTCTACAGATTGCAAGTAAGACTGTCCATCGTATCCACCTAAAGCATAAAGTTCTCCGGCAAGCACTACTACTCCAAGGGTACTTCGGCTCTCATTCATTCTCTCTAGAGAAGTCCACGTATTTGTATCAGGATCCCAACACTCCACCGAATTTTCGTGTTTTCTCACAGTGGCACCAGGACGCACGCTAGTTTCAATCCCACCTATAACATACACTTTTTGGTCTAAAACACAGATTCCAAATTCGTATCGAGGAATATTTAGGGGCGCCAGACCAATCCAAGAATCATTCTGAGGAAAGTACATCTCCACACTAATAAATAAGCAGAAAAAAAAAATAGATTAAAACTCAAATGGCTCATAAACAAGGATGTTTACTTGCATTAGTAATCAAGGTCATGCAAATCAAAACTACAATAAATCATGATGTACCTTCCAGATTGCTGAAAGGACAGCCAGAAAATAACCACTGGCAAGAGTGTTGAGCAAACATGAACACGCTGGCTGAGAATGTAAACTGGTACAAACTACCCTGGAAAACAATTTTACCTAACAAAATTGAAAATACAGACCTTCAGTTAGAATTTCATACTTAATGTGTCTCCTCTATTGAATATCTACTATATCCTATTTTGTAGTAGGCAACATAATGCTCAATGGGGCATAAGACAGTAATTCATCAAAAAGAAAGTGCTAAATAAGGTGTGGTATACATCTGTCCCATGACTAAGAAACCACCAGAGACCAATCTCCTTTGACTGGGGCAGGATGTAGGCCCATAAGGCCTGAGGAAGCCGTAACTCTATGTATAGTTTTGTTGGGTTCAATTCACAGTGTGTGGAGTCTTAAGTAACGCCTATAGTCCTTGCCATCTCCTTGTTGCTCAGCACTTAAGCAGCTGTTGCTCTATCTGTACCTTAAACGGCTGCCTAGGCCATCCGTTGTTTCTATGTATTCTTAGGAATTCACGTAGATAAGCCCACAGCAATTGCATTCTGAATCTCTGGTGGGTCAAGCTGCAGCTGGGCCCGCTTGAACAACAGCTGGAGTAGTCAAGAGTGCTATACTGAATGCTGTGCCTAGAGTCCTGAGGTGGCCTTGGTTTGCAGGTCTGTGGAGGGTGCCCTGGGCCTACGCCTAAAACAGCTCTGCCCTCCTAGAGCTGTGGCCCTGTGGTAGGAAGAACATCTACAAAGGCTATCAAATGATGTCAGTCTTTCTTCCTTTCCTGGTGCAGTTTCTGGCTTCCTTATATCCAGGCTGGTCTCTTCAGTCTGTGAAATACACATAGTCATAGCTTTGGTTTGCTCTTAAGCAAACCTCTTCATCCCTTGACATGCAAAGTCTGTGAATTTCTCAACTTTTCCACTCTAACTCTCATTAAATTATAAATTCTATCTTCAGGTCATTTCTTCCTTCTCACATCCCAAGTATATTTACATAAAAACAGACACACAGGAAAACTGCTGCTTAGAAATTCATTTGCCAGGCAGGTAACCTAGCTTACTGCTCATGTGCCGTATCATTTGCATTCTTTGAAAACTTTTAATAAGTGTTTTGCAATTGTATAACAAGGGTGGCATTTCTCCCACGTTCCAAGCTCATGTCCTTCATACCTAAGGCTCTATCACAACAGCCCTTTACCACCCATACATCTCCCAATATGCTGGCCATGTACTGTCACAGGTAATGTCTAAGACTGCTTCTTCTTGAATTTAAAACTGTCTTTAATGTTCTATTCTAGAAAAGTCGTCCAAATCTGAAAACATGTACCCATTACCCAGCTTGCAAACTGCCTCCATATTTCCAAGTATTTGTTACATCAACAGTCCAGCTTTCTTGTACCAGTTTTTTCCTATCAGTTTGTCTTCTGCCATAACAGAAATAATTATTGATTGCATATATTATAAACGATGGAAGTTCATTTGGCTCACGGTACTTAATGCTGAGAAGTACTCATGGTACCTAATGCAGGCCCAAGACCAAGGGCCTGTCTCTGACAAGGGTATTTTACTACATCATAATGTAGAAGCTATGGACAACACACAAAAGAGGGACCAAAGGAGCCAACACCTCTTTTGTAGAACAAATCCACTTCCATGATAATGGTCTTAATTCACTCGTGAAAGCAGCATGCCCAGGCTTCTTGAAGGTTTCAGCTTTCAGGGAATGTTGCATGGAGCGTTTAGTTTCAACATATACATTTTGGGAATACATTCAAACTGTAACGAAGTACATGTGCTGAGATAAGCTGGCATGAGACCTGACTTGGTCAGAGACCTGCTTGGTCTTCAGCCTGCTCCCCTCTTTATTTTGGCATCTTCTTTCAAATATACTCAGATGTTTCTATTCGAGGATAAAATATAACAAAATCAAACCTTTCCAACCATCTGCTGCTGTCTTCACTTTCACCTTTTTCATTCATTCTCAACATGGTACCATGTATCTACAACATTCCTATAATTCTGCCAACATGAAAGTCATGAATGGTCTTTATACTACCACATATAACAGCTACTATCTTTATCTTTCTTTTGTTCACACTTTAATTCGTTGAACATATTCCTTCCTTCTTGACAAACTTAAATTCCTTGGGGTCCACGACACTATTTACTATTGGTTTTCTATCTCTAAAATGTTTCTGGATTGACATTCATTAATCAATCAATCAATCAATCAATCATTTTTCCTTTCTATATGTCCTTACTGGGAAAAAAGGGGGGGGTATTTTTGCTGGTAACAGAGTTCATCAAAGACATCATAGTTTAATTTTACTTTTCAATTATGCTGTGAGACCACAGATATGCATTCATGTCCAATACACAGTAGGACACTTTTTACTTGGATATTTAATAGGTACTTAATGTCTGAAACTTGAACACACTATTCCCTTACTGTGGCTCCCTATCTTGTATTTCTCCTTCTTGGGAGTAACCCTTTAACCCATTATTAATCACAAAATCTCATCCATGTTTGCTTTCTCCCTTCTCCTTCTGCATCCTTCTTCTCTATCCATCTAAAAACAAAATGCTATCAATTTACCCTCTCAAAACATTTCTTAAACTACCTTATTCTCTTGCCCATTCTTTTTTGTTGTTGTTAAGACATTATTTTTGTTTTATGTGTATGCTTGCATGCCTGGTGCCTATAGGGACCAAAAGAAGGTGTCTAGAAGATCTCCTGGAACTGGAGTTAGAGAAAGTTGAGATAGCCAAAGGGTGCTGGCCTCTGCAAGAGCAGCCATGCTCTAAACAACTAGGCCTTATCACTAGCTCCCCTTGCCTGGATTTCTACAACAGCAGCTGACCTACCCACTCTGAGGCTGATCCTGGTCCTTCTGTGTCCCTCTAAAATGCAGCCAGAATGACTTGATATGTAAATCTGATCATTATACTATCCTTTAACATATTCTTTTGTAACATGTATAAGCATCTTCTCCCTGGCATATAGTAATACCAGATAAGGCTCACACTGACAACTGTTTCACTAGTCAATCAAAACTTTTTATTTTCCACTATCAAACAGTTTTTATTTTTGTTCATGATCTATACTGTACCATGCCATTATCTCATCACATTTCCTCATCTTCCCCTTTTCTGCTTGATTCTTGTTTTCCTTTTAATACTTACCTTAGACAATAACTTCCATACAAAATCTTCACTAAGTCACCCAAATGGAATAAATACTCCTCCTTAATCACTGCACAGAATTATCTTTATCATTGCATTAGCAAACTATATAAAATATTTTGCCCTTTACTAAATTATGAATTTATTGAAGGCCCTTAATCTGGCACTGTTTGGTATAGAATTTAACTGAATGATCATCAGATTGGCTCCAATTTTCCCACAGTTGTTAATAATGCTTCAATAAACAACTTTGTGAAAACAATATCTTAAATTTTAGTATGATAGACTCAATGAGGAAAAGACTACTAGATATAAACATAAGGACATTTTTCTGACTTTCAATGACAAGTTCATTGTTTTTAATATTTGAGAAACCATCAGGCAATTACACAAGGATTTTTTCAACATATATGCATACTTGGAATTTTGTCATATCAGTTTTTCAGTTCATACCAATATTTCATTCTTTTAAGCATGAGTCAAACAATTAATATGTAGCCCAATCTTAATAACAGTATTTCTAGGCTCAAAGGAAATGGATAGTGAAACATGTTTAAATATTTAGGATATATGAAATGCCATTGATGATATATCAAATTTCCTCTAACTAGAGAAAGAAAAAACTTTACCAGAGTTTTTTGGAAATGGCCAGAAAGAAATGCACAGCATTAAAAGAATGTGACCATTTTCATGAAGTGAACTCTATGAAAGAAAAGAACCTCAAGCTAGGTTGTCAGTGTCGAAGGGTGACTTACATAGAAAACTAAATCAAGGGTGGGCAAGCTACACAGCCATGAGCTAAAATTCAGTCCATCTACTTTTACAAATAAAGTTTTATTAGAACACACCCATGCTTAATCATTTACATACTGTCAATGGTTGCTCTCATCCCACAAAGGTAGAATTAAGTAGATGCAACAAAGACAAGAAGTCTACCAGTCTGAAATATTTTCTATTTGGCTTTTTACAGAAACAGACTGGCAATCCTGGCTGTAAAATATTAGGTAAATAAAAAGAACTTTCTACAATTGTAAAAAGCACAATGAAAAAAAAAAACTTCACATGAAAGTTATTATTTATGGTAGTTTATTTTCTTATTTCCTTGATGTTCTAATTAACTGTTTCCATCCAAACCCACTCCTGTCCTCATTCTTCCCTCATCACAGGGCCTAGCTCTCTTCTTTGGTACATTGTCAGGAGGAAGAGGAGGAGAAGAGGGAGAAGAGTAAGAAAAGGGAGAAGGGGAGAAAGAGGAAGAGAAGAAACTAGAAATAATAAAACATTAGGAAAATTAGTATAAAACCAGGATAGACAAATGTACATATTTGGGGTGAAGGAAGAACTAATAATTGAGTATAATACAGAATGTTTAGAAATATGATTAAAATACCCTTATAAATGTTTTAGGAAATAAGGAAAGAACACCAAAACAGCAAAAGGAAAATAAAATTACTTTTTAAATACAGATAATTACCATACTTAAAAAGTACAGTATCTGTAAGCATTACTCCTTTAAAAAAATCCACTTATTTACCTATCCAAACAGGCAAAGAGTCCAGATTTTCCTCCTACTGCACACAATACTTTGGGAGCACAGCGGGGTCGTGTCATCAAGACTGTCTGATGAGAAAGTCTGTGTTCAGGCATGAAGTGGTACTTTAGCGCTTCATTTAAGAGATGTTTACAAGTACGATCATCACGGATAAGATGATTTGCTTCATAGAGCCTAGTGAGGAACTTTACACTCAGCAATGGTAGTCGCACACTGTTGAGCAGCTGCGCTAAGTATTTCTGGCGTTCTTGTACATCATACTTGATCCAAGACTCTAAGGCATAAAAAACTGTCTCTTCAGTAGCTACATTCAAGCAGTCATTGGAGACAATTTCATCCAAATCACCATGCGTAAGCTCAAAGAACTCTTCCGTCTGGCAAACAGATTCAAAATTCTGGCATATGTATTTAGTAGCCGCCAAATAAAGGTCATGACAACCATACGTCTCTGCAAAACGGGAGATTCCAATACAGTTACCAGGGTCAAGCTGGCTCTCAAGAAACGTACAACATTCTTTCAGGACAAGTTTTATCTGGAGTAGGTTTGCTGCTGGCAGGAGAGATTCAACTGTATCCTGAGAAATGAAAACCGTCCCGGTGTAGGCATACTCCACAATAGCCTGCAGTGCAGCTTCATCGATGCACTGAAACTCAACCTCGCTGTTCTCTTTCTCAGAAAGGTTTCCAGTGAACATAGCTTTAAAGTATGGGCTGATGCTGGCAAGTACCACTTTGTGAGCATGAATTTTAACATCACCTACTCGAAGAACGATGTCACAGAGTTCGTGATGCTGACGAAGGAGATTCAAGCCCTGCAGAAGCTGTTCTGAATGTAAGTGGGCTAAGTTAGCAAGCATGTAGGTCGGAGATGTGTGGTCCATCTACACAAAATAAAAGACACACATAGTTATTTCAAAATAGCCATGCCAGTGTGAATCTGTGTCCCAAGAGCCCAAGTCAGACTTGTTTATTCTCCACTTTGCTGGGTTTAAACAGTGAACACTAAAACAGGAGGCTTGTAGAGATAGAAGGAATTTAGCTATCATTTAATGCAATTCCTCAGTTATAGATATTAGGCAGTAGAGAACTAAAAGCTATAAGGACTTTCAGATGCAAACTAAATGTTTCATTGATTATTTTCATTAAAGACTCAGCTATCACTACAATAAAACACAAATATATGGAGAAAAAGTTGCGTACAGCCAAATTAGTTTTTAAACACTAGCTATTTGCTGTTTTCTCAACAATAACATCAATAATACCATTTGACAGCAACTTTGCAAAGCATAAAGTTCCATGTAAGGATTTACAGCACATATAGTTCTCCTTTATTAAACTGCATCTTCCTATGACCTCCATGCTCATAAATTATATTCTTTCCCACAGTAGCCTTTCATTCCAATAAAGCTCATGTGATTAACAGTGTTACAGCTGTCTATATAATGTACTATCTCCCAAATGTTTTCATAGTAAGTGCAAACTACTGTCTATAATCTTCCCCTTTTCATGCTCCTTTCCTCAATGCAAACTTTCAAAAGCCTAGATTAATTTTAAATTTCTCTAAAAGTCTATTCCTTTACAAGCAATTGACTTAATTATATATGTGCAGACTTGTAAACCGCCCCCCTCTCATTTGCCTGATTTAACAAGGAGAACTGTATTCAGGCTGGACAGTGGAGAATGAACAATGAACAATGCCAACGAGAACTAGAAAGGTAGAAAAGGAAGAGCTAGACACTTTATCAGAACATATTTCTTTCAGACTAAACAATTACATTCCAAGACAGTTACAAAGACCTACAAATAAGATTCTGAACTAAGACCAGATAAAGATTGGGCACTAATCTTAAAAGCAAGACTACATTTTATAAACAGTCTGGGAAGACTCATCTTAACTCCAGATAACTCTCTAAAATTAGCAATGATATGATTTATGATTACCTTAAATGGATTAAGTCTAGTCTAAATAAGCTAGCAATGATAAGACACATTAGAGGCGTTGTTTCTTCTCACTAAGAGCTTAAGAGTTTTCCGCCCAAAAAGTTTTTGGTTTTTTTTTTTTTTTTTTTTTTGGTTTGGTGTGTTTGTTTAGAGACTAGTAAAGTAATGCCTCTCATGGTTTTTGGGGAAAAAAAATCCAAAATTGTAATTTAGTCCAGGTAGGTAAATTGTCCTAAAAGAACAGGGAGGAATGTAGTGGTGTACTGTAGAATCATGACTGTACTCTGGCTCTGACCTTTTCCCTCTATAGCGTTCATGAAGTGACCATGAAGGGCAGCAAAAACACGGACAACAAATTAAGGACCCTACAAGACCTGAGGTTTAACATAATTTTCATAGGGATAAAATATAAACATTCCAAAACACAAGCATAAAGGAGAGAAATAACTAATGTGATGGATGTTTTAACAGTTCAGGGATTTTAGTTTCAGTACCACTTTAAAACCCTAATCTGATGTGGGTTTAAGCTTTATTAATAGAACTATAATGCACGGAATATCAGAAAGGAGACTTTCACTTTGTTCTGGAAATGGCAGTTCACATCAGGTGCACAGACTTTAGGCATTATCCTAAAGGGAATTGAAACAAACCATAATACTCCCCGAAGAGAAGAATTCAGATCATGTTGAAGGAGTAATAGAACTGAGTGTACTGAGTCTAGAGAAAAAGAAAACTGAGGGTTATGTGCCAAGCCAAGGGATAAAAGCTGCTCAATTATAGTAAGAGTTGATTTGAGGATTAGATGAGGAACATATGAAATGCTTACAATAGTGTTGATCAGTAAAGTCTTGACAATGGCATTAACTTTGTATTCATGAATTTTTTAGTTGTTTACCTGAGTGGCATTTAGCCCTCTATGTTGTACCATCTCTTAGTATTAGATAAGAAATTCAGTCTATAGCAGAGCTCATTCTATATGGAGAGATACCTTGCTCAGCCTAGACACAGGGGTGTGGGATGTGGAGAGGTGCATTGGTCCTGCCTCAACGAGTTGATGGGACAGACTTAGTAGACTTCCTAGCCCTTACCATCTCCGAAGAGCAGATGAGAGTGGGGAGGGGAGTGGGGGAGTGAGAGGTGGGAGGGGGGACTGGGATTGGAATGTAAAAATAAATTAAGAGAAAAAGATATTCAGTCTAGGGTCTGTGGTACATGTGGTATAAAAGTATAACACAATATAACTTATAAATAATACATGCGCACACACAATACATGCGCACACACTGTGACACATATTACACAGATCTAGATGAGCACAGATCTAGATGTAGCTCTAGAATGAGACTGCTCAGATTATAATATTGTCTAAACCGTGTAATAGCTCTATGGCCCTGTAAAGGTCATCTGAAAGTCTCGGTTTTCTCTCATGTACAGCACAGCAGAACAGTAATAAAAAGGGAGAAATGTCTTTCTGCTGCTGGTATGTAAGTACCCAATAATGACTAGATGTTGCTTGTTATCAGTATCAATATTAGTCTTAAGAAGACTTGAGTTTTCCCACTTACAAAATGACTCTCTTCTGTGTTTCCCCAAAAAGGAACAAATACAACTAAGGCAAGGCCAATGCCTGACTATTCTGTTAGTAAAGATACAGTGAGCCATGTTATGATTTGGACGATGTATCAAATTTAGAAAATTTACTTCTTAGACAATAGAAAAAAAAATGGCTCTATAGGAAACAGCTTAGCTCTTCAACACACACACACAGAAAACGACAGTGCCAGACAAAAGAGGCTGGCTGCCTGACTTCCTACTAATTCTTAAGGATCCTAGTTCATACTCCGTGAAGCTAAAGTTTTAAGTTCTGTGCCTCTATTCTAAAAGGTTGTGGAGTAACCCTTCACCCCTGGACATCATCATCGGAACATGGGAGAAATTATCTCATGATACACTTACAGGATAGATGGGAAGGTTAGTGAGAGAGGCCCCATCCAGCTCCAGGGTTCCTGGAGAACCACAAGGGACACTAAGACTCTGGTATGCTTCCACCTTGCTGTATGGATTGATGCAGCTCAATAAGGTGCTATGGCACACCTGCCTCCACACACTTACACTCAGAGTACTTCCTCATCTCATCTTCACCAAGGTGTGAACTATTCATTTCAAGGGTCAGTTATTACACACCAGACTAATAACCAAAACTAGTTAAAAATAGATGAAGAGAAGAAAGGTCCCTGGTAAAACTTGTGCATGCTCTTTCCACCATATTGGCCAGCAGGTAAAAACGCTTTGAGTTAACCCCTGGAACTGAATGAAAAGAGAAAACTGACTCCTAAAAGTTGTTCTCTGACCTCTATACATGTGAATGGCACGCCTGTTCTCTTTCTCACACACACAAACAATAAATGAAATTAAAAAAATTTAAATTATTGAGATTAAATAGATATAAATCTTATTTTAATGCTCAACTAAAATAATTATAAATAAAACTTTAAAAGGAAAATGTAAAAAATAGGAACTTAAAGTTAATGACACTAGTTTTACTATATTCCATTATTAAAAATTTTAATTTGACCTTTTTCCTTTTTCAAGAAATATGTCTTAAAATTTTACAGAAGTTATTCAAATATAGGGCTTAAAACACAGTCTTTGTACCAAAAGTATCAGTATCACTTAGGGACCTGTTAAAAGTGAATATTCCTGTACCCCATCACAGATGGAGTGAGGAACAGGGGTGAGGGGAGGCCAGACAGATTGCTTTCAGTTCTCCTGGTGATTCCCAGGCTTGTATACATTGAGAATCAGGTCAACTATTTCCAGTCTAAATACTGTAAATTTTAATTGTAACATCCAATATTCATAACTTTTATTATATTTGGTTCTCAGCTATTTATTCATAAATGTCTGAAAATAACCCAAAGAAAAAAATAATTTCAGATCTTGAAACCCCATGCTACCAAATAATTTTATTATGTTTCATTTATCTCAATAACAACCTTGTGGAGAAGGAAGGGCAGGTACCTACCACTGAAAACAGGAAAGATCAGTGAACAAAATATGAACTCTAGTCCATATTTGGCTACCTAACAGCTCTATGACCTTGGGCATATGTTAATTTAATATCTGAATACATTAAATATGTGCTATCAGAACTGAGACTGGTGGTTCACGAATGTAATCCAAGCACCAAGGTAGCTGAGGGAGAATTTATGATGAGTTCCAGACCAGCAAGAGATGCAAGATGAGATCCTGTCTCAAGCAAACAAATCTAAAAAAGTAAGCCTACAAAGAACAAATGATAAACAAACACATTTGTTTTAATTTTTGTTAAAAAAAAAACTTAAGAGTTCTATATATCTACGATCTGAATCCATCAATACTGAACATACAGTATCAATATCAAAGCTTCAACAAGGCAACAACATTGTAGGTCATTTCTAATGATATTCATGTTGTGCTAATATCGATAATATGTTAAAAGAAGATTTCATAATTTTAGGTTCTAAAAATAAAGATAATAAAGGCCAGGCTGCAAGCTTAGCACCAACAACCTAATTGACATCTAAGCTATAAAGAAGTGGTGGGGAAATCAGCTGGGAGGCAATTAGCTGCCACCATATAAATATAGATCACAGCCACAGCAAGTAGATAGAGAAGAAATTAGAGTGGCAATATTGCAGTTTCTCTGAAAATTATTTTAATTATATCTAGAGAAACAAAAGTAAAGTTAGCTGCCTTTCATTAACATAAATCCTTGTGTTTTGGGCTTGGAAACATGTAGCATAAATATATAGAGGGAGACCCTGTCTCTAAACAACAATAGAAGCTTATAATTTCTTAACCTTATTAAAGCTCTGACATAAATAACTAACAAGATTCAGAACAGAAACAGGAAAAGGAGATTACAAACATGTAATTAAATAATACATAAAATATAAAGATTAATTACAGAAAAAAATCAAGTTTTATCCTACAGTTTTAGCACCTTTTTCCCTTTTCACCAAACTTCTAAAAGCTCTAAGCAATAGCAAATTTGAGTTTTACTTTGTTCTGGTTCTTAAACTATATCTAATACAAATGAAGAATATAGAATCTGTTATGAAGATTAGATAATATTTACTAAGTAGTTGCACAGCATTTGGCACAAAACACACAATAAATGGATTAAAATTATTGGTTCCATTGTACTTAGTAATGACAACTTCTTAAATTATATACATTTTTATAGTTTACAGAATTTATTTTCATTTCTAGTATTTCAGGGATGCCTATAAAATTTGGGTAAGAACACACAAAGACATAACATGTTTTGTTGTGGAATAGAATATTTCTTTATATGTAAAGATGTGTTGCATTTGTTTTACCTTGCACCTGACTAGTCTAATAAAAAGCTGAATGGCCAATAGCTAGGCAGTAGAGGGATAGGCAGGGCTGGAGGGCAGAGAGAAATAAGTAGGAGGAATCTAGGCTGGAGAGAGAATGAGGGAGAAATAGTGAGAGACACCCAGGGCCAGCCAGCCAAGCAGCCGCTAGACAGACAGACACAGGATGTAAGAAAGGTTAAAAACAAAACCCCTAAGCAAAATATAGATGAAAAAAAAACCCCACCTAGGTTACATTTAGTTATAAGAGCTAATTAGATGAGCATAAGATAAGATCGAGCATTCATTAATAATAATAATAATAATAATAATAATAATTATTATTATTATTATTTAATAATGTGTCCGTGTCATGATTTGGGGTTGGTGGACCTAGAAAGCCTGCTACAGTGATTCATCCAACAAATCCATTATCTCTGACTCTGGAAATAAGGCATTATCTAGAGCAGCTGTGTCTACCCTTCTTAAGCAAGCTGAAAGAATAAAGAAGTAGCACATACCTTTCTGCAATCTGCTACCTTGGTTTAAATTATTTTGAAAGCATTGAAATTTGCTTTAAATTTGCAATTTTCAGTATAACCCTAAGTACTTTCTTTCAATTTTCTGAGGCTTACTTTTACAATACAACAAAAAGTGTATTCATATTCTATAATCTTAGTAAAACACTGTTCTTTAGTATACGCCTTTACTCCCAGAACTCAGGAGGCAGAGGCAGGCCAATCTTTGAGTTCAAGGCCAGCTTGGTTACAAAATGGGTTCCTGGATAACTAAGCCTATACAGAGAAAATCATGTCTCGAAAATCCAAAGGGAAAGAAATAAACCAAGTTCTTTATCTAACTCTATTATTACATATGAATGCTTTTCTAGTAAATGCAGAAAGGACTCTTAAACACTTACGTACTTTTAATAGATATAAATAAAATATATTAAACAAATAAGATTTATGTTCTATAAGATCATCATAAAAGATAGTAAGATATGTGACAGTGACGTCTCATTTCCTAAATATCCATAATCAAACTAATGTATTTTCTAAACCTTCAAGGAGTAATGTAATAGACATAAATAATTACAATTTGTAACACACACTGAGCAACAGGGACCTGAGAAAAAGAAGGACTCATCTTGCTTTGCTCTTTTCGAAGGAAAAGGACAGGGCAACTGCTTGATTTATGAATCCAGGTCCCTTGAGTAGTGTTCTTTATAGAGGGAAAGGACCATCCTTAAATTTCTGCCATAACTATTAATGAAATATTACTCAAGACTTTCTAAGTTCCTTTTCTTTGATACTGATTTCCACACAACCTTAGTCTGGTTAGTAACTTGGCTTCCTAAGTTCTTAGATACATGAAGAGTATGCTGGGATTTTCAATCTGAAAATTCTGATCACCAGAAAGAACAACCTTCTGTTTCAACATAAACTGGCATTCTAATGTGTACATTCTAATGCATACATCATTCTCCTGTTTCCTTTCACATGGTTGGGTTCCTGAAGTCTGAGTACATATGAATACAAGTATATATTTAAGCTTTTTAGGTTGGAAATAGGAATCTGGAAAGCTCCCCCCCCCTGCCCCCCGACCCTTGGCCAACCTTCAGCCTGTGCTTTTTTTCAATAGTACCGTGAATGAAATCCAGAACGTTGCATATGCTAGGCAATCATTCTACCAAGACCCAGCCACTTGGCAGTCAATCTTTTTCACTGACAGCTGTTACAACCGTGTCTTGGTTTTCAGTCCTGTCCTTATTCTGCCTCTAAAAATAGAAAAGGGGTGGGGACAGCAGTGTTCTACCAAACTTAGGTTGATCCACTTACACATCAAAAGGATCAATGTACGTAGATCAGTGGTAGAGCATTTCCCTAGCATAAGTAAAGTCCTGGGTTCAATGTCCAGCACAGTAAAACAAGATAAAACAGTAGCAAACCACAAACCACAAACCACAAACCAAAATCGAATAAGAAAACTACCCAGACTTTCAACAAAGTATAGGTAACATGGTCGTAGAGTCTTATTCCTTTTCAAAAAAAAAAAAAAAAAAAAAAACCCAAACAGAAAAGAAAAATCTATGATATTTAAATTGTGCTGTAATAAAAATTAATAGATAAAATTTCAACTTGCATCACCAGGATTATCAGTTATTGTCATAAAGCCCATGTGACTCAATTATCCCAAGATTTCAAAAAGTAATAGCTGGGTATGGTGGCACAGGCTTTAATCTCAGCACTTGGGAGACAGAAGCAGGCAGATCCCAGTGAGTCCAAGGCTAGTCTGGTCTACAAAGCAAGTTCCAGGATAGACAACAAAGCTACAGAGAAACCCTGTCTTAAACAAACAAACAAACAAATAATTAAAAAACAGACAAAAGAAAAGTTCAAAGTCAGCTTGGACTACACATAGCAATTACATTTTTCAAATACATTAGCAAAAGTTACTCTTTCATACCCAAAGCATTTGACCTTACATGAGATACTTTTACTTATAGTTTCATTTGCAAAGAGAAAACACCCATCAGTTATCAAATCCTCAGTTCGTTTAAAGTAATGTCTATCAACCCTAAATCCTCTGGGCAGAATTCTCTTAGGACTGTGATGCCAAGAACTAGACCACAACTGAAATTGTCTAGCGATCTCCGTCTCCAGGAGACCGAGAGACTGCAGGGACGCTCCAGGATCCTACTGGGAGATTGGAGAAGTGCAGGTGGAGCGAAAGGGGCGAGTCCCATGGAGGAGCTACCTTAAGCACTTCGTCTAATGCAAGGTGGGTAAATAGGGGAGCGTGCAGATTCTGCACATCCTTAAGAAAATTTAGTGATGCGGACAATGAAAAGTGACAGTAACCGTTTACACTCCACAGCCAGCAAACGGAGAGGAAAAGGAAGCATGGGAGAGAAAGGCGGGACAAGGAAGATTCCCAAAGACTTGGAGTAATTTTTAAAAAAGAAAGAAAAAAGAAGTACTCAGTCTATAAGAGTGACCTTGGTTGGGTCGTCCTGTACTGATGAGCAGTCTACTTGAAGAAAGAATCTCACTCAGGATGGTAGAGTAGAACGTTTACAATGGTAACCAGCCCCGCAGAACATGTCGCCTCTGTGCCTGCTCCGGTACAGACCTTTACCTCTTTGGCTCATGTGTCACGCGGGCAACACTCGGCCAAAACCTGCATCCCTGGAAAATAGCAAAACGGGAAATACCTGAGTCCCAGGAATACACCTGCAACGACAGGAGGAGGAGCCACGGGAAACTGGAACCAGGACAAGATCCTCAGTTGCGCTGGTTAAACCTCAACTCTTACGGGTGGGGCGGGAAACTTCCGCCCAGTGCAGGGAAGCGTCATTTCCGTTTAAGGTCTTGACCCCGTCTCACCAGTCTGGCTAAGTTCCCACATTCCGACTTCCTCTTCCAGGGAAGAGTCTTCTGCCTGGGCTAAACTCCCTGCGTGGACTACAGGACCCAGCATGCACCTCGGGATGTTGATTTCCGGGTCAAGAGGCCCGAGCAGGTGCATCACCATGGAAGCGCTCGGTTTGGTCACGTGGTGGCCCTGGTTACGCCGGGTGTCGGCTGTGGGGTCCCGGGCTCAGGCGGGGGCCATTTTGGCGGAGGCTGGCTGCGGGAGTCGAAGGCCCGAGCGGCCTGGCAGCTGACGGGAGCCGTCCCTCCCCATCCTCTGCAGCTGGGGCCTCGGAGAGGAGCTGGAAGGCTGGGCTCCATCCAGCCCTCCCAAGACGGCAATGGTTCCCTCCAGCCATCGCTACCTGACGACCCTCCATGGCGGCCGCGCCTTCCGAGCTGCTCCTGCTGCCTCCCCTTGCAACCCTTGGTTCCTATCGCCTCCCGAGCCGCGGTCGTCCTTCCGCCCCAGGGACTGATGGTCGTCGAGCTGGGGGCACCATGAGAGGCGAGAAAAACTACTACTGCCGTGGGGCTGCGGGGGATCACGGTTCCTGCCCCTCGACGCCGTCGCCTCTGACCTCGACCCTCCTGCTGCCGGCGGAGGCCGTGTCCAGTAGCTGGTCGGGGCCTGGGAGCGGGCTGTCGGGCGGAGATGAGGAGGAGACTCGGCTCCTTCGACTCCTGCGCACCGCACCGGATCCTTCCGAGGCGTTCCAGGCCTTGCAGGCTGCCTTGCCGCGGCGGGGCGGCCGGCTTGGCTTTCCCCGCCGCAAGGAAGCCCTGTATCGGGCGCTGGGCCGAGTGCTTGTGGAAGGCGGTAGTGATGAGAAGAGACTCTGCTTGCAGCTACTCTCGGACGTTCTTCGGGGTCAGGGGGAGGCAGGTCAGCTGGAAGAGGCCTTTAGTTTAGCGCTTTTGCCCCAACTGGTTGTCTCCTTACGAGAAGACAATCCAGCCCTACGGAAAGATGCGCTGCAGATCCTGCATATTTGTCTGAGGCGGAGTTCAGGCCAGGTACTGAGAACGCTGATACAAGGCCTGGAAAGTCCAGATGCCCGGCTTAGAGCTTCCACCGCGCTGTTGCTCCCCATCTTGCTTACTCCTGAGGACTTGTTGCTGGGCTTGGATCTCACTGAAATAATAATATCTCTGGCCCGAAAGCTTGGCGATCAAGAGATGGAAGAAGAATCTGAGACGGCATTCTCGACGCTTCAACAGATTGGAGAACGGCTTGGTCAAGAGAGATTTCAGTCCTACATCTCTCGCCTGCCCTCTGCTCTGAGGAGGCACTACAATCGCCGCCTGGAGTCCCAGTTTGGAAGTCAGGTTCCTTATTATTTGGAGCTAGAGACCTCTGGGTTTTCTGAAGATCCTGTCCCTTGTGTAGTGACTCTTTCCAATAGCAATCTTAAATTCGGGATTATTCCTCAGGAGCTGCATGCAAGATTGTTAGATCAGGAAGACTATAAGAACAGGACTCAGGCTGTTGAAGAACTAAAACAGTTGCTGGGAAATTTTAACCCAAGTTCTACCCCTCATTCTAGTCTTGTTGGTTTCATTAGCTTATTGTATAATTTGTTAGACGATTCCAATTTCAAAGTGGTCCATGGCACACTTCAAGTTCTGCATTTACTGGTCGTTCGCCTGGGAGAGCAGGTGCAACAGTTTTTGGGACCAGTTATAGCGGCTTCTGTGAAAGTGCTGGCAGACAACAAGTTGGTGATCAAGCAGGAATACATGAAAATCTTTCTAAAGCTAATGAAGGAAGTAGGTCCTCAGCAGGTGCTTTGTTTGCTCCTGGAAAATCTCAAACATAAGCATTCCAGAGTAAGAGAGGAAGTAGTGAACATTTGCATCTGTTCCCTCCTCACCTATCCCAGTGAGGATTTTGACTTACCCAAACTGTCTTTTGATCTTGCGCCAGCTCTTGTAGATAGCAAACGCAGGGTACGCCAGGCAGCTCTAGAAGCCTTTGCTGTTTTGGCATCATCAATGGGCTCAGGTAAAACCAATGTCCTTTTTAAAGCTGTAGATACTGTTGAATTGCAAGATAACGGAGATGGAGTGATGAACGCCGTGCAGGCCAGATTGGCCAGAAAAACTCTACCACGGCTAACAGAGCAGGGATTTGTGGAGTATGCAGTACTCATGCCATCTTCTGCCCAGGGTAGGTCAAGCCATTTGGCACATGGAGCAGATACAGACTGGCTTATGTCTGGTAACAGAACTCAGAGTGCACACTGTTACTGTGGTGACCACACGAGGGACAGCATGCAATTGTATGGATCCTACAGTCCAACGATCTGTACCCGAAGGGTATTAAGTGCTGGAAAGGGGAAAAACAAATTACCATGGGAAAATGAGCAGCCTGGAGTCACGGGAGAAAATCAGACCTCCAATTCCAAGGACACTAAAGATACGGAGCAGGTATGCTTAATTTTCTTGAATTGAAAATGAAAAACTTTACAATGAATTTTTTTTAATTAAGTGCTGATATGGACATCTATTGTAGTGGTACAGGTTATGTAAGTCCATTTAGTACGGTTCCTTCTTGATTAAATTTGAGGATCGATGTGATATGGACAATAAATAGGTTTCAGGTATGGGTTATTGTTTTCATCATGTCAATCATACAACAAACACCCAACGCCTAGTAGGTACCAGATAAAGAATTCCACGTGGTTTCTGGAGAAAGTTACAAATGGGCAATTAACATGTATTCAATGCTAGAATAGCAATACAGAGTGCTGTGTAATACCCAAAGGTAGGAAAAATAATTCCAGTAGAGCAAAGCAAAAAAGTCTTTAGGGTTCTGATCTTTGAACTCAGATTTCTGTCCCCAAAAAGCTTTTATTTTAAAATGTATAAATCTACATGTTGATTCAGAGTATAGTGAGTACTCATGTACTTCATCTGTATTTACGCGTTAACATCTTGCAGTATTTGCTCCATATTTTATTAATAGTAAATAGACATTTTGGATTTCACTCCTTAATATTTTGACATATGTCTTCTAAAGTAAGTTATTTTCACAATACTAACAGTAATTGAATAGTATAAAACTTTTATTTAAATTTTTCCATGTGTTCCCAAATAGTATGTTTTATATTTTTTATTTTACTTTTATCATCCAAGATCCAGTCATGGTTATTGTGGCTGTTGTCTTTTTATGTAATATTATGTTCCTACTTTTTGGTGTTTTTTTTTTTTTTTTTTCATGGTAGGCCCCTTTTCCTCCTGAAGTCTGGGGTAATTGTGCAATATTTCACAATTGTGAGTTTATCTGATTGCTTCTGTATGATTGTACTGAAGATAAAAATGCTTAGCAAATACATTACCTGAGTAATGGATACAGCCAGAGGGGCTGTCCCACCTCAAGTAACATTTCATTTATCTTTTGACACGATCCATTATAAAGATATGTTTTCCCCTTTACTATACATGTTATATTAAGATCTCAATACCTAAATACCTCAACAACATTTTACTCATTGATTTTGACATCCACTGAGTATTTTTACTTGTATTAGTTATTAGATTGGGGACTATACAGAATGTAATTAAAGACAAAACTATTTCTTCTATATTTGTTACCTAAAATTCTATGTGTAATTATTATATCTATCTTTAATTTTTGCTCCTTAAAATCAAGTTTGTTCCTTTTTTGTTTTTGGTTTTTGTTTTTTATAAGACAGGATTTCTTTGTATTTCTTTGGAGCCTGTCCTGGAACTAGCTCTATAGACCAGGCTTGCCTCGAACTCACAGAGATCTGCCTGCCTCTGCCTTCTGAGTGCTGGGATTAAAGGTGTGAGCCACCAACGCCCTGCTCCAGTCTGTTCTTTTTTTAAGATTAATTTCTATTTATGTGTCTCTGTGGGTATGCCTCTGTGTGTGTGTGTGTGTGTGTGTGTGTGTGTGTGTGTGTGTGTGTGTGTGTGTGTGTTTGTACTAACCTGTGGAAGCCAGATATCTCTGTGGGTATGCCTCTGTGTGTGTGTGTACACACTAACCTGTGGAAGCCAGAAGAGGGTGTTAGATTTGGTGGAGCTAGAGAAATTACACGATTCTTCAACTTGGCCCAGTGAAGGTACTAGGGACCAAACTCTCCTTTGTAAGAGCAGCAAGAGCCCTGAACTGCTGAGCCTTTTTTCCATACCCAATTTTTAAACATTTATTTATAATTCAAATTTTTATTGAAAATAGATTTTTTTTTCATGCAGTATATTTTGAACATGGTTTCTCCTCCCAGATCCTTCCCAACTCCACACCCACCCACCCACATCTGCAATCTTTCTCAAATTAGGAAATAAACAGGCAACTAAAAAATAAACAACAATCCAGAATAGGACAAAATAAACAAACAGGAAGAGAGAGAGAGAGAGAGAGAGAGAGAGAGAGAGAGAGAGAGAGAGAGAGAGAGAGAGAGAGAGAACCAATGGAAAAGCACAAGAAACACTCAAACACATAAAGATTTCATAAAAACACAAAACCAGAAACAATATGTAAGCAAAAGATCTGCAAGGTTTAAAAAATAAAAATGCCCAGACAAAGCATGGAACAAAAACTCTCCCAAAATTCCATTTAGTTCATTTAGTGTTGGCCATCAAATTGAGTTTTTTGGTGCTTACCAGTGTTTGACCATTGTCTGGCTCCTGTCATCTCTTTGAGTAGGATCATCTTGGCTTCTGCTTGTCTTCTTCTTCTTCTTCTTCTTCTTCTTCTTCTTCTTCTTCTTCTTCTTCTTCTTCTTCTTCTTCTCCTCCTCCTCCTCCTCCTCCTCCTCCTCCTCCTCCTCCTCCTCCTCCTCCTCCTCTCTTCCTCCTCCTCCTTCTCCTTCTTCTTCTTAAATTTAAATGAGGAACAAGCTTGTTTTACATGTCAATCCCAGTTCCCTCTCCCTCCTCTTGTCCCTACCCCCCATCAATCCCCCATCCCATCCGCTTCCTGCTCCCCAGGGTGAGGTCTTCCATGGGTGATCTTCAAATTCTGTCACATCATTTGGAGCAGGGCCTAGGCCCTCCCCATGTGTCTAGGCTGAGAGAGTATCCCTCTATGTGGAATGGCTCCCAAAGTCCATTTGTGTACTAGGGATAAGTACAGATCCACTACCAGAGGCCCCACAGATTGCCCAGTCCTCCTAACTGACATCCACATTCAGGGGGTCTGGGTCGGTCCTGTGCTGGTTTCCCAGCTATCAGTCTGGGGTCTCTTGTTCAGGTCAGCTGTTTGTGTGCCTGGTCCTGACCCCTTTGCTCATCACTCCTCCCTCTCTGCAACTGGATTCCAGAAGTTTGGCTCAGTGTTTAGCTGTGGATCTTTGCTTCTGCTTCCATCAGCTACTGGATAAGGTCTCTAGGATGGCATATAAGGTTATCAGTCTCATTATCCGGGAAGGGCATTTAAAAAGGTAGCTTCTCCACTATTGCTTAGATTGTTAGTTGGGGTCATCCTTGTAAATCTCTGGACATTTCCCTAGTGCCAGATTTCTCTTTAACCTATAGTGGCTCCCTCTATTGTGGTATCTCTTTTCTTGCTCTCTTCTATTCTTCCTTCAGCTCCTGTCATCTTTGGGTATGACTACTGTTTGAGTATTTCCTTAAGATACAGTACTAAGACTTACGTGACATTTTCTTTGTTTCACACTGGGATCAGCTGTTTTTTGCCATAGGATTCTAATACTGGCAATATAGTAGAGTAGTATTTCAAAACAAAATTCTGCATGTTTTCACTCATTACTAATTCTTGCCATTGCAGATCAGCTTTTTCAGTGGACAGAACCAAGAAAATCTTTTCGTATGAGTATGAGTAATTCTAACTGAATTGACAGTGCAGGTTCTTTGCCATTTTCTTTTATTCCATATTTGGTCTCCCTTCTTTTGTAACAAAAGCCTAGCTTCCAACATCATTGTAAGTAAAGTTCAAGTCTTTTTCATAGCACTTTTGGTTTTTTGTTTTGGGCTTATTTTTTCCCCCCTAAAACAGGGTCTCACTATGTAGCTCTGGCTGCCCTGCAACTTGATGTGTAGACCAGGCTAGCCTTTAACTCACAAAGATCCACCTCCCGTGTTCTGGCATTAAAGGTGTGCGCAGCCATTATGTCCAGCTCCATAGTTTTGTTTTTCTTGTTAATTTTTTCAAGACCAAGTTTCTCTGTGTATCTTTGGAGCCTGACCTGGAACTTGTACTATAGATCAGGCTGGCCTTGAACTCAGAGATCTGCCTGCCTCTGCCTAGAAAGTGCTGGGATTAAAGCTGTGTACCACCACCACCTGGCCCAGTTCCATACTTTTATCAAGACTCTTCAAAGGGTGGAGATGTAGCTTAGTGGCAGAGTGTTTGCCTGACATGCATTGGCCCCTGGATTCTTCTCCAGCATTACAAAACTGAAACGAAAGGAAAAACCTAACAAGCAACACAAACTTTGAATAAACTGATTCTTTGGGAGGGCAAATACTCAGATGTTCCTTATGATGGATTTATACCCCAGTAAACTCATTGTAACTTGAAAATGTCATAAATCAAAACACATTTATTAAGCCTGGCCTAGTGAACATCATAGCTTAGCAGCCTAGTATTCTGTAGAGAAGAAGTTATTTCTACTCAAGATCCTGGGGCTAACTTGGTACTGCTCAGCATTCCAAGGAAGGATCAGAATTCAAAGTACCGTTTCTAATGGGTGCATATTGTTTTTTGCACCACCATAAAATAAAAACTGTAAGTCAAGGATTTACAGTATATATAATGCATTTTCACATTTCGTCTTTTTTGTTGTTGGTTGGTTGGTTTTGGTTTTGGTTTTTCGAGACAGGGTTTCACTGTGTAGCTTTGGAGCCTGTCCTGGCACTCGCTATGTAGACCAGGCTGACCTTGAACTCACAGAGATCTGCCTGCCTCTGCCTCCCAAGTGCTGGGACTAAAGGCAAGTGCCTGTGGCAACTGCCTGGCCACAGTTAGTCTTTGTGCAGAAGTACAGAAGCAGATGGAACTGACCTCTAATTGTTCTTATTTCTCACTTATTTCTTCCCATTTCAAAAGGTTGTATTTAGTTATTTACTTCTAGTAGTGCTGGGCTTGAACCTAGGGCCTTGATGGACTAGTCTAAGATGTTTAGTAGGTTTGTTAAGATTCTTTTCTGGCAGGGCATGGTGGCACATGTTTGTAATCCTAGCACTTGGGACAGGGAAGCAGATGGTTGAGGTGTTAAAGGGCACCTTTGGCTACTTAGGGAGTTGGAGGCTAACCAGGGCTACATGATACCTCATGTCAAAATGATAATCAAAATGATAATATTCTGGTGCTGACCATAATAACGGGAATCAGAAAATAAGTGCATTTCTGAAATGCCAGTTTGGACTAATTTATAATGAAAGCTTCTGTGGTGAAACTGCAATTTACAAGTTGTAAATATGTACTCGGAGAAATGCTTGTAGAAATGCACTCTAAGTTTTCTAAGATGAGGGCACAGACTAAACAGATACACATTTGAAAACGTGCATCCTTAAAAAGATGTATATGTGTATTATTGTTACTGCTTGTTTTATAGAGCAGATTTGGAATGATTGCTACACTAACTGAGAAGTGCAGGTGTTGGTGAATATCCTGCCCACACACTTAAATAGCCTGCTCCAGAATTTCCAGCACATCATTGGTAGCACATCATGATGGGAGAGTCACTGAAGCCACAGGAAGAAGAACCAAAAAGTTTATTCTTCACATTAGGCTTCATTCCTGCTTCGATGACATATGGGGTTTTGGCATGGGACCCACCATTGTGGTCACATAAAGAATAGCTTACCTGCCATGCATAATCTCTGTGCTGTGAATGCTTGTCCCTCCTCTCCTCTCCATCCCTTGGCGAAGACATCCTCATTTCCACACTTTTGCCTTATTCTGGGTTTCGTGAAGTTGCAGTCAGACAGCATCTGTGCCAAGCTTCAAAGAATGAGGCAGGAAGTAGGCTTTATGCGGCTGCCTTCTGAGTAAGATTATAGAAAGTTGACATAATGTCATCTGCAGATGTTGAATAGATTTAATTAATGAACACAGCTGATCATGGTGCTTTCTGTTATAGAAGGTGATTATTTATTCGATGAATCTAGAGGCAGACCTGGTCAAATTATCTTTTTCATTCTAATATTGATGTGATTTATGTACTTTTCTTTCATTTCTGCTGTTAGAAGTGTGTGTCTCCTATTTTTAGCTTAACTGAAAGCTTATCAGTTTTATTGATCTTTTCAAGAAGCCAGGCTGGTTTTGTAAAGTGTTTCTCTTGATTTTCCATTTCTCTCATTTTTCATTGATTTTTATGCTAATTTTATTACCTTTTTCCTCTGCTTGCTTTAAATTTAACTTGTTCTTTTTCTTGTTTACATATTATTTGCTTATTGGAAGAAAGTGGGGATCACTTGTGCCATAACGGAGGTAGGGAAGTCATAGGACAACTTGAGGGAGTTGGGTTGTCTACTTGAGCCTTGTGGATTGTGGGGATTGAACTCTGCTCATCAGAGTTGGCTGCTGTGCCTTTTCCCAATGAACCATCTTGCTGACCCAGCAGCTTTGATTTTAATAATGGAAACAATTTTGTCATTCCAGAAACATCTTTATCTAAAGTTATTTTAATTTCATTTAATGTTGCTTCTTTTGACTTATGTGTAATTGCAAGTGTATTAAATAATACACTTTCCAATTACTGGGTTTTGTTTTTTGTTTTTAGTGTTGTCTCTGTGTTGCTGATTTCTAGCTTAATGTCTTTGCAGTTTGAGAACAGATACTGTATTGTCATATTCTTTTAAATTTCTTAGTGTATTTTATGACCTAGAATGTATCCTCTTTTTCTGTTTGTGTGTGTCTGTGCACAAAAGTGTGCTTCTTCAGGTGTGTGTGTGGGGGGGAGGGGGTTTGTGTTTTGTTTTTTACTCAGACAATTTTTAAAATGTTTTTCTTTAATGTGAGTATAGTATATGTATGTGCTAAATGCTGTATGTGTACAGGAAGTGTCTGTTATCTGACTGTATCACTCTGCCTCATTCCCTTAAGACAGGGTCTCTCACTGAACCTAGAGTTAGGCTGTTAGCCAGCAATCTTCAGAAATTCTCTTGCCTCTGTCTCCAGTAGCACTGGGGTTGCCAGCATACGTTTAATCAAGCTCTGCTTTTTCTTCCTCTCTTTTTTTTTTTTTTTTTTAAACGTGTGATCTGGAGATTTGAACTCAGAACTTCCTGCTTGTACATAAATGCTCGTAACTGCTGAGCCATGTCCGTAGCCCATATTGTGTTTTAATTGATTTAGACTAAGCTATTAACACTTAATATGGTAGTTTAGTATATAACATGCTTTATTTGTTGCTTATCTTTGTATTTCTATCTTTAATGTTTTTTTGTCTTTGGTAGATTTAATTGAGAATTTTTATGATTCTGTTTTCTTTTTTATAGCATATCAATTGCTCTTCTATTTTTCGCTTTATTTTGTAGTTGCCTTAGAGTTTGCAGTATGCATTTACATATATACAGACATGGTAAATAGAAACATTAATACTATTGTTTTGAGTTCTTAGAGCAATCAAGAACAAGAAAAATAGGAGCTGAAGATATGGTTCAATGCTTATAAGAGCACTGGCTGCTCTTTCAGAAGACCTACATAGTGGCTTACAATCATGTAATGCCTTCTTTTGGCCTCGCTGGGCACCAGACACAAACATGGTGAATAAATGGATATATATGCAGACAAAACACCCACACACATAAAATAAAAATTTTTATAAAAGAAGAGAAAATTTTATTATATCTATTTATTTCTCTAGTGCACTTCATGTCTCTCTCAGAAAGTGTATGTGTGTGTGTGTGTGTGTGTGTGTGTGTGTGTGTGTGTGTGTGTGTGTGTGTGTGTGTGTATCAAGGACTTTGACCTATTTAATTTTCTTTTTATATGGGCAACTCTTAACATTTGTTATAAGGCAAGTTTTCCCTGGAAATTTACCTCAATTTCTGTTTGTCTGTGGATGTCTTTTTGCCTTTCATTTTTGTGGGTACAAGATTTGGAGTTCTAGGTTGATGGTGTTTGGTTTTTCCTTTCTTTTTCTTGACATTTTATTTCACTCCCTTCTCACTTCCATGATTTCTGAGGAGTCAGATGTGATTTTTATCTTTGTAACTGTAGCCTGAGTCTCCAGCTCGTCGAAGGGTCTCTGCAGAGTTTGAGGGAGACATTCACAACAAAGCCAAACTGAGTTTAAGGCCTTTTTATCTGAGGGCTAAAGACTCACATACTCTATCTGAGAATCATTTTATTTTATTTTTTCAATTTTAACTCTTTTGTTTTAATTGTCTGTAATTCCTAGCTCTAATTATTTAGTGCCAGTTTTGTAATTCTAAATCTTTGGTTCTGATTCTTTTAAGTCTCTGCTGCTTCCTTTTCATCATCTTAAATATTTTTTTACAGGATTCTTGAAACAATAAAAAAGCAAAACAAAACAAAACAAAAAACCACAGTAGTTCCATCTCATGATGAAAGCACATGCCATGGCAATGCATAAGTGGAAACATGGTGCTTGGCCCCTTCTCAGGTAGTGGCACTGAAAATGTCCCAACCCCCAGATATATCCTCTTATCTTGTTTGTAAACCTAGAACAAGAAAGGGGGGAGGTGGATCTCTTAAGTTTGGCTGCAAGACCAGACCATCCTTTGTAGTCCTGGCTAATTGTGAAACTTTACCTGCAGACATTGGAAATAAGACTTAACTTTCCTTAGACTTGGTTAACTGATTAGTTGTTATTTGAGACCTAAACAATAAACAGTTAGTTGAAGCTTGAGTTTTACATCATAAACTGAGGTTAGAAGTTTGTGTAGAGTATTAATTGCTAAAAGTTTGGTAGGGAATGATGCCAGTCTTGTTATGACTGTTGGACCTGGTGGGGTAAGCTGACAAGCAATTTAGGTCACTTTTGTCTCTGAAGGACTTTGATTGGACAACCCAGACATTTTGTAATTCCATTCTTTAGTATAATCCATAAAAGTCCCACTGGTGATTTATCCACAGAGACTATGTCTGGTCACTATGTCCTATCAGCTTAGCTAATTATAGAGAACAGGCTTCTAAGTGTCTTATAGTCCATGTGTGGAACAATTGAATTAGTTATGAAGCATATTCTAGTTTTCCTATTTTTCAAAATTATACAACTTAATGAGATTCGTCTCCTGACCATCCATGGATATATGTGCCCTTAAGATTGAGATACAATCATGAGATTACATATGCACATCATATGAAATTACATACTACAGTACAGGTACTGGGGAGACATCATACCTGCTTTTGCACATATGAAGCTACAGATAGGACAACAGTTTCCAGAGTTGGTGGTCCCACAGGCCATGCCCAGATGGGATTCTCCTCCATCAGAGTCATTCCTCTGTTGACATCTGAACTAGTTGTCACCTGCTGCAACTTCAACACCTTTGGTCTGTGTAAATCAAGTGTTTTTTCTCTTCTTTGCCTCCCACATTGTTCTTTGTCTTTGACTTTCAGTAGCTGGAAAATGATATGCTTACACATAGTATCTGTGGCATTTATTTGCACTGGTGTTCTATGAGCTTTCTGGACTTGTGGTTTGGTTTCTGACATTAATTTAGGGACGTTCTCAGCCATTATTGCCTCATATTATCCCACTTTGCTTTCTTCTTTTACATGCATGTTGCTCCTTTTATAGTTTCTCACAGTTTTGCATATTCTTTTTTCAGTCTTTTTCTCCCCTTTTAGTGTTTTTTCATTGTAGAAGCTCCTACTGTATAGACAGACCATGTATAGACTAAAGCACATATTTATATTGCTTTCTCACAATTGCCAAATTTCAGTTTATATTAACACGTACTTGTACTTTTGTCTGCTTTCCTGGATAGCCTCTTACATATTACAGTTTTGTTTTTTTTTTTTTTTTTAAATCATGACCTAATTATTCCAGCCTTGTTTCCATATTTGATGCTGGTTCTAATGCTTATTCATTTTCTACTAACTATGGCTTGGTTTAGTTTAGCTTTTTTTGGTGTTTTTTTGTTTTTGGGTGGTTTTTTTTTTTTTTTAATGCCTTGTAAGTTTGGTTGAAAATTGACTGTGGTGTACTAGATAGAGAAAAAGTTAGTGGTAAATAGGTGATAAGTGAAGGACAGGCTGGAGAGATAGCTTAGCAGTTGGGAGAACTAATTACTCTTCCAGAGGACCCAGGTTCAATTCTAAGCTTCCACATGGGAGCTCACAACTCTCTGTAACTCCAACTTCAGGGAATCTAACAACCTCACATGCAGACAGAACACATAAGAAAAATGCACATAAAATAAAAATAAATTAACTTTAGCCAGGCAGTGGTAGTGCATGCCTTTAATCCCAGTACTTGGGAGGCAGAGACAGAGAGATCTCTGTGTGTTCAAGGCTAGCCTAGTCTACAGAGAGAGTGCCAGAACAGTCTCCAAAGCTACACAGAGAAACCCTGTCTTGAAAAACAAAACAAAATAGGTGTTACAGTGTGGGAGAAGTGTTCTATAGTCCTGTATTTAGGACTCCGTGATACCTGGATTCAGATACCGTGCTCTGGATTCAGAGATTCACCCATGCCTTTAGCCTTCTGAGCCATTTGTATAGCAGCACAAGCTGACGAGAGGAAACTACCTGATCTTTTCCCTTCAGTTGGATTACTTAGGTTCTGGTAGAACTTCAGCAGATCAGGCCTTACTTAAAAGGAAAAGCTTCTCCTCAGGGTAGGCCTTGCTAAGTATAAAAAAGCGCTGTATTTCACAACCATTGGTAACACTTTCTCTTTCCTGCCAGAAACATTTAACTTTTTCCTTCACTACTCAGTGTGAAGTCATAATAGAGTTCCTGGAGGTAAACTCAGAAGAGTGGGGACTCCCCTGTGACTTGCTCCTGTCCCTAGAGCTTTAGCTTTCCCTCTGCTGCTATTGAGCCTCTAGCAATTTGTTAATTAACAGTTCTTTTCTCTGTCCTACTTCTGTCTACCTCAGAGATTTCTGCTTAGAAGTTCTGCCTGTCAGTTATAATTCTGAGTACCTACCTATTTGTTGCAATTTGGCTTTTGATGAATATTTGTGGTGGATTGAATGGTATTAGAATTTCTCATTTCCTTACACACTGGAGCATAAATTAGACTTCTTCCCTCTATGTGTGGGCACCTGCATGTGTGTGTATGTCCATGCTTTTGTTGTTGTGTATCTGTGTGTAGTACTGTAGATTGATGTTGAGTCTCATACATGGTAGGCAAATAAATGTGCTACTGTGTTCTGTACCCTCAGCCCTCCTTGACACTATCAGTTTTCACTTTTAATAACATTTACAAAATTTAAAGTCAACCACAATTACTTTGTTATTTTAGTATTTTTTTTAAATAACGGATACAGTTTTGCTCCAGATCTGTAATAGAATTAGTTTAAGTTGTAAGCCTCAAGGCATTCATGAAAGTAAAAGGTGGAATATATTTCCAAAACCCATTAATGATTATTCATTATAAATGTGACACCAGGAGCTGGGGAGATGGCTCAAAGGTTAAGAGTACTGGCTGCTATTCTAGAGGACCTAGATTCATTTCCCAATACCCATGTGGCTGCCCACCATATCTGCAACTCCAGTCCCAGGGGATCTGAAGCCTTCCTCTGGTTTCCACCACACATGCATGTGGTGCACAGACATATATGTAGGCAAAAACATCCATACACATTAAAAAAAAAAAAAAAAAAAAAAAGCCAGATGGTGGTGGCACATGCCTCTAATCCCAGGACTTGGGAGGCAGAGGTAGGCAGATTTCTGTGAGTTTGAGGCCAGCCTGATCTATAGAATGAGTTCTAGGACAGCCAGGGCTACACAGAGAGACCCTGTCTTGAAAAAGCAAAACCAACAAAACAAAAAACAAACAAAATAAATGTGGTGCCTGTGTGTGTGTGTGTGTGTGTGTGTATCCTGAATAAATACTCTTTATATGTGGTCATTAATTTGATGAGTGTTATTAACTTTTTCATATGTCAGTCATTAATGATGTGATAAGACACCAAGATCAAAATATTGTAATTATATTATAATTTAAAAAAAACTTTAGCATACCAACTTATGCTCATTGGAGTGCCTTAGTATAAAATGCTTATTGTGTTTTGATTTTTTTTTTTAAATGAAGATTAGCAGGTGTCAAGATTCAACAAACAAATAATGGATACAAGAAATACTCTCAAGGATTTAATGATAAATTGCTGAATAGTTCCACAACTGAACAAAGTGAACTAAAGGCATATTAGACCTGTGAAGGCCATCATAGATGGCCTAAAGTGACAAAGTAGTCTGGGGAAAATGGAGTTCTGGTAAAAGAGGACAGCAGTGTATACTAGTTATGTTCAAGACTTCAGAAAGCATGAACAGAACCGGAACTGCAGCTCTGGAAGTCATGTGGTGAGAATGTCACATGAACAGCTGGTGGGCTCTGTATTGAGAGGCATACAGAGTAACATGGAGTGCTTAAGACTGTATTAGTTACCTTTCTGTTGCTACCATAAAATGCCAGGACCAATGACAACAGTTTATTTCGGTTTACAGATGCAGAAGGAAAGTCCATAATGGTGGGGGAGGCATAGAGGCAAGCTGCCAGAGCAGAAAGCTGAAAGATCACACCCTTAATCATAAAGCATAAAGCAGAGAACACAGACTGGAATGAAATCTTAAAACCTGTCTCCTTAAAGCATGTTTCTTCCAACAAGGCCATGCCACCTAAGCCTCCCCACACACTGCCATCAGCTAGGACTCATTCAAACTACTACAAGATCAAACTTTGTTATAGAGCCTCATTTAGTAGTAATAGATAAAATGAGCAAGAGAAAGCAAATATGTGCCTCAAAGCTGAATGAGAAGCAAAGCAAGGTTCTAGAGCAAAGTGGCAAGACAGATTTAAGGCATGATGTAGTACTGTAGCAGGTGAAAATTGGAGTAGGGTTTCTTTTTTCTTTTGTTTTTTCCTTTTTTGTTTTTCAAGGCAGGGTTTCTCTTTATTGCTTTGGAACCTGTCCTGTAACTGGCTCTGTAGACCAGGCTGGCCTCGAACTCACAGAGATCCTCCTGTCTCTGCCTCCCGAGTGCTGGGACTAAAGGCGTGTTCCACCAACACCCGTAGTAGGGTTTCTTTTTACATATTGCTTCCTACTCCTTGTATTCTGGAAGCACACTTAATTTTATCTTCCTTTAATATCTCATTTCTCTTTTCATTTTTCAAGACAGGGTTTCTCTGTAACAGCTATGGCTGTCCTAGAACTCGCTTTGTAGACCAAGATGGCTGAACTCACAGGGATCTGCCTACCTCTGCCTCCCTAGTGCTGGGGTTAAAGACATGTACCACCACTGCCCAGCTCTTTTTTTTTTTTTTTTTTTTTTTAATTACAAGTTGTGTATATACATAGAAAATTTTGGAAATAGGAAAAAACAAAAAAGAAAAATTAAAAATTTTCCATAACCTCGCTATTGAGATTTATATGTAGTCAATATTTTGTTTTGTTGGTGGTGGTGGGTTTTGTTTGTTTTTGAGATAGGGTTTCTCTGTAACAGCTCTGGCTGACCTGGAACTTGCTTTATAAACCAGGTTGGCCTTGAACTCACAGAGATCCACAGTGAGCATGTAGTGGTCAGAGAACAAGTTGTAGGAGTTGGTTTTCAACTTCCTTCATTTGACGGTCAAACTCAGGTCATCAAGCTTGGCAGCAATAGTCTTTGCCCACTGAGTCATTTCTCCAGCCATGGTTACCACAGTGCTCTTCTCTCTGTTTGTGACAGTGAAGGAAAACACCCACCAAACAACATAGTATACAGGACATAGCAGGATGGGTTTATTACTGCTTACTTTTGAATAAGGAGGTTCTGATATAAAGAGACAGTGTGGAGAATCAACTCTATATTCCACAGATATACTCTGTGGTTAGTATTGTAGATTCGAAGTATAAAAGAAAAGAAAATTCAGTCCCTGCATTTATATGTGATGTATAAGTTTCTTATATCTTACTGGTTGTATCCATTACTTTTCCATTGCTTCTCTATAGCAAGATGTGTGTGTGTGTGTGTGTGTGTGTGTGTGTGTGTGTGTGTGTGTGTGTGTGTGTGTGTTAAAAGTCAAAAGGAAAGGAAGAGCTTTAGTATTAGCAAATTTTAATGTGTGTATGAATTTCTCAGGATCTTGTTCAAAACATAGATTCTGGAGCCAGCCAAATGACTGACTCAGTGGGTAGAGGCACTTGCCACCAAGCCTAATGACCTGAGTTTGATATCCAGGACCCATATGATGGTAGGGAATACTGACTGCATTCTTGTGTCAGTACTAGGAAAAACTCATTGTAATGTATGGTGGCACATACCTATTATTCCTGCATTTGGCATGCTTCAGCAGGATTGTGAGTACAAGCCAGCCTGGGCTAAGTGGCAGATTTGAGATCAGCCTCTACAAATCAGTCAATTGATAAACAATAGGCACCAAATTTATAGCTAATTTGGTAGGGTGCCCGCCTGGATTGTTGAGACTGAGTCTCCAATATTTCAAAAATTGGGTCTGGTTGCTCATATCTGAATCTCAGCATTTGCGAGTCAAAGGAAAAAAAAATCAAGAATTCAGGTTAGGTTATCTTTGTGAGTTTGAGCCCAGCCTGGGCTATGAGACCCTGTCTCAAATCCTCCAAAACAAGCAACTTAGGTATTAGAGCTTGTCAAAATCATGAAAGTTATCAGTGTATAAGTAATTTTCTTTTTAAAAGTCTAGAATTCTCTGAACATGAAAATTTTTACTTTTAAAGCTTGTAAAAAAAAAACATGAAAAGTTTGTTAATAGAAATAGAGAACTGCATGTTTGGAAAGGTAATAGGGGAGGATGGGTTAAAAAATTGAAATTAATATAAAAATATATGTAAAAGAATCTTTACTGGGTTACCTACTCTTTTTCTGTTAATGTATCTTTTTTAAAGTATTCAATTAGAAGTTCACTGTAATTGGCCTCTTGTTTAATTCCATTTGATCCTTTTACACTATCATATGATCAATTGTAGAAATTATAATACTGAATTTTGAACAACTTTTATTGCTAATAGATCATGTGATTTTATAAGAAAGTGCCTGGGAACCACCAAGTGCTGTGTGTAACATACTTGGGTGTTTTGTTCATTTATTGCTAGTCAGGTTTCTCACATGTTTGTAAGCACATGGTTTATCACTGAATACACCTTTAGCCCCTACTTCCATGTTTGTAACTGGAGCCTGGTGGTAACATACATATTTGGACTGAAGAATATTACTGATAACTTTGCCATGGTAAAAGATTAGAATGTTTATTTTCTCAGTGATCTTCAGTTGCTTGTTGACTGGTGCTAAAAGATGTCATAGACTAAAGTATATGCCATGAGCATTTTCTTCTTCCTTGTGTTTTTCTATATACATTATAGAAAGGTAAAGAACAGAATTGAGGTATAGTCAAAGAAAAGTAGCATTTCTATCTTGGAAGGAAAAAATAGTATGTCATATTGAATAAAGTGTATTGCATACAAAAGAATATTTTTCTCTTACCTGAGTTTTGTAATTGGATGTAAGTTGTTTTGTCATATTTATTACCAAGGAAGCTTAGCAAAAATTTGCTAACTTACTCTCTTCTCAGTTTTCAGCTAATGACCTCATCCCATCTCCAAAAATAAAGCCCTCACAAGGAATGCCAGTCAATGATGATTTATGTTTTAGCAAAAAAAGGTCATCAAGAAACTTATTTCAGAGTTGTCGGGATTTTAACTCAGATTCAATTCCTACATGTGGTGCTGGTAAGTAAATGTTTAAAATAATAGGCATGTTGAACTAAGTTAAAGATTCTCTGAGCTTCATTATCCATTAGAAAGCTTGTAAAAAGTATGTATAATCTAGCAGGCAAGTCTTGTTTAATAAATGCTTGTTGAAGATTGGTTAAAGAGTGAGGACTTTGACATAATTGTGTCACAGGTCTCATGGCAGACTGTTAGTAATATAAATATAGGGCCATGGCCACTTAATAAGCCTCTCGAGTTTCTTGAGCATCTCTGCATGTCAGATAGTTTTCTTAGTGCTGGGAATGTAGCTTTCAGGAAAGGCATAACAAAGCCAAAAAAGGTTGCATTCTGTGCTGGATGTGGTGATGCATACCTTTAATGCGAGTACTAGGGGAGGAGAGACCAACAGATCTCTGAGTTCCAGGCCTTGTGTACAGAGAGTTTCAAGCCAGCTATGACTACATGGTGAGACTGTCTCAAAAACAAAACAAACAGAAAAGCTTCAATTCTAGTTGAGCAGAGAACAAATATTAAATCAGTGTAAGACTCGATAGATTGGATGGTGATGTAGAAGAGGAATAGGAATATTTTTAACTATATGATTAAAAGCAACCATATTGAGGAGGGGATGTTTGAAACAAACCAGTAGAAGTGAGGAGAGACGAGCAAGTGATTTCAGGGCAGAATACCTGAGATAGTTGAATGGAGGACTTCCTTCACAAAGGTGGCAGAGACTAGAATGATAGGAATGAAATGAAAGGGGTGCAAAGCTGAAAATTCCAGGCGTCATGGAGGCCCTCAGTTTAAGACTCTGAGACTACTGAATGGACTAGCCTTTATTCTGAGGAGAATTTTAAAGAAGTGCTACCCCTTCCTTATACCTTCCAAGCTCATTCTGGATGTCATAGCTAAAACAGGGGAAAGGAAGATGAAGGGAGAAAGGGAGAACTGATTGAGCCCCTTGTCCTAACCTTGGCTGAGGTTTATGGAGGCTTTAACCAGCATAGCAGTGAATATGGTGAGAAGTGATTGGATTCTGATTACATGTCATAGGTAAAATTGACATGATTTGCTGATTTTTGTAGATTCCTTACAAATGTGAGAAAAGGGAAGTAAAAAATAATCTAAGAACTTCTACAGAAAAGATGTTTAATTGTGTAATTGTCATAGAAAGTATGTATTCATCCAGGTATGGTGGCATATACCTTTAGTCCCAGCACTAGGGAGACAGAAGTATTCACTATATAGATCAGGCTGGCCTTGAACTCACAGAGATACTCCTGCTACTACTTATGTCTCTGAGTGTTCTTTTTTTTTTTCCCTCTTATTTCTCTGTATGTGTGTGCACAAGCGCATGCATGCATATGCTTAGTCCCATAAATGAGGTAAACAAGAAAAGGACAATATTGTTATTGGAAAATCTGGTTAGTTAAAGTTAGTTAAAAAGTCAGAATGTAATTATGCCATTGTTTATGAAATATATAATCATAAATAACATTTACTTTTATTTTGTTCCCCCGTGCTTTTCTTCAAAGGTAATACTGCAACTCATCAGACAAATCTTCCTGGGAAATGTGGGCAGCTTGGACTATCACAGATAGGCAGTAAGACAGGCAGTGTGGGTTGTGACTTACAGTTTCTGGGGACAATCAATGGCCATCAAGATAAAGGTATTTATAAATATGTAAGATTTCTGACACTAGTTCAGATGCTACTTTGTGTGATCATAATGAAAACTTGTTACAATTAAATGATACTGGTATTTTGTAATTGTTATTCTAAAATGTTCTTTTAATTTTGATTTAAATATGACTAAGTAAAGTTTTTAAATGAATTGAAAATACCATCAAATAAGTACTATGTGAATGTAGTTATTTAAATTTTAAAGCTAAATTACGTTTTTTTTTGGGGGGGGGGAACTATAACTTCCTAACAGGTTGTTTTAGATAAGACAGCATATAAAATGGACATGATGGCTAATGCCTATGGTCCAAGCAATTGGAACTAGGCACAATTGCCATAACATAAAGTCTGGGCCAGCCTGGGCTACATGGTGGGAACCTGTCCTCCCCCTCAAAAAGGAAAAATGTAGAGGTATAAGAATATATATACAAGTGTATACACAACAGTGCACCAATTATGCCAGTGTTGGCAAAGCAGAGAGAGGATGATTCCTCTGGGGACTGCTGTCAAACTACTTTAGCCTAGTCCAGAAATAAGGTGGAGAGCAGTTAAGGACCAGAGCTGGTCTCCACACACATATATCTGCACCAAGTAAATAAATAAATTAATGCAGTTGATGATTTTTCCCCATGAAAAGCAGGTGTGTGTATGTGTGTGTGTGTGTGTGTGTGTGTGTGTGTGTGTGTGTGTGTGTGTTTTGGAGGTTTATGAGGTGGTAATTACAGCTCCATTGTAGAGAATTTGCTTAACATATGAAAGACCCTGTGGTAAATACTAAATGTTGCATACTTTTAAAAAGTCATTATTTAAAAGTTATCAAAAGTAAGTTGGGAGAAGATAAAGTATGGAAAATGTACAGTAGACAAATGCTCAAAGAGTAAGTATGTTGATAATGAAATATTTCCACCAAAATTATGAGAATAATTCACTAAAAATACTTTTACTGTATATACTTGAGATAAATGCATACATATGCTTGCACAAATACAATTTTATAAAATTACAAGATGAGAATAAATGTAAAAGTATGAGAGAAATTTTCAGTAGGATAAGAAAGCTTGAGATTCAAAGATATGAAGTGTTAGTACTCAACATTGGTTCTATGTCCGACACCATATAAAAACACAAATGTTGTATGGGAGCTTCCGAATGTGAAAGCCTTTGAACTCTGAGATGATGTGTACATGTAAATAACATATTCTTTTTGTTTTGTTACAGTATATACTAGCCTGAATTTTGGCAATAAGACACAGCAAACATTTGGAAGTCAAACAGAACGAACTTCTTCATACTCCGGTTCAAATACAAGCCCAGGACCCTTTATCCTTCCATCCTATCCTCTCTCATCTCCTCGAACTAGTCCAAAGCACACATCTTCTCTTTCTGTATCTCCAAAGAAATCTCAAGATAATTCCATTAGTTTCTCAAATTCTTGGCCTCTTAAAAGCTTTGAAGGACTATCAAAGCCAAGTCCACAGAAAAAACTTATCAACCAGGAATCATCTGACCCTACAGGTAAGAACAATGGTAAAGATTAATGCTTTATGTTTAAATTCATGCTTTGTAGTTAATATAACATTGTTAGATTTTAAAAAATGGGCTAATTATATTTTCTTCTGACCTACAAATATTTAGGAAAGTATTTAACTATATATTTAATAGACAAAATAAATAATTGAAATGTATTTGAAATGACCATTTCTTCCCTTACATTGCCACTTTAAGATCCATTTTTTTTTAGTACTAGGAGAATAAACATGCTTTATAGTAGAAAGGAACATGTTTTTTTAAGGCCTAATGGCAAGTGTTTACCATTACAAATATAAAATATCCTTCATATTTTACTATAATACCTACTCATGTATTTGACATTCATTAAATACTTACTATTTGCTAAATTATTGTAAGACATTTTCTCTTGTTATTAACTAAAACATTATTTTTTAATAATATGCTACTCCCATATCATGATAGTAGCATGTAACTGCATTCAGACAAATCTAGCTTCCAAATAAAGTTTATAAAAAGGCATTCCTTATATTCAAATGCTTTCCTATCCTCAGCCTCTAAGACAAGATGTTCTGCTTTAGAGAGACCTACACAACTAGAGTTCAGTTTATAACCATAAGCTCAGTGCTTTCATCCTCAGCCTATTACATCACTGCATTCTCCTCATGCTGACCCTTCGTATCCTTTTACTAATTTCTTTCTTTTCTCTGTAAGATCACATATCATATTGAAAGCCAAGTCTTTGGTCTGTGGGTGTGACAAATGTTGATGTTGATCCCAGAATTTCAAAAGTGTGTGTATGTGTGTTCACCTTGTTCTGTGTGTGTGTGTGTGTGTGTTCACCTTGTTCTCCCTAGTGCTGCTTCACACATACCAGCCACTGAAGTATTGCTTGTATAATTAAGTCAAACCAAAAGAATAGATTTTCTGACTTATTTTGAACTTTTAACGTTACAAATATTAGTCATGATAACTGATAATGTAGCTTAGTATATAGTATTTTAATGTAATAGGCAGGGATTTTGTATGCTTATTTTTGCTGTATTTATTATGGAACAATGGTGTTCTTATTTCATCTTATTTTACATAGTAGTTTATTTCTAATATAAGATAATTGTGTAATACTTTCTCATTGGGGCTGCCACCTGTAAATAACAACATAATATTAATTATGAAAGCTTGGCCTTTAGCTTAGTCCTGTGTCAACTAGCTCTTATAATTTAAATTAACCCATTTATACTAATCTACATTCTGCCACATGGCAATACCTCTCTCCCACTTTACACCTCTCGTTCCCATGTCTAGCTAGCGACTCCATCTTTCTTCTTCCTGGAGTTCTCTCTTTGCCCAGAAGTTAAGCCTATACCTTTTTTCTAGCTATTGGCTGTTCACATTTTTATTACACCAATCACAACAATACATCTTCACACATTATACAAATATTTCATAACAGATAATGTACATTTTAATTTTAAAATACTATATTCTAAATAGTTATGACTCAAACTTACTCTGAAAATGAGATAAAATAAAATACATATTTTTCATGTAGGAGAAAATTCTCAAGAGAAAACTACGCCAGTTCAACTTACACCTGCCTTGGTGAGATCACCTTCTTCCCGAAGAGGCCTAAATGGGACAAAGCCTGTCCCTCCCATACCTAGGGGAATAAGCCTTTTGCCTGATAAGACTGACTTAAGCACAGTGGGACACAAAAAGAAACAGCCTGATGATATTTGGAAAAGTGAAAAAGATAGTCTTACAATTGATCTTTCAGAATTGAATTTCAGGGATAAAGATTTGGACCAAGAAGAGGTGAGAACTCATATCCTTTTTAATTATTAAAAAAATCCCTTTAATATCCTGTAATATAATTGCTGCATAAGGAAAACAATGGTATTTTTAATGCCGTAACAGTTTTTCTTACATATAAAAATAATTCAGTTTGGGGGCTGGCAATGTAGCTCACTTAGTTTAGAAGTTGCATGACTTTTTAGAGATTCATTACTTTGAAGTGTAGCCCTGCTGGTTTTATGTAATTCACATTCTATAAAAATGGCTTGCTCTTGTTTCATCTCCAGAATGTAAGGAGCTATAGTAGCTGATTAGTTTTTCTCACTTGTAATCTTGTAATTTCTACTTTCAGAGTTGCTGATTCAGTATTAATTGAATTCATACAAAATATTCAGTTATTTTGCCATTTGCTAAAAATGTCATGGTTAGTAATAGGTGGAGGGATTGTCTTCATAGCAACTCATAGCCTACTAGGTTGTTTATTAACCCAAGCAATGGAATCTAGTTTTTATTCTGTGCATATATTTATATCCATTTGTTTGTACCAGATGGAGGATTGGCTAGCTTGACAAAGTTAATGGAGTTCAAACATCTAAGGATATCTCTTTTATATGTATAAGAATTTAATGTCATGACTTGTTTTCTTTCTTTCTCTTAGATGCAAAGCTCTCTTAGGTCCCTTCGTAATAGTGCAGCTAAGAAAAGAGCAAAGCTGAGTGGCAGCAGCAGCACCTCTGATATTGACAGTCCTGATTCTGCAATGAAGCTTGAGCTGACCATGGACTCCCCGTCCCGATCTTCCTCTCCCAACATCAGCTCTTACAGTGAAAGTGGAGTTTATAGCCAAGAATCGTTGACCTCTTCTCTTTCTACAACTCCCCAGGGGAAGAGAATAATGTACTTTATTTTCTAACATGTTAATAATTTACTTATAATTGTAATCTAGACCTTTAACACTGAAAAATACTTAAAGCCATTTAATATTTAGTTCTTAAAGTATTTAAATACACCTGCCTTTAATCCTAGCACGGGAAGGTAGAGGCAGGCAGATCTCTGTGAGTTTAATGTAGCTTGGTCTATATAGCAAGCTGCAGGCTAGCTAGAGCTATATAGTAAGGCCCTGTTTAAAACAAAGCAAAAAGAGTTTAAATACCTTGAAGATACAGTGTGGAAGTTTACACATACTAACTTCCTTGTTTACCTTCCATAGAATAGGGATAGAAAGAGAGTGTCACTCCGTCTCTATTTTAGAGCTCCTAATTATTATGGGTCTGGTATCAAATGTCCCAACTGAGATTTATTTCAATACTCTTTGTTCCTTAGCTCTTTTCTGGGTCATTTTCTTTTTTGCCAATTGTGTGGTTTTTTTTGCTTTTTTATTTGTTTTTTACATTTTAACTCATAGCTCTAATTTATGAGTAAGCTCTTTCCAGCTATTGCCCCACTATTTCTTACATCTTATTTCCATAATCTTATAAAGCTTGGGACTCCATACATGTAGCTCATGTAACCTTCCCAGTGAGGAGTTGTCCCGCCTATAGCATAGTGCTGGGATTCAAGGCCTGGCTATCTCACACCAACTTTCCCGAGAGCTTCTGCTCTGAAAGAGTGACTCCCACCCTGGACTCTGGGCATCTCTGAGACCTTGTAGAATTTGAAGTAATTCACCTTTTATTTAGGACTGAAAGTCCGTTGTAGAATTGCTATGGTATGAGTAGAGAGATGTATATTTAAATAATTGTTAATAGCTTCTCTAAAGGGTGATGTAATTTTATACTTCCATTGGTAATGTGAAAGCTATGATTGTTGCTCATTCTTGCTAAAATTTGATGGTGTCAGCCTTTTTTGTGGGGGGGGCTTTATTTGGATCTTGTTAATATACAAATATCAGAAGTAAATTTTTAAAATTTAAATTTATTTTCACAAATCTCACAAATGGAAGTAAAGATTGCCTAATTAAAGACCAGCATGGTGGTAATCAAATTTAATTCCCATCACTTGGGAGGCAGAAGCAAACGGATCTCTCTGTGAGTCTTTGCGGTGAATTCTGATACAGCCATGACTACATAATGAGACAGTCTCAGAATCAAAACAAAACAAACCCACAAGCAACAACAAAATATTTTTAGCCACAGTTTTTTGTTCTTCATGCTTATCTAGTATCCTAATGTGTTAATGAAAAGAATTTACAATGAGTGATAAAAAGTACAGAGTTGTACAGCTCTGGATTACAAAAGTTTATTGAAATTACTTTGTTTCATTAGATCAGACATATTTCCAACATTTGGATCAAAACCTTGCTCAACAAGACTTTCTTCTGCAAAGAAGACTTCCCATGCTGCTGAACAGAGTCCCAGTGCAGGTATCTTGTTCTTGTAAATGTGCTTTATAAAGACTATGGTTGATTTGTAACATAAAGAAGTAAGAAATCAGTTTTAGGTTTAGTTTTTGCCACCAATTACAACTAATCATAACTCATTAAAAAAGCCATTCTAATGAGAATAAATACAGCTCTAATTTGGAAAGAAATGTTCACTTAAGTCATTGATTTCCCTGTGCCCAAGAGCTGCACAGAGAAATCCTGTCTCAAAAAACCAAAAAAAAAAAAAAAAAAAAAAAAGAAGATATTTTTATTGAATTGAAATGCATTGAAACCTGACTCACCATTTTGAGACCTCACTTAGTAATTCTAATATACAACATAGTTTGAGAACACTGGTTATCACAGAAGACAAGTAAAAAATATGTTCTTCTAGGTACTACCAGCTGATGCTAGTTGTTTACATGCACGTGAACACAGTTAAGTACTGAAATGGTATAAAAATGATAAAGAAACATGCCTTTACCACAGATGTTTCCGGTGGATGTGTCCTCATATATTTTTACAACTATTACTGCAAATATCACTGAATTTTCTAAATGATTTTTCTGTACCATTAGTGTCAAATATTAATAGAAACATTTCCAATTAAAGCCACTATCTTTCACCAATATCCAATATCCAAATTAACTGTCTAAACTAAGAATTTTAAAAAGTATCAGTTCCTTCTGGAAGGCCATTATCATTTAAAGTGAAGTTTTAGTTTTATTTTTTTGAGAGGAAGTCTCATGTAGCCGGGTGGTCTTGACTTGCTATGAAAGTGAGGATGGCCTTGAACATCTGATCCTCCTGCCTTTACCTCACAATACCAGTTTTATATGGTTCTGGGGATCTAACCTAGGGCTGTGTATATGTGGACTTAGCTGAATCCTTTTGTCTACTGTTTTCCTAGCCCATCTACCAACAGCCAACACTTTTCCAACCATTTTGTTTTCATTAAAGTATTACACTATTATTTATTTTTATTTTATGTGCATTGGTGTTTTGACTTCATGAATGTGTGAGGGTGTTGAATCCCCTGGAACTGTAGTTACAATTGTGAGCCATGTGGATGCAGGGAATTGAACCTGGGTCCTTTGGAAGAGCAACCAATGTGCTTAACATCTCTTCAGATCCACACATTGCATTATTTAAAACTGAAGTATATTATTATTGCTTTCTGGTTTATGGTGTAGCTATGTATAAAAATGGGCAGTGATGCAAATATGTTGAATAGGAATTTTTATTTAGTCAACATTAAGTAGTTCCAATAGTGGTAAAGATTTGGTATATATTCAAATGTTGACTAAATTCTTTGTTACTTACTAAAGGGACATTTATTAGGAATATAATACTGTTTGAGTATTTGCAATATTCTAAGCAATGTACTAAGTTCCTTATGTGTATTTGCTTGTTCTCTCTTTCTCCCCCTCTCATATGTGCGGGCACTCTCTTGCTTGCTTGCTTTATTTTGCAGTTATAGGGGATGTAACACAAGGAAGACCTCACTGTGTAGACCAGGCTGACCTTGAATTTATCATATAGCCTGAGCTGACCTCAAACTCAGGGTTCTCCTCCTGCCTCAGTTTTTGAGGCACTAAGACTTTTTAATTAATTTATTTTTATTTTATTTGCATTGGTGTTTTGCCTGCATGTATGTCTGCATGAAGCTGTCAGATCTTGGAGTTATAGACAGTTTTTAGCTGACATGTGGGTGCTGGGGATTGTACCCGGGTCCCCTGGAGGAACAGTCAATGCTCTTAACTGCTGAGCCATCTCTCCAGCCCCACACTAGGACTTTAAAGCACACACCACTATGTCTAGCTCTCTATTTCCTGTATTTTACTCAAGTGACCATTCTGGGAAAGTTTCTACTCTTCTTCCCATTTTACATACATTAAATGTCTCACCAGAATTCTTCAATAGTTAAGTGTCAGGTAAGAAACCTACAGTCTGCTGAGCACGATTCTAGATAGAGTTCTTAAGTATGTGAAGTATATGCCTCATTAGCCAAACCTGTGTACCCATCACATGGGAGCAGAAGAGAAAGGTATGAAGAACATAGGTCCCCTCAATCCATTGTTTTAACATTGGATTTTTTTTTCCTTTTTTGTGAGTTAAGGATGTTATTTGTTAATTTGCAAGTTAAGTTCTTGATTTGTTTTTTGTAGCTCCATTTGTCCTTGAATTTTTTATGTAGCTTAGGCTGACTTCAGACTTGTAATCCTCTCATTTCTCTTTCTTGGATGCTAGGATTACAGGTGTCTGCCACCACATCAACTTCAGCATACAAATATTTTGTTGACTCTTTCAAACAGTACATTTTTTATTTTATTGAAAGTTACATAGTTTAAAATATGGCAAAACTTTAAAAATTACTAACATTATAATTTTTTAATATTATGTTACTGATCTTTTTGAAAGGATAGTTAGCAAAATAGATTTAGAGGAGAGATATGCACCTATTGTAAATATTACCTAAATTATTCAAATAAATATGTATTTTATTTTGTAGGGATTGCAACATCCAATGTAAGCATAATTGGTCAACGTATGAACTATGGGTTTGGATGTGGTGAATTTGAAGATAATAGGTCACATGACATTTCACCTAGTGCTTTAAAAATACAAAATAAGGAACACCCAAGACATAAGCATACAAAAGGTTTGTAAATTTCATGACAAATTAATTTTTAATATTAAATATAACTAAGTCAGAGTCTTTTCTAAACATATGAAGAAAAAAATAATGGAGAATTCTTAACTTTAAGGTTTTTAACTTACCATTCTACTGACAGGTTATTTCTGGAAAAACTTTTTAGGATTTATGGTCTATGCTCTTGTCTAAAGGAGCCAATGCAAAGGACTAAACATTAGCTAAAACTAGGAATCCCTGGGCTTTATCCCAAGAACATGCACAGGTACATACATACAAACAGATTTTCTGTAAGACACTTCATCACTCACAAAGTGAGAACAATCATGTGAATAAATTGTCAATATAGATGTTAACCATGGAGCCAAGATGTGGCAACAGGAATGTACCTTCCTTATTCTAGAACTTTGGTTATCACTAGCTCTTGTTAAATCTTGTATTTTAAAACTGCAGTAGTAAACAGGGCTTCAGGTGAGGGCTTTGTCCATTCCCCAAGTTACTCCATGGTAGCTGCCTTTAAACAATTCCCTTAGTCAGCACAGTAGTTCCTATTTGTAGTCTCAGCATGTGGGACCTTGTAGCTGGAGGATTACCCTGAGTTTAAGGCCAGCCTGGAGTACATTATGGATTCTAATAAATAAAGTGCTGCCTTTTTGTTGTTGTTGTTTGTTTGTTTGTTTGCATGTGGCAGCTGTGAATCTATTAAGCTGGGCATGTGGTGCACATTATAGTCTCAACACTCAGGAGGCAGAGGCAGGACACATGGACATTTGTGGAGCAGGGACAACCTCGTGCTTCATTACTTATGATCATCTTAAATAACGGATGGGGAGTCAGTTGAGTGTTAGGATGTGTGCTTATTTGTGTGTGGAAGTAACCTAGCTAGCCTAGAAAAGTATACTTTGCCTTGAGATTGACCTCATCTGTTTGGGGGCATGAATTTTTTTCCTCCATCTTCACTGCTTAGCTCTCTGATGATTATGTGATTGTATGTTTTTCTCATGTTCAACCCTGGCCTGTGTTGGGAAAGGAAGGTTTCTGTTTTTGTTGTTCTCTGTGGTAGCTGATGTATAGTGGGTATTCTGATTTTAAATATTCATTGAATTAATTTGTGTGTATTTATTATTAAATAAAATTTCAGTTTTAAAAGGCTACATAATATCCTAAAATATACTATGAGTGTTTTTTAATGTGCCTTTTTGCCTTTCTTTCTTTTTTTCTTTCTTTTCTATCCCTTTTTCTTTCTTTTAGGATTTTCAAGGTCATCAAACTTACAGCAGATTTCCAGTTTTGACTTCACATCTACAAATACCTTATCAGAAGACTCAGTAGTAATTGTTGGAAAAGGTATTTCAAAGTTCTCTAGCTTTTACATTTATATACTCATTACACATAAGCAACACTTGTCAATATTAAATTGAAATAATTAAAAATGAATACTTAATTTCATATTTCTGCCTTTTAATGAAACTTTGGGACATTCATGTTAGTAACTTTCAAAAAGTAGTTAGATAGATAATTCTAAGACAATTTAAAGATAACTATGATAATTTTATTATAGGTAAAGTCAAATATCAGGTCTTATTAGTATAATAATTAATAGAACTTTATGTAGAATTTGTTATTTCTAATGAAAATTCAGAGTGAACCCTTGTTATATAGTTCAGAGATGCAAGGAAACCTTGAAGATGCAGTTTCAATATCTTTAAATATTATTTTGTTTTCTTAGTTACTTTGTCATGACTGTGACCAGATACCTCACAGAAAGGAACTTAAGGAATGAAAAGTTGAATTTGGCCCCTGATTGTGAGAATATAGTACATGATGGAGGGAAAGTTATAATGGCGACATTGTGAGCTAGATGCTCACAGTGTATCTGCAGTAAGGAGAACAGAGAGATTAAGTGCTCATGCTCAGTTCACTTCCTGCTTTTTAGTCAGTGTAGGACCTCAGCTCCCTCACCTGCAACGTACACCCTCCCTCTGTTAAACTTCTCTGGAAATGCCCTCGTTGGCAAACCCAGAGGTGTTGTTTCCAGATGATTCCAGTTTCAGTCAAGTAGGTTTACTATCACAGCTTCACTCCGTGTCAGTTTGACATTCAGACACATCACTTTAAATCATAACATTCCACCTTTGGCTGGATAGGTTCATGATCATCTCATAATACAAAATGTATTTATTCTGGAGCTCCAGTGGCACAATCAGTGTGTGGTACTTCTACAAAATGTATTTATTCCAACTTCCAAAATCCCAGTAATACCACCATTATGAAGTCCAGAATCTCTTCTGAGATTGAAGGCAGTCTGTTAGCATGAACTCCAGTAAGATAAAATAAATTTTAAAATAAGATTAAAAACCGAGTTACATACTTTAATATACAATGGCACAAAGTAAACATTCCCATTTCAAAAGGGAGGAACAAAGCCAAGGAAAGGTGGGACCAAAGCAAGACAAAAACCCAACAGAACTGGGGTTTGTGTCTGACTCTGTGGCTTGTGATCACAATATCTGGTCCGTTGCTTTGAGTAACCCTTTCTTTCCAAGTCTGCCACCTACAGCACATTGCCCTCTTCGTGGGCCAGCTCCACTCTGAGCATACAATTTTCCTAAAAAATATATGCCATGGTCCTGGGATCTTTCACATTCTGGAGTCTTCGTTACAAATTAGTCTTCACATTCATAGCTTGTCCCATGGTCTGTGATAAAACTGACTTGGGAGAAGAAAGGGTTTAAGTGACTTACAGACTACAGTCCATCATTAAAAGAAGCCAAGGCATGAATTCAAGGAGGAACCTAGAGGCAGAAACTGAAGCAGAGGCCATGAAAGATACCATTGCACCCTGGGAGGGAGGTGTGACACAAGTGGCAGGCATGGTGGTAGGGCCCGGAAGCAGGGATGGCAGACTGGAAGTAGTGCAATGCTATGAACACTCGAAGCTAGCCCTCTAGTGACATACTGTCCAACAAGGCCACACCTCCCCAAGCAGTGTCACCAAGTGGGGACCAAGTGTTGAAATGCCCGACACTGTGGGGAACACAGTTTCAGTCAGTAGTCTCTCAAGGACCCCTTCCATGAAACATATTCCTGTCTCACATTGCCTGGTCACCGTAATTTTCTGCAATGCAGATGCAAGTTTCCATGGCTCTTTATCTCTGACTTTTTGCCTGCATGAAGAATTATCATGTGGAGTATGCTGCCAAATTCTGCTGCCAGCTTGGGTTGTAATATTTGGGCATTTGCAGGCAGTGCAGAGTGGAATGAGTGCTGGCGCTCCAAAGTTCTTCTTTTAGCTGAAAATCAAGATATGCTAAGATATGCCAACACAGCAAGGAAGGCACCCTTTTCATGTATTTACATATTTTCATGTGTTCATGTATTTATGTATCTCATATATTACTTGCTGACCGCAGTTTCCCCTTCTTTATCTCTTCCTAGCTCCCCTCTTCCCACCTCCTGTTTCTCCCCAATCCACTCCTCTGTTTTCCCTTCAGAAAGGGGTAGGCCTCCCACAAATAGCAGCCAAACATGGCATATCAAGTTAGGAATGCATCTTTTTGTTCCATATTATGAAATAGATTTTGTTAGCAATAATTTGCTTGACAATCTCATTAAATATCCTCCTACAATTACCTTAGACAATCTTTGAAGATTTACTTTCAATTTCTATTGTGTCTTGGTCAGTGTTCTGTAGTGTCTTGTGTTTGTTTGTACCCCATGTTGAGGAGTCACCTGTAGTTGCCATCTGTAGTAGCCCCACATTGCAGCTCCAATCTGTAGGAACCTGCCTTTGGGGGGAGGGGAGGGGCTTCAGTCAGATACAGCCAACTTGCCTCTTTTGTACCTGAGAAGGGGAGTGTGGATTGAGGAAATGGCAGGTAAAGAAACTAAGGAAAAGATAAAGACATAGAATAGAGTCTCATAGGAGAGCATTCCAGTGAATACTGGATGTGCCACCTTTGTTCTTCAGCATTCTTACATACCCCAAGCAAAAAAGGGGAAAATGGCAAAAGACTTCTTTACTATGAACAGATTTTCTTCCTTAATTCTCCAAACATTTAGTAAAATAAATCTCTGACCTTGATGGTTAAGTGTAACCCAACCTTAGACCAAGTTTTTTCTTAGATAAGACATCCACGCCTTAGACCTTTAGATCTTATGACTTCAATGTTGGAATAGTAAGGGCAGTTTTAAACTCTCTGACCTTAAGTCAAGATGAAGTGAAGCCAATTTTATAGACCCAGCCGGTGTTGTATTACTATGAAGAGACCGTGACCAAGGGAACTCTAACAAAGGAAAACATTTCATTGATACTGGCTTACAGTGCAGAGGTTTAGTCTATTATCATCATGGTGGCAAGCGTGGCAGCGTGCATGCAGACATGGTGCTGGAGAAGGAGCTGTGAGTTTTCCATCCTGATTTGCTGGCAGGAGAAGATAGAGACTCTGGGCTCAGCATGGGCTTTTTAGACCTTCTATCCCTCCCCCCAGTGACATACTTCCTCCCACAAGGCCACACCTCCTAATTCTTTCAAATAGCAATACTCTCTGATGACTAAGCATTAAAAACTATAAGCCAATGGGGGCCATTCTCATTCAAAACACCACATTTTGAATCCATGAACATATTTTTACTTGTCCAGCTTTCCATACAAATGTCTCTACTTCAGGATTTCTGCTTTTCTTTCTTCCTTGTGTATCTAAACAAATTCCAGTTCAAAGTTGTACTCTTAGAAATCGTCTTCAATACTTAGTATACATCAGGCTTATGAATTTTCCCTTGAACTTCACTTAAAAATGCAATTTTAACCTCTATCTTCATTAATGGCTATCTTCTTGCATGGGTAGGATATTTGTTTATGCATTTCATGGTATTTAACTTGTGTTTCATAGCATATGGTTTGCTTCTTAAATGACAAACCTTAAAATTTGTTATCTGGAGTGCCATTACAGAAACAATAACTGCTTGATGGTTGGATGATTGTAGGTGTGTTTGGAAGTCCAGCACCAGCAACTTGCAACCAACCAGTGATATCCTCTGTGGAACATGAGGATACATTTTCAGTGAAACCAAGCATTGAACCACCATCTGGGATTTATGGAAAAGCAGTCCAGCAAAATACTTCATCATATCTGGATGTTGAAAATGACAAAGATGTAAGGTTCTCTACTGATCTTTAGCTATGTCATTATTTTCTTTATATGAGATGTGGGATAGCAAACATCTTTTAATTAGCAACTTTAATTTTATTTTGTGTGTACATGTGTGTGCACACACATGCTGGTAGAACATAACTTTGTGTGTTGGTCCACAACTTCCACAACTTCCTTATTTGAAGGAACATCTCTGTCACTGTGACTAGTTTTTGCACAGGCTAGCTTCTGCACAAGCTTCTGGGAATTCTACTATTTCTATTTCTTATTTTGCCGTAAGAGAATTAGAGTTATAATGCATAGTACAATACCTGGCTTTACTTGTGTTGTAAGGTTTTGAGTTAAGCAAGCTTAAACAGCAAACTTGAGCAACATTCTCTCTTTTCTTTTTTTCTCAAGACAGAGTTTCTCTGTGTAACAGCTCTGGCTGCCTTAGAACTCACTTTGTAGACCATAGAACTCACAGAGATCCACCTGCCTTTGCCTCCTGAATGCTGGGATTAAAGGAGTGCACCACCACCTCTTGAGCAGCAAACTTGAATAACATACTTTCTCCACAGAGCTGTCTCCCCACTTGATTAAAATTATAGGTAATTGAAATTTCTGATTTTAATCACAGGTTATTGATACACAGTATATAAATATATATTATATATATTACATAATATATTTTATGCTGTACCTGTACTATGTATACTATGGTTGTATATATATATTCAAACATTGACAGACTGGTAATCTTAAGCACAAATTTAACTAGATAATAGCACTACATAATTCTTTCAGATTTCAGGAGTTGTAAAATAAGGATTGGTTCCAGTGCTTTAGAAGGAAGAGGCAGGAGAATCATGAGTTTAACTTGATATGACTACATTGAGAGGGCAAGGCCAAGCTGAACTATGTGAGACCCTGTCTCAAAACAAAAAGTATCATTTGTCTTATATAGACATTTAATATGCTTATGTGTCTCTCTCTCTCCACACGTGTGTGTGCACACACATACACACAATTTTCTAAGATAAAGATATTTTAAATGTCAGACTTCCTGAATACTTCCAGATATGTAGGTGGACTTTTCTATTCCACCAGCTAGTTGCAAATAACCACTCAGAATCTTATTAATTATAAATTCTTGATTGAGAGCTCAGGCTTGTTACTTGCTAACTCTCACATTTTAAATTAACCCATATTTCTTAGCTACCCTCTGCCCTATGGTGGTACATTCTTTCAATATGGCATGTTCAGCTTGCTTCTTTTTATGTCTCTTGTGACTCCTCAGACTCCACTCTTCTTCTTCCCAGCATCCTCTCTGTCCTGAAAATCCTGACTAGCAATCAGCTAGTCAGCTTTTGATTAACAATGAGAGAAACACATTTTCACAGTTTACAAAAGGATTATTCCACAGCACAGATATTTCAACTTTTTTATGCAGACTAAAGTTTCTATTGCAAAGTCTACTTATGACAAGATGAGACAAAAGAGAAAAGAAGAAAAAGAGCTTTTTGATGCTAAAGATGGTGAAAGGAAAGAGCTGAATCCCTGGGAACGAATAAAACATACAGGAAGTGAGAAAATGACATCTGAAAGTAAGTAATTTTGTGACTGCTTGTTACAGTAATGTCCAGTACAGTTGTAACAGACATCAGTGGAGTCAGTAGACAGACCCAGTTTCTTAAGTTTTGGTCCTGCATCTGATTAGGTTTAAGAACTGGGAACAAGGCTTCAGTTTTTTATGTATGTAAGTATCCAGGTTGCTTTCATATCCAGATTGACTCAACAGTCCCTTCCATCCTCACTGAAAATACTCCTCTTTCACTAGGAAGTGTTATTCCCTTGTTATAGTTGAGGTTATTGAAATAGTAGAGTTAGTTTGTGTTAGATCTTGATTAAAGAAGTCACTCTAAAGCTGATGAGCTAACTCAGAGGGTAAAGGCACTTGTTGCCTGAAGACCTGTGTTTGATTCCCAGGAATTAATGGTAAAAGGAGAGAACTAACTCTCAGAAGTAATCCTCTGCCCTCTGAAAGTGCACCATTACGTGTATACACAAATAAATGCAATTTAAAAAATTAAGTCACTATTGATCATCTATTTAGTTTGTGCTTGAGTGCTACTATGTTTTACACTTAGACAAGAGTAGGTGTCATGATTTTCTGGGGTATGAATTTGGAGTGTGTGTGTGTGTGTGTGTGTGTCCATGTTCAGGTGTGTGCACTCACATGTTTGTATTTGTGTGCTTATGTATGGCTTTGAGGAGGTTATAGGTTGACATCTAAGTCATTTTCTACCTTGCTTTTTTGAGTTGGAGTCTTCACTGAACCAGGAGCTTACAAAATCAGCTACACTAGCTGGCCACAAGCTGCAGGGATTCTCCCTCTGCCTCCACAGTGCTGAGGTTAGAGGCATGTGCTGCCACACCCATCTTTTTACGTGTGCCCTAGGGACAGAAATCAGGTCCTAATGCTTGTGCATCTATAGTTGTCTATAGACAACTATATCCTCATATATCCTCATTCATATATATGAATGCATTTATATCCTCTATATAAAGGTTGTTTCTTGCCTTATTTAATGTTTTGTTTTAGGTGAAGTATCTCTTGGAGTCATTCCACAATATAAAGAAAGAATGTCTTCTGTCACTCATAGTCCAGAGATAATGGACTCATTGGAATTACGACCATTTTCTAAACCAGAAATAGCCCTGACAGAAGCCTTACGCCTTTTAGCTGATGAGGACTGGTAAGTTAACCCCCTTCTTAATACTAGCCATAGTATCACTGAAGATTATTTTATTTCTTAGGCATCTGAGTCTTCTGAACTTAATGTGGCTACCTCTGGCCCAGATGCATTAACAGTTATGTTTTAACTTATGTATCATAATGACATAGTTTAGCTTCATTATGAGTTATGTAAAACCTTTGGCATTAGAATATCCATAATTCACTTGAAATATAATATATAGCAAGCAATTGTAGAAAGAGCTGCAGTATTGGAATCATTAAAAATCCCAAATACTATGACTACTTGGCAGTGTTTCAGCTGAAGTATCTGCTGGCTTTTGTCTCCTTTTCTGCTCTGTTCCCTTAGAATCTCTGCAGTACTGTTCTAACCCTCAACATCACTGTTGCCTCTGCTACACTATGCTTATTAACATCAAACTGTGCCATTGATCTTGGGCTGTTGGTCAGTGGCAACACACATTCTTGACATGTGCCTGGCCATTGGCTTGATCCCCAGGAACTCCCCATCCTGCCCCTAGCTAATAAGTGTGTTATAACATATATTAAAAAAAATTCTCCATGAACTGTATGCATTTCTCCATTTCTACCTCTCTCCCCACCTTAAATATTCTTAAAAAAAAAAAAAAAAAAAAAAAAAAAAGTGACCCATTGACTCCAGTTTCATCACATGTTCACTCTTAACCTCTGTAATTGACTTTCAATTAGGAATCACTTCACTAAAACCACCCAGGCACTATTTTGCTTCTCTTCATCTCGGAAAACTGTTTTTACTTTTCCTTAGAAAAAGCAGTCTCCTGATTCTTTTATTCTGTTTTTCTTTAGAAGTACTGTGGAATTCATTACTCTGGTGTTCTTCAAGCTACTTTCATTCTGTACTTCAGGGACAGTCTTCCCTTAGCAGTCATTTTCTGTAAAAAGCCACAAAGCATATACTTTAGATGGCAAATGTCTCTGCTGTGAATACTCAACTCTGATGTTGTATAGTAAAGAGATGGAGGTGGTGCACACCTGTAGTCCACGTCTGGGAAGTACAAGCAGGGAGATGAGGAGTTCAAAGCCAGGTCTTCTGTACTTCACATTCTTTATACCTACGAGATGAAAATCATCAAATCTGGAGTTAAAGCTAAACACCAGCTCTTTTGTTAGTATTCACCCTTCATCTGACCCTTTAAGTCAGATAAAGAAAGATAAACACAAGCCATAGAAATAACTGGCGGTAGTTTTCAGTGCTTTGACTTATTTCCTCACTAATGTGTAGCAAGATATTCACTTTGTCTGCTTCTGTGGCACTGACCACGCTCCTCCCCTCGCTCCACCCCCCAGTGGGCGTGGTCAGCGCCACAGAAGCAGACAAAGTGAGCATCTCACTACACTAGTGAGCTAACAAGTAGGTTTTTCTTCCTTTTTTTTCTCTTACTACTTTTCCTATCTTTTGTTATTTGTCTCCTACTCTCTAGAAAGAAGATTATACTTCTACTGAAATAATAATTTTGCTTGACTTTTTTTGATATTAAAAGTTCTTTATGATAGGCAGTGGTAGTGCATTCCTTTAATTCCAGCACTCAGGAGGCAGAGACAGGATGATCTCTGAGAGTTCAGGGTCATCCTGGTCTATAAATCTAGTTCCAGGACAGCCAGAATTACACAGAGAAAAATGTTATCCTCATTGCCTCCTGCCAAAAGACATTTGAGATTATGTTCTAACTAAATCCTGTTTCAAAGATGATTTTATTATTTGTCTGTCCACAGGGAGAAGAAAATGGAGGGATTAAATTTTATCCGATGCTTAGCTGCTTTTCACTCCGACCTGTTGAATACAAAGTTACATGAAACAAACTTTGCAGTAGTTCAAGAGGTAATATTGTCACATAAATTGAGGGCTGTTTAATTAATTAGGAATTAATATACATAGTTGATTTTCACACTGTTTAGATAACTCTATATTATATGATTTGAATGTAGTTACATATAATATAGAGCATTCTGAATTTGTAATATTTGAAAAGTTATTTGATATTGATTTTGTGGAATATATAATAACACATAATCATGGCCAGGTTGGTAGCTCATGCATTTATTCCTGACACTGGGGAGGCAAAGCAGGATTTCTGTGACTTTAAGGCTAGCCTAGTCTACAGAGTGAGTTTGTGTAATCAGCTGTGTTACTTTAATGTTAAAACTCATTCCAGAGTGATGTTGCTGTGTTTCTAACAGCATGGGGGAGGACAGTTCATGTTTCAACATTGTCTTCTAGGTAAAAAATTTGCGGTCTGGCGTGTCCCGTGCTGCTGTGGTATGTTTAAGTGATCTTTTCACATACCTGAAAAGGAGCATGGATCAAGAACTTGATACTGCAGTAAGAGCTTTGCTGCATAAGGCTGGAGAATCTAACACATTCATAAGGGAAGATGTCGACAAAGCATTGAAAGCTATGGTTAATAATGTAACTCCTGCACGTGCAGTCATTTCTCTTATCAATGGAGGACAAAGGTAATGTTCAATGCCCTTAAACTAAAAATTAAGTTGTGCTTTTGTGTAGAGAAGATAAAAGCAAATTTTGCATAAATTCTCCATGATAAAAATCACAAATTGAGCATGAAAAGAACCATATTGTTTTTCTAATAATATCCCATATGGCTAGGCAGTTTAATCACAGCACTCGAGAGGCAGAGGTAGGCAGATCTCTGTGAGTTCAGGACCAGCCTAGTCTACAGAATGAGTTTCAGGATAGCCAAGGCTGCACAGAGAAACCCTGTCTCAAAAAAAAGGAAACAAAACCAAACCAAAAACACATATGTTCAAAATTTGGAACCAAATAAAGTTTAACTATTGTCAGTTTGACTTCTGGGTACATTGGGACTTTAGAATACTGCTAGAAGCTGCCTCTGAACCTGGTGTAGAAATGGAACTCTCAACCCAAAGGCATTTACAACTTCAAACAGACATGACCAAGAGAAACCTCTCCATGATGGATCATAGTCAAGATGTAAAAATTTATAATGAACCCTATTATTATGTATAATTAATAAATGCTAATAAAAACATTGTGCAAAATGCAAAGCAGATAAACAATATTAATTAAAGCTATGAGGAAGGGGCTGGCAAGAGGGCTCAGTTGTCAAAGCCTACTGCCACTATTCGTGATGACCCCGGTCCTCTGGAAGAGCAGTCAGTGCTCTTAAGTGCTGAGCCATGTCTCCAGCTCCCAAAAGCAAATCTTAATAAACAAAGAATTGACATATTTGATATATCATCTTGGGGAGAGATGATTAATGTGAATTATTTGTCATTGCAGCCCCCAGGGTGATTGATAAGAAGTTAATTGTTTTCCTTCTTTTTATTTTCTTTGTGTCTTTCACATCATGCATCTCGATCCCATTCATTTACCCCACCCTCGGCCCTTGCAACCTCCCCCTCAAAATGAGAAGTTGTTAAATTTTTAAAAAATTATTTGTTAAACTATGACTATTAGAAAGTAGTTTGTGCCTCAACTAGATTTATTTGGTCATGTTTTCTTTGTAGCCATTTGCACATTGCAGTAAGAAGATGTACAGCCCAGCACTTGGCAGATGTAGTGGAATTTATGGAACCAGAGCGTATTTTATCTGGAACAAAGGATATGGCTGAACGTTTATTGCCTGCTGCTGCTAAGTTTGCTCAAGATAGCTCACAAGAGACCAGGTGAATAATTGGTAATATTTCCTGAGGGGTTTTTGTTTTAATTAAAAAATTACATTTGTTCATTGTGTGTGTGTGTGGCACATGAGTGTGCCATGGCATACATGTGTTATGGTGTGCATGTAAAGGACAGAGAACAGTCTGAAGTAGTCAAGTCTCTCCTTCTACCATGTGACTTCTGGGGATTGAAATCAAGTCATCAGCCTTGGAAGCCAGTGCTTTACCCACTGAATCATCTTGCTTGCCCCCAAGTTTTAGAAATAAGGCCTTAGAAGGGGAAAGCAAAAATCTTTTTTAAAAAATGAACATTTTTCTAAATGGAAAGAGGGGATATTGGGTTGATACCAAGGATAATCTTATTTTTCCATTTGTAAATGATATCAAGGAAGTACCGTCATGAATTCTCCAAATATACAGGTGGCACTTCATAATTCTTAGTAGTAAGTTGTTAAGTGACACAAGACTGTAATGGGCAGAAGAGTGGCAGAACTTTATTGTGGGCAAAAGTCAGGTAATATATTGAGGGGAAAAATATAGTTTTAAAGCTATTATATAAAAATAAAGGGAAGAGTTCACATGGAGAATTCAAGAATATGCTTAACAACTTTATCAACAGAGAATAATGTATTTATATTTAGAATATTTCATGAATTTCTGGTGACTATTACTTGAACCAGTTTAGGAAGGTTAATAGCATTCAGCAAAGTGAAGGCAAGATAATATTTATAGCATGGTACCTGTGGTGGTGGCAGAAATTTTTTATTTATTCTGAAGCCTAGATTAAATTCCTTGCCTGCATTATTATTACCCTTCAGTAAGTTATTTTGGTCAGTTTTTTTACATTTAGGAAGATTGGACATAGTAACCAATACTGTCTTGAAAAAAAATTAAATTTTCTGTGAGAAATATTTAGTGTCTGGGAGTGGTAGCACATATCTTTAATCCCAGCAGTTGACAAGCAGAGGCAGGCAGATCTCTGAATCAGCCTGTTCTACAGAATGAGTTCCAGGACCTCTGGGGCTACACACAAAAAAAAACCTATTTTGAAAACAAAACAAATAAACAAATAAAAACATTAGAAATATTCATGAGAACCAGGCATAGTAGTACATACATGTGATCCTAAAATTTAGGAAGCTGAAGCTGGCAGGATGATCTTAAGCTTGAGGTTAGCCCCTCCTGCTCTGGAAGACCAGCCTCAAACAAAACAAGGGTTCAAAAGGATGAAACCTTCGACTAGTTAGAGGGAGAAATCAAGGGTTCTTGGTGGTCATGTGGTGTGTGTGTTTCACTAGTCCCACCTGTTTTTCTTTTGTGTGTCTCCTTTTTGTGATGGAGCCAATCCTGGAACCTAATATACTCTAGGAAAGCGCTGTACCACAGAGCTATGTATGCCCCAACCTGCACTAAGCCTCTCTTTTGTTGATGTTGTTAATTACTCGTAGTTCAGAGAATGCAAAATGCTTACAGTTAATCTGTGTGTTTCACTGTTTGTTAATATATGCCAAAGCACTAATTATTTCTCACAAATCCATAGGTATTATGGTCGAAAGATGCTTTTCCTCTTGATGGGTCATCCTAACTTTGAAAAAATGCTTGAAAAGTATATCCCATCTAAAGATTTGCCATATATTAAAGAATCTGTTAAAAATTTACGGCAAAAGGTATGTGAATTAAGATTGTTGTGTAAAATATTTTAAAAAGCAAAGCTTGTAAGCCAGGCACTCACAGCACATGGAGAATGGAAACAGAAGAGTTAAAGACAGTCAGGCTATCCTTAGCCTATACTGAGTGTTGATCTAGCCTCGGCTCAAAAACACAGCTTCACCCTCCAAATCAATAAATAAACAGATTAAGAACTAACTAAATAAAAATAAGTACAAAGTATATTTTTCATAAAGGTAAAGAATAGAAATAATTTTTTTTTTAGATTATTTCTATGGTACCCATGTTGAAATAGGGCTAACCTACATTTTTTTTTTTCTTCTAACCTTTAATTTGTATATTGTAAGTTCATACCATTTTTTTAATGGCATGTGTTAAGGAGGACTCATACATAGTATCATACATAGTAACAGGCATTTTAGAGCTATTTTCTGTCCATTAATATTAACTATTTTGTAGACATTCTTACTCATATAGAACTTACTAAATAATCATGTAAACAACTGACTAAAATGAAGTTGATTGTATTTGTGACTAATTTTCAGTACAAAACAGAGAAAAATTGGTTTGTTTTGTGTGTGTGTGTGTGTGTGTGTACACCTGTGTACCATGATAAGAATGTATATAGGTTAGAGGACAACTTATGGGAATCAGTTTTCTCTTCCTACCATTTGGATCCTAGGAATCTAACCCATACTCTTAAGGCTTGGCAGCCAGTGCCTTTACCCACTGAACCAGAGCCTAAAATAGTTCTAGCCAAATGTTTATTCTCACTCTTGATGTCATAGAGAAATTCACTATTTATGAATTATGTTTGTTTTCTGTATAAATTGTAAGCCTTGAGAAAAGTACTTTAAGGTTTGGAAAAATGGTACAGTGGTTAAATGGAAATACTGCTCTTGTAGAGGACTTGAGTTCATCAACCATAGGTCACCTCACATCTGCTTATAACTCCAGCTCCAGGAGATCTAACGCCCTTCTCTGGCTTCCATAGGCACTGTACTCATTGTACACATTCATATATACATACACATAATCAAATACAATCTTTGGTTTTTAATTTTAAAGAGTGGGACAGGGTTTGGTGGTACACACTTTTTCCATCCAAGCAGTTGGCAGGCAGAGGTAGGTGGAATTCTGTGAATTTGGCTAGCCTGGTCTGTGTAGTGAGTTCCAGACCAGGCAGTTCCATGGTAAGACCCTCTTTAAGATAAATAGAGTAGTGTTAAGTAATAGTGACTTAGATCACTAATGGGCAAAGACCAGGGATTAGTTCTCAGATATGAGTGTATCATTTTTAGCATATTAACATATCTTTATTTTATAGTGCTGACATCCAAATCTGTTAGGTTACCACACTACTTTCAAGATATTTTATGTATGCAGTACCTCTAAAAGCCTATATTATCAACCACTTAACATTTCAAAGATTTATCATCTGTGTTTGTGTGTATAGTTGTGAGCATGTCATCATGAGCATGTGGAGGTCAGAGAACAACTTTGTAAGCTTGGTTCTCCCCACTCAATTCCAGTTTTATGTGGGTTTCAGTAATTGAACTTAGGCATCAGGAATACATTGCAAGTGCTTCCACCCACTGAGCCATCTCTCCAGGCTCCATAATACGCAGTGTGTTTTTATCAGGCTGCCTCGAAAAGCCATTGTGTAAGTTATTGCACTGTTAGTTTAAATGTCTCCCATTGACTTTGTGTTTACTTACAGGGCTTGGGAGAGATACCACTAGATACGCCATCAGCAAAAGGAAGGCGATCTCATACTGGCAGTGTTGGACACATGAGATCATCTTCTGTTTCTCGAGATGCTTTCAGTTCAGCCGAAAGGTAAGATAACCTGATAGTCCACATTATTTGAGAAATGGTCTTCACTATCAACTGCCCATTCTCAAGACCTAGCTCAGTAGTATTTGTCAAACTCATGAGTCTTAAAAGTTTATCAAGGACATGAAAAATTTGAAATGCCTGGCAGTTCTATATTCCTGGAAACATTACGTGCACCTTAGTGCAACTGCAGTGTTACCAGTATTAGGATTTCTTATGGAACCCAGGACCACCTGCCCAGGGATAGCACTACCCAAGTGGGTTGGATCCTCCTACCTCAATCTCTAATTAAGAAGATGCTTGCCTGTAGCCCAGTCTTATGGAGACATTGTCTGAGACTCCCTGTTTTTCAGTGACTCTGGCTTATGTCAAGTTTACATGAAACCGGCCAGCAAAATAGGTATTATATATATATATATATGTCTTTTAAATTATCTATGTATTTTAGTATACGTTTAATACCAAATTCAAGTGTAGAGTTGGCACATGTGCAGGCCAGGGGTGTCATTGATAGGGTACCTTCCTGACTTGCATGAAGCCCTTGATCTGATGCCCGACATCTCATAAACTGAGTGCTGTTACATGTCTGTCTCCTGACACTTAGAAGACTATATAGTGGTTTTGAGGTCAGCATGAGCTCAATTGTACCACAAATAATAAAAATCGAGAGACAGATATTAGGGATCAATCTGAAAGTCAGAAAAACAAAGCAGCCAGCCACTAGAGAGTTCTTACCTCTACCCAGACTCAGACTGAAGGGGCGATCCTGTCCTTAGAAAGACTGTAGACTGCAATGCTCTCCACCAAACCTCAGACTCTGAGACTGCACTGAGCTCCTGCCTGATATGCCTCTCTAGTACTGGAATTAAAGGTGTGAGCTCTGTTTGTCTTTTAGACTGATTCACTCTCATGAAACAAAGGGTGGCCTTGAACTCACAGAGATCCATCTGCCTCTGTCTCCTGAGTGCTAGGATTAAAGGTGTGGCCTCTACTGCCTGTCTTCTATGGCAAACTAGTGGCTTAGATGTGTAGCTAACTAGTGGCTCAGTGTGAGTGTGGCTAACTAGTGGCTTAGCTCTGCACTCTTGATTTTCAGGCAAGCTTTATTCGATTAGAAAGTATCACTCCACTCATTCATTTAAATAGGCTTTTTAAAGTTTTTTGCTGGATATGATGACTCACACCTGTAATACAGTACTTGGGAGACTGAGGCGTGAGGATTTCTATGAGACTAGCTTGGACTGTATACCAAATTCCAAGCCAGAACGAAATTCTTTCTCAAAAAAACAAAAACAAAAACTAACAACAAAATGCTTTTGTTTTCAGGCGGGTGTGTTGGTATACTCCTGTAATCCCAGCTACTGGTGAGGCTGAGGCAGGAGGATAATGAGTGCATGGCCAGCCTTGGACATCATAGTGAGACCGTGTCCCAAGCAAACATATGGACTGAGTGGCTGGCTCGTTGGACGAAGTGCTTGCTGTGTAAACATGAGTACTGAGTTTCAGTTCCCAGCAGGGATGACACGCCTAGAAGCTCACTGGCCAGCTGGCATATGCAGTGATAAATGACAAGGGGCCTTGTCTCAAACTAGGTGGACAGTGACCACCGACATCTATAGTTGTCCTCTAACCTCTAATCTCAGCACTAGGGAGGCAGAGGCAGGTGGACCTCTGAGAGTAGGATGATGGCTGGGACTGTTTAGAGAGACCCTGTCTTGAAAGAGCAAAAGAAACAAACAGAATAACAATAAAAAAGCAAAATTAACCAGATCAACAAAATAAATACATTGATTGAAGGAAAATGTTGTCTTTAACTTGCCTGTAAAGTTAATCCTTTACTGGTATTAGAACGTAGAATTTGAAGAGCAGTGTACTCTAATTTGTAAGGTTTTTGATGGTGCAGAAATTGTCTGAACATACCAAATGACTTACACAGAAGACTGCTTTCCTTCAGGGAGTCTAGAATTTTGTCACATCCTAGGCAGATACAATGAAAATCCAGGAAGAGTCTTTGTCTTTAATAAGCTTCCCTGTTAGACAACATCTCACACTGGATGTGTTCTGTGCAGTGCTTCTGGGAAGGGTCCCTTAAAAGCTTACATCTAATGATGAAAGATAGTTTTATATAAAACTTTAGACTCATAAAGGTAGAATAGATGGTAAAATATTTTCTTTAAAATTTTCCAAATGTTAATGGACTAAATAAATATTGTTAACTATAGTTTTTACTTGATAACTGTTTTGTTATATCTAATTTTACTATTAAAGTTAAAACCTTTCTGTTTATTTAGATAGAAAGGAGGAGATGATGGGGGATGTCCTTCTGTATATATGTTTCTCTTATTGGCTGATAATAAAACACTGTTTGGCCAATAGCCACGTAGGAAGTGTTGGCTGGGTAGAGGGAAGGAGAGAGAGGCTGCCAGGAGGAGACACCATGTAGAGACTGGGAAGATAGGATACACTAGACGTTCTCTGGTAAGATAAGACCATGTAAAAATACATAGATTAGTAGTTATGTGTTAATAATTAGGAGAGCTAGCCAGTAAGAAACCCTAGCCATCACCAATAGTTTAATTTAAAAAAAAGAAAAAAAAAAAGAAAAAGAAAAAAAAAAAAGAAAGCTTACATCTAGAAAAACATGGTGGTGCGCACCTTTAATCTCAGCACTGGGGAGGCAGAGGCTGGTGGATCTGTGAATTTGAGGTCAGCCTGGTCTACAGAGCTAATTCCAGGACAGCCAGGACTCTTACACAGAGAAACTCTGCCTTGGAAAACAAAATTGAATTTATAGAAAGAATTTTTAATTTTAGGTTTTGTAGGGAAGTAAAAATGAAATCTGTCTTTCATTTTAGGGAAGTAACTGAAGTTCGAGAAGTCCCCAGAAAACCAGCTCCTCGAAATACCTTAGAAAGTGCTGAGTACATTAAAGTCATAACAGGTTTATTAAATGCAAAAGACTTTCGTGATCGTATAAATGGGATTAAACAACTTTTATCAGATACTGAAAACAACCAAGAGCTTGTAGTTGGCAACATTGTGAAGGTAAGAAACTCAACATTAATTTTATTAAGCACTGTCTATGTGTGTGTACATGCATACTTCAGTGCATGTGAGCCCTACTGCATTTCTAGAATTCAGGGAATAAATTTGGGGAGGTAGTTTATTCCTTTCGCCCATGGGACCCGGGATCATTAAATTCAGGTCCTTAGCCCCTCAAGATTAAATGGAAAAGGAAAAAAAAAATTAATACAGCAAATTACTCCAAATCATGAAACGTTATTTATGTTATTTAAAAATATTAAAAATAAATTTGATTATAGGAATGGATTACATAGGATTTGCCAAGTTAAAAACATTCTAGGAAACTAAAATGAAACGGGGAAAAAACATAAGAAAATGGTCATGTAGGGGGCTGGAGCAATAATAGCCCTGCAGTTAATTAGTCAGAGTACTTGTTCTTCCAAATGACCTGAGTTGGGTTCCCAGCACCCACCTCTGGCCTTTAAGGGAACCTGTACTATGTGTCCACATGCACATACACACCACATTATATAAGCTAGAGGGTGGTGCATGCTTGTAGTCCAGGGCATCCTCAGATACATCTGAAGTTCAAAGGCCAGCCTGGGACAGGAGAGGGGCGGCATGAAAACTGTAGGCGCTAGAGATACAGCTTAATGGTAGAGCACTTGCCTAGCATGAAACATAAGGCCTTGGGTTTGATTCTTATTATAGTTTAAGGGAGGGAAGTGACATTACATCTAATTGTCCTCCCAAACTTAAACCAAAATTATATCAGATATCTACAGTAAAGTTTCCTTTTTCTGTTCTGAATAAAGAGATTATAGAAATTCTCCCCAAGTTCTTAGCATCAAATGAGGCTGACCTGCAAAACAACACATTAATCATGTTTGCAATAAGTCAGCCTCCCATCAAGCCACATTCATAACCTTCATTTATTAAAACATCTTTTGGGGTGAATTTTTACTACCTGTAAACATTTAAACTTGACAAATCCTTAAGTTTCTATTATCTGAGTTAAGTTTAAATAGAATGTATGTGATGGCCAGGTATGGTGGCCCAGCACTTGGGAGGCAGAGGCAGGATATCTCTTTGACTTTGAGACCAGTCTTGTCTATAAATGGAGTTCCAGGACAGCCAGGACTGTTAGGTAGAAAAACCCTGTCTCAAAAATTAAACAAACAAATAGAGTGTGTGTGTGTGTGTGTGTGTGTGTGTGTGTGTGTGTGTGTGTGTGTGTGTGTGTGTGTGTTGTGTGTCTGTGTCTGTGTGTAAAGAGAGTAAGTAAGAAATATAAGGGATGGCAAACAAGGATAATATAGGTGTAAGCATTGTTTACCTTTAAATAATTTACCAACTTATTTTCAGATTTTTGATGCCTTTAAGTCTCGACTTCATGATTCTAATAGCAAAGTGAATCTGGTGGCTCTTGAAACAATGCATAAAATGATTCCTTTACTTCGAGACAACTTGTCTCCTATAATCAACATGCTAATTCCTGCAATTGTGGATAACAATCTAAATTCCAAGAATCCAGGCATCTATGCTGCTGCCACAAATGTTGTTCATGCACTGAGTCAGCATGTAGGTAAGGAATCTCAATTGGTATTCAAATTATTTTGATTTTATTTTCATGCTTTCTTATCCTATGTATTTTTATATGTTGAAATAAGTAATATTTTTAACTGACTAGTATATCCTAAACTTTTTTTATAAATTATTTTAGTGATGAAATACTTAAATTGACTGTCTTCTTTTCATTGACTTCTAAATTTTCTACCTCATGAAATTAAATGTATTATAGATTTAAATATAAAATATAAATAATTATTTTGTGACATAACATGGAAACATATTCAGGACATTAGAACTTCATAAACCTTTCATAATCATTTTAAAAGCATGACCTATCAATAAACTGTATTCAGGGGGTGGAAAGATTATGAGTCAGAGGACCAGGATGTTTGCTATGAAATAGTGTCTCCACATAGGACAGGGAGTTGCATCAATATTAACAATGTGGGGATATAAGGAAGACTGGAACAATGATATTACCAGTTGACATGCCCACAAAGATAGGGCAAATCTCACAAGGCCCTACCCTTACATGAAGAGTTACAGGCAATTATTGGCTGCTATGAGAGGGAGAATCCATCTTCTCTAAGGACAAGCCCCTGATAGATTATACAATCCTAAATGATTAGGTTAAAACACATATGTATATGAGTATCACTACATGAACTCAGCTGGTTGTTTTTATATATACATGCAATTATATATGTAACTATAATGAACAGATCATTAAGTTGAGAGGGAAAAGAAGGGGTATAAGAAGTTGGAGTGGGGCAAGTGTGTGATGGAATTGATGTAAATATGGTACTCTTACATGAAGTCCTCAAAAAAAGTGTTAAAAAATTTCAATTGTGGTGATGAGATATCTCAGCAAGTAAAGGTGTTTTTTACCAGGTTTGACAATGTGAGTTCTACCCCTGGGACCTACATGATGGAAGGAAAGACCCCCTCTAGCCTTTACAGAAGCCCCTGGCTGGCCTGGAAATTGCTATGTAGACCAGGCTGACCTCAAATTCACAAAGATCCGACTGTCTCTGCCTCCCCAGTGCTGGGATTAAAGGCATGGCCCTCCATGTCTGGCTAGATGCAAGCTTTTAAGGGACCTTTCCCAGTTGCACTGCACAGAACACATCCAGTGTGAGATGTTGTCTGACAAGGAAGCTTATTAAAGACAAAGACTCTTCCTGGATTTTCATTGTATCTGCCTAGGATGTGACAAAATTCCAGACTTCCTGAAGGAAAGCAGTCTTCTATGTAAGTCATTTTATATGTTCAGACAATTTTGCTTATGACTGGGATTTAATACAAAGATAGATACTAAACAAAATCTTAGGGATGAAATGTCTAAGTGTGAAGGAACCAGATGCAAGCAAAACCTTTTTCTTTTCAGATGTCTCATTGTGCAATGTGTACACACACAATTCTTTTAATTTACAAAACATTATCTTGAGCAGATAAAGAGAAAAGATATATCCTGAGACAGAAACCCTAGCAAACTACATAGTAGACAAAGAGCACATGTCTAGAATATCTAAAGAACTCTGAAAACTCAACCTTGAACAAAAAAGTCCAAGTGGAAAACAAGACATGAAGAAGCATTTTCGTGAGGATGACATATACATGAAAAATGTGCCAACAAAAACTATTCAGCATCACTTTGCTTTAGTGAAATGCAAAGGCAAATTAAGACACTAATCACTGTATGAGTATTAAAACAGCTAAATTTTTTCTTTGTAAGTGTGGCTGAGGTTAGAATGATGGCTTACTAGGTGAGAGAGCTTGTCACTCAACCTGATAATTCCCAGGATCCATGGGGTGGAAGGAGAAAGCTGGCTCCCATCACACTTTATCTGTGGCATACATGTGTCCACACTTACATGCACATAAAGGAAGAACGTAGAAGGAACAGAATGCTCATGGGGTCCACAAGCAATGGATCTTGAGAGTGCATGTCTTTTTTGCTTGCTTGTTTTTTTGAGGCCAGGTTTTTCTGTGTAGCCTTGACTGTCCTGTTTTGTAGACCAGGTTGACCTTTAACTGACAAAGAGATCTACCTGCTTCTGCCTCCAGAGTGCTTGGATTAAAGGAGTGCGCCACCACTGCCTGGCTGTTGAGTACATTTCTAATGTAAACTTGGTATAAAACATTGCTTAGACCATATCCATGTCATAGCATATCCATAGATTACTATTTAGCAGTAGAAAGGAGCAGACTTGATACTTAGGTTGATTTGTATGGATCATAGAGGCATGGTGCTATTTAAAAATAAACTGAAGTCATGCTCTAATCTGTTTGATTTATTCATATTTTCAAAAGGACAAAATGACTTAGGTGATGAACGTTCTAGTTGTTTCCTGCATTGATGGGTGATAGGGAAGCAAGTATTGGTATTTTTATTATTTAGATCTTAAGTGTACTGCAGGGGTCCCCTTTGTTGAAGGCAGGTCCTTACTCTGTGGCACTGATTTGTGGTTTTAGAAACTAAAGAAGGCAGAACCCAATTCTAACAAATGGTTAGGTCATAGTAGACACATCCTTGAAGGGAATGTTAGGACCCCAGCCCCTCCTCTCTTCCCGTCCTGGATTCCATGAAAGCTGTTTACATCACTGAAAGCCTCCTTCTTGATGTCCTGTGCTGCCGTAGGCCCAAAGTAAGGGCTTAGTGAGCATGGACTCAACTGAAAGCATGAGCTCAAAGCAACCTTTTATCCCATTCTCTCTCGTGTTTTATCACTACAAAGGGGAAGTAGTTAGCACTACTTTTTTCATTATTTATAATGAAGGAGGCTTTCTGTATAAGTAAGAGTATGTGAAGAAATGAAATAAAGCTGTGTACATTCATTCCCCCCTCTTTTTTCTCTCTCTCTTTTTTTTTTTTTTTTCCAAGACAGGGTTTCCCTGTGTAGCTCAGGCTAAATCAGAACTCACTCTGTAGATCAGGCTGGCCTCAAACTCAAAGAGATCCGCCTGTCTCTGCCCCCCAAGTGCTGGGATTAAAGGTGTGTATCACTACCACCTGACTTGATATTTTCCTACAATTATGTAAGATGTAGCCTTTCAATGTAGAAGGCTTGTCAGTACTATCTCTAAAACTTCCTGTGAATCTTTTAAAGTTTGGAAGGAAAAAAGGGGAGGGGGAATTTACATGATTATAATAAAAATGTTTTTCTAAAATTCATTAAATGTAAAAATCACTTCTCCATAAAAAAGCCTTTTTTTTTTGTTGTTTTATGATAAAGCCACCATCATTTGAAAATAAGATGCCCAGGTGATCAACAGCACATTGCCTTCTGTGCCCTGTGATAGTTTCTTTAATGCTTTATGGATATTTGTATTTCATTTTTGCCACAAGATTATTACAAGTAGGGATTAATATAGTACATCTACACTCTAGAAATTATTTTTCCTATTAATGCTGTTTAATCAAAATCGATAGTTCATTCTTAGACATGTCTCTTTTCTATTTTAGATAATTACTTACTTCTACAACCATTTTGCACAAAAGCTCAGTTTCTAAATGGAAAAGCAAAACAAGATATGACAGAAAAACTTGCTGGTAAATAGTTTTAAGTAATAATTTCTAAAGTAATGTATTTTTATTATGACTTTTTATAGGCATATACTCATTGTACCTAATGTAGAGTTTATGGACAGACATATTCATGCAAGTGTATTATCTACATTGACCATATATCACTTACCCCTTCTTCCCCCAACTCCTTCCCATTATTCCCATTTAGTCTCCCATGCCTGGCCTTTTCTACTTTCAGGTCCTATATGCATAAGTAATTTTGGGTATCTACATGAAATTTGTGACCCATCAGTGAGGGAAAACCTGTAACATTTAGCTTTCTGAGTCTGATTTATTTTGCTTAAGATGATGATCACCAGTTGTGTCCACTTATTCTGCAAATGATATGAAGGATAAACTGATGGGAAATTCCTTTTAATTACTCTGGCTGTCAATTTAGTATCATTGCTGTACAGAATAGAAATAAATTGCATTAGTAGTCTACAAAAGAACCTTTTAAGACATGTCCTCCAAAATATTCTTTAAAACACTTCTAGGACTGAAGGTGTAGTTTTGTAATTGATTGCTGGCTTAGCACTCTGAAACACCTGGGTTTGATGCCCAGCGCTGTGGATTCTTTAAAGAGGAAAGGGGAGAGGATTTGAAGAATCCTGTTTTTTATTAAATGAGCATTAGAGTCAATATGGGTGCTCATGGAAGACTGATAGTTCAATGTTTTGTTTGATGAAAGGTACTTAACTGCATTTGGAAAATACCGGTATTTATTATAGGTTTGTTTGATGTTTCTATTTAGCCGTTTTTGGTTTTTTTTTTCTGAATTAGTTGTCATATATATAGATACAGATATGTAGCACTCTGAAATCCCAATATTTGTAAGTTTTGCCTAGTTTTTTGTTTGTTTGTTTGTTTGTTTTTAAGGCCTAGCATTTTAGGACAGATAGTCCAGGGCAGAAGCCCACATTTGGGGTACTTGTTATTTAACAGACCGTTCATTTACTTTGGGGAAGCTCTGACGCTGCCCATATTTTGTGTTACAGATATTGTCATGGAACTGTATCAAAGGAAGCCACATGCCACGGAACAGAAAGTGCTGGTTGTTTTATGGCACCTCTTAGGGAATATGACACATAGTGGCTCCCTGCCTGGAGCTGGCGGAAATATACGAACAGCCACAGCTAAATTGTCAAAAGCACTTTTTGCACAGATGGGTCAGAATTTATTAAACCAGGCTGCATCTCAACCACCACATATCAAAAAAAGTTTAGAGGAATTGCTTGATATGACAGTTTTAAATGAATTATGAATTTTTGATGAAATGGTTATGATTAACAATTTACATAATGACAACTGAAATCTTTTTAAAGCTATATTTTGCATTTTGAGTGCCTGCATTTCATGTCTAGTAAATTAAGTCAGTGGCTGTTTATTTGCAGCCTACTTGTGAGTACAGATCTGTCCTTCTAGCCATCACATGAAAACCTGAAATAATTAATATAAACTATAAGTCATGAAATCTGTGATGCCTGGGATGAACTAAATTTTAAATGTTTTTGAGACAAATCCTGCTCATTTGCACTATTCTATAGAAACTGCAATTTGTTGCCCCATATGTACAATTAGATTTGTAATTAAAAATATACTTTTTATTATGTAATCATGTTCTGCTATGTCTCATTACTCTGCCTTGTTTTATGAATTGGAAGAAAAGTCATTTAACTATGTTATCACAAAATAAGTTTTGTGTGCTGTTTGTGAATAACATGTTTCTGAATCAGTCTGCTAATATGATTATGCAGTATTAGCTTGCTATTGCTGCTGTGTTACTATGGTATATTTGCTAACCTTATGGGTTTAATCATCTGCACAATTGTGAAATTTAACAAGTTATAATAAAGCATGATGACCAAAGCTTAGAAAACATTAAACATTTGAATGCACGTTTAAGAAACGTGTTGAATGTAACTTTCCTATTTTTGTGTGCAAACACTAAAATTTTAATTTCTGTATGTCTGTCCATTTATAATGGTGTTATTTTGCTGCCCAGTTGTGTAATTCTCAAAAATAGTGCCAGGTCTTCTATAGTTTTTTTCAGAATTCTTGGGCTTACGAGTACTGTATGCATCTTAAAGAAGAAAAGGAATGTTATAAAATAAAAGGATTTATTTCTGTAGATGTGTGACAGATGTCCTGTTTTTCTAACTCATATATGTTTAAATGAAAACAATGTTTTAGCACTGACCTTTCTTTCATTTCATCAGCCCTATCACTGGTAACCTAAGAATAGATCCAAGTTGTCATTCTCAACTTACAGAGAATTAGCTACATGACATGTGGGTCTGTGCTCCTTCCCTGGTTTCTGAGAGCTAGGCTGGATGCATTTTAGGTCTTGTCTTGTTCTATAATTCTGATTCCCTGGGTGTCTGATCTTACTTGGTATGTCAGTGAGTTTCCAGTCTATAGGTTCCACTGGGGAGGGGTTCTCTGGAAAGAAGCCAGGGTCTTCTCTATTCACAGATGGTAAGTATGCACTCCACAATCCTCTCTTCTACTCCGCAGCTGCTGTTACCAGTTCTGAAGCAGTGCTCTTTGTGTATATCTAACTTTGGAGGAAACAATGGAAGAATGAATTTGAAACTCTCTGAAGGTAAGCGAAAGGGTAGTGAAGACTTACCATTACTTTATAATTCCATACCTTGTATTTTCTTATAGGTAAACTATAGGCCTGTCCTGTACTTTTAAGTTTGTTAATCACAGACCTTTTCTGATGAGATTCAGAAAATATTTTTAAGGAACTCTGAAGATAAAACTTCTGGATTCAGCCAGTCGTTGGTGGTGCATGCCTTTTATCCCAGCACTCGGGAGGCAGAGGCAGGTGGATCTCTGAGTTTGAGGTCAGCATGGTCTACAGAGCTAGTTCTGGGACAGGCTCCAAAGCAACACAGAGAAACCCTGTCTCGAAAAACAAACAAGCAAACAAATAAATAAAACTTCTGGATTCAAATTATAGCTTTGTATTAATTCTGTAACCAAGATTATATTCAAATAATTATAAATTACATAAGCAAAGGGGTATGTGATGATTTATTATTCATGATTTAATAAAGTCTCTGGAGATCAAAATGCAAAGCCAGCCACAGCCATAGAGGCAGGCAGTGGTGGCATACACTTTATCTCAGGTCTTGGGAGACAGAAGCAGATGGTTCTCTGTTAGTTTGAGGCCACACTGAGGTACACAAAACTGATCCAGTCTAAAAGAGAAACAGCTCACACAAAGGTGATCTCAGCACTTGGGATCACATAACTTTAATCCCATCACTGGGGAGTGGAGTGATGTGGCTGACAGAGGAATATAAGGCGGGAGGAGACAGGAGCGCAAGGGATTGTAGTAGACTTGGTGAAGAGCAGTGCAGTCTGGATTGCACTCTGAGAATTTATGGAGACAGGATCACCCATTTATGTCTGATGTAAAGAGATAAGAGCTAGTGGCCGGCCGCTTTGCTTTCTCTGATCTTCAGCTTGAACCCCAATATCTAGCTCTGGATTTATATTATGTTACAGGGATATATATTGAATATATTTATAAATGAAGTACAACTTGATGCTTTGCTATAAATACATTATAGGGTGGTAACACATGTAATGCTTGTGTGTGTGTGTGTGTGTGTGTGTGTGTGTGTGTGTGTGTGTGTGTGTGGTGAGAATACTTAAAGCCTCTTAAACCGTTTGCAAGCTACATTAATGAAAATCATCATGCTATACAACTTATTCCCACTTCCTTGACTTCAACCATTTTAGCCTACACATTAGATCACTTTATTTTTTTAAAGATTTATTTATTTTTTAATGTGTGCAGTGTTCTTTGTGCCTGTAGACCAGAAGAGGGCACCCTATTTTATTATAGATGGTTGTAAGTCACTTTGTGAGTGCTGGGAGTTGAACCCAGGTCCTCTGGAAGAATAACCAGTCCTCTAAACCTCTGAGCTGCCGCTCCAGCCCACATTAGATCACTTTAGAACACAAGTTAGATTATGTTTGTGTCTGTGCCTGGTTTTGTCACTTAGCATAATGTTCTCCATTTACACCCAAACTGCTGCAAATGACAGGGTTTTCTTTTGTGTTTATGTACATAACATATTTTCTTGATCCACTTAAGGATGCTTAAATGGATGTCTTAGTCAGAATTACTATGGCTGTGATGAAACACTATGCCAAAAAGCAAGTTGGGGAAGAAAGGATTTATTTAGCTTTCATTTCCAGGATAGGAGCTTAAGCAGTGCTGGAGACAGGAGCTGACGCAGAGGTCATGGAGGAGTGGAGTGCTATTTACTGGCTTTCTCAACTTGCTTTTTTTTTTTTTTTTTAATTTTATTTGAAAATTTAATTCATTTTACATATCACCCACAGTTCTCCCACCCTCCCCTCTTCCTGCCCCCCCCCACCTCCTTCCACTCCATCTCTCATTCACTCAGAGAGGGTAAGATCTCCCAGTAGGGATTCAATAGAGACTGTTATATCAAGTTGAGGCAGGGCCAAACCCCTCCCCCTGCATCAAGGTTGAGCAAGGTATCCCACCATAGAGAATGGGTTCTAAAAAGCCACTTCATGCATCAGGGATAAATCCTGGTCCCACTGCCAGCGGCTCCACAAACAGACCAAGCTATACAGCTGTCACACAGAGGGCCTAGTTTGGTTCTATGCAGGCTCCTTAGATGTCAGTCCAGAGTCCATGAGCTCCACTCCTTGGGTCAACTGTTTCTGTGAGTTTTCCCATCATGATCTTGACTGACCCCGACTTTGCTCATATAATCTCTCCACCCTCTTTTCAATGGACTCCAGGAGCTTGACCCAGTGCTTGGCTGTGGATCTCTACATCTGCTTCCCTCAGTTGCTGGATGAAGTCAACCTGCTTTCTTACAGAACCCAGGACCACCAGCCCAGGGAAGGCACCACCCAAAATGGGTTGGATCCTTCCACATCAATCACTTAATTTTAAAAAATGCCCTACTGGCTTGGGTACAACCCGATCTTATGGAGGCATTTTCTTAATAGAGGTTCCTTCCACTCAGATGACTTTAGCTTATGTCAAGTTGACATAAAACTGCTCAGCACAATGGATTTCATATTTCTTCTACTGTGAATAATTCTGAAATGAATGTGGACATAAAGAAATATCTTTTATTGTATCAATTTCATTTCCTTTTGCTGTAAAACAAGCCATAAGTATATTTATAGTATGCATAATTTAAATTCTCACTAATAAGATACAAGTTTTGTCTTTTTTTTTTTTTTTCCCCTCCACATCCCTTGTCCTCGGAGGAAGGAATGATAGCAGGATTAACATGACAACTCATTGTGGTTTTATTTGGTGTCTACTTGTTCGATTTTGAGATAGGATCTAGCCTTGAAACCATGATCCTTCTGCCAATTCCCCCATGTTGAAATGACAAGTATGAGCCTCTCCCGGCAGGGGTGGCACACACATTCAAAATCAGGCAGACGCAGGCCTGGTATACAAAGCTACACAGAGAAACTCTGCCTCGATAGATAGATAAATAAATAAATAGGAGCCTCTTCACCTGACTCTCCATGTGTTTACAATGCATTTCTTTCTAGTGATGTTGGACATTTTTCTTCAAATGCCTGTTGGCAAATTCCTTGTCTTTTTAAAATTACACTTCTTCAAGTGTGGGTGGGTTCACGCGCGTGTATGCGTGCGTGTGCGCGCGCATGCACCATGTGTGTTGTATACGTATGTACAAACACACAAGCTACATCATATGTGTAGAGGTCAGTCCGAGGACAACTTTCAGGAGCTAATATCTCCTTGCACTATAGGAGCTCTGGGAATTGAACTCAGGTTGTCAGGATTAGTGGCAAGCATCTTACTTCTGACCCATTTATGTTCTTTTGCTGTTTGAGTCATGTGCCCATTCAAAAAATAGGGTTTTTTGTTTTCTTACTATTTGCTTTAATTCCCTTTCAAAGTTGGATATTAATCCTTTATCAGGATTATTGTTTGAAAATATTCATCTCATTCCAAATGTTCTCTCTTTATGCTGTTGATCATTTCCTTATCTGTGTACTATGTGATTTATTAAAGTTTGCCTGAAGATTCAGAAAGCAAAGTCAGCCTCAAGCTATAGAGATCAGGCAGTGGTGATACACATCATTAACCCAGGACTCAGAAGGCAAAGGCAAATGGATCTCTCCAAGTTCAAGGCCACCCAGGGCTACAGGAGAGTGAATCAGTCTAAGAACTCAAACCTTTAATCCCAGCACTAGAGAGGTATAAAGATAGGAGCGGAGTGTTCAGTAGTCTGTCTCAGGAGTCTCCAGCCATGCTAAGGAGAGCAGTCTGGGATTGCACCCTTGAGATTTGGTGGAGGTAGGATCTGAGATTTGGTGGAAGCAGGATCGCCTTTCAGTCTGAGGTAGAGGTAAGAGCTAATGGCGAGCCGCTTTGCTTTTCTGGTCTTCAGCTTGAAGCTCAAACCCCAATATCAGTCTCTGGGTGTTTTATTTTTCATGTTACATCTGTGCAGAAGTCTTGTTGGGGTTTCGTTTGATTTAGTCTGGTCTGGGCCCAGGCTCTTGATACCTAGGCCAGACTAGCTCCTCTGTTGCTCTGGCTACACTAGGGTTCATGTTGATCCTTCTGCCTTAACCCTGAGAGAGCTGAGATTATGGGTATGTGCAGAAGCTTTTCAGTTTGATGCATGTTTATGTATTTTTATTTTTGATATCTGTGGTTTTGATGTCATATTTTAAGGAAACCTCCAAGACTTAAAGATTTTTTGAAGATTTATTTATTTATTTATTTTATCTGTATGAATGTTTTACCTTCATATATGCCTATGCACTATGTGTGTGTGTGGTGCTTGTGAAGAGAACATCAGATCCCTGGAACTGGAGTTACAGATGGTTGTTAGCTGGGTGCTAGGAACTGAACCCAGATCCTTTGAAGAACAAGTAGTCTTAAACCCCTAGCAATTGCTCCAGCTCTCCAGTTCCACTTTGATGAGAGTTTTCTCATGAAAATCTGGAAATGGCTGAGCTTGGAACATTATGATAAGTGAAATAAGTCAGGCTAAAAAAGGAAAATACTGCATCATCTCACACTGAAGGAAAAAACAAACAAAACCAAAAACTAAAGATACAATGACAGAGAATAAAGCAGAAAGATGGGGATTGGCAGTTAGGGAAACAGTGGTTATAGGGCTTTAAAATATGAAATAGATGCATAACATGAATAAATGTAGATAACTAATGTACAACAGGAGAACTGTAATTGGTAGTGCTATGTTAATAGTCTGTTAGAATTATTTGGGACTCTCGTTGAATGAATATAATTCAGTTGTTCCTGCTCCATACATCCACAGACACTAAGGAAACCCATGTGAGACAATGAATGTATTAATTTGCTATAGAACCACTTTACTATGAATCCCATAATATGCTTTCAAAAGAAGAAGGGAGAAGGAAGAGAAGATGATGAAGAAAAATGGCGGGGGAGGGAGAGAGTTCTTCCTAAATGCTGAGAGATTATAGGACTGTGTCACCATAGCTGGTAACTGGGTGTGGTGATATATTATTCATGATTTATTAAAGCTTGCCTGAGGATTCAGAAAGCAAAATCATCCACATAGAAGCCAGGCACACACCTTTAATCTCAGCAGCCAGAAGCTAGGACTCAGGATTAAGAGGTAGACAGATCTCTCTGAGTTCAAGGCCACCCAGGGATACACAAGATTGAATCAGTCTAAAAGAGTAATAGGTTTCTTGCCTTTAATGCCAGCACTAGAGGTATAAAAGATAGAAGCAGGGTCTTCAGTATTGACTATGAGGCATTCATTCTCTAGTCACCCTGAGGAGAGGTTACAGTCTGAAGCTTGGGGAGACTTGGTGGAGACAGGATCAGCCCATTCAGCCTGAGATAGAGATAGTAAACTAGTGGCCAGCTGCTTTGCTTTTCTGATATTCAGCATAAAGTTTGAACCCTAATATCTATCTCTGCGCCTTTCATTTTTCATTACAGCTTGGCAATGCTATGTTTGGAAAAGCATAAAAAAGAAACCTTGTACTCAATAGTCCAGAAAGAACCATTTTCCTCTTTTACAAGTCTAGATCTTACAAAGAAATAGAATACCAAAAGCCGGATTTGAGAAGTTACTATTTGCAAAGGCTGGCTTTAGGAAAACCTGAAGTCTGAAAACAGCAGCAGCTGATGTAGAGAGAGACACTTTCATCAGAAAGGGAAATGAATAACCCACTTCACTCCTCCATGTTATTCAGTCAAGAACAACTGGCCAGATCCAACAGGAGCCAGGGAGCAAGGGAGACGGACAGTATGCAAGGGTCAGTCTCCAGAGAACAGCGCAGGCTGGAACTGCTCAGGAGGAGGAAATGTGTTACAGTAATAAATAACCCCTTCCTTCTTTAGATTTTCTTGTTCTCAGCTTCGAGATCAGTTGACTTTAAATACTATTATGGATACCACGAGACTATAAGCTACAGTATTTGGTCTAATACTTTTTTCTTCCTAATGCCTATTATTGGGGTATACCATTTAAGGTAAACTATGGCTCGATCTGTTTTTAAAGTGGTTCATGTCGTTTTCTTTTTGCTGCTGCTGTTGCTCTGGGTCTTGGGTAGCCTATGCTCACCTCAAACTCATGTAGCTGCATATTACCTGACTCCTGATTCTTCTGCTGCTACCCACAAAGTGTGATTGTAGGCATGCACCAAGATACCCGAGTAATTTATGTTTTCAGTGGTGAGAAACACATTTTAGGCTAATCATATGGAATGTTTTAGATACTTAAGAGCTCTAGTAGAGTGAATTATTGGGAGTTAGAGGAAAAGTGTGAGAAGTTGGTGTGACTGTTAAAGCCTGCCCTCCTTTGGTTTCCCTAGGAATTGCAAGTATGTGGTCCTCATACATACATGCAGGCAAACAGCTATGTAAAATAAATACATCTTAAGAAATACAGTGCCCTCTCTTGATTGTTCATTCCTTCAGATGGTAAATACTTAGAAGCTGCTGAGTTTTAGAGAATCCAAAACTGCCCAACAAAGAGGCAAAGGGAAAGGTGTGAGCATTCAACGGAAATGAAAGGCAGAATGTGGGGAGATGGTGGTGGTTTGGGAGCAGAGGCACGGTTGAGGTGATTTAAACCTCACAGGGTTCCAGCCATCTTAAAAAGAAACATTTCTGGAGTTCAATTCTAGAGGGAAGGTATAGTAATATGCATGGTTTATTAACGCTTGCCCGGGGGTTCAGAAAACAGCCACAAGCTACAGAAGGCAGGCACACACCTTTAATGTCAGCATCTAGAAGCTAGGAGGTGGTGGTAAACACCTTTAATCCTGGGACTCAGCATTAAGAGGTAGACAGGTTCAGAGCCACTCATACCTACACAAGAGTGAATTAGTCTAAAGATAATTATAGCTCACACCTTTAATCCCAACATAAGAAAAGTATATAAGACAGAAAGAAGGTCTCAGGCAGGCATTTATTCACCAGCCACACCAAGGAGAGGTAGCAGTTTGAGGCTTGGTGACGAGCTCGTGGGTGGATCAGCCCCTTCAGCCTGAGCTAGAGGTGAGAGCTGGTGGCCGGCTGCTTTGCTTCCATGATCTTCAGCTTGAACCCCAATATCTGTCTCCGAGTCTTTTGTTCGTGTTACAGGAAAGGCTAAAACCCAGTTGTGATTTTATTGCAGCCCAGACTGGTGAGCGATAAAAAAATGTGTTCCTGCTCACCTATTACAATCTTACAGAGAGAAGACAGGCTTTCACAAAGATATTTAAAGGTGGGGACTGCTAAGATTGTCAAGCTGCCTGCCTTCGCCCAGAGGGGAGCTGTGTATAAAGACTCTGAGGCCCAAATGAGGTTTCCACATTCAGAGTACTTGCGTGAATTAGCGGCCACAGAGTGCTGACGTTTGGAGGTTTTGGGCTGAAGTTCTGGCCATTTCCTGACAAATGTCTACGGGTAAATGTCGGGCAGTTAGGAAAGCTGTTTTAGAGGCTTTCTTGGGGACTGAAGCTGGGTGGCCAGTACTCGGTGCTTTGGGACCACGGACTGAGCCAGGGACGGTCAGGGATACGGAGGGAGGGCGGGGCGATGGCGTTCGCACCACGTGACCGCTGCGCCTCCGGAGTCGCCGGCGCATGCGCAGTGGGTCCCCGAAGAGGCGGCGGCGCAGGCGGCGGCGGTAGCGTGTGCGGGAGCTGCGTGCACGGAGGCGTTGGGAGGCCCTTCTTCGGCGAGGTTGGCCCGGGCTTCGGCTCATGGCAGCGAGCGGCGTCCATCGTGAGGTAGCTGCGGAGGGCGCCCTGGAGCGGGTGGCACGGGAGGCGCCGGGACCGGAAGGGCCTGCGCCGCCTCAGGCCGCACCGGGCCGCGGCCTCGCTCGCCTGCTCGTCCGGCTCGAGGCCTGCTGGCGTGCGCCGGGCTGGCCGCGCGTCTCCTCCCCGGTCCCACCTGTTGGGAAGAGCGGGGCTGGAGGGGTGCGGCGGGAGGGCGGGGAGCGAGCCTCCGCCTGGCTTTGCGAGCCCGCTTAGCGTTGGGGCTGAGTCCCGTGCCTCCCTGGCCCAGGGAACACGCGTGGCCGCGGCGACGGGAAGTGGAGGGGCTCCTGAGGGCCGGAACATCGGTCACTGCGGAACCGATACCGTAGGCAGGCGTTTGCGGAGAGGGGGAGGGCGGGCGGGCGGACACGTGAAAGAGCCTAGTGGAACCCTTGTTGAACAATCTGCTGATGTAGGTTTTTACCTTCGTGGTCAGGAGCACGCACAGTACTGGGTACGGTATTAGTGACGCCGGACTACTGTGTAGCTCTCTGCCGATTCAGATGTCCCTTCTGTTGGAGAACTTACACTAGAAAACTAATGTAATGTGTTCAGAAATACTTGAAAATTTTTCAGCTGCTGGAAGGGGTGACGCCAGGAATGGACGGTTCTCACAAGACAGCTTAGGGTGGGAATTTAAGTGCTTTGGGGTCCATGGCAGCCTTTTAAGTCTTTTTTGAGAAAAATAACAACCGTTAAATCACTTCCTCCTCTCATGTTTATAGCCTCATTCTAGAGTTTAAAAATTTGGAACTTTCCACTGTGTCTCTGAGGCTTGGCGGCTAGTGCCTTTCCTTTACCTGCTGAGCCATTTTTTGCAGGCCCCAGAATTTTTAAAAGACTCAGTACTTAATGCTATTTCCGTCTTACGGTTGAATTGAGAAAAGGGATTTTGTATATCAAGTTATAAAATTGGGATTTGTGTATTTTCAAGGAGGAGCAGAAGGAATCTTCTGTTAATGGGTTGAGAATTCCGTATAAGACATGAGCTCTGACGATTATGCAGACTTTGTAAATATATAAACAAAAATTCAGTTTCTGGGCCATGACTGTTTAAAACGAGGAAACAAGGTCTGTCTGTGAACATCCTACTTAGTCTCTAGAAACCGGTTGCCAAAACCACTTGTTATAATAACCCCTTTCTTCTAAGAGGTATTTAGATGACTCATCTGTGGCTGAGACATGGAGTAATTTGTGGATTGTAAAGCCAGCAAGCTGGTTAACTAATGACTTCAGTTGACATACATTACATACGTGGTTTATGGTAACAACCAATGATAGGTAATGTTTTTTATGCCTCCGTGAGCATAGGAGGCATGCAAAGCATGGAGTGGGGGGGGGAGTGTTAGGTCAAATGCACGATGCTTAATGAGTTTTCAGCATTTTAAGTCATTTTTTGAAATTCCTTTTAATTTTTTAAAATAGCATCCTGACTGTTAGGCAAGTGTTTATTTAATAGGCCTCAAATAAAATAGACAGTTGAATTTACGATATGGAGGGACTGTGTTTCCATGTAATATATACTTAGGTTTTTAACCTCACATATTTGAGTCTGCCATCGCTATCTTTTTATAAGAAAATGTCATAGTATATGGAAGTATGCTTAGTAAACTGTTAGTTGTGGAAATGAAGAGTTTTATTACTCTGAGGAGAATCATGCTGCCAAGTCAGGACTGGATATGCCATTTATCCAAGGGTTTCTAGGGATACAACATTGAGCAAAACGAAGTTCTTTCCATCCTAAATTTAATAATCTAGTAAGATTTCTTCATCTATATCAATAGTACAGTAGTACAGTATTATAACTTTTTGTACTGTACCCAAAAATAGGTGTATATATGAGTTGAATTGTCTGTATTTCAGCATATGCCCATTGCTTGTGTATATACTCTTTTTTTTTTTTTTTTTCTTTTTCCTCAATGTGTATATGTCTGTAGTGGTATGTGCATGTCAGTCAGTTGGATATGGAGGCCAGAAGTGTGGGATACCCCTTGGAGATAGAGTTGAAGGCAGTTATGAGCAGCCCACCATGAAAAACCTGAGCCACCTCTGCAGCCCAAATACAGGGTTTTCTATAGTTCAAACTGTCTGGACTTATGTAGCACAATACAGTCTTCTGAGTACTGAGATTACAGTTGATGATGTTGTTCAGTCAGGGCTTTCCTGTGTAGCCCATTGTAGAGCAGCACTTGATCTTCCTACATCTGTTTCCCAAAAGCTGAGGTTAGTGATTTGTCACACCATGCCTGCTTGACTTGGATGTTTTCTGTTTTGTTTTGTTTGGGGTGGGGTTGTTTGTTTGCTTGCTTGGTTTTTCTCTTAAAGAATTCAGGAGCTAGCTTGAAGCAGTTTTTAGTTAAAAAAAAAAAAAGACTAATGTATAGGAGAGATATTTATTATTACAATAGCAATGTGAATGAAGAGTGTTTGCTGCGCTTGGAAGGGAACCAAGTTTGGTTCCTAGCACTCATGTTGGGTAGCTCACTGCTGACTGTAACCAAAGTTTCAGGGTAATTCAGTACCCTCTTTGATCCCAGACACCTCTACACATATGGTGTCAGACATACATTCAGACACATACATGTACATATAAAAAATGTGAGCAAATACTGACTAGAATTTCTGGATCAAAGAAAAAAATAAAGGTCTGGGGTTATCTTAATATAACTTGAAAAGTTTCTTGATATCTGATGGACAAGAGTTACCTATTCACTATGCCTGTTACATTATCTTTACTCATAGAAAAACTTTTTTTATCAAGCAGCAGTGTACCTAATTCCAGGTAAGGGATTAGGAGGCTATAAATATTGTAGGGCTCTGGGAAAGCTTTTGCTTTTCTCATTAGAAAAGGACAGTATTAACTAGTGTACTTCTGCCGTTCATTTTCTTCCCCTTTGATTTTTAGCATTTCTTTAAACAACTTCTGTCTAATGAAGTAGTCAGTAGAGATTAGCCAAGAAAATGAGGTGCTAACATTGATAATTGTAAACTGCTAACACAGTGCTTCTCAACCCTCCTAATTCTGTGACCCTTTAATACAGTTCCTCATGTTGTGGTGACTCCCAACCATAAAATTATTTTCGTTGCTACCTCGTAACTACTTTTACTATACTGTTAAGAATCGTAATGTAAATACCTTTTCCAGTAGATGACCCCTGTGAAAGGGTTGTTCAACTCCATAAGGGGTTGCAGCTCACAAGTTGAGAACTACTACTAACACAGTTCCTGTTGTATAATGAAATAATATATAAACTAATAAATTTCTTTCAGATGTATACAGAGTATGGTCTTCAAGACGATCTGTGTCTGGGGATAGCTAGTGGTCTAACACAAAATAGTAGACTTACTTAAAACTTCGTGTGATTTAAATTTGGGGGAAGGAGTGGTTAACTCGGGTTCAGAGTTCTCTAGCTTTATCTTTGTAGGTGATAACAGCTGTTACAATATCTAAAGGTTGGGCACATCTGAACTATTTTATTGCCATGTATGTTTGACCTTGTGGCACTGCTTGTAATCCCAGGTACTTGGGAGATTGTGGCAGGAGGATTGATAGTTATTATCAATAGAATTTCTATTACTTTATAGACAGATAAATCAATAAAATGAACTGGTTGTCCTGTCTATGTTTTTAGTAGGCAGACAGGGCTTTAAAAAGTGTGGAGCAGGAGACATGGGTCAGTGTTTGAGAACACTTGCTGCTCTCCCCAGATTCAGGTCCTAGTCCCCACATGGTGGCTCGAAACCATTCATAATTCTAGTTTCAGGGGATCCAGCATTGTCTTCTGATCTTGGGGACTAAGCTTGCACCTGGTGCACATACATGCATTCAGGCAAAACATTTGTACACATAAAACGAAAAAATAAATGTACAGAAAAAAATTTTGGTCATGACAAATATGTTTACTATCATTTGGGATCTGTTTCTCTTTTGTGTGTGTGTTTCTGCAGATCATTAACTGAAGACCAAATAAGTAGCTATGCAAAATTCTCACATGGATGAGTGCAGAAACTCTGATAATGGCAGCACAGGCAACAGTTCAGAGGTAGTAGTAGAGCATCCAGATTTTAGTACTGAGATTATGAACGTTACGGAGATGGAACAATCACCTGATGGCTCTCCCAGCGTGAATGCATCTACAGAAGAAAATGAAATGGCAAATGCTGTGGACCTCCCAGTGACAGAAACAGAAGGAAACTTCCCTCCAGAATTTGAAAAATTTTGGAAAACAGTAGAAACAAATCCTCAGGATTTTACAGGCTGGGTATATTTGCTTCAGTACGTAGAACAGGAGGTTAGTAACTACTTAAATGGTATGCATCAGAGGGTCAGAATAATACAGTAGTATCAATTCAAGGCTTTCTGATTTGTAATTTAAGTTTAATCTCCTAAATGATCCTCAGGTTAAGTTCAATAATACTAAAAGCATATATTTTAGCTTTTGAAATTATATAGTGTTAGGCATTGTGCAAAGTACATAGACGCAATGCTAAATATTGTGTAATAATTGAGGTTTATGTGTGGCTATGTAAAATTAGTGAAATAGTTACCTTGGCCATATGAGAATGTGCTTGAGTGAGGTGGAGCACACTGCCCTAGTACCTGTGAGAGCCTGGGTTTAGTCCCCAGCTCTGGAAAACAAAGAAGCTACCCTGCTATTTGACAAAGTTAGTACTTAACTCTTTCTTTGATAAAAGCTTCTAAGATGTTTAAACACCTTGTTTTATTTTCATCAGAATCACTTGACGGCTGCCCGAAAAGCATTTGACAAATTTTTCATACACTACCCATATTGCTATGGTTACTGGAAAAAGTATGCAGACCTTGAAAAACGACATGACAACATTAAACAATCAGATGAGGTGCGTACATCCGTGAATACAGTTTTCTCTGTTAGGTACTGTAAGCCATTTAATAACAAACAGACTCTCTTTTTCTGGCTGGCAGTACCTACCATTTATGATCAAACATTTTTTTTATAGGGTATTTTATTTGCATTTGTCACTATTGTGGCATTTGTAGCTAATATTTTCTCTCTTTGTTGGCAGGTGCGTTAAACCTCTACAGTTTGTCAAGCTTTGCAGTGCAAGCCTCTGTATTACACTGCAGCTTAACAAGTAGGGCAGGGCTTTTCTCTCACTTACATTTATTTCTCAATTTCCAAACAATATAGTTGGTTTGCTAGTCACGTTTGCTACGTCTTATTGCATTTTTGGTCAGACGCTGTCATTGATGCTCTAATGGGTCTGTGCCCTATGGTCTGTAACCCAAAGCCTGCCCACACAACCCGGTCAGAATGCAGGGACTGCTGCGCTTTGAAGATCAAGACTCTGCACGTGGGGATCAGAACATTGCCATGTTCTATCCAACCTCCACCCAAATGGTAATGGTAGATTATTTAAACAAAATTCCAGTAATTAGTATTTCTAAGGTTCACCGGATAACACAGTGTTGCCTCTCTTTTAAGAAATAATTAAATATTTGAGGTACAGTTTATTGTTTTCTTCTTAGGTTTATCGACGGGGCCTTCAGGCAATACCTCTTAGTGTTGATCTTTGGATACATTATATAAACTTCTTAAAAGAAACATTGGACCTTGGTGATCCTGATACAAACAGTACAATAAGAGGGTATGTTAAATACTTGATACTTAATGTATTTGAAGATTTAGATACTTAAGTATTTAGAGAACTATTTATAAATGCTAAACTGAAAATTAATATTAGTATTATTTCTATTATTTAAAAAATAGTACATGAAATAAACTTTTTATTATTTAAAAAAAAAAGTAATCTTCCTCTTTACTGCACTCCCTTAACTTATGTCTGTAGTTTACAAGTTTCCATGTTGCTCACTTGTGGTTAATGTCTTTCTTTTGGAGGGGGGTGTTGAGATAGGGTTTCTCTGCATGACCTTGGCTGCCCTGAAATTCACTCTGTAGATCAAGCTGGTCACAAATTTAGAGATCCTCCTGCCCCTGCTTCCTGAGTGCTGCAATTAAAGGTGCTCCACCACTTCGTGGCTAAGACAGTTTGTCTGCTTTTTGTTTTTGTGTCTGCCTGTTATGTCTGTATATCACCTGTGTGCCTGGTGCCCCAGGAGGCCAGAGAGGGCATTGGTTGGATCCCCTGGAACTAGAGTTAGAGCCAGTTGTGGGCTTTGATGTGAGTGCTGGGAATTGAACCTGGGTTATCTGGAAGAGTAGCAAGTGCTTTAACCACTGAGCTATCTCTCCAGCCCCACGGTTAATGTCTCAATGTCTGTGCCTCCAGATGTTATAGAAGAACATATTTTTCTTCGCCTTGTTTTTATTTTCCAGGATGTTTTATAATATCTCCCAAACATTCTTTTAACTTGCAAAAAATATGTTAAAGTCCTATTCTTATTTGACCAAATATTTATTATAGGAAATAGTGCTGCAAAATTGTCTCTGGATAAATATTTTTATGGAATACAGTAAAAATAGAACATCTGTTTACAAAGACATTTTAACAAAGATCTCTTAAAAATGGCATCAATTCTCATAAATGTATGAAAGTAATCATTCTCTTCCCCCCATGATAACTTTCTTTTAATATTAGGGTTGGAGGGATGGCTCAGCAGGGCACTTACTGCTTTTATAAAGAATACATGTGAGCCAGCTATTGATGACGCACATCTTTAATCCCAGCACTCAGGAGGTAGAGAGGCAGGCGAATCTCTGAGTTTGAGGCCAGCCTGGGTCTACAGAGCTAGTTCCAGGACAGGCTCCAAAGCAATACAGAGAACCCTGTCTCAACAAAAGAAAAAGAAAAAGGCATACATGCATATACCCTGTTTTCTTACCTTTTTAGAATAGCTGTAGGATAGGTTTCAGTAAATCTTATTATTTCACTTATTTTGAGTCTGTGACTATTTTCTATTATATTCATCTTTAATAGTCTTATTTTCCCTGGGGTTAACTACTTTTCACTCAATCATGTTTCTCATTTGTCTAAATAAAAGGCTTTTCGTATAACTTTCCAAACAGGCCTATTAGTAAAATGTAAATCTTATTTTTGTTTCCCCTCACCCTTTTGTAGCTGTCTCTCTTTTGCAGTCTATAGTCTATGCTGTTATCTAGTCCTGCCATACCAATTTTTGTGTTTTTTTCATCACCATGATTCTAGGAAATCTCTTTACTTTATTGCTAGGTTTCAGGCTCTGATTATTGGAGTTTAATAGATCATTTTCTTTTGTGATATGCCTACCTTGTAGAAGTAAGTTCTTCATAGAGGATACTTGAAATAAAAAGTAATTTAAAAAGCCGTTCAGGTTGGTTTTTGTTTGTTTGTTTGTTTCTTTTTTGAGGAATCCTGTTGGTCTAAGGCTTACACTAACCAATTTCTTTAGAGGAAGAGCAGCTGTTCTGCTGAGGAATGTAAACCTAAATCCTGAAATCTGACTGGCCAGAGTTAAGGAATTCCCACCATAGATTAAGTAGACCTCTATCTAACCAATTTCTCCTTTTTATGTTGTCTTTCCCCAGCTTTTGTTGGTGTCTGGTAATTCTCTGGATTCACTGAGATATTTCTTGGGTAGTGATATTTATTTATTTATTTATTTATTTATTTATTTATTTATTTATTTATTTTCCTTTTTCCTTTTTTTTTTTTTTTTTTTTTCCTTTTCCTGAGACAGGGTTTCTCTCTAGCTTTTATTTGGCACCTGTTCTGGAACTTGCTCTGTAGACCAGGCTGGATTCTAACTCAAAAGAGATCTGCCTGCCTCTGCCTCCTGAATGCTGGGATTAAAGGCATGTGCCATTACTGCCCATCTCTTTCTAACATATAAACGTGTGTAAGTGTGCACATACACACTGGCCACTCTAGGTTTATCTTTGTATAGTAAACATTTCTTCCAATATTAATGTCTTTAAATTTTGTTTTGTGCATGCTAAAGGGGCTTACTGCTGAAAAGCACATGGTAGTCTTCCAGATGATTCAAGTTTAGTATCCAGTGTCCACATCTGGTGTCTCATAACCATCGGTAAATACAGGTCCAGGATATCCAGTTCCCTGTTCTAGACTCTGCATATACTCATACAGACACATATACACATAAAAATACTAAATACATTTGAAAAGAAAATAATAAACTTTGTTCAGTGTCTATTATAGTTTTTTTTTTTTTTTTTTTTTTTCTTAATTTATTCAGTCCTGACAGCCGTGATGACACGTCTTTATCCTGGCACTCTGGCATGCAGATCTCAGTGAGTTTGGAATAGGGCTAGTCTACATCGTGCATTCCATGCCAGCCAGGGCTGCATGAGTCCTATCTTTAAAAATTAAGTCATTGGATTCTGAGTTCTGTGTCTTTCTTACCGAGTATTAAATTCTGTATTTTTAATTTAAAAATTTATGTATATAGGTAGTTTGCTTGCATGTATGTCTGCAACATATATGTCCCTGGTGTATGTGCAGGCCATAAAAGGATGTTGGAGCCCCTGTAACTAGAGTCATAAACAATTGAGCCACCTTATGTATGCTGAGACTTAAACCTAACTGCTAGACAACTCTTAAGCCCTGCACTTTTAATTTTAAATACTTTTCTGTCATTCACCTGGGTGTTGTAGAATACATATTAATCATTCCTTTTTGTTAAGTAGTCCAGGCTTTCTGTGTTGATTTGACATGCTTCACCCCCATCCCTCCCCCCCATACCTTAAATCCCAGCACTCATGGGGCAGAGGCGGGCAGCACTGTGAGTTTGAGATTAGCCTGGTCTATAGAGCGAGTTCCAGGGGTCTCAGAGCTGTTACACAGAGGAACCCTGTCTCAAAAAAAACAAAAAAGAAAATAAATAAAAAATTTTAAAAGTGCAGCCCATTTTGTACATTAAATTCTTACACATTCATTCATTTTTTTCTGTGTTTTTTTTTTGGGGGGGGGACACTCATCTGCTTAAAAAATATTTATATTTTTGTTTTATGTGAATGTTTGTTTACTTAATATTTGTATACCATGTCTCTGCTAAGTGTCCAGGAAACTATGTCTGAATTTCTTATGATAATTTCAGGAAATGCTTACTCCCTTACCCTTATATAAAAACATTTGTAGTTTTAGGATTATAAAATTTGAATTTTCTGTTCTGCCTAAATTAGAGATTGTGTTAAAAGATAATTTGGGAAATGTGGTCTCTTTGGTCTAAGTGAGCCTAGTTGTTTGTTTTGTTTGTTTCCACTTGAATTTTTATAACATTTTAAAACTTCTGTGTGTGTGTGTGTGTGTGTGTGTGTGTGTGTGTGTGTGTGTGTGTGTGTATATATATATATATATATATATATATATATATATATATATATATATATGCATATACACACAAGGTATGCTGCAGGTCCATGAGCTTGTGAGAGTTAGTTCCCTTCTTCCATTGTACAAGTCTGGAGGACTGAGCTCAGGTTCTCAGGCTTGCTACTGGCAAGTGACTTTACCTGCTGAGCTATCTCACTGGCCCTTGGTTGATTTTAAGATGCTTATATTGAAACTATGTGCCAAAGTGTTTTTTGTCTTACTGTAATTTTCATGTACACTGAGTGTATATGTGTGGATCCCAGAGTGTATATGTCAGGGGATCCCTTGACAACTTATTCACTGAAGTGGGGATCTCTCAGTTGAACCCAGAGCTTGCCACTTAGGTTATTTAAGCTATCTAGTGTCTCATTTCCTATTGCTGTAATTATGGCCAGGCTGCCATGCTCATCACCTAACATTTACAAGGTTTCTGGACATTTGAAGTCTAATCCTAACATTTGTATAGTTAACACTTAACTTGTTGAGCCATCTCCCCAGTACTGAGTTTTTGTTTAAACATTTAACATTTAAACATCAAATCTAGTGAATAAATAGTTATCTCTTGATAGTTAGCTAAATACTGTTTAAAAAGAAAGTGCTTCCACAATCAACTCTTGGACTTGAAAGGTGCTTTTGAGAGTTCTAAAGTCTATATATACTTCTCATGAGTTGGTTTGAGTCCTTTGTTACAGTTATTTTTGCTGGAGTATTCCTCAAATTGAGATAGTTTGTAAATTCTTCAGTTTTGTTCTCTGTCCTAAAGGAATCATTATATTTGACATTTCAAATACATAACAAGTATTTCATCTACCATGTTCCTATTCTTTGGCATGTGTACATTGTACATTGTACTTAATGTATAAAGTAAACTACACTCATCTTTTCCTTTTGTTTTTTCATTTATTCTTCCTTTAAGCAACTCTTCTATGATTGCTCCCACTTTTTAGTTCAATTGCTAGGAAGCAATTGAATATTGCTTTCAAAATTTGATAATATTTAGAAGTTATTTTATTTGGGGAAGATAACTTAAGAGCAATTTAATTTTTCAGAACTTTTGAGCATGCTGTTCTAGCTGCAGGAACAGATTTTCGATCTGACAAACTATGGGAAATGTATATAAACTGGGAAAATGAACAGGGCAATCTGAGAGAAGTTACAGCTATATATGATCGTATTCTTGGTATTCCAACACAGCTCTACAGTCATCATTTTCAGAGGTATGTTGAAAGTTCTTTTCTTTGAAATATCTTTGGTTATGTAGGTGATCAATTACTGATATTGAGCATTGCAGTTTATATTGAAATGTTATATAGGATCTTATTAGAGGAAGAAACTAATTTTCTAGAGAATAAGATGTATATCTTAAGTTAGTCATTTTTTTCCTGTACCTTATGAAATATTTAATAGTTTACTAATTGTATATAGAAAGTTATTCTTGTCCGTTTTATATCGGAGGTACTTTAGAACAGTGAAGAAATTAGAAAAGAGTTTTATAAATGATTTTTTGTAATACTAAATTTATATGGTACTTGGCAAATACTAAATGCTTATTTTTTTATATTAATTTTTTGAGATAGTATATTTCTGTGTTTCCCATGCTGGCCTAGAGTCTCTAATCCTTCTCACTCAGCATCTCAGGGTCTGAAATAATAGACATATAATATACGGTTGTTTGGCTAGTTCTTTTTTTTTTAAACAGTTTAATAATTTACAATATGTACATCTCTGATGTTTACAAACATATCCAGAAAGGTTGAAGTTTAGGTGTTAACTTCTTTCTGTTCCTGTTCAAATTATTACAATTCCATTAAGATTTTAAACACTGATTTTCTGGTTATGTTATATAAATAACTTTTCAAAGTCATTATAACAATTAAAAAATTATGTGTAGTGTGGTTTCCATGTTTGGTTTTGTTTTCTTGTTTCTTTTGAGATAGGGTCTTGCTAGGTAGCTCTAGCTGAAATAGGACTTACTGTGTGGCACCAATGTGCCTTGACCTTGCATCTCTTCTTTCCTGTGCTCCCTGAGTCCTGTAGTTGGCTGGCGTGTGCCACCATACTCAGCTCCATGTGTTCTTTTCCTGCTGCAAGGTATCCTACTGATCAGAACCCAGAAAGTGAATGACATTGTGTCTTAACTCCTTAGTATGAGTGTATGTAACATGTACCTTGTCTAGAGTTGTTCTCTTTTGAGACTGATTCAGGTAGCCTTGAACTTGTGATTCTCCTGTTTTACCTTCTGTGTGCTGAAATTACATGTATATACCACCGCACCAAGCTATTTTGTGGATTTTTGTTGTTATGAGTAATGTTGTATATTGAAAATTTTACATGATATTATGAGTTTTACAATGAAGTGTAATAAAATATTTGTAAACTACTATAGATAAATTTGCTAAAAATAGAAGATACATGGACTTGTGTTGGAATATGAACTAGAAAGAAAAATATAAACAGAAACATTGTAGATTGGTATCTTGTGTCTATTATTGATGATCTAGAACAGGTAGACAGGTTTCTAGGATGTAATGATTAGGCACACACTTGCTGAAATAATTAACACAAGAGTTGATATTTGGCAGTACTTGATAAATATACAAGTGAAGACCAAAGACAAGGCACTTTTATAGACCAATTCTTACTTGTCTAAAATGCAGTGACATTTATGTTTGCAACACCTAACCTTTTGTTACTGGAACAGTTGCTTTTTTAGATTTTTTTTTTTGAGAATTTCATACATTTTATTTTAATCATATTTACCCCTTAATCTCCCTACCATTCCCAACTGGTGTGTGTGTGTGTGTGAGAGAGAGTTGTTTTATATTGTATTCCTTTAATATATAACCCATACACACTCAGTGTATGAAGTCATCTACTGGAGAATGGTCAACCTACCAGGGGCCAGTCATACTTAAGGAAAACTGATTCTCTCCCCCCCCACCCCCCCAGAAACCATTAACTGTCAACAGAAGCTAGCTGCCCATGGTACTTAGTGCCTTAGTTGAAGCAGAGCATACTGGTGGGAAGTACATGGTTTCCAAAGCTCCTCATTTCACCATTACCTAGAACAGAAAAATCCTCTGGGAGTGAGATAATGCCCTTCAGACAATCTCCATTTTTTTTTAAATGTGTGTTTTTAAATCTTTTATTTACCACAGAACTATATTCTCATTTCTTCCAAATCCTTAGGTTTTTATTATTTTTCATGTTCTATATATTTATAATGTATATAAATAGTGGCTTGGGAAGGTGGTATGTGTACAAGAGTGCAGTTGTCTGTGGAGTCCAGAAGAGGGCATCAGATCTGTCGGAATTGGAATTAGAGGTGGCTGTGATACCAACTAGCTAGCATGGGTGCTGGGGACTGAGCTCAAGTTTTATGACAATGATGTATGCTATTAACTATCGAGCCCTCTTTCCAGCCCCCCAAATCTTTTTTTAAAATGAGTATCCTGCTAGGTTTATTTTTCGAGGCAGGGTTTCTCTGTGTAGCCCTGGCTGTCCTAGAACTCATTTTTTATATCAGTCTGGACTTGAGCTCAGAGATTAACCTGCTTCTGCCTCCCAAGTGCTGGGACCTGTTGGCTCAGTGGGTAAAGGCTTTTACTACTAAGCCTGATGACCTGAGTTCAATCCTTGGTACCTACTTTTGGAAGGAGAGCACTGACTGTCATTGTGTCTCCCTGACCTGCAAATTTTCCCCTCCCAAAATGAATAAATTTAATATTTTTGTTTTTGTATATTGTATGAATATTTTACCTATACATATGTATGTGTGCTACGTGTGCTACGTGTGCTTGGTACCTGTGGAGGCAAGGTTTCAGTTCCCCTGTAATTTGAGTTATAGGCATTTGTAAGCTACCATATGGTTGCTTGGAAATGAATTTGGGTCTTATGCAAGACCAACAAGTTCTTAACTTTTGATCCATCTTTCCAGCCCAGTAAATGTAATTGTTTCTTTTGTTGGTTACTTGGTTGGTTTTGTTTTACTTTTTCTTGAGATAAAGAAGGTGTAGGTCTGGCTGGCCTGGACCTCATTCTATAGACTGGCTTTGAATTCACAGATCTCTGCCTGCCACTGCCTCTCAAGGGCTGGGATTAAAGATACACACTGCCACATTCAGCAATATTAGTGTTTTTAATTTAAATATTTGGAGATTGGTGGGAAAATGTGTATGTGCTTGTCAGAGGCTAAGAGACTGAAGTCTTGTGTTTTTCTATCTTTTAGAAATTTTTTCCATTTTATGTGTGTATTCTACCTGCGTGTGTGTCTGTGTACCACATAGGTTCCTGATGCCTGTGCAACTGGAAGTACAGTTAGGATGCTGGGAGTGAAACCCGAGTCCTTTGGAAGAGCAAGCAGCCAGTGTTCTCCAGCCCTCCTGTGTTTTTCTTGATCACTCTTTACCTTAAGTTTTGAGATAGTCTCAGACTGACTTAGAGATCATCCATTAGCTGGACTAGCTGGCCAGCAAGCCCTGGGGAATGCTACCATCTGCTCTGTTAATAACTTTAGTCAGATAGTACATTAAATATGAGAGTAAAAGATAATTCATGGGCACACAACCTTAAGGGCAGGTAGTAATGGGAAACCAGGAGAGATCCAACAGCAGTCAGAGACTTGGAGGAAAACCAAGGAAGTGGTGATACCTCAGAAACCAAGCTGTGACAAAGATTCTAAAAGTAAGAAGACATGGTTAGCAGCCTCAAATGTTGAAGATAGAGTGTACTAGAGAATAAATACCAATTTAATTTTGCATATATGGTAATTGGTGGCCTTAATTAAGTCAACATCATTAAGCTGCTAAACAGAAATGTGTGGATAAGTAATTGTTAAGGTGGGATGATAATGGAAACATTTCATGATTGCTTTACTTTAGTGTGAATTAGTTATATCTTATTTAAATTTGCAAAGTAGATGTGTTCTGTTTCATAGATTAAAATTGGGAGAAGAAAAAAATCAAATAATCACAGAGTTGGAATTTACATATCTGTTAGCTGCATTCCACTGCAAAGACAGAGTGGAAACTGTATCATTAAGTGGTAGGATTTTAATACAGAGTAAGAGAAATGTTCGGATATTTTAATTTGTTTCTCTGCTTATTTGAAGGAATAATATGTAGGAGGTATCTGACCTGTGGTTTTTTAATTCTTTCTTTAGATTTAAGGAACATGTACAGAATAACTTGCCTAGAGATCTTTTAACTAGCGAACAGTTCATTCAGCTGAGAAGGGAATTAGCTTCTGTAAATGGACACAGTGGTGATGATGGACCTCCTGGGGATGACCTTCCATCAGGAATTGAAGACATAACTGATCCAGCAAAGGTAACCGTTTAAATCATATGTTCAGTACATAAAAAGCTAGGTAGCATATGTGGTAGGATGATAAGTTCTGGACATTTAGGTCACTATGATTTAAGTATGAATTTAAAGGAGAAAGTCATAATCATGAGATATCTGGAAGTAACTTACTTTAGGAAAAACATTTTACTTTGTAATCTACTATTCTTATTTTTAAAAATACATAAGAAATTGGCTTCTTGAATTTCTTTTATAAATCATATTTAAAGCTGGGTTTGATAGCACTTGGAAGGCAGAGTCAGGCGGATCTCTGTTAGGTCTAAGACAGTCTGGTCTCCATATGAGTTCTAGGACAGCCAGGGCTATATAGACCCTGCTTCAAAAACCAAACTGTGAACATCTGTACTAACAATTAAAAACTCTGTACTGAAGACTGAAATATGTGTAGAAGATACTTAAATGTGTGTTATTGAGAATTTTCAGTATATAACTGACAAGATTTTTTTCCTTTTTTTCCAAGCTAATTACTGAAATAGAAAACATGAGACACAGAATCATTGAAATTCATCAAGAAATGTTTAATTATAATGAGCATGAAGTTAGTAAGAGGTGGACATTTGAAGAAGGTGTAAGTGTATTGTTTTATAAGTCCTCAAAATATAAAGTTTTTTTTTAACTTAACATAGCAGTGAAACCCCTGTTAATTTTTCTTTTTGTATAAATAGTATTTCAAGGTATATATGTGAATTGTATTTAACATTTTCCATTACCATTTTTAGAATCTTATTGCATTCAGATTTCTAAAAGTGGGGATTAAACTCAGTTTGTAGACTACTTGCCCTACATGCATGAATCTCTGATCCCAGCACCACACTTAGACCAGGTTTGGTACCAAATCTTATAACTCAGCACTTGGAAGCTAGGGAAAAGGCTCAGAAATTAAAAGTCATCTTTAGTTTCCTACTGAGTTCTGTGCTAGCCTATAATACATAAACCCCATCTCAAAACTTAAGAATACATATGCTTGTCCATTACTAGTGAATAATACTTTTTTCTTATAAATTTAACTATTTTCTGACTGTTTAAGGTGTATGTCCCATGTCAAACAATTTACCTATTTGAAGTATGCAGTTCATTAGTTCACAGATATTTACTACCATCTGCATAGTCAATTTGATTACATTTTTCTCACCTATCCTCTTCAGTTATCCTACTTAAAAACCTGCAGCTTCAACCTGAACAAGGACTTCATGGACTCTAGTCTGATAGCTGGGAAACCAGTGTAGGATTGACCCAGATTCCCTGAATGGTGTTAGTTGGGAGGACTGGGAAGTCTATGGAGCCTCTGATAGTAGATCGGTATTTATCCCTAGTATATGATGGATTCTGGGAACCCATTTCACACAGAGGGATACTCCCTAAACCTAGACACATGAGGAAGGGCCTGGGTCCTACTCCAAATGATATGACAGACTTTGAAGACTCCCCACGGAAGGCCTCACCCTCCCTGAGGAGCAGAAAGGGGATGGGATGGGGTTGGTGGAGGGAACATGGGAGGATGGAAGGGTGCGGGAACTTGGATTAATATGTAAAACAAGCTTGTTTCTAATTTAAATAAAAAGTTACATAAAAAATAAAATGCAGTACTACTCAGGGGGGGAAAAACCCCTGCAGCTTCGCTTCCTTAGGCTTAAGGTTTAAAGTAGCTTTCTTTTTGTAAATTACCCTATCATGGCCTAGCCTATGAATGGAGTTATATGTCTATTGTCTTGTGTCTAGCTGTAAAAGAATTTGATGAACATACAATATAGTTTATCTTAGAAATCAAAATAAAGAATAATTCCTTTACCTTCAATAGTCTCCTTGCCCACTGTCATTTCTATCCCTGTATAACTATGTTAAAATGTTTCATTTTAAAAATAGGTAATTAAGAATAAAATTTTCTTTATTCAAAATTTTTAGTATTGTAAAAACAGAGGATTCAAGTTTGGTTCCTAGCACCCATGTTGGGGGCCTCACAACTGTAAATTCAGAGGCTTCACACTCTGGGATCTGGGGCACCTGTACCTGCATGCAACTAGTGCACATAAACTTACGTAGGTACAAACTTACGTAGGTACAAACACACACGTGTGTGTGTGTGTGTGTGTGTGTGTGTGTGTGTGTGTGTGTGTAGCTTACAAAGACCAAACAAATGGAAAATGTATTATTTTCTATTGCCAAACTTGTGGTGGTTAAACTTAATATTTTATGCCATGTGTAGCCTTTAATGCCAGCACCTGGGAGACCAAGGCAAGCTAGGAGTTTGAGGCCAGCCTAGTCTATACTCCCTCAAGCTCCCCCAAACCCCCCCCAAAAAAAAAATTAAAAATTTTTTGTTTTTTAAATCATTTGTATTGTTTATTGTTGAACTTAAAATATTTTTGCTTTTATTGCCATACAGTAATTTTTTTTTTTTTAACAGATTAAAAGGCCTTATTTTCATGTGAAACCATTGGAAAAGGCCCAACTAAAAAACTGGAAAGAATACTTAGAATTCGAAATTGAAAATGGGACTCATGAAAGAGTTGTGGTTCTCTTTGAAAGATGTGTCATATCTTGTGCCCTCTATGAGGAGTTTTGGATTAAGGTAAGAAAATTATGTAGTGTTTAACTTGATTATAAGCATTGATCTAGTGACTAACCTTTTTTGTACTTCTGTTGAATGTTGTTCATATAACTATATCTGTTGCATTAGGAGATGGTCTGCTTGCAACCAGATTTGACTGCTGCATATGCCAACCTCGTTGCCTCTCTTCGTCCTTCCTTACAGAAACTAGTCTAGTGGTTCAATAAAGGTGCTGAATGGGTTTACAAATAGAATTTTATCGTTCTGTCACATATTTAATCACTTGTTCAACTGTAAATTGTTCAGTATTTCCTTTTTTCTGTATGTAGTATGCCAAGTACATGGAAAACCATAGCATTGAAGGAGTGAGGCATGTCTTCAGCAGAGCTTGTACTGTTCATCTTCCAAAGAAACCCATGGCACATATGCTTTGGGCAGCTTTTGAGGAACAGCAGGGTAAGAAAGAGAGGTTCAGTTTATTTATTTTAATTAATTTATGTGAATGGGTATTTTGCCTGTAGTCGTGTCTGCACTTAAGTATTTATAGAGGCCAGAAGAGGGCATGGGATCTTCTGGGACTGCACATAACACATGGTTGTGGGTGTTGAGAAATGAACCTGGGTCCTTAGTAGCTAGTGCTCCTAACTGCTGAGTCTTATTTCCAGTCCCTCAATGATACTATATTTAGCACTTTGTCAGCATGAAATTTAGGAATTGAGTACTGAGGAATATGTAAAGAAGAATTTGATTAATTACTTTTATAAAAGCTATGTTTCCTTAACAATCAGCCTTGCCATATCCTAAGATTAGCCATTGACAGTACAAAATAGGTATGGCTATTTATTACCTCCCCACATTGCTTCAAATAGAGACCTAGATTTAGCTTGCAGGCTCTTTTTCAATTCTTGTTAAGTCCATTTCAGAAATTTAAACAAGTGATATAAAGTCTATTTTAGAAATTTAAATAAAAGTGTGAATATTTAATTATTGTTTTAGGGAACATTAATGAAGCCAGAACTATCTTGAGAACGTTTGAAGAATGTGTTCTAGGATTGGCAATGGTTCGATTGAGAAGAGTAAGTTTAGAACGACGTCATGGAAATATGGAAGAAGCTGAACAGTTGCTTCAAGATGCTATAAAGAATGCCAAATCAAATAATGAATCATCATTTTATGCTATCAAACTAGCCCGACATCTTTTCAAAATACAAAAAAATCTTCCAAAGTCAAGAAAGGTACTTTTGGAAGCAATCGAAAGAGATAAGGTATGCATATTTTAAACAGTACCTTCCATAAAAACTAGTTCTTTTTCACTTTGGCAACCGTGATGAAATATTTGGTCTATACAGTAATATATTTTATTACTAAATGAGGACAAAAGTCCCTCTAAACTGATGTTGCCATTTTTAGCATTTTTTTTCTAATTTTGAATTTAAAGTTTGAGAAAATTATGACTACTGAGTTAAAATTTTAAATACTGTGGTCATTTTCATTAACTTTTATAAACTTAATGATTGTGAAATAGAATTAAAGAGCCTGGGAGAAGACTTTAGGAGCAAAAGCGTAACAGTATCAAATAAGCAGTATGATTATTTTCTTTTGCAGAATAGTTAACTTTTACTAGGTGGTGGCGCATACCTTTAATCCCAGCATTCATGAGTCAGAGGCAGGCGCATATCTTACTTGGAGGCTAGCCTGATCCACACATTGAGCTAGTTTTAGGATAGCCAGAGCTGTAACTCAAAGAAACCCTGTGTTAAAAAGCCTGGCAGTGGTGGTGTACACCTTTAATCCCAGCCCTTGGGAGGCAGAGGCAGGCAGATCTCTTTGAGTTCGAGGCCCAGCCTGGTCTACAGAGCGAGTTCCAGGACAGGCTCCAAAGCTACATAGATAAACCCTGTCTCGAAAAACACAAACAAAAAACCCTTTTGTATAATAGTAAAAGCTAGTGTAATAAAAATGGTTCATTTTATAGATTTTAAGCTTTATTTGGTGTACTAAAGATACAAGTTGATAATAAGTATAATCACAAGTAGAGGTAAATATATAATTATCCTTTTGTATTTTAATTTCCATGCTAGAACAAGTTCAATTAACTAACATAGGATATTGAGCTTCAATTGATTAGCATGTAACAACATAGCACACAGTTTGGGAAATAATATAGTGGTGTCACAACCCACCAATTTTGCTAAAGAAACATGGGGATTGTGATGCAGTAATAGAGTACCTGTCTGCTGTTCCTAATGCCACAGGACAGGGAAAAATATTTCCTGAAGAGTATGTTTTGCTTCATTATATACATGCTGAAAACATTGATAGGAGTTATATTTTAATCTTAGATATTTATGCTTTAAATATTGTGGGAATGTTACTAATTGATAATTGCTTTTTACTCAGGAGAACACAAAGTTATACCTCAACTTACTTGAAATGGAATACAGTTGTGACCTCAAACAAAATGAAGAAAATATTCTCAATTGCTTTGACAAAGCCATACATGGTTCATTGCCTATTAAAATGAGAATAACATTTTCTCAAAGAAAAGTGGAATTCCTTGAAGATTTTGGTTCAGATGTTAATAAGTAAGATCTTAGATCCATCATCTTTTTGAATGGAACATGAGCATTGTTATTTTGTGATGAGAATTTGTAATTAACATATTGCTAAATTCATTTAAAAATTTTTTATTATGTGTATGATGTATATGTGTATGAGAGAGGGTGCATGTGTTCCAAGATGTGTGTGAGGAGATCACAAGACAACTTCATGGGGTCTTGTCCTACCTTTTCATGGGCACTAGGGATCAGACTCAGGTCATCAGGCTTGCCCAGATCATTCATTATTTGCTGAACTACCTTGTTGGAGCTAATATTAATTTAAAAATGTTTGTTAAGGCTACTTTTCCTTTAGAGACATGTAGAGGTAAATTCAGTTGTATATGGGTGTAAGCTTAATAGTACTTAAGCTTTATCATCCCTTCAAAACTATTTTGTGTGTGCATATACCATGGTGTACATAGGGAGGTCAGAAGACAGTTTTGTAACAGTCAGTTCTTTCCTTCCACCATGTGGGCCCCACAAAAAGAAATAAAAGCAGAGACACATGAAGGTAGGAACATAGGATGGTTGTAGTTGATGTAAAACTGAGTGGCAGAGTATGTGTCTGTCATGTACAAGTCCGAGTTCAGTCCTCAAAAATATGTACAGAGCTAGGATAGAACTAATAAGGAAAAGGAATGCCATTTTATCTCGCTTGGGAAAGAAGGTAGAAGTGGTCACACTGGTCTTGCTTACTGGACTCATCCTCCAAAACGTTAGAAGTTGGGGATAATGTAAGAATTTGCAGTAGATTTGGGGGTGCAAAATCTGAACTTAAGATTTAAATCTGATAACCCTGAAAGTAGAAATACTGTCTACAACATTAGTAAAATTCTGGTCTTTCTCTCTTGCTAATAAGTAAATATTCCAGTGCGTAACAGGCATATATGTGCCTTTGCCAATATGATTTACAATGATTTCCACTGAAACCATTCAAAACTTGAGTACCTGTATGCCTGTGCTTGTTTTTGATAGTGTGTTAAATTTTCATCTTGACACAGCAGCAAGTTTTTCAGTTCTTCAAATCATACTAAGTATTTTATATTCATATAGTATAAAGTTATCATAGCCTAGCCATTTAAATGAATATAGGTACTGTTATTTGGTGTAGAGCTCAGAAACCTAAATTTTCAAGTCATGTTTTAAGAGTATGAAATGAGACCCTATTTCATAGTTTCTGCTCTTAACTACCTTGTATACTATATAATCAGTATTTATTTTACACTGAAGAAGGTACACATGTCTGCTGTATGTAATGCCAGCTTTTCATTGAACTAGTATGATTCTTGGGTTCTGGGTTCTACAAAAGTATATGAAGTAATACCTACTTTATCTGTTATGCTTCCTAGAAGAGGTACTCCCATTTAGTACCTACTGGATTCTGATGAAAGAGAGAAGCACAGTGATGAAAATAGAATACATGTAACATGCATGAGTAGAATAGTATGTGATATAGTCTTAAATATTGAATCCAAGGCCTTGTACATGGTAGTTAAGTACTATACCCAGTGACCCGGTGGTTCTCAACCACTTTCAAGGGGTTATGTATCAGATTATGAAGTAGCAGTGAAAATAATTTGATTGTTTGAGGTCACTACAACATGAGGAACTGTATTAGAGGGCTGAAGCATTGGGAAGGATGAGAACCACTGCACTGATCCATTGAACCTACTTTTCCAGAATCAAGGATTTTTGTTGTTGTTGTTGTTTTAAATTGTATCCTTACCTAGCCTTGAATTCAGAGATCTGCCTCCTAAGTGTTAGGGTTAACATACATATATACTTTTCACACCAGTCCAGAACAAGGATTTTGATTGCATTGTGCCTTTGAAGTTCAGAGCTTGTACCCAGCATGAAACAACAAATTATTGGAATTGGCACATACAGAATTAAATGAACTGCCATTTTGATTTGGTAGTAATATCCAATAAAAGGTACTACGTAGGCCCTTAAACATCATGTGTGGAACATTCAGGTATCAGAAATAAGATTTAAAGTCTTAAAAGACAAGACAAAGATCCCACTTAGAAATAGATATAAACTTTTTTTTAATACATCCCAAAGGATTTTCTTTTTCTTTTCAGGCTTTTGAATGCATATGATGAACATCAAACACTCCTAAAAGAACAGGATACCTTAAAAAGGAAAGCTGAAAATGGGTATGTGACTTCATGATAAATCAGGAAGGGTTGCTTACTAAGTTTTTTTCATATGAAAATTTAAAATTCTTTTTAAAACATGTACTTTTGAGTGTTACTTCTATAATGTGACAATATATACTTTTTATATCTTGAAAAAAACAAAACACCATGAATTGTTGAGCTTAGAAGCAAGTATGAAGGCCATCTTCAGCCTACCATCCTCCAAGGTCCAAAATGAGGATTTCTTTGAACCTGGAGATGAGACTGAGAGTTGGGTCACTGACCTTAAGTTGAGGATTGTAGTTAAGGAAATGCTTATAGTTGGGATGACAGTTAAAGGCCATCTGGTGATAGTCACAATGGGATTGTGTAGCTAGAAATAATTGGAGGTAAGTTTGTGCTGTGATGTTTCTTCATCTACACCGTAACTGCTTAGCTGTAACTGGTGAATATTGTATAGACAGTTTCTGGATTACTTGGTCAGGATTAATGGCATGCACTGGACTAACAAATGAAGCACAGGTCACATCCAGTCCTTAGGCCAGTTTGCCACCTCTGGCACAAAGAAAGAACGGAGTATGTAATTTCTCAGCAAGAGGTCACCCTGTCTAAATGGAGAGTTAGGAAGGTTATAAAGTCAAAGGTCACATTGGAGTTTTACCTTGTTGAAAAACTGAAATCCATTACTTCAGAGTAGCAGTCTTCTGTTTGTCCTTTGAGGACAGGGATCAGTACCTTCTGTGCTCTTGGCAGCTAATCTAGTGGCAACTCATGAATATATTAATGGTAGGTAAAGTTCTTAGGATGGAGAAGTTTTGGTGATTGCTCCATCACAAAAAAGTAAACTGGGCTTAGCTTTCACTGTTTACCAGTTTGTCTAGCTAGCACCCCCCCACACTATATTATGAACAGCACCTTGCTCCCAAAAAATGGTTGAAAGCATTAACTAAAACAAATTTTATGGTACAATCATCTAGGAAAGGTCCTGTTTGTGGGAAATTTAAGTTTTTATTTTGACCTTTTATATAGTTCAGAAGAACCAGAAGAAAAGAAAGCCCACACAGAAGATATGTCATCAGCCCAGATCATTGATGGGGATTTACAGGCAAATCAAGCTGCATATAATTACAGTGCCTGGTATCAAGTAGGTCTTCGTAATTTATTCTTTGCATTGTTATATTTCCTTATGTGATTTAGTAGTGGAATTTCACCAGTCTAAATTTATACTAATATGCTGACATATTTTACTTTTACCTTTTCAGTACAATTATCAGAATCCTTGGAATTATGGACAGTATTATCCTCCACCTCCAACCTGATGGAAAAATGTAAATTTCAGATTGGTTATATGAGAAATGTGGAATTATTTTTTGAAGGATGTAAACATAGCATAAGCCTGTTGTATTTGATAATTTGTCTTCCCAGTTTCTGTGTAACATTTGTTTAGCTAATAGTAGAAAATGTCAATAGTAGTGTACTATAGAAACTTTCCTACCATTTTTAAAATTTACTTTTTATTGGAGAACTATTTTTTTTATTTTTGTTTTATTTTCATTAAGTGGTCTAGAATTCTTTTGCAGCCCATGCAAGAGATTTGTAGCCTTAAGTGTAGGGAAAAAGCTGACTGCAAATCATGTCAGTTACAAGATTCTGGGAAAAATAAGGGCTGGTTATTGAGAATTTTCTCTCAAAAATAGATTTAAAAGAAAGATTTTTAATCCTAAGGTTGTCTATATATTTCAGTTATAGTTGGAAATTTGGCTCTATTTGCAAGAAAGATGAACTATTAATATAAACGAGAAAGTATGTCAACATCCCCTTAAGAAATGAAATATCAAAGTATGTTTTGGAAACTTTGTATCTAGAATTTTCATGTAAAACTTGTGAGTAAGCTTTCATTTTGATCAAACTTACCGTCGTTTTTGTAATAAAAATGACTCATGCAGCAATTGTTTATGAATTCATTTGGGGGAAGTACATAAAATACAGAGTAACATTGTTTTGAAGTAAGATTCCTCTAAATTTATTATCTTCCTACCAGGTTGTTGCTTCAAGTTCTATGTCCTTGACCTTTCACTATAGAGAAATATTTTTAAAACTGTCCTAGACAAAGCTAGCCACCTTAAGTTATATTCTATTTGAATGAATTCCCAAGTCCTACTGAACATTAATATAGCAACATGAAATAAGTCAGTCAAATCAAGACAATCCATGACATTTTTATTGAGCCTTTTAGTTTATAATATGAGGTAAAAGGAAAAGTTCTCTTTAATACTTTACACAGTTATAGTAAAATATCTGAGACTTAATGGGACTTCCAGGGGATTACATTTCTCAAAAATTGAGATCAAGTAAACAAGCTTTAACTCCTTGGATCTTCCAGTCCACTCTTCCCTTAAAATAATAACAAGCTCTAATTAGTCACAAGGCCAAGTTTTTATTGTTGCTGATGTCTTCAGATCTGAAGCACTGGTTTCAGTCAATATCTACTAATTCCACTTCAAAAATGAGTTTGGTGTTTGGTGGAATTCTGTGAGAAAAGTCAAGGTAAATTTGATGAAAAGTGCCTCTCCCCCAAACACTAAACCACAGTATAATATTAGAATTGTGAAATTTGGCTATTACTAATTTAAGCTCAAAAGGAAGAGTGACACACCCCTAAGTCCTAACATCTGTGTGCTGGAGATAGTTCAAAAGTAGCCCAGAGGTTGTATTCTTACCTGAATACCTCACTAATGCTACTGAATTAGTCTTATGAAGGCTGCTTCATAGTACTTAAACATCTAAATGAATCAGCATTTGTATGAGACAGATCATGGTGCCTACTGTGAATTAAAAGCTAAGTTCAAGAGTGCTTGGTAGCACACAACTTTAATACAGCACTGAGAGGCCAGAGGCAGGCAGGCAGTTCCAGGATAGCCATGGCTACACAAGAGAAACCATCTCCAAAAAACAATAGGAAAAAAAAGTAATGACTTTTTTTTATATACATCAGATCAGTCTTAACAATGCTTTCACATGAGATGAAGCTATGGGGTAGCTAAAATGAATTTAACTTTTTGTTTTATTTTTCAAGGCAGGGTTTCAGTTTCTCTGTAGCTTTGGACCCTGTCCTGAAACTCATTCTGTATGTGAACTTAACTTTTTTAGACTAGAGAAGATTTCCAACCTTAACTTCACTCCTTATTCCCCACAAATCCTACTATCAAAACTGTTTGGCCAACAAATATAAAATCAACAGCTAAAAATTACTTTCCACGTAACTATTAAAGTCTAAATGGTCTAGAATTGCCTTTCTGCGTTTTGTAAATGCTGACAAACCAGTTTGTCGTAGAAGTACTGTAATTATTAATAAATGCTTACTAACATTTGTCTTGTGGCCTTCATTTTACATGTTCCTTTGCTCCATTTCTAAACTCTGAATTGTCATTCAGTTAAATGATACTATAGCACATAACTGTCCCTTAAATATGACTCTTACATCTGGAAGATTAGAAATTTAAGGTCAGGCAGAGATACAGAAGACCCTTTCTCCAAAAAAGGGAGAAATTTGTTTTTATTTGTTGGGCATTGGAGTTTTAGCTTGTATGTCTGTGAGGGTGTGAAATCTTGAAGTTACAGACAGTTGTGAGCTGCCATGTGGGTGCTGAGTCCTTTGGAAGAGTAGTCAGTGCTCTTTACTTCTGAGCCATCTCTCCAGCCCCAAAAGCTCAACTGTTAAGAAGTTGAAATTTAAGAATTGTAAAAAATGTCAGTTAACATGTTGTGCACTTTTAATCCCTAGAACTTTTGGAAGCAGACACATGATTCAAGACTTGTTTGTACAGTTTAAACCTGGCATAGCAAGGAAGAAGATATAAAAGTATCAGCCAGGCAGTGTGACTTTCTTGTGGCCAAGGTAGACAGAATTATATATATGTATCAGGAAAGCTATACAGAAATGATTTTTGATTTGAAAGCCTGTTTCCACAACTCCTTTCACATTTCCAAGTAGTCTTTTTTAAAAAATGCTACTGTATTTATGTGCATGTGTATCTGAGCACATACCACAGTATATAAATGTAGGTCCAAGAACAACTTGTGGGCATTCTCTCCTCCACCATGTAGGTTCCAAGAGTCTAATTCAGGTTAAAAGACTGGTGACAAACACCTTACCTACTAAGCTATCTTCACTGGCCCAGATCTAAAATGTGTGTGTGTGTGTGTGTAATAAAGGAAAAAGGATACTTGGCATCAGGCTGTCCTTTCTTTCCATAGGCCCATTCTGGTTCAATCTCCAGTCGAGCCTTTTCTCCTTTACTCATAGTCAGGAGTGCTTCATCCCACTAAAAGCAAGAACAAAATACATGTAATTATAGGACAGCAAATATACATAAATTTTAATTCTATTGGTGCTGGAAGACTGCTTAGAAATTAAAGGACCTTAAGACTTTTGCAGAATTCAGTTCCCAGCACCCACATGAAGCAGCTACCATCCTCTAACTCCAATTCTGAAGGAACCCCCAGTTCTGGCCTCCATGGGTACTTATATGCATATAACATACAGAACACAGTAATTTATTTGTCTGAGACAGATCCCTACTTTTCCTGTGTAGCTAGCCATGGCTTATGCATCCTTTGTATATCAGGCTGGCCTTGAACTCACTTGACTCTGCCTCTCAAGTGCTAGGTTTAAAGTGTGTGCCACCATGACTATAAAAATAATCTTTAGCCAGGCAGTAATGGCTCACACCTTTAATCTCAGCAGTTGAGTCAGAGGCCAGCCTGGTCTACAGAGATAGTTCTGGGACAACTAGGGTGGTTTCACACAGAAACCCTGTCTCATAAAACCAAAATAATTTATTTCCCTGAGGTAATGTGCTTAGATAAATTACTAAATCGTCTAAATTTCTTCAATATGAAGTCTCAAGTTAAAAGCAGCTCCACTCAGTCTTTTGTTTGTTTGGCTAGCTACCAAACCTTATACATGTCACTCAAGCTATACCTTTTACCTCTGACTTACTGTTTTACTCTATTTTGAGTTCTACAGAGGAACTTTAAGCCTCATCTTACACTTAAAACAATGTCATATTTTTAAACCTACATTAAGTACCAGTTTAGATGCCACCATTTGAGTTTCTGAGAAATCTCAGTAAAATAAGTAGTCCCTAACATGAAAAAAAAGCTACACAGAGGAACCCTGTCTTGAGAAACCAAAAAGTAAACAAAATTTGAGGAAATTAGCAACCCAACTTATAATTTCTTTAATGTAATAACAGTTAATCCTACTTAAGCTTAGCTTATCCTTAAGGTTTACTTCGTACAACAAAAAAGATATGTATTGTTCTTTTTAAAAGATACCTTAAATGCCCTTTCTCTGAGGCAGAGAGATCTTTTTCTCTGTCTCCCCTCCCTTCCTCCACCCCCTTCTCCCAATAAAACTTCCTTCCCATGTTAAAACAAACAAAACTTATGAAAGGCCGTTTTTTCTTCCAGTAAGTTTATATTACTGCATGAGTCCTCTTCATATCAAATTATACTCCCTAAAGCTTATAGCTCAAGTTTTGTCAGTATTCTTGTTTAATTTTGAGACAGAGTTTCTAAGCAGGCCTGTCTATGCTGGAACTTGACATGTAGACCTGGTGGTGCCTCCAATTCCAGATCTAGCTGCATCCACTTGGAATCCTGGGATGAAAGATGTGAACAAGCATGCCTGGCCCAGGATTCTTAAGTTCATGGATAGGGAAAGTAACACCTTAAAAACATGTACCAGGTCAGTCAGCAAAATACTACAAAGTCTGTCTGACTTCAAAGATTATTTTCATTCTATCTCTAACCTGATTATTACTGTTTATTGTATGTTTCCGTGGTTTGAATGATAACATCCCCATAGGCTCATATGTTTGAGTGTTTAGTCCCTAGTTGATAAATTGCTTTGAAGAATTAAGCAGTGTGGCCTTACCAGGTGTGGTGGGACATACCTTTAATCCCAGCATTTGGGAGACAAGCAGGTAGATCTCTGAGTTAGAAGTTAGCCTGGTCTACAAAGCAATACATTTTCTCTTTCTGTAAATACGTTTCTCTTACTGGTTAATGAATAAAGCACTGTTGGCCAATAGGAAAACAAAATAGGCGGGACTAGGAGACAAGGAGAGAGAGGAAGTAGGAGGGATGCATGGAGGACAGAGTAGAACGCCAGCCCCTCTCTGGTAAGATGAGACTACTTGGAAATATTTAGATTAATAATGCCGATAAGAAATAGTAACTGGCCTACAGTTTTATATCTAATACAGCATCTCTGTGTGTTATTTGAGGCTGACTCGGTGGTGGGACCAGGCCGGCAGGGATAAACAAAAACAAGTATGGCCTAATTGGAGGAGATGTGTTGCTGCAGCGGCGGGCTCTGAGGTTTTAAATGCCCAGGCCAGGGCCAGCATCCCTCTGCCTGCAGATCAGGAAGTAAAGCTCTCAGCTACTTTTCCAGCACCATTCCTTCCTGCTCCCTACCATGACATTAATGGACTATGGCTCTGAAACTATGCAAGCCTTCAGTTATATGAGCTGCCATGATCATGGTGTCACTTCACAGCAAAAGAATAACTAAGACATGTTCAGAATTTAAAGTAATAGGACCATGCAAGTCAATTGTTCCATTACAAAGGTGCTCACCATCCCCACAATCCAAACTTTTTAAGAGCCTTATATCACAAACAAACCCAGGGATTCTACTTACTCCTCTGATAACCTTGCCTACTCCAACCTTGAAACTTAATGGCTTGGCATTTTTCTTCTTCTTTGAACCTGCAAAACAGGTACCTTTAAATCAAATAACTATAGTTTTAATTACCTTCTAAACTGTATTAGGTTTTAAGAATCGCCCAACAAAATCACAAAAGTAATCTTAAAAAACATTTCAAGTATACAATTGTTGTGACACACACACACACCTGCTTACAGTTGCCTGTAGCCTCAAGGTGAACACACCTTGCAGAGGATCAGGAAACTAAATTGCATGCTCTACTGCCTCCTTTCTTCTTTTGAAGGAGAATCTTACTATGTAGCTGGCCTAGAACTTACTACTTAGACCTTGAATGTACAGTGAATTTCCTGCTTTTTTACAGAGTGCTGGGATTATTTCTATTTTGTCTTTTATACTAAAAGGGACTTTGCTAGGTTTGAATATTGCTTTTCCTTACTACCCTGATAATGAGGCTTCAAAGGAACCTGTAAGTAATGATTAAATATATAATATGAATGATTTTTCAATAGGAACAAGTTCCTCACTCCTGTGGAGCTGTGGCACTGACTTCCCTCAATCATGGCCCCTTAAGTGCTTCTCTTCATGTAGTCTCCACTTTTTTAGGACAAACAGCACATGACACCAGGAGTGGAGCAAATGACACTTCCACTGTGCTCTTGGAGTGCCACAACTAAGAGCCAAGCTAAACCTCGTTAATAGTCTAATGGTTTTAAAACAGGCACAAAGTTGTCCTCTAGTCCTACCTCCTTTGCTTCCCAAATGATCAAGACTAGTCATGAATGAGACCACCCATTAATAATAGACGACCAAGAAAATCCTGGTACAAAAGACATCAGGGACTAGTAACAGCAAAGAAAAAGAATGGTCTTTGATCAACTTTCTATTGCACAGGAGATAAGACTTACTTGTTTGAATATTAGTATCAAAAACAGTTCCATCTGGGAGTGTCCCTGTATACCAGCAGTGAACAATGTCTCCCTTTTTGGGGAAATTGGTTTTATCTCCCTTTTTAAGAATAGATTTTGTAAATTTCGGTGGACCCTAAAAATAAAATACATAGTTATTTTATGTCCTTTTAAAAAAGATGACAGAATACTGATATTCAATGGTTACCAAAGATAGAGCAGATAAACAAACTACTTATAGCCGACATGAGTTAATACCTTAATACGATGAGATTATTTACATGAGGCCATAATTTATAGCATCCTTCGAAACTAAAATGGGCATGATCTTCTTAATTATCCAGTACCAAAAACCCTTCAAAGTTAGAAAAGCAATATTAAATTCCCAAGGTAATATGACATCCCCTACCAGCTGTATCACCAGATTTTTTTTTTGTCTTTAGCATATTCAATAAAAATGAATACAGTGATGTTGCCTCTATCCACAGCCTGAATATAACCCCTTGAGAGTTTTAGATGGAACCAGGAATGATGGCACACAATTCCAGCTGTCAAAGGCAGAGAAAGGTAGATATGTGTGTTTAAGGCCAGCCTAGTCTACATATCAAGTTCTGAGCCAGTCTGAGTTGTAACAAATTTTGGAGAGAAATATGCTAATGCAAACAAATGGTTTATGTATTTAGAAATGGATCGGCATTATCCACAGTAATTTTTGGCTTACAGATCTTTTAAAACAAGTAGCAAGGCTAGATATCAAGGATTTAAAATATATTTTGTTCCTGAGTTTGGAAATGAGAGAATTTTTACTCTTTACTCCTTATGTATTTGCAATTGGTCAAGTCATGCATTCAACTGTCTGCCTCCCTTGACTCTAGATTCCTGCACTTTCCAAAACTTGAGCTAAACTTGTTTAGTCTCTCTCCCTTTGGTAAAGATTTTATTGACCAAACTAACCAGGGTCTTATCCTCTTCTGTGTTAGGTCTGAATCTTGGCCTGTGAAGACTGGAGGAACAGTAATATTTTCTAACACTAAAGGGTCTTATTCTAGGGGGTCACATACCAGATATCCTGCAAATCAGATACTTAACACTATGATTCATAACAATGGAAAAATTAGTTATGAAGTAGCAAGGAAATAATCTTATGGTTGTGGGTCACTACAACATGAAGAACTGTATTAAAAGGGTCACAGCATTAGGAAGACTGCTGCTCTAGAGTTATCCCTCTGAGAAATTCAATATGCACAGAAGAATTTATTGTCTGTTCCAGCCATTGCTAAAGGTTAAGGCTTTCTTGTCTCAGTCTTTGTTCAACACAAAGGTTTCCTACTCTACTTTGGGTCTTAAAAACATTTGCACTTTCTGCTCCTGTCAAGTGTTTGCCAATCCCTCTCCTTCATTGTTAAGTCTTCCTTAAAAGGCCCAGTCACCCATTCATGTAAATGGAGCTTAGCTCTGAACAAAACCGTCTATACAAATTTAAAATCTGCTGAGTGTATCTATGACATAGGTAGTTCTTGACTGATGTTCAAAATTACTACTCTCATCCTGAATTGAATTCCCAGCAACCACATGGTGGCTCACAGCCATCCATAAAGAGATCTGGTGCCCTATTCTGGCCTGCAGGTATACATGCTGGCAGAACACAGCATACATAATAAATAAATCTTAAAAAAAAAAATGAGTACTCTCAGGCATGCAACAGTGGTGCATCACACCTCACCAGCACTAAATTGCAATTTTATAACAATAGTACATCTTATATAAGGAATTTGCTTCCTCAGGAACTCAGTATTGTCTGGAGAAGTTATAAATTGTTACAAATGGGAGGGCTTAGGGATGTATTCCTAGCCTAGTTCTGTTGGTATGACTGTGACAAGCATCATAATCAAAATAAAAAAAAAAAGAAGAATTGGGTGCTGTAGAATATTATTGCAAGATTTTTTTTTTTTAAGAGACAGGGCTTCTCTGTAGCTTTGGAGGCTGTCCTGAACTTGAGTAAACCAAGCTGTCCTCAAACTCAGAGATCTGTCTGCCTCTGCCTCCTGAGTGCTGGGATTAAAGGCATGGGCCATCACCATCTGACTGTGTTGTATTCTTTTATGTTGCATTTGTTTAACCCTGTGAGGCTGTGTTACTTTGCCTATCTAAAATACCTAATTGGTCTAATAAAGAGATGAATGGCCAATAGCAAGGCAGGAGAAAGGAATAGGAGAAATCTGGGAGGAAAGATCAAGGAACAGCATAAGTAAGATGACTCCAAGGGTCAGCCACCCAGCTACACAGCAAGCCATGGAGTAAGAAAAAGAAAGATATACAAAAATAGAAAAGATAAAAGCCTAGAGGTAAAAGATGGTATAAAAAAATCTGGTTAGAAATAAGCCAAGCTAAACCCAGGCATTCATAATAAGCATCTGTGTGATTTATTTGGGTGCTGGGTGGTGAACCCCAAAAGAACTAAGAACAAAAGAGTAAGGACCCAAAAGAGTAAAAACAACCAACTACACTCAGGGAAAGGGTTTATTTATGCCTCATATCTCAGAAGTAAAGGCAGGAACAGATAGAAGAAAGATTAATGGCTTGCTCAGCTTGCTTTCTTATATAACCTTAGATCATTTGCCCAGGGTGGGATGGGCCCTCCCCACACCAATCAAGAGAATAACCCCACAGACATGCCCACAGACCAATCTGACCACAGCCCATCTTCCATGGTGGTTCCCCTTTCCCATGTGACTAGTATTGTATATTGATAAAACTAACAACATGAGATATTAAACATCCTATAGCCCAGGAGAGTATCCATCAACAAAGAAATATTAAATTGAGCCCCAAAGTTCTCCTTCTGCCCCAATAACACACACACACCAAACAAAACAAAAAAGACAACACAAATAAGCAAAAAAGCCTAATTTGGGCATGGTAGCCTATGTGAATCCTAGCCCTTGGGTGACCGAGGAAGGAGGACCATCATGTGTTAAAGGGTAGCCTGGGTTGCAACAAACTTCTGGGGTTTATGTTTGCGCTTCCCACCACCTTGGAGTGCTAGAATTGCAGACAATCTACTATTCCATCTTGCTTAAATGGGTTTTAGGAATTCCTGAGTCCTCTCTCCTATAATGAGAATATTTTTACCAACTGAGCTATTGCATCAGCCCATCATTTTCTTAAGAGAAATGTATCCTATGAGCTACACGAGTACCCATGAGGGGAATGAATTGCATTCTGATTTTAGAATATTGACTTGTGAGTTTGGCCACAAATTTACCAAACTAACATGAATTCAGACCAGCCTAATGAACACTTTGTGCTTATTTCTTCATTTTTTCCTTTGTAGTTTTACAGTAAGATCATAGAAAATAACACCAGGGATGAGTACAGTATTACTAAAAGACTACAAGAGCCAGGAAGAGAGTGTGGAATTGACTTCAGTGTTCCAATTTTAATAAAACAAATAAGAGCTTTAGTCCTAAGGACACAGGAGAAGTAAAAGTAGTGTTAAGCATTCATAGGACTTCTAAGCCAAAAATAATAGTCAAAGCTACAGGACTTAAAAAAAAATTACCCATTAAAATTGTCTGGACTGTTTCTAGCGCTTAAAAAAATTGTGTTTTGGCTGGAGTCAGTGGTGCATGCCTTTAATCCCAGCACCTGGGAGGCAGAGGCAGGTGGAGTATCTCTCTGAGTTCCAGGCCAGGCTGGTTTACAGAGGACACAGACAGGCTCCAAAGCTGCACAAAGAAACCCTGTCTCAAAAAAACAAAAACAAATAAACAAACAAAAACCCCAGAATTGTGTTTTGCTAGAAATTCTTTTTCTTAACGTTTTTTTTTTTTTTTTTTTTTTTGAAATGGGGTTATACTAAATAGCCCTCACTGGCTTAGTACTCACTATCTAGACCAGGCTGGCCTCGAAATCAAAAGCTCTGCCTCCGTCTGCTTCCTGAGGGTTAGGATTATAGGTATGCTCCATTACCACCACCCCCTTTCTTAACTCTTCCATAACGTATCAATTTGTCTTATAACATACCTAATTTCCATGAGGACACACTATGCTCATTGCTTTTGAAACCCTACAGTAATCACAGATTTATTAACTTTTGTAGTTATTTAGTATTTACTCAATAGATAAAAGTCATCAAACACAGTTATATTAAATTGTTCTGTGTGCACATACCCACCTACATTAATTTCTTCTTTATGAAAACATAAAGACTATAAAATTCACTGGCTTTAATCATAACTATTTGACTTTACCACATCTTAACTGACAGTTTGTGAATACATACCCAAATGCTATAAAACTAAATGTAGATTATTATCACTGATACTGACTGCTTGCAATGAGTAAGTATAAAGCTGGGCCTATAATTTTGCCTGGGTTAATCAGGCAAAAAAAAGATGTTGAAGCCAACCTAGATTAAAAAACAAAACCCTGTCTCCAAAACAAAACACTCCAAATGATTACTCAGATTCTTCAACCTTTATACAAGAATATAAAACCTGGGGTGGGAAAGATGAGACAAGAACCCATACCCTGAAGCTAAGCCTGGACTGTTTCCATACTTGGCACATCTTGTTCATTAGAAAAAGCTAAAAATAACTTAAAAGGAAGTTTCTTTAATTCAGCCCAACTTAGCTCCCAGATCAGGTTCTTAAAATAGTTCAGAAAGCCTAGGAGCTCTGGCCAGAAGCTATTGCTCTTTGGTTTACTTCTATACTAAGAATAGGGAGTGTACACCTTCTGTTCTGAAAAGTAGCTACATTCAACCACACCTAGTTTATTTATAAAGCAAATGTTAGCTGGGCTAGGGGCTAATCCCTGCTAGTCAGGTGATGGAGGCTAGCATACACAACTTAGTGAAGTCCTCAAAATTAAAACAATTAATGTAGTATAATGTAATGTAATGTAATGGAGTTAATGTAGTGGTAGAGCACTTGCCTACCATGCATAAGGTCCTAGGTTCAATCCCTAGTACTAAAAGAAGGAAAGTAAATGATATCATACATATACAAACCTCATCAAGAGTCTCTTCAGATTTGGCTTCCTTGGGTTTATCATCATTAAGCTTCACATTTTTCACTTGCTCAGAAACTTTACTTACAGTTTCAGTACCCTTGAAACGCTGTAAAAAAAATTCTAACATGAGTACTGGAGACAGGCCAATAACTAACAAGAGTGTCTAGATTCCACCCTTTTAATAAATGAGAACCTGCACAATGAAGACACATTTATGTATTAATAACGCAAAAGCAAATCACACAAGGGAATCATCTAAAAACCAAGATATTACTGGTTTAAATAAAGTCAGTAAGTTATGACACTCAAATCGTTCCATGATATAAATTCTAAACAAGCACCATGACCTTCAAAAAAGGAAATCAGACACATACTACTCAACAGCTCTTTCAGTAAAAATCTTTTTTGTAGATTCTGATCACTCTGTAGTGAACAAACATTAAAGGATTTCTTTAAATCTGTTTTATCATCTAAACTAAATTCTTCCATGACATAGAACTCACTGTTTCCACATAACACGTTATAGCAGTGAAGAGAATGTCAGCTGGCTTAATGGATTTATGACTTAAGATTTTACATTTTGATTTCTACTACTAAGTGTTTTTTTGTTTTTAAATCTGGTTCCTTTAAAATAACCCCACATGTTCAACCATGTTATAAACTAGCCTTGCTTGATAAGAAAAAAAGTCCAAATTATGATCACAGTTAAGAAAAACTGCAGGTAGAAAAACCTCAACTTATTCAAAAAGCAATCCATTTAAAATTTGCATGTGAAAATAAAATTTCTAAATGAAGTTCTTCTAATAGGATATTATCACTTACCTTAGTTTCAAAAAGATGGTTATAGGCTGTAACCAAATGGTCCTTATTAGCAGTCTTAGCTACATTTTTAATGTTCCCCAATAGTTTATGCTCTGCAAGAAACTACAAAGAGAAAAGCTCATTAATTAAAACAATGTCCCTGAGTAGCAAGGATCTAATATTAGAAATGGAGTCTGGAGCTGAGGATGTAAAGTGGCTCAGTAGGTGGAGTGCTTGCCTGGTACACACAAAACCTAGGATCCATTCCACTCACCACATAAACTGGTTTTGCAGACTCGCACCTGAAATCCCAGCACTGAGGTTTCAAGGCCACAGCCAGGTACATACTGAGTTCAAGACTAGGCTGAGATACATGGGACCCTTTCTCAAAACAAAACAAAACAAAAACAAAGAAAATGGAGCCTGGTGTGAGGCAGGAGGATCCCTTGAGCTCATGAATTCAAGACTAGTCTGTAAAGACAATAAGACCTTGTCTCAAAAATCAAGAAACTTAGAAACAATCTTTTTGTGCTAGCTGCTACATTTTCAATAGTGATAATGAAGAAATAAACACTGTATTTTATATCCCATTTTTAAAAGGCATATTTTAAATATTAAAGGGTTAGAACTATAGTGTATGGGAGACAGATTCATTCTAACCCTTTTCCCATTACAGAATACACAGAAAAGACTATCTAGACATCAAGCATACTATAAGCAGCTGCTCCTGGTAGAATGACATTGGCATGCCTTTAGAAGCTCACCATATTAGGCCAATAAATAAATAAATGTAAAATAACAAAGCGCCTGCAAGGCAAAGCCAGAATGCAGTGTTTTAGGCTATCTTACAATCCTTCACAGTAAGGCTGTCTTAATAAACAAAAAATAAGCAATAATAATAATAATAATAATAATAATAATAATAATAAAACCAATTCATAGTATGTTTCTCTTAAAAATCAAGTGAGGATTAGAAATTTTGTGTTAAAAATTAAACTGGGCATTGGTGGTGCATACCTTTAGTCCCAGTACTTGGGAGTCAGAGGCAGGTGGATCTCTGTGAGTTTGTGGCCAGCCTAATCTAGTTCAGGGACAGGCTCCAAAACAATATAGAGAAACCCTGTCTCAAAATCCCCCCTACCAAAAAAAGAAAAAGAAAAAAATTCTCTTGTTTGTCAGTGGGGGGGAGGAGGGGGTGTGGCTGTGTAGACATATAAAACGCATGCAGGCTGTACCCACAGTCCTTGCTTTCTATCTTGAGACAGGCCTCTTGCAGGCTAGGAATCCTAAGAGCCTCCGAGGATTCTCTAGTCTCCACTTTCCATGCAGCACTGTGATATAAGTGTGATATAAGTACTACTACTTCAGAAGGTTCTGGGCATCTTAACTCAAGCACCACACTTGTGTGGCAAGCACTTCGCCCACTGAGCCCTTTCTCCAGTCTTTTATTCTTTTATTCCTTTACTGTATTTGGAAGTTGCTGGTCTCCAAATTTTCTTAAAGTGTTTTTTAACACCTAAGAAGTTTTTTGTTGTTGTTTTGTTTCTTTTTTTTTGGTGTTTGCTTCTTTTGAGTCAGGGTTTCTCTGTGTAGCTTTGGAGCTGTCCTGGAACTCCTTCTGTAGACCAGGCTGGCCTCAAACTCACAGAGATCCACTTGCCTCTGACTCCCAAGTGCTGGGATTAAAGGCGTGCACTACCCACCACCACCCCAACCTCTTTGAGATGAAGTCTAGAATTTACTATGTAGTCCAGGCTGACCTGGAATTCACAGAGATCTATCTACTTAGACTTCTGGGATTAAAGCTGTGTACTATCGCCTGTGCTATAAATGAGTGGCTAAGACAAGGCTGAAAACTGCATTTAAAATAAAAAAATATTTTCAATGATAAAAGGCTGGAGAAACAGAAGTAATCAGTTACTTCAGTACTTTTGTGATTTCTTTGAATGAGTCCAGAAGATATCTAAAATACAATTATCTAACATTTTTACAACTAACAGAAATAGTGACCCATCAACTAATGAAGGTAAGAAAATGATCATTGGGGGCCATGCACTTATTACAAAATATTATGATGTTCCAAATCTCCTGAAAATTTCCAAGTCAGGTCAGTAGACTTTAAAAGTCTACATTAGGATAAGCTGTTTTAAGACAGATTAAAGATGTATAATATCGAGGTATTAAATGCCTAACTCTGCTTTTGTTGAAAATCAGAAAGGCTCAATAAAAAATAATTCCATTAAAATGGCATAAGGGTCTATTTGCAAGGAGTCTTTTCCTTTTCATCCTTGTATATATAAACATGAAGCATAGTTCCTACTCTTACTACTCGTTATATAAATAATAGCTAAACTATATCCTGATGCCAGATTATACATATTTGAGGAATTGGAAGTGTAAGAGTTCTTGAATCTCCCAGTCAAGATCCTAAGTGAAAATACAGTCCTTTCAAAAGAACCTGGAAACTTAAGATTGTGGTGATAGTAGGACTAGAAAAATATAGCCTGAGTTTGTGAATGATCACTGGAAAACATGCATTTAAATGACTGTCACCAAAAGCATTTTCATACTTTGGTATCACAGAACACTTTACATTTTGACATTTTGGAATTTGGAAACCTGTAAGAAAATCAAATTCAGGCTGCACCTTCTGATTTCAGATAGTAGATGAACAGCAACGTGTACAATCATTCAGCAATTTAGAGATAGTGAATACGACGACGACATGGTGGCGCATGACTCTTACCCCTAGCATTTGAGAGGCAAAGGAAAGGGGATCAGGAGTTTGAGGCCTGTGTGGGCTGCGACAGACGTTGCTGCCCCCCAAGAGAAAACATTTAAAAGGGCGTGGTGGTGACTGGAATGATCATTTCTGAAGGACAAAAAGTCAAGTCTGACAAAAATAACCTGTGACTACAAATGGGTGGCCAAGATGGAGACAAGGCTGAAAACTGCATTATCAGAAAAACTACAATTTTTGAGATCTGCGTGTTCATAACCATAGGCGAACCCCGGTATAAAAAGTTCAAATCGAATCCCCCTAATTATAAAGGTAAAATGATTTCGCAACAAAAAAGTTAAACCATAATATCATGGGTTTTTCAAAAATCACAGACTATCATGGTTCGGTATTCAGTAAACTGGCAAGGCAAGCTGCACACAGGGCTCCCTACATCTTTACAGCCCTCCCATTTCCCAGGGGCCAAGCACTCTGCGCCCGGGAATCCTGCGTCCCCCATTCCTCGCCCCCGCCTCAGACACCGACATCTCAGGTTCCTTTTTCTCAGTCGGCCTCACGGCTCCCGACCGAGATTAAAATCTGCGAGGGAAGCGCGCTCGCTCGCCTGGCCAGGGAAACAAGGCCCACGGCCGCGGAAGCAGGGGCGGCCCAAGGGGCGGGAGGGTGCGAGCTCACGAGGGCCGCTCGGGCCTGGCCAGCACCGGCCACAGAAGGCGAGGGCGGGGGCACCGAGGAATCCGGGACGTAAGGCATCTCAGGGGGGGTGAGGCGGCCCTGCATCGCCCCGACCCGGCCTCCCAGGTGCCTCTGGTACCGAATCTGAACCGTGATCCTGCAGAAACTTGATAATGTCCTTCTTGGGCAGCTGCTCGCTGCGCAACTGCTCCACGGTCCATGCACGCTGGGGAACAGCCGCCGCCATCTTCCCCCGCTGCCGCCGCTGCACTGAGCCAGCCCGCCTCAGTCCAGCGATGCTCCGCCCCGGGGCGTGGCCTGGGCTTGCGCCACGCTCTGGGGTGGGGCCTCCGTCTCTCCGAGTCAGCCCGCCAGTCCTGCGTAGGCCCGCCCCCGAGGCGTGGCCAGGGCATGCGCCATGCTCGAAGGGGGCGGGGCCTTCGCCTCCCTGGCCCCGCGAGCCTAAGCCCAGGCATGGCCCCTAAACTGCGGGCCGTCAGGGGCGGGCTCTCCGCCTTTCCGAGCCTGCAGGCCTCGGTCCACGCCTGGCCCCTGGCCTGGAGGCACTCAGGGGCGGGGCCGCCGTGATCCTAAAAGGGAATGGGCTCTTGTGATGTTAAGGCCCGGCTTTGAGGACTCTGATGAGTAGAATAAGAAATGTGTGGGAGTGGCTTCGCCAACTGAGTGCAGTGATGACGTCAAACCTCCTTAGTTTGACGCTTTGTGAGGCAATATTTGGGCAGTCATTACCCACACTTGTTTATTTCTTTATGGCCAACCATGTCTTTAGAAGTACAGATAGTAAACCGTTTAGAAAAAATAACGGCATTCGGGTTTGCATCTCATTTTATCTAGTTCTACCCTACTGTCATCTGAATTGGCTTAGTCCTTGCCCATCAAAACTTTTTTATTTACACAAAACTAAATGCAAACTGCCCCCAAGCCGAAAGACAGATGCTTGTGTACAAACAAATTTAGAAACTAGAGTAAAACACTGTAATGAAGCTCCACTTAAAATACATTTTCCAATAGTGAGGGTGGCGTACAGCAGCAGCTATAGGATGCGTTTGTGCTTTGCTTCGGTAACTGACAGAACAGATTTGTACCGGTAACCCAAGTCTGAAGTAGAAAGCTACGGCTAACAGAATTGCACGGGGACGCTTACAGCTATAAGCTTGTATTTAAGTAATAGTGCAGGTACACCGCACATGCCTGTAGCACTTGGGAGCTACAGCCCTTGTAATTTGAGCCAGGCATTGGCAGTTCAAGGCCGTTTTGGTCTACATGGCGTGTTCCAGACCAGAATGGGCCTCAGAGCAAGATTCTGTGTGAAACAAAAACATGCGGAAGAGAAAGAAAATGAAACCCCAAGGCAAAATCTTATTTTAGTTTCCCAATAAATACAGGGCCAGAGCACATTCGCTTTCTTTAGACAGACAAACTATTAAAATAATGGGTTGCTATTTCTAACACAGAAGACTGCACGTTTCTTAGCATAAGTGGAGAAAAAATATGAGTTATTTAACTCTTTTACTTTTACTTTTACTCTCATCTTCGGGTTTAAATATTCAATAGGGTTAAGGTAACAAATGAAATCTTAAATAATAAGTCACTTATTATTTTAACATTATAAATGGTGCTACGTTAGTAGCAACACCTTATCATTGGAAGCAAAGTAAAAACGAGATTCTATTTACTTACGAACTTTGGGCTTGGAAACTCTCTTAAGCTAAGGATGTCCTTGAACCCCTGATTGCCCAGCCTCCATTTCAAGAAGCGCAACTACGCCTAGTTTTAGATGGCATTTAAACGCTCGCTGGGGAGGGTCGAGGGTGTAACAAAACAAAACAAAACAAAAAAACAAAAACAAAAACAAAAACTTGCAAAGGAGACCGAATTCAGAGCCCACCCTCGGGCGCGCAGTACGCATGCGTTCCCTCAGGTTTCCGGGACCTGACAGCCAATCATTTCCCCGCTGCAGACCGGGCGGCGGCGTTTTCAACCCGACGGGCTGCGGCCAGTCCCGCCCCCAGCTTCCACCGCGTCGCCGGCCGGAGACTGATGGGCGTCCGAGCCTGGGGGGTTTCGCTGCCAGCCGGGCGGGTCCGTGGGCGCAGCCCCGCAGCTGGGGGGCACCATGAGCGGACGGCAGAGAACGCTCTTCCAGACGTGGGGCCCGAGCCTCGTGCGAGGCGTCGGCGCTCCGGGCGGCAGCCAGGAGCGCTCGCCCGCCGTGGCGGAGGTGCTGCAGGAGGAGGATGACGACGAGGCGCTGCTGGTGGCCGCGTATGAGGCCGAGCGGCAGCTGGATCCCCAGGACGGCGGCGGCTTCTGCGCGGCTGCGGGCGCCGTGTGGATTTACCCTACCAATTGTCCGGTGCGCGACTACCAGCTGCACATCTCCCGGACGGCCCTGTTCTGCAACACCCTGGTGTGCCTGCCCACCGGGCTGGGAAAGACCTTTATTGCTGCGGTGGTCATGTATAATTTCTACCGATGGTTCCCTTCCGGCAAGGTAGTTTTCATGGCACCCACGAAACCCCTGGTGACACAGCAGATGGAGGCCTGCTTCCACGTGATGGGTATCCCGCAGTCTCACATGGCTGAAATGACAGGTATCTGAGCAAAACTCATGCCCCCGGGAAAGGCTGGCACTTGTATTAACTATGCAGGCGGAAGACTGCCCCAATGCGAATGTGTTCATCTTAACGTTCTTTCCCATAAGGACACCTTCTGTTGGTAGTAGCAAAGCCAAGCCTGTTGCATTGCCTTGCTTTAGTTACTTTCAGGGTTATCTTGTAAATTGCCAGTATTTTGAAGCAGTTGTGCCCGCGCGCTGAACGTAGTGCTTGGCAACTTATCCAAGGAGCGTATCTCCATTGAAGAATTTGCTTCTCCTGAGGTTTTATGTTCTCTAGGAATTACCTAAAGACATTGTAATTGTAGTCTTCCATGAGCCTGCTTCCACCCTTGGGTTGCATCAGAACTCCAAAGTGCAACATGTACAACTAATTGCCCAGTTGTTCTCCCCCTAAGTAGAGTACCAGAGCATGAATGTATTCAGAAACTGGGCCAGGCTGTTTGTTTATAGTCTACCGATGATGGTCTGACGTTTTCTGATGTTCACTGTCTTGGTATGTGTTTCTTCTGGTTTCTGTTGTTGTTTTATGAGCCAGGGTCTTGCTGTAGAGCCCTGGCTGGCCTGGAACTTGACGTGTTAGAGTGGGCTGGCCTTGCACTTCACTTCTGTCCTTTCACCTCAACCCCTAGAGTGATGGGATTACAGAGGACTGCTACCACAACACCCTGTTCCACTGTCACTTTTATTCACAGGTTCAACTCAAGCTGTCAGCAGGAAGGACATATGGTGCAGCAAGCGGGTGCTTTTTCTTACCCCTCAGGTCATGGTAAACGACCTGACTAGAGGAGCTTGTCCTGCCGCCTGGATAAAGTGTCTTGTGGTTGATGAAGCTCACAAGGCCCTTGGGAACTATGCTTACTGCCAGGTAATCATTTCGTTAAAAGCTATTCCCTAGGGGAGGCATATATTGTTAAGGAGCATTTGGGGGACAGGTCTAAGTGATGGAAAATGTGGCTGGTGTGATTTTTAAAAGCTTTACTACCTTCGCTGTGTCAGAACACATGATGATGGGAAATACACTCCCCCATCCATTCAGAGCTGTGTCTGCAGCTCTTTTCTTTATCTATCTCTTTTTTTTTTTTTTTTTTTTTTTGAGACAGGATGTCATGATGTAGCTTTGCTGGCCCGGAACTCACTCCGTAGAGCAGGCTGGCCTTGAATTAACAGAGCTCTGTCTGCCTCTGCTGGGACTAACACCCATCCCTCTGCTTGCCACCTAACTTTAGCAAGGCCATTAATGTCAAATGTGGAAGGTGTTTCTTGGTTTCCTTCCCAGTTGAAGAATTTGCTTCTCTTCCATAGGAATTATCTAAACACAGTATATTTGCATTCTTGCACAAGAGCCTTCTTTGACCCTTGGGCCTCCCCAGAGTTCCAAAATGAAGCATTCCAATGAATTGTCAAATTGTTCTCCCCTTAAGTAGAGTACCTGGCATGAAAGCATTCTTAAAGTAGGCAAAGCTGTTTAGCCTATAGATAAGCCTGGTCTAGTTTAGGCAGTAATTTAAGGTAGGACATATGTGAAATTTAGGAAGTAATAATCCACACTTTGGAAGTGGTTATATATTGCCATTGTTTGGCATTTGGGTAAGATAACAAACAATTGTCAGTGTTTAAAGGAGTTAGTGACATAGTATATGCAATATGTCTAACTGTACCTTCCACTTGAGAGTACTCTGAGAAGCACTTGACTCCGCTGGGTTTGGTCATAGAAGTCATTCATCTCTTTACACTAAATAGAAATGATCTCTTTCTCTCTTGTATGGAGGTGTTGTCTGTTCTGTTGTTCTACCTTGGTATTTGTCATAAAGGCATTTTTTTTTAAGATTTGTTTTTATTGATTTTTAGTTGCATATATATGCATGAGTGGGTGGGTCTACACCTGTGATTGAAGGTGACCTTGGAGCCCAGAATAGGTTGTTGAATACCGTAGAGCTAGAGTTCCAGGCAGCCACCATGGGTGTTGGGACAGAAGAACATCACTTCCAGCTCACTGCTGAGTGGTTTTTGCCCAGTTTGACACAAAGTAGAGTCACCTGGAGAGAGGGACCCTCAACTGAGGAATTGCCTCCATCAGTTGGGCCTGTGGATATGTCTGTGGGTCCTTTTCTCTTTTTTCTTTTGAGACAAGGTTTCTGTGTGTAGCTTTGGAGGCTTTCCTAGAACTCCTCACAGAGATCCACGTGCCCCTGCCTCCTGAGTGCTGGGACTAAAGGCGTGTGCCACCACCGCCTGGCTCGTTTTCTTGATTAATGATGACTGTGGGGTGGCCAGTCCCCTGTGAGTGCTGCCACCCCTGGCAGGTGGATCTAAGATGCATGAGAAAGCAAGCCTGGCAGGCCAATAAGCAGCTTTCCTCCGTGATGGTCTCTGCTTCATTTCATCCCACATTGAAAAGGACTTCCATCACTTCAGCCATCAGCTGTAACTTATCAGGTGATACAAACCCTTTCCTCCCGAAAGTTGCTTTTAGTCAGTATTTCCTCACAGTAGCAGAAAGCAAACTAGAATAAACAGTAAGACAAAATCAGTTATTGGGGATATTTTCCATAAAAGCTTTTGTTTCTGCCATGCTGGGGATGAACCTTAGGGCTTTCCTTGTACGTGCTTGGCAAGCACTTTTCTCTAAGCTATGTCGTCAGGCCTTTTTATCAGTTCTTGTTTTCCCTCCATTTTCTGGACCTCTGTCTATAGCCCCGTCTGGTGGAGAACTCACTATGTTGGCCAGGCTAACCTTGATTTTTGCCACTTCTCCTATCTCAGCCTCCTGAGTGCTGTGATTGTAAGTGTGCCAGCTTATTGGTTCTTAATCAAAACAGTTCTACCGAAGTCTGCTTTGTATATAATGTAATGCCTTGTGTGTGATGTCTAGCATCTTCTAAAAAAATATATTAATATGTTTTGAGCAATAGTCAAGAGAGTATCATGAAACCTACATCATTTGTTTATGTGATGAGATGATTGTGATTCATCAGAATATCCAGCGGAGGACTAACCAAAGTAGACCACACATAATGTCATTTAACTGAACAACTTTTATTTTCACATTGGACAGATGAAATTAAAGAGCTTTTTTTTTTTTTTTTTTTTAAGGTTGTAAGGGAACTGCTCAAATACACAAATCATTTTCGAATCTTGGCTCTTAGTGCCACACCGGGTAGTGATATCAAGGTAAGTGCCATGAGCTTCCATTATTACATGTAAGAAAATAGAGCCATCATCTCTCCTTTTCCTCTTTATTCTTATTTAAACATGCTTAATTTTTCTCTCAGATAGTAAATCACTGCTTAAATATCTCCTCAAAAAGGATCAAAAGTCAGCTTTCCTTGTGTTATTTTTTTCTTTTTATTATTTGTGGGCTTGGGTGTTCGTATGTGTGTGTTCTGGTTGTGTTCAAACACAGAACCCAGAGGAGGATGGCAGGCATCTAGCTCGACTACCCTCCTCCTTATTCCTTTGAAATAGGACCTGTCACTGAACCTGCTAGGCTAGTGGCTATCCAGCCCCAGGACTCCCCTGGTCTCCCTATGTCTGCCCCCACCATACTGGGTTATAATAATATGCATATCACACTCAGCTTTTTACTTTTTAATATGGTATAGGGGTCCAAATGCAGTTCCTTGTGTGGTTTTATAGCAAAGACTCTTACCCACTATATCTTTTCAGTTTCAATTTAATCATAATCTGCCTTTTTTTTTTTTTTAAATGTATATAGTGTTCTTCCTGCCTTTAGGTATGCCTGCCCTTCAGAAGAGGGCACCAGATCTCATTATAGATGGTTGTGAGCCAACATGTGGTTGCTGAGAATTGAACTCAGGACCTCTGCAAGAGCAGTCAGTGTTCTTAACTTCTGAGCTATCTCTCCAGCTCCCATAATCTGCCTTTTTAAAAATCTTTCTACCCCAACTAAATCATAAAATACATGTATGCAGTGGTTAGGCCTATTTTAGCAATAGTTTATCACTAACTGAATGCCTGGTCGGTGGTTTTAACAGATATTTGTTGATCTGGTATGGTAGCTCACAAGTATGATCCCAGCACTTACAGGGTTAGCATTTAAATAGTGCCTCTAGTTTGAGGTTCCCCTGGGTCAGATCCAGGCCTATCTGAGCTACATTGAGACTGGCTCCAAAAACGAACAAAGAAATATGGAGCAACAACAAGAAAATTGTTGAATGAATGAAATATAAAAAATATTGCTGGGTGTGGTTTTGTAAATGTTGTTAGCTCCACCACTAAGGAAATAGAAGCAGGAGGATCTCCAAGAATCTAAGATCAACCTGGTCTATGTGGTGAATTCCAGGCCAGCCAGAGCTATACAATAAGACCCTGACTCAAATAATAACAGATGAAAGCCTTAATTTTATGAAATGGTTGTAAATGTACTACTTAGATCAGTGAACCTCATATACTGAATAGGCATATTTGACACTATGCTAGGTCTTGGGTACACAAACGTGAGATGTGATTCTTGTTTGGAAAATTATTTTATATGTGTGAATGTTTTGCCTCCATTTATGCCTATGCCCTGGAACTGTGGCCAATAGACAGTTAATTGTGAGCTGTCGTGTTGGTGCTAGAAACTGAACCTGGATCCTTTGGAAAATCAGACAGTACTCTTAACCCCTGAGCCATCTCCCAGACCAGAGTATATTTTGAGTTAAACTGAGTCAGAATTCCTTTCATTTGGTTTCACATTTATGAGATAGAGTCTCACTTTGTAGCTCAAGTCTGGGTTGAAGCGTAGTACAAAGCCCAGGCTGGCTTTAGGCTTGAGACTGCCAAGCATGCAGTTGCAGCCCACAAGACTGGGCTTGTTTCTTTTCTCTTTTCTATTGATTACACTGTCAGTGCTACCGTCTCCTGATGCAGTTGTTTTAAGTCCCACTGTAAACTTTGATTGAAATTTACATCAGAAAGGTATTACATCATTTATTTATCTATCATTGTATCAGTGTGGGGTTTTGTTGTTGTTGGGGGTTGTTTGTTTGTTTGTTCATTTTTGTTTTTTCAAGGCAGGGTTTGTCTATGTAGTTTTGGAGCCTGTCCTGGAACTTGCTCTGTAGACCAGGCTGGCCTCGAACTCACAGAGACCCACCTGCCTCCGCCTCACCTGCCTGTGTCATTGTGTTTTTGATGCAGGGTCTTATGAGCTGAGGCTAGCTTCAGATTTATAATTTATTGTGTTATCTAACTTATACCTATACTTCTCTGATTCTGCCTAGGCTGTGCAGCAGGTGATTACCAACTTACTAATTGGGAAGGTAGAGCTTCGTTCTGAAGATTCTCCAGATATTTTGCCTTATTCTCATGAAAGACGAGTTGAGAAGCTCATTGTCCCCTTGGGGGAAGAACTCAGAGCTATCCAAAAGACATACATCCAGGTAAGCCATTTTCATCAGTTTCTGGATCTGATACATGAACTGGGGATGAATTATTTCAGTTAGAATATAGCAGTACTTCCTATAAATATGAAGTTGAAAAACATATCTGAAATTGAAACTTGGGGTAAGTCAGCCCTACTTTTATATGCAAGAAACCTTTTTTTTTTTTTTACAAAATGGGCCATTTATAAAACAGATTAGTAGCATTGAAGGATATGGTGGTGCTGGGATTGACACTGTTTGCCTAATGAACATATATTTAAATGACCCTGGGCTTTTTTTCTGCAGTGAGATTGAATCTCACTATGTAGCCTAGGCTGGATTTGAACTTGTGACTCTCTTGTCTCCTCCTCTTGAATATTAAGATTACAGGAATTGCAGGAGGTCCCTACAGGCTTTACAGCCCACAAGGAAATGGTCTGGATGAGAAAAGAATGAAACTCGGTTCAGCCCGATTTTAGGCAACTGGTTCTAGGCTAAGACTTTTATAGTCTGACATCAGCACTTTTATTTTTGCCATATTTAAGCACAGCACAATTTTGGAAAAAAAAAAAGGTTTCAAGTAACAATTAACTCAGTCTGGTGAATACAGCAAAGCTCAAAGCATGTTTGCATTGAAGTGCTTTACGAAGTACATATGACTTCATCTGTAAGATGGGTTCCGTAGACTTAGAAGCAGTGCTCAAGGTAAGAGTCTATGGCATCGATTCTCAGCCTGCGGGGTGTGACCCCTTTGGGGGCTGCATATCAGATACTTACATTTCAGTTTATAACAGTAACAAAATTACAGTTTTTTGGTTTTTGGTTTTTTTTTTTAAGATTTATTTATTATGTATAGAATGCTCTGTCTGCATGTATCCCTGAAGGTCAGAAGAGGGCACCAGGTCTCATTACAGGTGGTTGGGAGCCATCATACAGTTTCTGAGAATTGAACTCAGGACCTCTGGAAGAGCAGCCACTTCCCTTAACCTCTGAGCCATCTCTCCAGCCCCAAAATTACAGTTATGAAGCAGCAATGAAATAATTATATGGTTGTATGGTTGGGGGTCACCACAGCATGAGGAACTGTAGTAAAGTTGAAGCATGAGGAAAATTGAGAACCACTGGTCTAGGGAGAAGAAATGAGGTAAAGATAATCCCTGCCCATAAGATAACATGTAAGTCACTTAGGCTGTTGTAAAGTATAGGTGACATCTCTCACAAGGATGAGTTTTATGGATTAGAAGTGATGCTCAAGGTTTTAGGGGGAAAGGGTGTGCAGAAAGTAAAACATAAATTCTGGGGGGGGGGTAGATACAGGCTCATCATACAGCAAAGGGCCACCAAGTCCTAAACTACAACTTTCCTGGAGGACAGCCTAGTTTCTTCTTCCTGTGGAGAGATCAGCTGTGTGTTTAACTTTCCTGGCCTCTCCGGTGCTTATTTGTGGGCACAAGGACCTTTTTGCCCTCTACAAGGAGTGTGGCAACATTCCTGGTGGGAGAGGGGATGGGGAGGGGAGGAGAGAAAGTATATGTATGTATGTACGCCTAAATGTATAACTATCTCTACCTCAGCCTATATGGTGTTGCATATACCTGTGTGATTTCAGGGCTGACCATTTGGTATTACACAGCCAGCTGGTGTTCTCTTCCCTGGGGAAGATTATTTCTTCTGCTCTCAACATTCCTTACTTGCCTGTGGTACTCTGTCTATGGTTGAGGCCTTGTGAGCTGAGCACACACACTCACGAACACTGGTTTTTCAAGACAGGGTTTCTCTATATAGCTCTGGCTTTCCTAGAAATTGCTCTTTAGACCAGGCTGACCTTGAACTCAGAGATCTGCCTGACCCTGCTAGGATGGACTAGCAGTGCTGGGATTAAAGGCACGTGCCGCCACCACTAAGCATTTGATTGTATATTTTTTGGGTGATCCTTTGAACTACAGTATAAAATACATACAGTCATAGATGTGTGTAAGCAACAAACCATGGCTCTAAGTTTTCCCAAAGTGAATGTATCTGTCATTCAGCTAGAAGTTTCTTTTTGTTTTTGAGACAAGGACTCACAGAGCTCTGTCTGCTTCTGCTTCTAGGTGCTGGCAAAACTTTCTTTCGTTTTTGTTTTGGTGTTTTGCCATGGAAGTGGAGCTACAGACAGTTGTGAGCTGCCATGTGGGTGCTGGGAACTGAACCCAGGTCAGCTGGAAAAACACTTAGTGCTCTTAACCTCTGAGCCATCTCTCCAACCCAATGGGTCAGTCTTTAAGGACTAACCCTCTTTTCTTTTTCTCCTTTCTTCCTTTTGGTTTTTCAAGACAGGGTTTTAGCTTCGTCGCCTCTCCTGGCACTAGCCTCTGTAGTCCAGGCTGGCCTCAAACTCACAGAGATCCGCCTGCCTCTGCCTCCCAAGTGCTGGGATTAAAGACGTGGGCCACCAACGCCCGGCTTCTTTATAATATCCTTACAATATGGTTTTCAAATGGAAGTGGTTTTCCTTGCCAGATGTCTGGCAAAAATCTTGACGCTTTGTTGTTGTTTTGTTGGGAGCAGGGGGCCGGGGGAGAATGGATATAGAGTGCTGCTCCTAGTGTATAGAGAACAGAAAGTGACTAACATCTTGCAGTGGACACATTGGCCTCCTCACAACCAGGAGTTCTCCGGCCCAGTTACCATGTGTCAGTATTGTAGCCGTTGAGAGACTGCTAGAGTTTGATTTTCAAGGCGAATAATGTCTGTCCTTCATAATCAGTCTCACAGGAGAGAACTGTGTGTTTTCAAACCTTCCTCCTCATGAATGAAAGATGGTTTCCATTTTTTTCCACTTAGCCCACAGAGAGACAGGGTGAAGTTCCCTTTCCTCAAATTTGGACTTGCCCTGATTTAGAAATAAGCTAGTTGGCCAGGCGCGGTCGCACATAGCTTTAGTCCCAGCACTTGGGAGGCAAAGGCAGGCAAATCTCTGTGAGTTCCAGGCCAACTTAGTGTATATATCACGTTTGGGGCCAGCCAGGGCTATGCAGTGAGAATCTTGTTTTGGAAGGGAGAGGGAGAGAGGGAGGAAGGAAGAGAAGGCGAAAGACAGGTAGAGAGAGGGGGAGGAAGGGAGAAAGGAGGGACTTAGGAAAAGAAAGAAATAGGGTTGGGGATGTTGAAGTGATAGAACATTTGCCTGCCTGCCTTGTGCAAGACTTTGAGTTCAATCCCCATTGCTGCAAAGAAAATGAAAAAAATAAGCATGGTGTTAAATTTTAGTTGAATATAATAGAATATATTCTTCTGTTAAATCCTAGGTGGATGGTGTCTAGATAGAATAAGTGTGGTGTTAAATTTTAGTTGAATATAATAGAATATATTCTTCTGTTAACTCCTAGGTGGATGGTGTCTAGATAGAAAGAATAAGTGTGGTGTTAAATTTTAGTTGAATATAATGGAATACATGCTTCTGTTAACTTCTAGGTGGATGGTGTCTAGATATAAATGCCAGTGCTTTGGAATTTTGATATGTTCATTATTTCATTAAATAAAAACTTTTAATATATGATAAAGTCGTTGTATTTGAAAAAGGACTTGAAAGTAAGCTTGAACTACATTTCTTTTGAATTTGCAGATTTTGGAAACATTTGCCAGTCCTTTGATTCAGAGAAATGTTTTGATGAGAAGAGACATCCCCAATCTAACAAAATACCAGTTAATTCTGGCAAGAGATCAATTTAGGAAGAACCCATCCCCAAATATTGTGGTACGTATTTTTAAATAAATTTTGGTGACTGATTAAATTTTTATTGAGTGCGTGGTAAAATATAAACGACAAATTCTTAGATATGTATTAATTAGTTCAAAAAGAATTTACATGCCATTTATTGCAGGTGTGTAGGTTCACATTTGCAATTCTTGTATTTGGGAAACTGAGGTGAAAGGATTACTATGAGTTCAAGAACTTCTTAGAAAAGGTGGGGAGGGGGGGGAATGGGGAGCAGAGGCAAGGAGATTGCTCAGCAGCTGCTAGCAGCATTTGCCACCCAGCCCAATGACCTGAGTTGTCATGGAGACCCATGTGATGGAAGCAGGGTTGTCCTCCAACCTGCTTGTGTGTGCCGTGGCACAGATGTACCTGTACACACACACACACACACACACACACACACACACACACACACACACACACACTCAAATAGATTAATTTAATAAAAACTCATGTACATGTGCGCCCCCTCTCCCCGGCACTCGTGGCTAGAGAGCAACGTTCAGGAGTCTGTTGGCACCTTCCTCCTTGCTGAGGCAGGTCTGTCTTACTGTTTGTGCTGCCTCACCGCATCCACCAGGCTAGCTGGCCCGCCAATCTCTGCCTCCCATTTTACCGTAGGAGTGCCGGGGGAGTACAGATGTGCTGTGCCTCGTCCCAGATTTCTGTTTGGTTTTGAGGTAGGGACTCAACTATATAGCACTGGCTGAACCCAAACTCCGTATGTAGACCAGGCTAGATTTGACCTCACGTATATCTGCCTGCCTCTGCTGAGATTAAAGGCATGCACCGCCATGTCAAACTCATATCTGTGTTTTCATGTAGGTTCAGGGATGAAGTTGGGTCATCAGACTTGTATAGCTCGAGCCATTCCCTGCTGAGCTCTTTCCCAGCCTGCATGTTTTAGCTTTTAACAGATTGCCTTTTAGTCTACTTCTGATTAAAATTTAAAACCATAGCATGTACTCCAGTTCTTTTCATGTTGGTTTGTTTTGTATTCGAGACATTGTTTCTTTGTTTAGCCTTGACTGTCCTGGAACTAGCTCTGTAGACCAGGCTGGCCTTGAACCCAAGAGATCCTCCTGCCTCGGCCTCCCAGGTGCTGGGATTAAAGGTGTGTACCACCACCACTTGACAATTTCATCCAATTCTTGATATCAGAAGTCATAGGAAACATTCTAATAAGCTTCTTTAAAACAAAGAAAATGGATTGATTTGTGTGTGTGTGTGTGTGTGTGTGTGTGTGTCTGTGTGTGTGTCTGTGCGCCTGTGTACGTATATAGGAATGTGTATGCCATGACGTGTATGGAGGTCAGGACAACTTGTGAGAGTAAGTTCTCTTCTACCCTATATGTTTAGAGATTGAATTTAGGTCATTACTCTTGTTGGCAAGTGCCTTTACCTGCTGAGACATTATGCTGGCCCACACGCTTGTTTAGTTTTACTAGAAAAATAATGGATGAATAGAAAAATTTCTCTCAGTCTGTGTCTAAAGTCAAAAGATATTCACCATGGAAACAGTTTCTGAGTCCTTTGAACTGAGAATAAAGTCATATGCAAAGGCAAGAGGCAATTGAAAGAGGACAGAAAGTGATGTGGCTGAGGCAGGGATTAGAGGTTGTTAGTGTAAATGTGACCACATGGGACTAGTTGGCAATGTTATGGCAAGAAACTAGAGATTCTTTTTCTTTCTTCCTTTCTTTTTCTTTCTTTCTTTCTTTCTTTCTTTCTTTCTTTCTTTCTTTCTTTCTTTTTTTTTTTTTTTTTCATTTTCCAAGGCAGGGTTTTTCTCTGTAACTTTGGAGCCTGTCCTGTAACTTGCTCTGTAGACCAGGCTGGCCTTGAACTCACAGAGCTCCGGCTGCCTCTGCCTCCCCAGTGCTGGGATTAAAGGCATGTGCCACCAATGCCTGGCTGAAACTAGGGATTTAAGTTGGAAGTGATAACCAATGCCCATGATTTCATCCTGGGGGAGGTTGAGGCCAGAAGATTGCTGGGTTGCTCAGAGTTCTAAGACAGCCTAGGCTACAGGTGGGGAGCCCTGTCTCAAACAAAGCAGGTAAGTAGAAGGCAGACAGGAAATCATGCCTTTATCAAATGTAGGAAAGTAAGTATCAGTGAGCTTTTAAAGCTCTACAGATGTCTTTCTTCATTTCTGTACAGTGACCATAGCCATGCCTGGTGCTAAGATTAAATGAGTTCGTACAGGAATAGACTTAGAGGACTGCTTGATATCTAGTGTGACCGTGATGACATGTTTACTTGGCATTACACACTGATTGAATATTTGTCCTATTTGGGTGGTGCATGCCTACAATCCCAGCACTTGTTAGACAAAGGCAGGAGGATTGCCTTGAGTTTGAAGCCAGACTGGGCTATATACTAAGTACTAGGCCAGCTTAAGGCCATAGTCACACACACACACACACACACACACACACACACACACACACACACACAGAGAGAGAGAGAGAAACAGAGAGAGATTATCAAAACAAATATTTATCCCTCTTGAGGCTAAGTCTATTCAGTTGTTTTCATACCTCATACTTGCCTCAGTGCTTGACCTATGATAGATAATTATTAATAGCTTTGAAAGAAAACATGAACCTATATATTGCAAGTAATTTACCTATGATGAAAATTATAAATACTGGTTTCCTGTTGATTTTTTTTAAAGGGACAGGCTTTATATGGAAACTACATGGTACTTCCATAGCCCCACCCTGTAACATGACACCCGGTAGAACCATCAAGTTATAACCTGTGTAACAGTTATTCTGATTATTTGAACCATATTGTGTTACAGTAACAATTAGCAAGGAGGGTGTATCTTCGCTTTCTTCTCTGTTTAAATTTGACATGTGTTTCTTCCAGGGAATTCAGCAAGGCATAATTGAGGGAGAGTTTGCCATATGCATTAGTTTATATCATGGATATGAGTTATTGCAGCAAATGGGGATGCGATCCTTATATTTCTTCCTTTCTGGAATCATGGATGGAACTAAAGGTAAATTATATATGAAATTACTTTAAAGAATAACGAAATGTGTTATTCTGGTTCAGGGTATTGAGCAGTTGAAGTCAAACTTCAAGTAACTTCTTTTTTTCTGTTTTTTTTTTTTTTTTTTTTTTTTCATTAAAAATAAATTTTTCATGCAATATATTTTGGTCACTGTTTCCTCTCCGTCTTCTCCCAGATCCTCCCAGTGATCCAACTCTACTCATTCATTCTTTCTCTTCTTAGAAAACAAGCAAAAGAAATATGTATGTATGTATGTATACATATACATACACAAAACAAAACCCATAAAAACACAAAATCAGAAGCCATAAACAAGCAAAAGACCAGTAAGGCAAAAAAAAAAAAAAAAAAAAAAAAAAATACCCATACAGAATAATTTGAGACAAAGATACCTTTGAGTTTTGTGATTGTGTCCATGGTTATGGGGTCTCACAAGTGTGGTTTGTACACCCAGTGATACTCCATTGGAGAAAACTAATTTTTCCTTTGTAAGCTGTTGTCAGTTGGAGATAGCTCCTAAGCTAGGGATGGGAGCTTGTGTCCGCTTCCCCCTCGGTGCTGATGGGTTCCTGTTGTGTCCAGAAGGCCTTGTTTCCAAGGTGTCCTCCATCCACTCTGGCTCTTACATTCTTCCACCTCATCTTCTGCATAGTTCCCGATCCTGGAGGGGAGGATGACATTGTTTGTATTCAGGCCAGACCTTGGGCTTCTGACAGGATACGCCCTCAGCTGCAGCCACTAAGAGCAGTACCTGTGCACATTCACTTGGTTCTCTTTTAAAAGTGCCCTGCCCACCTCCCATTTCTCTTTCCCATTTTTCTCTGCTGCTCTCTTGGCTCTTTGTCCCCCACCTCCTTTTCTCTCTCTGCCCCTCTCCTGTCACTCCTATCCCCGGAAGCCAGTCTCCCCTCCCTCCTCCTCCCTTTTCCCATTCACTTTCCCCCAATTAAAAAAAGAACCTTCCACCCAAGCTGTCTCTCGAGCGCTGCTTTTTACAATTACAATGGATCTCTCATTCAGGACTGAGTATTCCATGGTCTTTCATTCTCCTCACATTGTACAGTTGTGGGTCTCTGTTAGTTCCCACCTACTACAAAGCTTCTATGAAGGTTGAGCAATGCCCTGACTTATGGGAGTACCAGAGTGTCCTTGGGAGGCATTTCATTACTATGTGACTTGAGTGAACTTTATTAAATACTTTGTTTATAAAAGCAATGGACTAATGTAATGAAGTTCATATTTCATTGGTTTTGATAGCTTGCTAGAAAATAATGCATTATAAACGTGGAGTCAGGGGCAGGGGGACCTTTGTGTTTGAGGCTAACCTGGTCCAGGACAGTCAGGACTACACAGAGAAACCCTGACTCAAACAAACAAGCAAAAATGTCAAACTAGAACATATTGTTGGCTTTCATGTTAAAATCTGACATTTGCCTTCAGAGCTAAAGTTTAATTTCTTTTTAATAAGCAGTAAATGTCATCAGCTTTGCTCTTGTTCACTTGTGAAACTTTTTTGTACTTTCTGAAGGAATGACCCGAGCAAAGAATGAGCTCGGCCGAAATGAGGACTTCAAGAAGATCTACAGTCACCTGGAGAGCATGTTTGCTCACACGCAAGATCCTCCAACCAGTGTTGCTTCTGCTTTCCAGAAAGGTACGAATTCCTGGGAAGTTTGTGTCAGTTTAACCAAGTACAGTCAGTGATAGCTGCTTGCAAGGTAGGATCACGTCAGCCCAAGACTTTAGGCCAGCCTAGGCAGCATGGCAAGACCCCTTCAAAATAAAATATTGTTTATGGTTTTGCTTGATTAAAATTAATATTGAAACTTCTCTAGGTACACATCTGTCTATACTTTCTGCTTGTGTAGCAGCATGCCTGCCTGTTAAATGCAGTTTTCTTCTTCAGTAACTTAGGATATTAAGGTTGATGAAATTTGTTTAAGGCTATTAAACTTTAAGCAGTAGTTCCTGTTAGTGAAAACTGTCGCAACTAAAGTGAACTGCGGTCTAACTACAGATACTTTTTCCCCTTTACTTTGCTGAGCACATTTGAATTCTCAGAATGAAATTTTCATGAAAATTAAGGTTTTTGTTTACACTTACATGTTATCAAGAGGATACTGACATTTGAAAGTTAAAAAGTAAGGTTTTTAGTGTTTGGGTCCTTTTTTTGAGACAGGGTGTCATGTAGCTCAGGGTAGCAGTGAGCACTTTCTGTAACCGAGACTGTCCTGGAAGACCTAATTCTCCATCTTCTACCTCCCAAATGCTAAGTTTACAACTGGGTACCACCGCACCTGATGGAAAATTTCGAGGTTTTGTTTTGTTTTGTTTTTGTTTTTCGAGACAGGGTTTCTCTGTGTAGCCTTGGCTGTCCTGGAACTCTGTAGGCCAGACTGACCTAGAACTCGGAGATCCGCCTGCCTAGTGCTGGGATTAAAGGCTTGCCGAGATTTTTTATTCCCTTTGTCATAGATTTTTATTACTCTGTGTGTGTGTGTGTGTGTGTGTGTGTGTGTGTGTGTGTGTGTGTGTGTTTTCAAACACCTGTGGAGGCCAGAGACGTAGGGTCCCCTGGAGCTGGAGTTACAGGCAGTTGCAAGTCACCTGATGTGGATGCTGGGAACTAAACTCGGGGCTTGGAGAGCAGTGTATGCTCTTACCTACTGAGCCACTGCTCCAGCTCTAATCTGTATTTTCAAAAAGATGTTATTTCACAGTAAGATAGTTACTGTGGGCTGAACCCGGTGGCTGACACCTTTAATCACAACACTCTGGAGACAGAGGCAGGCAGATCTCTATGCGTTCAAGACCATAATTGATATGGAAAAATAGAGAGAAAAACTGTTTGTTTCTTCCCATTCCAGGAAATAAAGAGAAAAAATTTTTCTATAGTCATCCGAAGTTAAAGAAACTGGAAGAAGTTATAATTGAGCACTTCAGGTCATGGAATGGTAGGTAACAATTAGGCAAAGTAGTTACTGACAAAAATCTGAAACTCGAGTGAGAAAATGGATTCTAATTACTCTGGATAAAGGTATTTATTTAAATTTTCTGAGAAAGTTTGTATGGTTTGAAGCAAAAGAAATGATGGAATTTAAAAAAAAAACAAGGTTTTACATGAAAAGTTTAGTTTTGGGGGCAATATAAGGGAAATTGAGACTCAAACAACTTAAGTAGTTTAGTACTGCTGTGGTTCTGGATCACTGGAGACACAGGAAAGCAAGTGGCACTGCCAGGAAAGCGCTGTCCTTACCAATTCCTTCTACCCCCACCCCCACCCCCAAGCACCGAGACACGAGGTGGTGCCAGAATGAACATAGGCTGCAGCTGGCATCATCATTGGCGAAGGTTGAAGGGCTGGAGGGATTGGATAGAGCCTGCAATGAGGACGGGGATGGGGAAGGCTAGAGTCGGCTGGTGCTCTCCAGCGCTGTTAGCTGCAGACTGTGTGAAGAGAGGTGACAGGCATGTGCTTGAATTGATGGACCAGTCAGATATTGACCCAGATAACTGAGTTGGTTTCTTAACCATTATTTTATGATAGCTAATCAGAAACAGGGAGTACAAAATGTCTTAAATTCTTTTTGAAATAGTTACTTATGAGTCTGCAGTTTCAGGCTTGTGCTTGCTAGGAGTTCCTCTCCAAATGCTGTTTTGTTTTGTTTGGCCTTGAAGACAAGGCTTATCTACTTTTCTTAGCCTTAAATAACGTTTTAAAAACATAAAAGTGTTTCCCATTCCACAGCTAAAAACAGCACTGGAAAGAAATGCCTTGAGACCAGAGTAATGATCTTCTCCTCATTCCGAGATAGTGTGGAAGAAATTGCAGAAATGCTTTTACAGCATCAGCCCATTATTAGAGTGATGACATTTGTTGGCCATGCTTCAGGGAAAAACACAAAGGGTTTTACCCAGAAGGAACAACTAGAGGTAATTGACTTTGTAGATAATGAAATAAAAATAGAATGAATTAGCTGAGTTATAACCCATCTTCTAATTGATTAGTTAAAGATAATTTTGTAATCAAGTCATGGTGGTGCATGCCTTTAATCTCAATGCTCAGAAGGCAAAGACAGGCATTCTCTGAGTTCAGGGCTAGCCTGATTTAAAAGCATGTTCCAGGCCAGCCATAGCTATGTAGCAAGATTGTCTCAAAAACAAAAACAAAATAAAACCAAACAAATAAACCCAAAACCCAGCAACAACAAAAAAGATAATTTTATAATTAATATGCAAGTAAAGATAAGTATGTTTTGAAAGTCAGATCATGTGTTTATATAGTTTTGGAGCATTTATTTATATAACCATTTAATTATTTTTGGTGTTTTGAGGTAGGAGTTTTTATATATATATATGAATGAGGCTGGCCTTGAACTGCTGATGCTCCTGTCTTTACTTCCCAAATGCTAGGATTTCAGATAATATCCATTCCATCCAGTCCATGTATGTCCCTGGAATGGTAGAGTTCTAGGAACAATGAAACATTTTAATTCTTTACAAAGATTTTTAAGTATATAGAGGGGAGTAGGGTTGTGCATATGTTCAAAACAGAAGCCAAAAGTGCATGTCAGATCTCATGGAGTTATAGGTGACTGGGACTTGTGAGTGCTAGGGACCAAACCTGGGTCTTCTTTAAGAACAGCAGATGCTTTTAGTTGCTGAATCGTTTCCCCAGCCCTTTTTATTACATTTAGTTAATTTTTGGGGAGGGGGCAGCATGTGTGTCATAGCATTCGTGTAGATGTTGGAGGACAAGTTGAGGATGTCAGTTCTCTCCATCTACTATCCTCCCAGAGATCACACTCAGGCTCTGTGGCTTGCTGGCAAGTGTTCATTTTTCAGACCCGAGACATTCTGTCTGATTTGCTTATTTGTTTAGAGACAGGGACTTACTTTGTAGCCCTGCCTTGCGTGCAACTCATGGATCCATTAGCCTCGTGCGTGCTGGGAATAAAGGTGAACATCACCATGTCGGCAATCAACAGTCTTAGTTTATATACACCTAACCATGACTTTAGTTCTGAAATATAAATAGGAGTGATTGCCTCAGGCTTTTTACCTGCCCACCTCTCCTTTCAGTGATGCTAAAAGTAAAATCTGGGCTTTCTTATAGGCTGGGAATCATAAAGCTATTAACAGGTTCACATGGCATCATAGTCATTATTAAAACAAAGGAGTTAGGACTGTTCTTTCCATTTTATCAGTACTGTTTTGACTTATTTTGTCATTTTACAACCCCTTCCCCTTTCAGTATCCTTAATGCTTTAAAATCTGATTTTACCTTTGTTAAAATGAGTAAGAAGATCTGTAAGGTCTGCGATTCTGTAATGTGATGTTTGAATTGTTTGTGTTTGAGGTGGTGAGACAGTTCCGTGATGGCGGGTATAACACGCTGGTTTCCACCTGTGTTGGTGAAGAAGGTTTGGATATAGGGGAAGTCGATCTTATAATATGCTTTGATGCCCAGAAGAGTCCAATCCGCCTCATACAGCGCATGGGCAGAACTGGCCGCCGACGGCAAGGCAGGATAGTTGTTATCCTCTCCGAGGGACGGGAAGAACGTGTAAGTGGATTGTGTAATCATGATTGACATTTGACAACTGCCAGGTTTTTAGCATTCAAAATCCAAACACTCTGAGTAAATGTGGCTTATTTTTCCCCATTTTTATTAGATTCTTAATGTCTTTGTCTGATTATAAGAGTTTTTGCTAAGATTTACTTTCCTGAATTCTACTCTGTTTCAGAAATACATTTTGTTACATCAACATAACTCAAAGGCACCTTCATTTCAACAACTAATATAGATTAATTGATTTTACTGTTTCCCTACACTTTTTGTTTTGTTTTGAGACAGGGTTTCTCTTCGTAATAGCTCTGGTTGTCTTAGAACTCACTCTGTAGACCAGGCTGGCCTCAAACTCACAGAGCTCCATCCGCCTCTGCCACCTGAGTGCTGGGATTGAAGGTGTGCGCCACCACCACATTAGAACAAATTCAGTGTGCAAATACAGTTTCACGTCACAGTCTCTCATCAGCTATGATAGCTTTTAGAAATTGATTTAAAATATTTTATTTACCCTTCAGTTCAACCTGAAAAATCAATTTCCTGCAATAGGACTGCCCATGTGATTATAATGTGTGTGATACACATGAGCTGATCCTAATGAATGTAATGTTTGTTTGTCAAGTTAAAGTGGGTCCACATTCTGACTGTATTACTTAGTCAAGCCACTTGGAATCTTTATTTAGGTGTGCGTTTTCTTATCTGTAAAATAGTAGTAATGACTTGCACTTAATGAGCGCTTCCTTTGTGCTGTGTGATGTTTCAGGTGTGCTAGATTAGCTGTATTATCTACTCTGGTCTGTGCCTGTAAACAGAGAGGTGCTTTTGTTGTTGGAAGCATTGAAGAAAGTGGAAATAGATGACGAGGCTGAAATAAAGGTGTCGTTTCCTCTCCCGTAAACACTTTCCCACTCACTAAGTGTAGCTGTATACTTCTACAGATGTTAGCCATCAGAAGCAATAAGCCAATAAAAAGAAACAGGCCCATGAAATTCTCACAGACATGTATGTGTATTTCCTTTTCGCAAATAGTTGTTAAGCTTATATAATAGTAGATTTTAAAATGGTTTTACGCGTCTGTTTTCCCGCTCAAGACCACAGGAACCCTATTCTCTACCACTTAAGTGAATTAAGAGTTTAATTTAATGTTTAAAGTGATCTTGAACATAGTAATTGCTATTATAGCTAAACAGTTATAAAAAAGTGAAAAGTGTATTTGTTTTGCAGACATACAACCAGAGCCAGTCCAACAAAAGAAGTATTTATAAAGCAATTTCAGGTAACAGGCAAGTGCTTCATCTTTACCAAGGAAGTCCACGAATGGTTCCTGAGAAAATCAATCCTGAGTTACACAAGATGTTCATCACACAAGGAGTCTATGAAGCAGAGAAGTCTCGGAGTGTGCCGCGGAAGCCACTGTCCTCAAGGCGCGGTAAATAAAGCTTTTGCACTTGACACTCTCATCCTCCCTGTCCTTAGCTTGCCCTGTTTCTGTTTCAAACTCTGGGTCTTTCCTTCCCGTTTGTTCAAAGTCAGGATTCCCGGGACAAGGGCTCCAGCAGCTCAGGCTCATTTCTGTTACTTCTCACAGAGTGCATCTTGGGATGAACAGGGTGTCACCTCAGTTGAACCCAGGTGCCCTCCCTGTGGCTTTGTTTCTGTCCTGGTCCTTTCCCTTCATCTGCTCCCGGTAGCCATCTTGCCCCTTACCCTGTTTACCTTGCTCACTGTGCATGGACACTCTCGGCAGGAATCTTGCCCTTAACACACTTGTTTGCAACAATGCCAACAGCATGACAAGTTAGTAGACGCTCTCCCGATTTTATCATGGCAACAGTTACGAGTCATTCCTTTTTAAGTAGTATCTAATCCCTTACTAGCTGTAGTATCATTCTTGTAGAAACACATATATGTGACAAAGAAAATAATAATAATAATAACTGTTTTCTAAAAGTCTTAGTGTGTATCAGTGCCTCTCCTCTCTCCTAGTGCGTTGTCATTTGAAGAATTCCTGGAAGATGTTGGCGCTACCTGAAAGGAGCAGAGCATTCCTTATCTTTTATTTTTATTTATTTATTTATTTATTTATTTTTAAAGAGACAGTGTTTCTCTGTGTAGCTCTGGCTGTCCTAGAACTTGCTCAGTAGACCAGACTGGCTTTGAACTCAGAGATCCACCTGCCACTGCCTCTCAAGTGCTGGGATTAAAGGTTTGTGCCACCACCACCAGGCATATCCCCTGTCTTGATACAGTATTTCTTCTTTGAAAAGCTCAGTGTATGTTCTAATGTTTTCAGTATTCTCTTAGGAAAGATAAGAGATTGCTGATGTGACAAGGGGAAGACACTGGTGATATGAAGTGACAGAAACCCAGTAGGGAAACTGAAACAATGTTACCAAGTCAGAATACACTTTAAGTTAGAGTGCCATGTGTGTTTTACAGTCCATGGCATGGCAGAGGGAGAAGGAAGTTCTTCCTTAGGTGTACACCCAGGCAGGCCCAGCCCTTCCTTACACATTCCCAAGATTAGGTAACTCACCATCATATAGGAAGATACCACTGGCGGCTGGCTACACAGCCTTTCATTATTCATCTGAGTGTATTGTATTTAGATGCCAGTCTAGACTACATGGCAAGTCTAGGTCACATTTAAGACTCTCTCAAAATCAAAGCAAAACTGATATAATGTTTGCTAGTGTTCATTTTTCTACCCCCATTCTGATTTTTCTAGTGTCTACGATTCAAATTATGTGACTATGTTCTACACAGTTTCTCATAAACTATCCTATATGTGCACTAGAATATAATTCAAGGTGTAGAGACCTGAAGTTCTAAGAAACTGAAACATTAGAGTTTCTTCCTCTTTATAAACTTGGAGAGGAAAGAGAGCCTGGAGAGATGGTTCAGTTGTTAAGAGTACTTACTGCTCTTCCAGGGGACCCATATGGTGACTCACAACTGTTTGTAGTTCTCTGTCATAAGGGAATCTGATGCCCTCTTCTGGCCTCCTCAGGAACTGCACACACATGTGGTGCATATATGCACATGTAGGCAAAAAATACCCATACACATAAAATAAAAATATCTTTAAAACTTAAAATAAGTCAGAGTTTCTTTAAGATTATTTAGCTCAAGCCCTTGATTTTACAGCTGGGGAAACATCATCAGAAAACTCACTTTTATATAACTTCCTACACAGTATTGAGGAATAGTGCTTACCACAGTCCCCAAGTTCCTACCTAGTTTAGCAACCTTTGAGTTTTTTTCTGCCTGAGTTGGGCTGGAATTCTGCTTCCCACTCTCTGTCTCCATTGTCTTTTTCTCCTCCTATCTGTCCCCTACTTAAACTTAAGCCTAAAATCCTTTTGGTCCTTAATGCTATTGGTTCTCCCTCCCTGAAGCTTCAGATAATTGTTTTAATATAACTGTGCTGGTGCTAGTTTTCATTTGTAAGTGAATCAAACTCAGTTTCACAACAGATTTTACTTAAGAGTGTCCAAGAAGCAAGGGCTGGGTCTCTTTTAGACCTAGCTCTATCCCACTAATGACACTGTGGCTAAGGCTCACTCTTAGATGAAAATGACCAAGAGGAGAGAGAAACTTAGATGACAGTAGTAGACTGGAGAAGTCAGGCACAATGCTTTGATGTGACCCATTCTAATTTTCAGAAACGGAGTCTTGGTTTGACAGACCCAGAAGCTAATTTTTACATAGAGCGCAGTTGGTACTGTGTATTTTGTGTTTGTCTTGCAGATCACTTTAAACCTCTTTGCAACCATTGTTTTGACTTCCAGGAATGAAAGCTACTAATTCAAGTAAAGATGGGCTCCTATCAGAAGAGGAATTTAACCTATGGGACAGACTCTATAGGTTAGGAGACAGTGACACCGTGAAAGGAGTGGCGTTGCCTGAGTCTCACTTCCCCTCTTTACAGGAGGACAGAGAGGTGAGTTGACGGCGTGCAGTGCTGATGTAATGGGTATGGCAGCAGTGACAGGCTTGTGGTCGGAATGTCAGTTCACTTAAAGTAATGATCAATTTCAAACCGTTAAGAACTGCTATTTTTCTCATTTGCTTTCATGTGACTGCTTTTTATGTAGGTTGTGCTTGGATTTCATGTCACTTGGTTATCACCATCCCGAAGTATAGCACAGGGTGCGTGACTATTTCCCTGTTGTGTCTTAGGAGTCTCAATATTCTTCTAGCATAAATTATATTGTCCTGTGGCCTTCGTGTATCCTGGTTTTATTTGTCTGTTCGAAATTTTAGTGAAGACTTTTAAGTTGGATGCTCTTGCCTCCATGAACAGACCGGGTAAGCTTAGTCACAGCTGAGAACTGACCCAGGTTGCACATACTGTGAGAAAGCTGGAAGATGCTCAGGGATTGTTTCCTCATCTGGCTATGCCATGTTTTCATCACTAGCAGGGAGAATGACAAGTGGCAGTAGGTAGGTAGAGTTGCGACTGGCTTATCAGGGACGTTATGGATGTCACCTCATATTGTGGGATCTGTGTGCAGCAAAATGGTGATTTCAAAACCAAACATGTTTTCTCAAATATTTGCTTTTAACATGTTTTATGGAATCAGGAATATGGTAAATCATAACTCAAAGGAGAGTTAATTTTAAATGTATTTAAAAGACCATCTTTATACATTATAAAATTATCTTCCTTTTTTTCCCTTGAATTTTAGTTGAGAGTGCCTATGTGGATTTAAATGATTTATGCTAAGCTTGTTATCTGCAACTAAGCATGTTTCTAAAATTGACTTGTGAAATCTCATATTTTTTTGTCATTTTGTGTGTGTGTGTGTGTGTATGTTTTTTAATCCTAATCAAGACTAAAGAGCCAACTACTGGAATTCGTCAATTGTCACTCTCTGAATGGAGTGTGTGGCAAGATCATCCGCTTCCTACACATCAAGTTGACCATTCAGATCGCTGCCACCATTTTATAAGCATTATACAAATGATAGAAGGAATGAGACATGAAGAGGTAGTGTTTTCTTATAGCTTTCACTCCTTTTCCCCTCTTCTCTCTTCTTCCCTCCTCTTCCTTTCCTCTTTCCCTTTCTCTCTCTGTCATTTTTGGAGACAGGCTCTTGCTACATAGCTTCAACTCCAGACTAATGGCTTCAGCCTTCTGAGCGCTGGGCTTCCAGGCATGTGCTGCCTGTAATCCTCCTGGCTCTGTGGCTTAGTGTCCTGATGAGGCTAGAAAACTAGAATGCATAACATCTATTTCCCCATTTCTTCTTCCTCCTCTTCCTACTCTTTTTTGTCCGCCTGTTTGTGTGTGGAGGGGTGAAGGGGTGTATACTGTGTGTGGAGGGGTGGGGAGGTCTCATGTACCCCAGGCTGCTTTGACTTCCCTATGTAGCCAAGGATGACCTAGAACTTCTGAAGCTGCCGCCTCTGCTCCCTAGTGCTGGGATTACAGGGATGCTGGCTATGGAGTCCAGGCATATTGTATGTTAGGTGAGCTCTCCACCAACTGCGCTACATTCCCAGTCCTTAAGCTTCATCATGAATGTGAAGTCATAGTATAAGAAACAGCAGTATTTATTATAATTAATTATAGATAGAGATTTTGTATGTGTGTGAAGGAACTGATTTTCTGCCTTAAGAGAAGTAGATTTCATTAAGTACAAGAGGAACATCTCTAAATACCATGTCACAATAGTCACTTACGTAAACTGTTTATAAAGCCACTTTAAGATTCTCGTGGCAGAAGCTAGAGTTGGCCCAGTGGTTAAGAGTTGAGAGCCTGAATTTGGTTCCCAACATTCTCATTTTGGTCACAGCTGCCTGTAGCTCCACCTCCTGGGGTTGTCATATCTCCTTATGGACTTACGGCATTGCACTCACACCCATACATACAATAAAGTAGTTTTTACAATTAAAAAAATGAAATGCTGGGTGCGCCTTTAATCCTAGCACTCAGGAGGGACAGGTGGATCTTTGGGTTTGAGGCCAGCCTGGTCTACAAAGGACAGCCAGGAATAGACAGACAGAGAAACTCTGTCTCGAAAAAAGTAAGTAAATAAATACATAAATAAATAAAAGAATAAGATTAAAAAAAAAAGATTCTTGTACTGGGATTTCTTAAAATGCTCTCTAGCATTTAGGTCTCTCTTGTGTCCTGATGGTTACTTAGGGAATCATTAATTTCTTTTTTGTGGAATGTTTTGTGTTTACCAAGTTGATCTTGAGCTCAGAGAGATCCACTTGCCTCCACTTCTCAAATGCTGATACTGAAGGCATGCACTGCCATGACCCAGCCGTTGTTGGTATCATTTATTTCTTGAACAGTGTTTTGTTTTGTGAGTCAGTACTGGGAATTGAACTTAGGGCCGTGTGTATGCAGAATAAACACTTTATCACTGAGCCACAGCCTAGAGCTTGGATAATTTCTTTTTCATTTTCTGGCAGGAGTAAAATAGTGAATCACTTATGAGTATGACATCTCTCATGAATACCTTCTTCATAGGACCGTTGCTGTAAAATGACATAAGGCATTTAAGCAGTAATTGCCACAAAATTAGTGCTTAATACTTGTAGCTGCTTTTATGGGGGGGGTGACCATGCATACTTTCAAATTAAGAATTTAGTTATGGATCTCAGCAAGTCATGTTCCATCTAATTAACACATTTCCTGAATGACTTCTGTGTCCTATGCTGGCTTCTAGGCCCTATGACCACAACTGTAGAGAAACTGAAGGAAATGTTATCTGTCAGGGACTATAGCTACTAGCAGGAGACAGACGCTGCTGACCGAAGCAGTATTTTATTATTCAGAAATGTGGAGAGGTGGGTGGTCTAGTTTATGAGCAACAGAGGAATTATGACTGAAGAAGTATTTTTCAGTTTTAGCTGATGACAGAGAAGTAAGACAGATTCACCACAAAAGTTGGAAATTTTAAAAAAAGGTTGAGAATTTTGCTTGAAAATAGAACTACACCCAAAGCTGTACCCTACCTTTGTTTTAGGGGCCGAGAAAGTGTTTTTGCCAGGTGGGAGTACATGCCTATAACCCCAGGACCTACAAGGCCAGACCCAGTCTCAGAAAGCAAAACAAGCAAACAAGGCTGCTCTTGGTTTGATATTGAGAATCTAAGTTTATTATATGTATGTATTTTTAGGAAACTGAATTTTTAAGTGAATGTTAGGTTGAAGTTGGTCTTTGTAGGAAGAACCTTCATGGTGGTTCTGTGTCTTGACTGAGATTAAAATATTAATAAATGATTTCATAGTGATGCCATTTTGATTTTCTTTCTTGATTTCTTAGAATTTGGAGGATTTAAAACAAAGTCAGTGAAGTGACATCGTTTTTCAGATTTTTTTTTCTTTGAGATAGGGTTTCTCTGCAGCTTTGGAAGCTGTCTTGGATCTAGTTCAGTAGACCAGGCTGGCCTTGAACTCAAAAAGCTCCACCTGTCTCTGCCTCCTGAGTGTTGGGATTAAAGGTGTGTGCCATCACTGTCTGGCTAGAAAAATATTTTAATATAGAGTGAAGCTCATTTCTTATAATTGGCTTATTTTGTTTACTGTGACTTTCCTGTTTCTTATTTTTTAGGATGAATGTAGCTATGAACTAAAAATTAAGCCTTTTCTACACATGGAAGATGTCAGCTCAACATCAACATATACTACTCCTAGGGATGCATATAATAATCTAGCCAGTGTCACTGCTGTTACTAAATCTTCCTTTAGACCAAGTGTAGATGAAGGCAGTTCCTTCTCGGTGATACTATCTGATGCAGAGGGTGCCAAGACTGTTAGGGAAACTCCTCCCAAGAGTACTAAGATGACTTCTCTGCGGGACAGAACTTCTAGAGAGACGGGGAAAGACCTGACAAGTGAAGAAAGCGATGACGATGCCGCTTCTTCAGACACTGGTAGACATCCCCCTGCAGAAGCTGTTCCCCAGGTAGATCCATCGAGCGACGAAAGGGTGGCAGGTACAGGTGGAATCTCAGCCGTGCCTACTGTTAGTGACGATAATAGCCACCTTGGGCCATTACTAATGGAGTGCCAGGCCACAGGTAAATCTAGCTCATTTGCCAGGTATTCCTTAGATTCCGGTTATAGCAGTTTCAGTGATGAGAAATCTCTTTTGTCAAATTTGTTTCTTCCATTGGAAGAAGAGCTTCATACAGACGAAGAGGCCCAACCGTTTTTTAATTGTCATCTGGTGACAGAAGAGGTATGCGCGCATGTGGAGAGATTTCTGTCCTCTTCTCCTCCATCTCTCAGTGGACTCTCAGACATAGAGTATGAAGTCACCCAGGGTTTTGAACTTGACAATACATCCTGCTCACCCAGCTCAGAGTGTGAACACAGTCATAAACCTGCTTCTGTCATGTCACACTCGGCTGTGAATTCTCAACACAGTGTAGAACTGAGTTCAATTGAGCATATTAATCATCCTTCTGAAAAACATTGTCTCTTTGACATAGTTAATGACAAGATTTCTGATCAGCCCTCCTGTGACTCTGATAGTAAAATTAAAAATAAAAGCTTATTATCTCACAGTTACGCTCAGATACAAGTAAACCTGGCAAAGGATTTGGTTGACAAAAATAGCCATGATGATGGTGATAGTGACACCCCAGTATTCACCAATGAGGGTGAGAGCTTACTATTATTTGAAGATAGTATTGAAGCGGTAAATGATACGGGCCTTTCTCCCTCCAAAAGTAATAGTCGGCTCCAGTGTGTATCAGATAAAACGCTTCCAAGTGAAATGGTGCCAGTCTCTAACTTCTTAATTTCTGATGAGCTTTTGTTAGATGATGATTCAGAACCCGCAGATCAAATCGCCTGTGATACCAAGAGTTGGCAATCTCATAAAGGTTTGAAAGATGAACATGAGGAACTGAAGAGTGAGGGACATACCTTTGATTGCTCTGGGGATTTGTTTTCCATTACCTTCGACCTGGGATTTTGTAGTTCAGGTTCTGATGATGAAATCACAGGACAAGCCTCAGGTAGGAGTAGCACACAGGTAGCAGAGTGTCTCCCTGGAATGCATTCTGGTAACAAGGAGATAGAGGCTGCCAGTGATGCCGCAGATCCGCCAGGGGGAGCCATATCCCCAATCCTGACAGAAAACGCACAGTGTTGGCACTCTGCAGAGAATAAAGAACCTGCATCTCCTCACTTTGCCCCATGCTTGCCAGTGAAGGCGAGAGTTATGAGTACGCCGCTCTCTAAAGCAAATATGTTGAGCAGGCCTTCTAAGACAGGAGCAGGTGTGCTTAAGCCACCAGATTCTACCGGGAAGAAGGCCAATGTACAGAGTTTCCTGAATCCAAGATTTGAGGATTTAGCAGAAGAACCCCAAAGCAATGATCAGATCTTTCTACATCAGTCCCGTCAACACACTGAAGGTAAGAGTATGATTTTCTGGAAAACATTCCAGAAATTATATGCATACATACATATATATATAATATACACTTGTATATACAATTGGATAATTATGTGTATAGTCTTTCTTAAGCTGACACTGATTGGGAGACTTGAATTTGTGTGCCACCAGGAATGCTGTATGCTCTTTTCTGTCAAATGCTGTCAAATGTACAAAGAAGTGTAAAAATTCGGCACAATTAACACAAACAGTGACATGAGACATTTAGAAAATGACAGTAAAAATGCAGCATGCAGCAACAACTAGCAAATAATAAGACAGTGGCTATTGGCTGGGCAGTGGTGGCTCACGCCTGGGGAGGCAGAGGCAGGCAGATCAATGTGAGTTTGAGGCCAGCCTGATCTACAAAGCTACATAGAGAAACCTTGTCTTGAGTGTCTCCCCCTTTTCCCCCTCCCTCACCCCCAGAAAAAAGGAAAAAAAAAAAAGACAGTGACTGTCTAAGAAGTTTAGAAGGCAGAGTGAAAAGATATTGACTTAGATTAGATTGGAAAGTATTCATGGGTATTGTCAGTTTTCAGCTTGGCTCCTTGGGAATATAATTTAGATGTTGAAAATAATAAAGACAATAAGATCAGAAGAAATGTCTGGATTCTGTGGTCTAATGTTACAGAAAAACTAGAAATATGAGGATAAGTATTAGGTATTAAATAACTTAGGCTGGAGCTAGTTATGGTGGTGTATGCCTTTCATCATAGCCCTGTGGAAACACAGGCAGATGGATCTCTGAGTTTGAGGGTGGCCTAGTCTACATAATGACTTACAGGTCAGCCAGGGCTATATACTGAGGCCCTCTCTCCAATTGAAAAACAAAACAAAATCACTTAAGATGAGTGTACTTCACAGTCCCATCATCCAGGAGACTGAGGTGGAAGATTTGTGAGTTTGAGACTAGCCTGGTTTGCATAGCTGATGAGATCTGTGATTTAGTGTCGTTTAATCCCAGTGGCACTTTCAACTATAATTTACTGATAGTCCGTCTTTTTGGATTGTTTATGATTTTCACCCTGTGGGTACAAAAACAGGAGCAGGTGGAAGATGACATGAATTTCCTCTAAATCTTGTTTTTATGTTATTCAAGTTAAGAACATGTTTGAAGGAACGAAGTAAGTTCTAAAAATATATTTGATGTTCATTGTTTTGTTTTGGGAACAGGGTCTTACTATGTAGCTCAGGGTAATATTAAATTTGGGTTCCTCCTGATTTTATCTACCTGTCAAATGCTGGGACTGCTGGCTGCCACAGCAGTGAGGTATCATTTAACTTTTAAAGCATAGCTCAGGAAAGGCTCTGATGTATCTCCTCACTAGTTACATTGTTGCTCTGAGCTTTCAGTTCTGTAATAACATCTTCATTGCTTCTCAGTGGTGGTTGCCATCATTTTTCCAGTTTTGTATCAGATCTAAATTAAAACTTCTCCTTGCCTTGTACTTAACTATTACTTATATGCAGTATGATGAACAGCGTGTGGATAAAAGAATTGATAAGGGAGTCTGTAGCTAGTACTTTTTGCTTCACCTAATTAAAAGCAGATTTAGCATTATTTACCATGCTGTGTGTTTGGTGGTGGTGGTGGGAGTCCTTCAAACCCCACTGAGGCAATTGAAAAGGAAGCTTTCTGAAATGGTTATTGCTATAGCTAAACAAATACTTAACTCTGCCTTCATTACAACATAATGAAAGAGCCAGGCTCACACTTTTAATTCCAGCACCGAGGAGGCAGAGGTACGTACGTGAGTTCAAATCCAGCCTGGTCTACAGAGAGAGTTCCAGGACAGCCAGGGCTATTACACAGAGAAACTCTATCTTAAAAAACAAAATGCAGTGTTCAGAGTCTTGCTCCATTTTAGTAAGTCGGCAAATCAGCAGCTTCTGAGCTGAGTGTATTAGTCAGAATTCCCTTGGAGCTGGGCTCATCTGAAAGCTCTTCTGAAGCCTGAGGACACTGCTTCTGAGAGGCTGCTTTAGGGGGTGTTGGCCATGAGTGCACAGGCATCATTCACCCACTCCTACCCTGCCAGTGAAAAGGTCTTAGGTGAAAAGGATTAGGTCTCAGGGCCTGTGACTGTTCTCCATGTTTCCTGGTTCTCTCATTGTATGTTGACCCTGTGAGGTTTCTGAGCCTGATTCCTCTTGCTTGAAATCTTGGGGATCCAGGACTAGGGATGTAGTTAAGTGACAGTCTGTGTAACTGAGCTATAGGTTCATCCCCAGCACTGCAAATATACACATATAGCAACCTGAGCATACAAAGGCCTCAGTCATTACTGTCAACTTTCTATCCCGCCTGTGCAGATCTTGTCTGCTGGACTTGGGATCTGAGGACCTGAAAGAATGGGGCAGAGTCCAGTCTAATGCTGTAGACAACCTCACTTTACTTCAGTTACACTGTACATTTGTACACCAATGAAACAAAGACAACAATGCTCCAAGGACAATTGTTTGAGTTCAGAAAAGCATGATCATGAAAACATGTAAATAAATGTCAGTACGCATAGACTAAATATTAACAGAACAGCCCATCCACAGAACTTTCTCAGGACAGACCAATTTAAACACAATTGCCTGCCATGTACTGTACAATAATTATATCTGGCAAAGCACAAAACCAAGGCAAAAGACCATATCCAGAGTCAGGATACACTGACCAGATTGGGTTCTGGCATCCAAGAATAAACGTGTCTTATGAATTGAATGTAGATGTTTGCCACAGGAGGCGTGAACTCACATCCAAGCATAATCAGTGAACAAAATGGATCTACAGTAAAAGACCCTCTGCCTTTTTTCCTTGAAGTGTCTCTCACAGTTTCCCAAGGCATTGATCACCATGTATCATTCTGTGTTTGTGTTCAGACTTGTGACTAGGTGCATCTCTTGTAATAAAACCATTAGGAATCTTAAATGTTCAGGAACGGATTTCTAGTGGATCTTGGAGGTTGTTCCATCACTCACTGCCCCTGCCCACAGATCTTTTGAATGAAAGCCCTTCTCTACTTTGGCATTCTGCTGAGACACCGCAAGACAATTCTGTAAGCCCCATAGCAGGCCTGCTGTCTGCGAGGGGCCTTTGAGGGCCATCCATTAAAAACAGGAGGTGCCTTTTATCTGTCTTCTAGGTGTGCCACCTTCATGGTGTGCCACCTCTGACCTTCTTGAGGTCTTCCCCAAGCATTTGCTGTCACACTTTCAGCTTCATGTTTTCCTGGCTGGCTTCTGGATTTGGTGTTTGAATGTAACATTTCTTAATTTTAGGGGTTTTTGTTTGTTTGTTTTTGTTTTGCGTTTGTTTGTTTGTTTCATCTAGAGAAGCTGAGAATTTTTAAAACCTGTTAAGTTCCAACAGCTACGTGTTTAAAAGGAGTATGTGTCTCTTTTGTTTTGCTGTCACAGCAAGAACCAGCTACTGATACCTTACACATCTTATGTATGAGATCTTATCTGTCTTGGGGACAATTCTTTCCTACTTTGATTTTTACCATGTTAAACTTTCTTGACATGATTGCAAAGGATTTCCTTTGCTCTTCTAGAAAGATTTCTGTTCAGTTTTTACCAATAATCCCCCCTAAGGCCATCAATCTTCTCTATAAACAATTCCTAAGCCTTTGAAAAACCACAGAAGTCCCTGGGTTCTACCCATGGTCTAGTTTCAAAGCTACTTTATTAATGTAGATTTTTGTAATGGTAGTCTCTCCTTTCTAGAAGTCAAGATACACGTGATCTATGTGGTGCTGTATAATGAACTAGTCCCAAACCTTGGTGACTTAGAGCATAACGTTATTTGAGTGAGTCCGGAATCCAGGTGTGGCCAGGTGGGCCTGGCTCAGGGAATTGAGGTTGCTATCAAGACTTTGGCCAGGGCTTTGTTTTAGTTCTCTGAAATAGTGACTAGGATTGGAAGATTTGCTTTTCATGTGTGCTGAGTGTACACAGATAGCAGATTTGTACTCTGGTGCATGTACATGAAGCCAGAGGAGGATGTCATGTGTCTTCCTCTGTTACTCGCTACCTTGGTTTTTGAGACAAGTGCTCACTGAACTGTTTTAGCTAGCTATGCTTCCTTGAGCAGGCTTGGTGGGGGACTTGGCTTTCTTGCTTGTAACCTCTTCATAGGGCTGCTTGGTAGTTTAGAGTAGTTGTGAATGGCTGTGGTACCATCTACTCGGATGGCTGGGGTGAAAGTGTGCTTGAACCTATGCAATCAAGAATCAGCCTGGACACCGTGGGATAAAAAAAAACATTAACATCTGGTTTCTCCCAGCCCAAATCATCAAAGAGAAAGCAATGCTCCAATGCCTTGTGTAACTTTGACTTATAAATAACCCACATTCCCTTCTAATATATTCTTTTTCAAATTTATTTAAATGTTTGTCTTTTCTACTCTTCAATTGCTATGAAGACCTGCCAAGGCAACTTACAGGAAAACAAGTTTATGGAGCTTACAGTTTAGACAGTTGAGTCCACGACCATCGTGGTGTGGAGCATGGCAGTGGGCAAGCAGGCATGTTGCTGGAGAGGGTTGCTGGAAGTTCTATAGCTGGAGCATCAGGCAGGAAGACTAAGAGACTAGGATAAACACATGCGTATGTTAAAAGGTTCCAGAAGAACCTTGCTGGGCAAACAGAACCCATGAGACGGCTCAGTGAATAAAGGCTCTTCAGATCAAGCATTATGACCTGAGGTTATCCCAGGAACCCACATGGGAAAAGGAGAGGTTAGACTCCCACAGGTTATCCTCTGATCTCCACATGTGTGCTGTAGCATGTGACTGTCCCTCTCACACACTGGAAATGTTTTTTAACAATGAACATGAACTAATAAATTATATTTGCCTTTTTTCTCTTTGCATTTTTAAATTTTTGAGCCTGATTTAAATATGTCTTTAGAGATTTGTTTTTATTTGCCTGCATGAATAGAGGTGTCCCGCATGCATAGAGTGCCTTTGTAGGTCAGAAGAGGGCGTTGCATATCCTATATTAGAGTTGCAGACACTTGTAAGTGCCATTCGGGTGCTGGGAACTTAACCCTGGTCCTCTGCAGAAGCAGCCAGTGCTCTTTTTTGTTGTTTGTTTGTTTCCCTGAGAAAAGGTTTCTCTATACAATAGTCCTTAACAGTCCTGGAACTGGCTCTGTAGACCAGGCTGGCCTTGAACTCCCAGAAATCCAGCTGCCTCTCCCTCCCGAGTCCTGGGATTAAAGATTTGCACCACCATGAAGCCACTTCTGAGCTATCTCACCAGCCCTTTAAATATGTATTTATTAGCAAACTAGTGTCTTTTATTGTCTGTTTTTTTTTTTTTTTTTTTTTTAAGGCTTTAAAAGTCTTTACTTTCTTAAAATTTATGTGGATATGTGGACGACTTTGTGACCATGTGTCACATGTCTGGGTATTTCTTTTTCTTTTTTTTTTTTTTTTTAAATTAATTAATTAATTAATTAATTTGGTTTTTTGAGGCAGGGTTTCTCTGTGGCTTTGGAGGATATCCTGGAACTCGCTTTGTAGACCCGGCTGGCCTTGAACTCACAGAGATCCACCTGCCTCTGCCTCTGCCTCCCAAGTGCTGTGATTAAAGGCATGTGCTACCACTGCCTGGCCTCTGGGTAGTCTTGAAGACCCAGATTTTAGAGGGTCTGGGAGCTGCTTGACATGGACACAGAGAAATGGACTTGGGACTTCTGGTTGAGCAGCGAGTGCCTTTGCCCTCTCAACTATCTTTTCAGCCTCTCAGTGTGTTACAGGACTGTGTCTATATCATAATTATGTTGGCCAAACTTCTGAATATATTTTTGTTTGTTTTGTTGAGACAGGGTCTCACTATGTAGCCCCTGCTGACCTTAAACTTACTTATGCAACCAGGCTGATCTCAAACTCACAGACATCTGAATGCCTCTGCCTCCCAAGTGCTGAGATTAAAGGTGTGTGCTGCATGCTTGGCCTGATGACCTTTTACAAAAGTGAATGATGAGATTGTCATTAAGAAATGTAGGACATTTTATTGTAGTCATCGATAAAATGGTTTCTGATTGACAAGATTCACTTTTCAATTCATTATAGTTGAACACTTAAGTAGTGAAAGTGAAGATGATGTTTTCCTGAGAAGAACTAAAAAACCAAAAGGAAATGTCCTGAAGTCCCCCGAGGTAAGTCATTCATTTGTCACAGTGATGGAATCAGGTGAAGGCCATGCTCTCCCCTGTCAGACTGTGTCACAGTTTAATTAAACTGTTTATCTGTTCTATCTAGGATCAGAAAAACAGTGACATCGATTCCCCTATTTATGCTGTAAAAAAGTCCAGGGTTCTTAGGGTAAGTAAATTCCTGGTAGTGTATAATTCCTAAATTCTTTTTATAAAACAGTCTGCTTTAGTGTGTATGTGTGTGCGCGCACACATGCATGCCAGCAGCGGGGAAGCAAGAACGGGGCATCAGATGCTCTGGATCTACCTAAACTTATATCAGTTTCTAGTCACCCAACTTGGGTGCTGGGAACCAAACTTGGGTCCTCTAGAAGAGCAGTGTCTGTTCTTCAGCCACAATACCTAAGTTCTTTTATGATAAGTAATATAAGAAAAATGTGCACAGAAAAATAATAGTATATTTGATACATAACAGCTAAAAATATAAAATAACTTAGGTGATTAGACTTAATTTTTCTGCTAAAGGATTTATTATGAACTTCCCTAATGATAACAAGTAAACAATACAGAAACAGAAATAATAAAGAAAGTAGGTCAGTGAGGTGTAATTTTTGAAGCTGAGATAAGAGTAAAACAGCGTTTAGCTTAACTGCTGGGAGTTTTAGTAAGCTTCTTGGGAGAGGATGAAATATTCGTCACAGTTGACAAAAGGGGGTGGCGGGCAAAGAGAATGTGCTTCAACAGCCTGAACAGCTGCCCGCAGAGGAAATTGCATCTCTGCCCTATGAGATTTTGAACTGGAGAATTTGTCCTGCCTGTCCTGTAAGCACTTCATGTTTAGAATAGTTTCTTTAACTTTCATTGTGTTTTACTATAGTAGCACATACCTACAGGTAATACTTCATAGATCTTGTGTCTAATGTAGGATCGTTTGGACAAAGTTAATTAAAAATTCAGCCAATCCATATTAACCCTGTATATTCATCCTCACCACACAATTACTTTAATATTGCCCTGTACCCAAAATGACTAGTGGCTTATAAAAAGTGAATTAAATTCTGACAAAGCTGATTGTTGTGCTCTATTCTATACAAATTATTCCTGTCAAATTATTACTGGGTTCATATTGTGTAAGAGCAGTGGTGATTGTAGGTCTCAATTAACATTCCTTACTGCTATATTACTTTCTGTTTTGTTTTTCTTTTTTGAGGCAGGGTTTCTCTGTAACCATATTACTTTCTGGATTTCTGTATGTTTGGATGGACTTGGGAAATCCTGAAAAATCTAAAGAAAACACTGCAGGTTTTCATCAGATAGATTTGATGTAATACTAAGTTGAGTGAACACATACACTAATACGACTGTTACCTGATTTGACATTTGTGGGTTTAACTAGGTTTTCTGATGTAAGTGTTGTGTTAACTTTTTATAGTCAGAATCATCATCTAGTGATGAAAGTGAGAATTCTCACACACTGGAAGACTTCAAGAATCATGACAAGAAAGCCAGAAAAGGCTCCAAAGTCCGAAAGAAACAGAATTATGTAAAGGTAATCTTTCCTTAGTCTCTTTAAATGTATATAGTATTTATTACATGCTCACAAATACATGTGTATTATTATACAGGTATATACTTATATACATTAAATAGAGGTAGATAGGTAGATAGACAGACAGATAAAGATGCTATGCACCGTGTATGTGCCTGGTACCTACACAGGCCAGAAGAGCCTTTTGAATCCCATGGAGATGGAGTTACAGATGGCTGTGATCCACCATGTGGGTGCTGGGAACTAAACTTGTGTTCTCTGAAAAGCAGACCGTGCTCTTAAGTGCTGAGCCATGTCTCTAGTGCCTCAAAACAATTTTTAATTAAGTATTTTTCCACACTTACCTGGCAGGGGAGGTACCATGATCATAAAGGTGGTTTTCCCAGGGCTAGGCTTATCCATTGCACTCCAGATGTGCTGACCCCTGCGATTTCCCCAAATGCGGGAAACTCGACTGCATAGTTTGTGGTAGTGGGGGACTGCGTTCGTACTCTCCCCTAACAAAAGAGAGAGAAAGAAAAAAAAAGTATTTTCCCACCTATTTTGTATCTTTTTCCTGGAATTAAAAATCTCACAGTGTATTGCTTTTTGGGTGTGTGTGTGTGTGTGTGTGTGTGTGTGTGTGTATGTGTGTGTGTTCTGGCTTTCTCTTGTTAGCAGTGTATTATTTTGAATGATTAAATGAAGAATTTGAAATATATTGAGAATTTATTGTTCAAATTGAAGAAAATGTAGAGACAGTTCTGAGTTTTAGGAAATTTGCTTTTACAAAGAAAATGTAAGAATCCATTGTATCACTTGCTTTGTGTGTGAGGTGGGGTCAGCACGTTCAAGCCACTGCAGGAAACTGGAGTCAGAGCACAGACTACAGGGGTCGGTTCTACCCTCCCATCGTGTGGGTCCCAGGGACGGGGTGCAGGTGTCAATCTTTCCCTGATGAACTTTCTCACTGACCAGTCCTGGTTTTCCCTCATCTTTCTTAGCACCTTTCCCTCCAGTTAGCACTCGATTGATATTCTTTATTTCCATGACAGAGCTTAACTTTTGGAATCTCTGTAGGTGGTGGTCTCTTGGAAACATCCACTAAGCCAACTGGTATCTTAGATGCTGTTTTACCTAAAATTATAAATATATAAATTATAAAATTATCTTTTCTTTTTTTTTTTTTTTTTTTTTTTTTTAGTTTTAAATTTTACTTTGGATTTTTGCTCTTGAAATCTTTGACTTCCTTAAGGGTTACTTCCTTAAAAAAGCTACTTCCTTAAGAGCTTGTGTAAGGTGATAGACATGTCATGATCTCAATAGTACACATTGTGCACATGTATTGAAATGTTGCACTGTACCCCGTAAATATGTACAATTACATGCCAGGTCAATTTTGAAACAAAAACTTAAAAATATAATTTCCAGAACAAAAACTGTGAGAAAAAATTATTTTCACTTTCTGGGGTGTCTTTCTGTTTCTTGTTTCTTCATAGAATATAGCTCGGATGTTTCTAGATGATGAGGCAGAGATTTCTGAAGAGGATGTAGGGTGTGTCTCATCAGATGAAGATGATGGGTCAGAAAACGAGCAGGATTCATCACTTCTCAACTTTGTAAATGACCAGACCCAGCTTTCACAGGCTTTGAATGGTAAATGCTGTCATGATACTTTGTAATTATTTCCAGTATGTCTAATGTCATATTTAAATATGGTCCCTTTATTAAGAGAAATCTGGGGGCTGGAGAGATGGCTCGGCCATTAAGAGCACGGACTGTTCTTCAGAGATCCCAAGTTCAGTTCCCAGCACCCATATGGCAGCTCACAACTGTCTGTAACTCTAGTTCAAGGGGATCTGATACCTTTACCCCAGTGCCCATAAAATAAAGGTTAAATAAATTATTTTAAAAAGAAGAAACAAAGTTGGCTTTATAGGGATTAAATTCAGTATATACAAAACCTTTTTTTTTTTTTCCATTTCCATTTAAATTCTGCAATACTTGCTTTTAGGCTTCTTATTTACCTAGGCAGCTCAAACATCAGATGTTCATTTAACTAGTGTTCGGTGCCTTCCTTTTGCTGTTAATATAAAGCAGCCAAGAATGAGATGCTTGAGAATACAAAAGACCTTAAAATCTTCATATGATGCTTGCTTTCAAATGGAAGAAAATAGACAATGTATATAACAATTAAAATGTGCAGAATAATATATGTTAAACATCTACAGAGAAGTAAGTAAATGTGGGGAGGGGAACTTGAACTTGCTAAGGTTGAACACAGGCAACTTACAGTTATAGTTTAGTTGTTTTGAAAGTAGGCCTTGCTGTGTAGCTCACTCTGACATAGAATCTATAAGCCTTTTTCCTGAGCCTGTTGATTGCTGTAACGATAAGAGTACATTACCATGCCAGGTGATAAAGTTGCCATTGTGAGGGGTATGCCTCATTGAGAATGTGACATTTGATCGATGACTTGGGAGAAAGCCATTCACAATGTGGATGAATCAAACCAATTGAGAAAAACACTCCTTACTCAATTTATCAGATAAGGGAGATCTGCTTTCAGAAAATAATGTGGTCCAGTAGTGTTAGAGCATGCCGGGTACATTCAGAGCCAATTCAGATCGGCTACCACTGAAGTGAGAGATGTTCTGATTGGCTCATCAATATTCTGGCCTTTCAGAGGTCAGGTTTTGTCATTTTTCTGTTTTTCTGCGGACTTTGATGTATTTTAAAGCTGCAAAGTTTCCCGAGGACCATGAGTTTAAAGCAAAGAACCTTATTGATGGACAAACTTCCATATTATAACCCTGGATACAGTCTCCAGAATTAGGTGTAGTGCTCTCAGTAGTCAGTACTGGATGAAGCTGTTACAGATCTTGGTAAAAGTCAATAATACCAGCAATTGAAAGGCCCTTAGGCATCAGTGCTCCTAGACTTCTTGAGGATTAGCATGTTTGGAGGGAATCAGGAAGCAGAGAGCAGTTAGGTCACTGTCTGCCTGGCTCAATCTCTTAAATAGGAGAGCTGCTGCCACCATACAAAGGGTAGTGGTGGCTCCTATGGGAATAGCATTGAGATGGGAGAATGATTAGATTCTGGGCAGCTAGAGATGACAGGGTTCTCAGTGTGCAGTCCAAAGAGTGGAGGGGCGGAGTTCTGCTACACAATCAACAAGATGGAAATCTCTACTTAACACACAGCACCTGTGAAAGGAGAGATTTTATTTCAAAGCTGTTTTTAAAGTACAGAGAAGCCAGGCAGTGGTGGCACACCACTTTAATCCCAGCACTTGGAAGGCAGAGGCAGGAGGATCTCTGTGTGTCTAAGGCCAGCCTGGTCTACAGAGTGAGTTTCAGGACAGCCTCCAAAGCAACACAGAGAAACCCTGACTCTAAAACAAAAACAAAAAAATGATAGTCTAAAAGTTACAGATGAACCTTGTATTCTTTGTTAGTGTTTTGCAGTAGGATTTTCACTATGTAGCCCAGGCAGGGTTCATAGTTGCTATGTACCCAAAGTGACATATGTAACCAGGGTCTCTCCTTCCCCAGTTTCTGGAGTTCGGAGATACATTTGAGTTTGGATGAGATCTATACATACAATCCTCCCCTCCCCCTTGTGATTGTGTGTGTGTGTGTGTGTGTGTGTTTGTGTGTGTGTGAGTGTGAGTGTGTGTGTGTGTGTGTGTCTTCTCCATTAACCTTTTCTTAATGTTGAGGCATACAAACTTGGAGTGGTCAAAGTTAAATGAAAATTTTATTCTTCTCTGTACACAGATTCCGAAATGAGAGCTGTTTACATGAAATCTGTACATAGTCCACTGATGAGCACTAAGTACAAAATGGTCCATAAGAAACATAGCAACATGAACATTTTCTCACAGGTACTTAAGCTTCCATTCTGTTTTTAAACTTATGAAGTCAGAGTTGGCTTGGATAATTGTACTGTGAAAATTTTCCTAACTGTGAGAATTAGTGTAAAGGAAATGAATAGAATTTAATTATTTTAAAATGTTCCATTTTTCATAAAAATGTTTCTAAAAACATGTTTCTAAAAATTTTAATTCTTTGTTTGTTGGTGTTTTTCCATAGGATTTCACTGTGTAGCCAAACATGCTATGTACCTAAGGTGCCAAATATGACTAGAGATTCTCCTGCCTCCCCCTCTGGGGAACTGGGATGCTATTGTTTTGGATGAGATGGTGCTGTGTTGCCCATGCTGATTCTATGTACTTACTCACTGATTGCAGCGCTCCCGCACAACTAGACAAGTGCTGTACCTAAGCCAGGGGTTCTCAGCCTTCCTCATGCTGCACCCCTTTAATTTGTCATGTTGTGGTGACCCCCAACCATAATTTACTTTTGTTGCTTCTTCAGAGCTGGAATTTTGATACTATTATGAATTATAAGTATTTTTTGAAGATAAAGTTTGCCAGAGGGATCATGACTACTGCTCTAAGTTCTTACCCACACACATTCATTGCTTTTGAACTCAGTCTTTCTTCCATGTGGCTAGGATTATAAGTACACACCATGGTGCATGGCTAGGATAGCTTTCCTTTAAGGTAGTATTTATGGTAATATTCTCTCTATCCATAAATTGCGATGTTCAGCGTAATAAAACCTCCATACTTAATGTTGTGCTTATTCTGTAGCCCTTTGCCATAAGCTTTCCATATTTACTTTTCTGGCTGCCTGCAGTTGACTGTAAATTTCTAGAGGGAAAAATGTTGTTTCTTTTTCTTTTGTAATTTTTCGAGAAAATTAGCCTTAGCTGTTCTGGATCTCGCTCTGCAGACCAGCTCTGCCTGCTTCTGCCTTCTGAGTGCTAGGGTTAAAGGTGTGTACCACAACTGCCTCGCTCTTTTTTAAAAATCTCACAGTCCTCATTTTTCCCCATAATGAAGGTACTAAGTACATGTTCATGAAATGGAATAAACATTAGTGCCTCAAAGAATGTAAATTCAAACTAGCTGTAAGATAAATATTTCTGTCTATGTTTACTATAGATTCCTGAGCAAGATGAAGACTATTTGGAGGACAGTTTTTGTGTTGATGAAGAGGAGTCTTGTAAAAGCCAATCGTGTGAAGAAGAAATTTGTGTTGATTTTAACTTAACAAAAGATTCCTTTACAGATGAGAATGTAAGGTATAAAACCCGATATGCAGTAAAGCTAAAACAAATGAGCATGAGGCAAAACTGTCGGCAGTCAAGAAAGAAACTGTCTAGAATTATCTTACCAGATGATGATTCGGATGAGGAGGAAAACAGTGCAGATGACAGAGAGGACTCCAGTACCCATGGCAACACTGCTGACCAGCACATACAGCAGGGCCAGCAGTGCGATTCAGGGCTTCCTGGGTCTTCAGCTCAGCCCACGATCGTTTCTGATTCAACAGCGAATCAGAAACCCGCACAGAGACCACAGGTGCTACAGAATATAATGGATGCCCTTCCAGAAGTCGTGAGCCTCAAGGCTCAGAACCATAGTACAATCACATCTACTTCATCTTCATGTACGAAGGCATGTGGGAAGCGTCTGGTTGAGGTGAAGGTATGTATGAAAATGAAGAAAAGGGCCATCATATTTATTTAAAAGAGTTGTTGCGGGGGAGGGGGTGGTGTGTGTGTGTGTGTGTGTGTGTGTGTGTGTGTGTGTGTGTGTGTGTGTGTGTTTTATACTAAATAACTAAATCAAAGAAAACACTGGTGCTTTGTTTTGTTGTTGTTTTGAAACAGGGTCTCCTGTAGCCCAGATCAGTCTCAAACTTGAACCTAGGGTTGCCTGGCTGCCAGCCTCTCTCTAGGTTCACAGGGAGATGCTGTCATATAAAGGACTGTCTTTCTGTCTTTCTACCTTCTGCAAATTTACAGGCACGCTTATAACCACAAATGTGCATATGCCACAAAATATGCTTATACTGCATGTTGAATTAATCAAAAATAATTGCTGCTTTCTGTTGATTTATTTAACAGAGTGTCTTGCTATGTAGCCCAGGCTTGCCTCAAACTCTTTAGCTAGCTTGTGTTGACCTTGAACTTCCTACCTCAGCCTCTCTGGTGCTAGGATTGCAGATGGATGCCTCCACACCTGGCTCTGATTTGCCAGTGTTCCCTGAAGGATTTTGCATTTAATTCATAATGGATATTGGTTGTAGCTGTCTTAGAGTGTTTGGTTTCATAGATACTGATCTTGTTGAACAAATTAATACATCCTATGCTCAAGTTTTGAGAAAAGTTTGCAAAGTATCAGCATTACTTCTTGTATAAATGAAGTCAGGGCTCCTGGGCTTGTTAGGAGGTTTTTGTTAGTTATTGCATTGCATCTCTCCTTTTTCTCTTTTTCTTTTGTTGTATAACAAACAGCCTTGGCAGTCCTGGAACTTGCTCTGTATACAAGGCTGGCCCTGAAGTCACAGAGCTCCACTTGCCTCTGGAGCTGGAATTAAAGGGCATGTGCCACCACTATGCAGCTACATCTCTCCTTTTTATCTAGACAGATTTCCTGATTGTTGTTCAGTCAATTCCATCAATTTTGGTATTTCTAGAAACTCATCCACACCATTTAGGGTGTTCAACTTGTTGGTCTATAGATGTTCATTGTAATTTTTTTTTTTTAATAATCCTTTTTAGTTCTGTAAAGTTTGGAATTTTTATTAGCATATGTTAGTTGTACATAACCACCAATCATGACATTTTCATATATGTATATAACATATTTTGATTATATTTACTCCCATTACCCAATCCCTTTCACATCTGTTTTGATTTGGTGACCCAATGAAATTCCTTAGGGTCACTCACGTACAGGGCATGAGTGAGAGATTATTTATAAGAGCATGGGCATCTTACGTAAGTGGCTATACTGCAGAAAATGTCTCTCTCCCACAGCAAACAGTAACTGCCTATAGAACCTCGGTTTGGGTGGGTCCTTGTGAGCCCTTTCTACAGTGTTTCATTTTATACTGCTAATTGTAGTCATTTCAGACTTTTGACCTCTATTGTTGGTTTGCTTGATAGTGAAGTTTGTGAGGAAAAAGTTTTTTTTAATTCTGTTTGTAGGAATAAATGGTTATCTGGACGTATTGGTGTCTCCTGTAATCCCAACACTCAAGAGCTGAAACCAGGAATGTACATTTGTGGCCAGCCTGGGCAACAAGGGAGTGGTCATCTTGTTTGCTGTGTGGTAGGCAAACTAGACAAGACTTTCTTGACCATTTCCAGACCTCAGAACAGCTGTTTCTCCAAGTTGTTCTGGTTCTCTTGATTGGGAAGTAGACTTTGGTCTCTTTGATTCTGAATTCGAGTTTCTACGTCTTTTCAGTGGTCAAAGCTATGAAGCTTTTAGAATCACACTACAGCCTTGGAATAATGGTCTCATTTTTAACATCAGAACGGTTACTCAGTGTTGGGAGATGGCTCAGCAGGGTAACAGTTCTTGCTGTATAAATTCAGCAACACGAGTTTGGTCCCCTGGGGCCCACATAAAAAGCCAGATGTTGTGGCCAGCATCTCTAATCCCAGCACTCACGAGGCAAGATGGCAGAGACAAGAGAATCACCCCAGAGTTCATGGCATCAGCTAGCCTAAAGTGTGCAGTATGGCAGAACGGCAAGACAGACCCTGTGTCACAGTGGTGGAAGGACAACTTGTCCTCTGAACCACATTGTGTGTCGCTTTTCGTCAGCACTCACAAACACATTTATCCTACATACCCACAGTATGAAACGGTAGTTAATGGAATAAGTTCAGGAATTTTTGGGTATGGTGATTCTTTCCATTTAAAGAATTCATAGTCATTTACAAATTACTTTTATTCTGATTGCTCTTAGATAGCTGGATATCTAAGGATTTTTGTTTCTGTTTTTGTTTTTCACTTATGGATTCTCGTGGTCCCAAATTAAAATAAACAAAATAAATTCAGTTTGCAACTATTTATATACCTTTTACTTTCATATAAAGGGAATCATTTAAACTGTGTACATTTGCTTTTCTATTTTATGAAATGCATAGGAAGATGCATCTATAATCTCCTTTACATAGATAATAGCACTCAGTGCACACTTGGCTGCACCTAACTTTTCATTTCGGTATCCATCCTAGGGTTTGTACTACAGCAGATGTCCATTGTTTTAACTCCATGATCCTTCCTGTGTGATAGCATTACACTTTTTCAACGATTTAATACTGCTGTGTATTTGGCTTGTTTTGAATCTTTCATTCTGCTTGTGTATGGTGGGTGTCCTGGTGTCAAAGCCAGTGTTCTGCTATTGATGTTTTGAGACACGTCCTCTTTGGTTTGTGTTCTTCCGTTGTGTTTGCTTGCTGGAGTGTTTGTTTGTTTGTTTGTTTGTCTGAGGCAGGGAATTATCATCCTGTAGCCCAGGCTGTCTTCAGTCTTTGACCCTCCTGCCTCGCTGAGTGCTAGAATTACTGGGGCCTCCAATCATGCCCTTTGATCCTTAGAAATAGTTCTGTATCAACGCCTCCTGTCCTTTTGAGGTGGATTTCTTCTGTGGCTTTGCTATAAAAGGCAAATGTACATGCAGTGGTGACAGTTCTCTAACTTCCCCATTGAATCTTTGCCTTTTTTTTTTTTTTCTACCAGCAGTTTATAATTCCTGATTGATTAGAACCTCATCAACAGAATATAATCTGTCTTTCGAGAAATGGCATCAACATGTACAGTTTCAAGGTGGCATATTCTTGTCATAGCAAAGTTTTCATATAGTTCTGTCTACTCACGTGACTCATGCAACCATTTGTGTTCCTTTTTGGAGAACACTTCAAGTTTTTTATTTATTGGAGGATTTTGTCAACTTTGTAGGTATTGTATGTACTTTGGCCTCAATCTCACTGGGCTAGAAGGCTTCATTGGTTGATCAGATTTTAAAAAGATTCTCTGTCACCACCAATGTCAAGATTAACTAACTGGTTCTTGCTTTCTGCTTTCATGTTATAGATTTATTTAGACACTGAATATTTTTTTAAGCAGAGGTTTTGTGCCTCATCTCTACATAAAGAGCTCATTCTGAGCAGGTTTGGCAGCAAGAGTTTGGGTTTGTTTTGTCTCCATTAATTTTTAGGTCTCTCATTTTTGTTTTTGACCTCTGCATGCAAGCTGGTCATGTGTCTTGTTTCTACAGTGCTAGGTATGAGTTCTAACCCTGAGCTACATCTTCAGCTCCAGTTTTAAAATGTTACTGCAAAGCTGGAGAGAGCTCTGCAGTTAAGAGCAGTCGCTTTCTTGAAGGAAACCCAGTTTGAAGGGTTCACACAATCTTTTCTGGCCTCTTAAATATTCGTAGGGGTAGGCAGAAATGGCTCAGAGGGTAAGAGCACTTGCCATGCAGCCTGGTTATTTGAGTTTGATCCTTGATTCCTGTGGAAAGGTAGCAGTAAGGAATTGATTCCCAATTTTCCTGTGATATCCACATGTGCACCAGGGCAGGCACCCATGCACACATCATGTAATAATACAGTTTTTCAAACTAGACTTTAAAAGGTTAGTGAGTGTTAGACAAAGTTCATTGGGCAGTGCTTGCCTAGCATGTATGAGGTTCTAGGTTCAATCCCTACCATGGCCTTCTCACCTGAGGGGGGAGTTATTAAGGGTTAGGGATGTAGCTTAATGGTAGAATACTTGCCTAGCATGCAAAAGGCCCTGGGTTCACTACTACAGAACAAAGAAACTCACACATATAGTTAAGATTTGTTTCCAGCTAGAGGGACTTTCTGGTTATCTTATCCCTCAGTTTTGCAATAATATCTTGTCTAGAGTCCTTATTCCTGAGATAATTTCAGTCGGCTTTCATGTTATTAAGACATTCTTCTCTGTAGCTTAAAAATTATATTTTCCCTTTGAAAGTTGACTTCCCGCTTGGTTTAGATTTCATTGGGTTTTATTGTCTTCCTTTTCTTTTTGTTGGTTGTCAATGGTGGCTTGACTCTGAACTGTTAGAGGGTGGCTTCTTCTATCCAGTCACATTGGTCATGGTGGAGTTAAAGAAGGAATGTTTTCAGCAGGGAGAACCAACATTCACGGCTCTGACACATATTCAGCAGGACAGTGACCAGTGTTTTCTCCTTTCAGGTTGATGATCAGGAGGAAGGCAGTGTCTCAGCAGCACCATCTTCTAATTCATCACTACATGTGACTGAGCTGCATACAGCCCCTAGACTGCCACAAGAAGGACATAGAGCTTGCATTCTTGTAGACAGTCGGGAAATTACTTCTGGTTTAGAAGTAATTTCTTCACTAAGAACAGTTCATGGGTTACAAGTAGAGGTTTGTCCTCTTAATGGTTGTGATTACATCATAAGTAACCGCATGGTGGTAGAAAGGAAGTCTCAGTCTGAAATGCTAAATAATGGCACTAAGAACAAGTTCATCGAGCAGATCCAGCGCCTACAGAGCATGTTCCAAAGAATATGTGTGATTGTGGAAAAAGACAGAGAAAAAGCAGGTTTGTATTGTATCAAATGTTTATAAGACTAATCAAAATTGACTATTATTTAATTCATTATTCTGTCAGGGCACACTATTTCATACTTTCTACCAGTATGCTTTTCATCTGCCATTGTATTTTAATGAGGTTTATGAAAATGAACAGTGAGAAAGCAAAGACAAAGCAGACAGGTTATAAAAACTTTCCAGGAACGTCAGAAAGCATGAATACCTTAAACATTTAGTAACTACACCTTAGATCAAATCTCTTGTTATCTAGGCAAGGCATCTACACTTTAGACCAAACATCCTTCATTAGCCACACCTTAGACCTTTAGGTCTTAGACTCTAACCTTGAAAGAGCAAGGATGGTTTTGAACCCTCCGACCTTAAGTCAAGTTGAAGCGGAGCCATATCTATGGGCTCTGACAGAGATCTGCCTGCCTCTGCCTCTCAAGTGCTGAGATTAAAGGCACACACTACCACCGCCCAGCAAGATGCTAGAATTCTAATAAAGTAGATTGGTTATTCTCCCTGATTTTAGTCACTAAACTTCATTTTCTCTGAATATGAAACTTTTAGGAGACATATCAAGAATATTTAGAAGAACGAAGTGCTATGACAGTCTGCTAACTGCCTTAGTTGGGGCTGGAATCCGAATCCTTTTCAGCTCTGGACAAGAAGAAACTGCAGATTTACTAAAGGAGCTGTCATTGGTGGAACAAAGAAAGAATGTTGGTATTCATTCAGCAGTGCTGAATCCTAGTAAATGTGACGCACTTCAGTTCTATTTAAGTATTCCCAGTATAAGTTATATAACTGCCTTAAACATGTGTCACTGGTTTTCATCTGTGAAAAAGATGGCTAACAGGTATGTCTATTTTACTGATATTTGTAAATAGTTACTTTTTTTTTTTTTAATCTTTGAATTTGTGTGTGTGCGCGCACATGCATCCATCCCCCTGCCTGCACATCAGAGTCAAAAGACAGCTTTGGGGAGTTGATTCTCTCCTCCCATGTGGTCAGGCTTGGTGGCAGACACCTTTACCCATCTTGCCTGCCACTCTGTTGTGATTCTTGTAAAAAATTTTCTATGCCTTTTTAGGTAGATTCTTCTTTCTATATGATTATTATCCATAGAGTTGGTATTTTAAGAATATATACCTTAGAATTCCCACTGGTACATTAGTAGTTTTTACATCACTTTCTCCTTTCTGATCCTTCCCAGCTATCTTCCCTCAAGTCTACCCCATGCTCTCCCCAAGCTGATAGCCTGTTTTTTTTTTTTAAATCATTGTTATATGCATTTATGTGTATGCACAAATATATGTAAATGCCACATGCTGAGTCCATTTTTCGTGTATATGGTTTCAAGGCTCACCAGTCTACACTGGAAAAGTAAGGGGCTCATCCCTGGTGAAGGCTAACTCTTTTCCCAGGAGTCATTAGTTGCCTATAGTTCTTTGTCTGTGAGTGGGACCCTGGGGAAATTTCCCCTTCCGCGGTGACATGTCCTTTGGTACTGCCTTGTTCAAGTCTTACTTATGCAGTCATTTCTGTTGTATCTTTGTCCTTGTTGAACTGTTCCAGTTTCTTCATCTTGTCTTTGTGAGCAGTTGCTCTGCCCTGTACTTGTTGTTGATTTTCATTCCCAGCATTTCAGGTTCAGTTTTTCTTGGTTTGGTTTGTTTTGTTGCTGTTTTGCCCTATTTCATTCAGCTGTTTTGTGTTACCAGTAAATTTATTCTTTGAACATACTTAAAATTATTCTTTTGACTTCTGTTTGGGATCTCATCTAACCCACTCTTACTAGATGCCATTATTGTCTTGGTCTTTGTGTTTATTCTTCTGTATATGTATATATTTGTTATTCTTGTTTCTATCATGTATATTATGTTCATGTAACGGATATAAAATCTGACATCTTAAAGTTGGATTTCCCTGGTTACTAATTAAGTTGGTAGTTTCTTTTTAAATTAAAATACAATTGCATTATCCTTCTTTCCTCCTTCCTGTCCATCACATGTCATCTTCCCTCCCTTCACTTTAATGATGGCCTCTCTTTATTGTTACACACACATACACATAACTATATAAATACAACCTGCTGAGTCTGTATTACTTGTATGATTTCAGAGCTGACTCCTTGGTATTGGATAACTAATTGGCCCTATCCCTGGAAAAGTCTAATTGTCCCTCTCCAGAGTCATTAGTTCTTGTCTATGGGTAGGGACCTGAGAGAATTTTTTCCCATTCCATGTTAGTATGTCTTTTATTATGACTTCTTTGGGTCTTGTTTAAGCAGCCATGTTGTTGAGGTAGCATGGGTGTAGCTTTCCTATCATTTCTAGGAAACACAATCTCACAACAGATTTCCTGGTCCTCTGACTCTTGTAATCTTTACATCACCTCTTCCCTAAGCCTTGTTTATTATATATCCTGTATTTTATATATAACATAGTGTGTGTGTGTGTGTGTGTGTGTGTGTGGGTGTGTATGCTTTGCCTGCATGTATATCCAGAAGAGGATGTTGTATCCCTGGGTATTGAAGTTACAGACAGATGAACCACCACATTGGATGCTGGGAATTGAAGGGTTCCTCTGTTAAGAGTAGCCAGTAGCCAGTGACCTAAATCATCTCCCCATTCCCCAAAAGCAGCTTCTTTGTTGAAGACTGAGAGTTACATTTATCAGTGGGTACAAGGTTAAGTTTTAGAATATAGATAGGAATTATGCTTTCTAATAAAGGATCTCTTCCTTAGAAGAAACGTAATTAGCTATGGGTAGTTGACTAGATTTAAAGTATCCGGCATGATTCCCCTTCTGTTGAGTGGGCAGTTAAACAGCTATTGGCCACCAACAAGATCTGAGTGCCACTAACTACTGCACCTTTAGCAGTGTCTTGCCACAATAGTCCATTGTGGTTCACAGGCATCACAGATGGGTAGAGCTGCTGATTTTTTCCCTCCCTTGGCAGCTTACAAAGCAGTCTGTGTCCTAATTGTGTGATTCCTTTAGCAACAGGGGCTTACCTTAAACCTCTGAGAGGCCATATCAATAGCCTATATTGTTACTCTTGTCTAACCCTAAATAACTACTCAAAAGGAGGTTTCCCATGCCTGCTGCTGGAGTCCTATCAGTCTATGGCTTTTGTGGGAAATATTGTCAGCCAAAGTGGCATAACTTCATTTAAGCTATATTTATAAAAATATTCATTTATATGTATTTATGTCATGTTAGGTAAATATTAAAAATAGTATAATTCCTTAAGGCTTTTTGCAAACATCCTTCAATTTAGGCTCCCTCTTCCCAGGTGACTCTAAATTGTGTGAAATTGACAGCAAAAACTCACATGCACACCTTCTCAGGGTCACCTAAGGACATCTCCAAAGGGCCTCCCTGCCCCCACCCCTTACCCTCAGCTTTAGGTCCCTACAGATTTCCTATATATTTGCTCCATTGCAGATCTAAAGTTTGAAGCTATTGTAGATGATTGAGGCTCTCCCTACTGTGTACCCTTAGTACTGTGTAGACTGTGCTTTCCCCGGACGTGAGAGCTGGCCTTCATCTGACTGAATGCTAGAATTGAAGGAGTGCAGCACCATGCCCAGTATACTGTCGTTTCAAGGAAACAAGTTTTTGCTCTGTTTAAACTAATGCTAAGGTCATATTAGCTAGCTGCATAAGAGGTTTTTGAGTATGTCACTGGTAACTGAATACAGTGCCTCATACCTGATAGGCAAGTGCTCTAGTCACTCCTCTAGCCTGAGGCATATTCAAAATATGAATTTCATAAAAGCCAGGTTCATTCTCTCTTTTTTTTCAGCTCACCTGAAGAAATATCCACATGTGCTCAAGTAACTCATCAAAAGGCCGAGGAGATCTACAGATATATTCACTACACATTTGACATACAAATGTTACCAAGTGTTCTTAACCAGGAGAGACTGAAATCTGACACATGCTCAGCACTTAAAGTATGATTATGAAAGAAATCTCGCAATACCATATTACTCAATAATCATTGTAGTTTGTGATTACCAGTTTAAATATGTAAATATTCCATCTCTTAAAGGTATCTTTATATATTGTATACTTTTTATTTATAGACTATATAATTTATTTTTAAAAGGAGATCTTTGGTGTTCCATAATCATTTTGACTAAACTGTGAAACAACTTTTTATTGAATAAATCAAGGCTGTGTGAAGTGTTGTTCAGACTGGTTTAAGCATCTAAGAAAGCAAAAGGACTGAGAGATGATCAACTGCTTAAGTTCTTGCTGCACAAACCTAAGGACCTAATAAGCTGAACTCATCCCCAATACCCATGTAAGGCCAGATACATTGGTGCACACTGGAGTCACAGGGCTGAGGAATTTAGAGACCAGAGATATTCGGAGCTTGCTAACCAGCATGGCAGAATTGGAGAGCTCTAGGTTCAGTGGAAGGAAGACTTTGTCTCATAAATGAGGTGAAGGATGATAGATGGTAAGTGGTGGCACATAGCCTTTAATCCCAGCATAAGGAGGTGGTTGCAGGACAATTCCCGTGAGTTCCAGAACAATTATGGCTACACAGAAAAATCCTGTCTCGAAAAAGAAAAAACAAACAAAAACCAAAATAACAAAAAATATTCCCTTGATGATCTCTGGCCACACACATACATGCTTGTCTTGTGTGTACACATCTAAATACATACACAGAAAAGATCATTATGACAATTCTGGTGATACACACCTAGAATATCAACTTGCTATAACCCAAGGCAATCGGCACATGAATTTGAGGCTATCCTTGGCTACAAACATGATCCTGTCTCAAAAATCTAAAAACAAATAAAAGCAAACTACATTTTGGAATTCTTCCAAGAGTAAGCACTATGATTTGTTAGTGTAATATCATCTATAGCTGGTAAAAACTATAAGTAACTTGTACTGGATATGAATTGTAATATTTAACATTTTAAGTGTACTAAGTCTAGGACCTTAAGAAATGGCTCAGATTAAGAGCACACACTGCTATTGCAGACTCAGCACCCTCACAAATGCATAACTCCAGCTTTGGTGCATCTAATTTCTCTGGCTTCCTTGGGCAATGCACTCACAAGTGTGTGTGTGTGTGTGTGTGAGTGTGTGTATATATATTAAAAATAAATGTGTTAAATCTAAATATATACTAATTAAAATGTGCTATGTCATAAGACAAATGATTGAATAATTAAAATCAAATATCAACTATATAATCCCCACCAAATATATCCAAGTACAGTCTAATAACATGAGCTTTTAAATCATTTTTAAAAGTCTGTTTCTATCTGTAATGTGAGATTGTTTCTCTGTCAGCGGCTTGCCTCACTTCCATTCTTTCTCCGATAGTGTAGTTGAATCCATCCCAAGAGAGCTTCCCTAACCTTACACATGACAGGAACTCCAAACGCATCTAATTCAACAAATGTTTTGTTTCCTATCAGATCATAAAAAACGAGGTCTTGAAACAAGTAGCTTGTTTATAGTTACACTGGCAAATTTAGAAACAAAACCAGGAAAAAACTTTTTACAAAAAGAGTTAATTCTGAATTTCAGTCATTTGAAATAAATTTACAGTCTGAACTCCTAAAATGCCACAAACCTCTTATTTGCTATTCAGAATTATGTTAAAACCAGAGAGGAAGTATTCAAAAATCTTGGCCAGCATGCAATTAGCAATTACTTCAAGTCCAAATCCACATACTGATTACCAATTCAGTGTAGAATTAGAAAAAATATTGCTAGCTGTAGCAAGTTTAGAGGCCTTCTAAAACACCTGCTATTTATTGCTGGCCATTTGGGGGAGGAGTACTCCTGGGGATGGAATCCAGCACTTTCTGCCCCGAAGACAAGCATTCTAGCTGCTATGTCCAGTCTCCTCCTACCACTTAAGAACTTGTTTTTTTATATTTTGAAAACACCTTTTATTAATTTTCCTTTGGCAGCCAGAAGAGGGTGTTCTATCTCCTAGAGGTAGATGGAGTATCAGGTAGTTGTATATTGTCCAACCTAAGTGCAGGACACCAAATTCATGTCCTCAACAAGTGCAGCCAGTACCCTTAACTGCTGAGCCATCTCTTGACCCCCTTAATTTTATTTGTGAGACGGGGTCTTACTACATTGTCTAGGCTGGTCTCAAACTTGCAGTTCCTCCCGCCTGTTTCCTTGAGTAGCTGAAACTTGACTGAAACATTGTATTAAGTAACTGGCTTAATCAAAAGCCTGCTCTACATAGAGTTCCAGCAGCCAAGATACAAGGAGACCCCCTGCCTTGGTCAGAAGAGAGAAAGAAAGAAGGAATGATTTTGTACTATATGTTCTAGTGTGTTTTGGGGAAAGTTAAGAGGGAATAGTAACTGTAAGACCCTCCAGGATCAAGAAAGGCAAGGCCGCACCCATGAGGACCTCCAAAAGCCATGTTCCACCCACAGAATACTCTTAAGGCCATAATAATGGACCCAGCCCCTCCAGATACAGGCAAGCAAGCTCCACTCTACAGAGTAAAAGGCCCAAGCTTAAGACTTGAAATCCCACCAATTCCACACTCTGGAAATCTCCACCCACAAGAAATCCTATATAAACCCTTTCTTCTGTTAAGTTCTCTGCTGCTTGTCCAAGCAGAGGCGGCCACCTTCTGTTGCAAGTGACCCTGTTTGGACACCCCTTGGGGGAGGGGGTGAGAAGATGACGTACCAAGGACACAGGGACTGGGAGTAAGTAGCAGACAGTGCTGTTTACTAAGTTAGACCTGCCTTTATAATCCCTCCCAAGATCCTATTGGCTCAGGTGGCTGACTCTGCTGTGCTGTCCTTGCCTCATTGGTCAGGTGTCTCTTCTTCAGCAGTCTCTGGGGCTAGAGGCAGGCCTGGCTCAGGAAGGAAGTGCCTGCCATACAAGCCCATGCAGGCTGGCCTGGGCACCTGCAGCTTGGGTAGGCTGGCTGGCAGTTTGTCCCACAACCTTCCTGAGTTTTTCCCTCCCAACAAATCTCATGTGAGGTTTGTTGTAAGGTGTGACTTTGGTACTCCTTGGCTCCAGATTACCAGGTTACCTTTCTATCCAAGCTTTAACACCATGCATTTGGAAAACCTTCCCCCTCAGAGCTGTAACACATAACAAAATGCATTCTTTTCCTGATGAAATAATTTAAAAAGAAAAAAAAAAATCCAGAAACATACTATACAAATTTAAAATTTTATTTGAACATTCTAACAGGATGCAAAGGATAAATGAATATCAATGTAACCTGAGGACAAATAACTTTTGTCAAACTTTACAACAATGGCAGAAAAAAAATTATCTTCTAAAGGGGCTGTCAGAAAGGGAAAACCTGGTTTTTGTGGCACAGTAATTCCTTATAATGATGGACCTATCAACTATACATAACACAGCTGCAGAATACAACTGTCCTCTGGTTCCCTTTAGAAAATAACAGAGCAATGAATTAGAGATAGAGGTTTCACAAACTGATCAACTTATGGTAAATTTTAAGAAAAACTATTAGAAGAAGAAAACATGTAGAACATTTAAAAAAAGACATAAAAACAATTTGAATACATAAAGTCAATGAACTCTGGCTTATAATACCCGGTGGCAAGATACTACAAGTTTTCATGCAAGTATCCACAATCCAAACTCTTTAACTCCAGCCTCTTCTCTCTCCTGACTTCAGTGCCTTTAAAAATGTATTTAAAAACCTACTTGAGACATGATTACTAAAGTAAACAGACTTGGGTGTTCAAGAAACATAAGCTTTACATACTTTCCTATTATAAAAATAAAACAAATACATACATGGGAAAAGCAGTTTTACTTGTATATTATTGCATCACTGAGGAATGCTCTATAGGATGTTAACCTTGCACACAAACATTAAGACATCTTTGGGAAACAAATCTGCATTCCCTTATTACAAGGAAAATACCCATTCATCAAATGAGAATACAAGTATGCTCTGCTTGATGGCAAAAATTCTACAAATCGTATTTACTATCAGTCAGAATTTGAAAAATAATAATCTTTTTCTTCTTCGTCTGATTCTATGGCATCAACGCAATACTCTGCAATAGCAGCGTTTTCACCTAAATCTGTAAAGACAAGTTTAATAAAAAATATTAATATATTTCTGGTAAGTTTAACAGACCTGAAAGCAACTCCAACGAACTAAATGGTAGGTGTGTCTACTTGAGAACCAGTTAATTTTAATAGCATCAAACAGAGATCCTAATATAATGGAACTAAACTACAAAATAAAGAAATGCAATACCTTTGTTAAACAGGGCTTTTCGTATTGGTGTTGGAGATGATAAATCAATTTTAACCTATAAAAGAGTGTATGTTAGTAGCAAAATTTTATCTCTTGTGATAAGGGAGTTCCTAGATAAAAATCAAGTATGCTTTATCCCCAGAGTACTGTAAACATAGGCCTGCTATATCATTTTTCACTGAAGCACATCCTTGAGTTTATGCAGAACAAAATCCATGACTTAGTTTCTTACTACTGGCAAATATTTATATATATAAGAAAATATACACTAATGCTACAGAAGGCAAAGGATAGTCTATAGCCTATAAAAGATGTACAAATGTACTCAGTACTTATCTTGGATAGAATATTTTATTATTATCCCTGTGAGATATATCTCATAACCACTCAGTAACAAGCCACTGTCATTATCTAAATATGCATAAATTAGAAAAGTCTAGTCACTTGCTTAATGAGGTCACTGCTAATTAGACCTTGTAATGAGTACTCTGAACACAAAATTCTTGGCTCTTCCTACACTAACACATTGGCTACAAATGCCAGAATATGAAAAGAACTAGGTAAATCACAATTTTGTACATTGCTTAATTTGAACACATTAAGAAAAACAAACAATTAGACACAGTGGTGGGTGCCTTTACTTCCAACACTTGGGTTGCAGAGGCAGGCGAATCTCTGAGGTTCTCTGAGTGTGAGGCCACTTTGGTGTACAAAGGGAGTTCCTGAACAGCCAGGGCTACACAGAGCTATGTAGCCCTACCATGTTTCAAAACAATAACAGCAAAAAAGCAAGGAAAGAGAAAGAAAAATGTGTTTATAATAGGAAAGACCCAAAGATATATCAAAATTTACCTCTCCTTATTTAGTAGAGAAAACAATCAAATGTATTAGTTTGCTGTGCTGATCTATGCCCTATGGATCAACAGAATGGACATCACCTGGGATTATTAAAAACGTAAATTTCTCAAGCATACTGCATCAGAGTCTTGACTTAACAAGATCCTTAAGAGACTTCTAAAAATATTTAAATTAAGGAGACACTTAGGGTTCTTTATGAACAAAAACAACCAAAAAAGAGAAACAGACTAGAACTCTAATCTTTGGATTCCTATTTCAAGGCTTCCTTCTAACAATGTTAATATCAGGTCATTTTGTAAGAACCAAATTTTCATTCTCATTAAGGAATATGGAAATGGAAAAAAATCAAGTATCTGAAGATTACTGAAAAGCAGTCCGCTTAGTTCACTTATGAAATAGATTTCTTTTAAAGAAATGAGCCACTAGATTAATTTTAAACCAAGGTCTACAGTGAAGAATTATTTACTATTTCTTGTGGCTAAGCCCACAAAGACAGGTATGATTATATAACCCAATCTAAGATGTTTTACTTGAGCAAATTTGAAGTATAAAGATTTTAAAGAGAGGAAGGACATGGCCATATCTAGCCTGAAGAATTACTTTACTAAGTAATCTCATAATTCCTCTACATAAATTATTCTCAAAGATTAACTACTTTAAAAAAGAAATCATAGGTGTTACCTTTTCTAAAATCTAAATACTTGGTTATCTATTACAAAAACATTCAGAAATTTAAGTTTAAAAACTTGAAATTAAAAATGTTAAAGGCAGTACAAAGAGATAAGAGGGGGTGAAGATCCCAAATTTGAGAAAGGAAGAATATAATAGAAGGGTTAGAAGGAAGAAAGAAGAGGGGGAAATGATGTAATTACATTATAATCTCAAAAAAATAAAAGTTTTTAAAAAGTCTTGTTTTTTAAGATCAAAGACTCCTAACAACTCCTGATCCTCTAGCTTCTAGCTCCCAAGTACTGGGACTGTGGGTCTGTACCATCAGTCCCAGGTAAAGTGTGTACTTTGGAAATAGTACTAGAGATTGGACCCTCGGCCAATGGGCATACTAGACAAGTGCTTTACTACTGAGTCATGCTCCCAGACACAATAGAAGAGGTTTCTTTTGTCTGGGGTATAATTCATTATTAAGGCAACCTTCAAATAAAGTTCTTCTGTGTTTGGATTTTAAATACTGGAATATTAAAACAAAAATTAAGTCACCAAAAATTGAGTCACTAAATCTAAAAGAATCTCAACCTGTTTCAAAGAGATTATATGAAATTCTTATTCTATAAAGGCCATAAATCAGTAGGTCTGTATTCACAGTTATTAAAATAGATAGAATAGTTTTTATATTGCTTAAAATGTCCTTTTTGGACTGGTTATTTTCCATTTAGTTGCCAAATGAGAATTTTTAGCCATTCTCATCTTGGTCCAGTTGATTCAATCCAGGAGTTGTCTACAGTGCTTATGTATTTACTTCACTAATAGCTTCATATTAGAGGACAGAGACTGTTACATAATTTTTAACTACTGGAGTTTAACAAGCATTATAACTTTTCTACATAAAGTGTTGGACAAATAATAAACATACTTACTGTTTTTTTCCTAATGTTGCCCCAGGCAAGGCCACCATTACGCTTGCCAATTTTTTTAGCATTTTTTTGCAGATGGAAAACATATTTATCATAATCATCGCTGTATGAATACAAAATAATATCAAGATGTCAAATCAGCATTATCATAATTTTATCCATATGTTGAATAGCTATTAATAAAAATTTTAAATTTACTTAACTTCTCTCAAAAGAATATTCTAGGAAATCACGATTTGCTTATTGGTCACTATCCCACTGTAGTGGTTTAAATAAGAATGGCCCCCATAGGCTCATATATTTGAATGCTTAGTCATTAGGGAGTGGCACTACACAAGAAGGATTAGGAGGTATGGTCTTGTTGGAAGAAGTATGTTACTGGGTGTAGGTTTTGAGGTTTCAAAAGCCTAACTCAGTCCCAATGTATTTGTCTTCCTGTTGCCTGCAGATGCAGATGCAGATGTAGAACTCTCAGCTCCATCTACAGCATTATGCCTGTCTGCATGCTCCCACCATGATGATAATGAACTAAATCTCTGGAACTGTAAGCAAGCCCCTGTGGAGTCTCTTCACAGCAACTGAACAGTAACTAAGACATCCATATAGATTTATTCCTAAAACTCTTGACTTCCTGTCTTTGGTATTTTTCCTTTTCACTTTCATTAATCTAAATCAGATATCACAGTTGATCACTTCCATGCTACGATGTACAAAAACTATCTATTTACATCTCCCAATTATATCGTTTCTAATCCAACTTTGTAAATCTTCTCTTTCTAGATAATTGTGTTACTTGTGTTCTCTATACTCACTGTGAAGAGTTTAGTTTAGCAAAGATGACTGATCTGTAATCTACATATAAAAGCTGAAGTCAAACAGATGGCTATTTGCATCTTGTCCTTTGGAATCAAGATCTTATATATATGATCTATCACATTTTTTTCCTTACTGATGATTCTGGAGGAGCTTCAAAGATATGACATGTAAGATATGTATCTAAATCACAAACATTGCTGTACAAATGAATATACCAACCAGCTGCTAATATACTGCTTAGCAAACAATAGGTCTATGCAGATTAGCACCCTATCATAGACTATAGTAGTCTACTTTCCAAATGATTGCTTTGTACAACAAAAGTTAAGTTTTTCACTTTAGAAGTTTTAAAATTGTCATAAAAAGTAAAAATATACATACTCCCCCTTTCAAATTTTGAGACAGGGTCTTACTATATAGCCCTGATGTCCTCAGACCAATCTGTCTGTCTAACTACCAAGGGCTGGGATCAAAGGCATGTACCACCATGCTCAGCAAGCTAACTTCTAGCATCTTTGAACACTGAAACACTAAAGTAGGAGTCCTGGGTCAAAGTTCACAGTTACCAACAAATGCAGCTGCACTGATAATTCTGATGTGTATTTTCCACTAATATGCCATGAAAAAGGTTAGTTGGCAGTAATGCTAAATACACTAGAGAAATAAATTTTTGCATTAACTTAAACTTTTTTTTAAAGGCTTTGTGGTATTAGTTTTAGTCATGTGTGCATGTGGAAGCGAGGAGGTTACTCACACAAGTACATTGCTCATGGAGACCAGAAGCAGTCAGAACTCCTGGAGCTGGAGTAAATAAATTAGTTGAGAACTTCCTGACCTGGGTGCTGGGAAACTAATGGAGGTCCTCTGCAAGAACACTAAGTGCTCTTTTCCACTGAGCCATTTCTCCAGACCAACTATAACATTCTTCTTCAGTTTTTATATTGTTTACAGTGGTTGGTAGCAGGTAAAACATAAAATTATTAATCTTTTCATTAGTGATTTCTAGATTTTGCATTTTGGTTACAAACACTATTAACCTGACAGTATAACACCACAAAGATTCCCTAGTATTTATTTATATATATATATATATATATATATATATATCATATATATATATATATATATATTTCAAATTTTTCAAGTAAAATTACTGTGTTTCTAATATTATGTACTGAGTATATCCTTTAATTTGCTGAAACTATCCATCCTTAACTTTTAGAAGTATCTATTTTTTAAAAATTATAACTCTTCCCCTTGGTGCATTCATGTTTATCATTTCACAGATGTTTCAACGTTCTTGAATAAATTAAAAAGTCAACACCACATTCTCATTTACCTTTTTATAGAGGCTAGCATACCAGGACTGACATGCTGACATTGTGGGGTCTCTGTCAATGGCAAAATAACTGATGCTGGAGATGCTGGATTCCCATCCATATCTAGCACACAATCATCATCTTGACTGTATTGAAAGCTTGGCAACTAGAAAACAAATATTTTCACCATGCACACTCAAACTTTTCTCATCACAAAATAATTTTGTGGATTTAAAAATGGTGCAACACAGAATATTCACTACAAAAGCAATTTTCTCTTGTGAAAAATATAGACAATTGCACTTATTTCTAAAGGCTATGGAGAGCAGATGTACCTTCTAAACACCTTTCAAGTTTTTAGGCTTAACAATTACATAGTCTTTCCCAATTCCTCAAGCTTCTTATTGAAGTATGAAAGCTATAAGATGACCACAAATGAGTATGGTTATGTTTCAGTAAAACTTTGTTTATAAAACAGGTAAAAGGGCTAACAAGATGACCCTGCCAGTAAAGGCCCTTTTGAAGCCAGATGCCCTAAGTTTAATCCCTGGACCTGTGTAAAATTAAAGTCAGAGCCTAGGGCCTGGCACGTGTAACCACAAAGCAACATCCCTAGTCCCGTATGTTGGTGGAAGGAGAGTACTGCCTCCACTTACACACCATGCATACACAAATCTTTTCTCGTTAATTTTTTTTTTTTCTTAATTTAAAATAGGTCAGATGCTGGACTTGGCTCCAAAGTTGCTCAATTTAAATGTTATCAAAACAAAACTTAAATTCATTCACTTTTGTTTTGGCACTTACTGGCAACTCAACTAGTTTTACATTTTTGTGTATATATTATTTCCAATAACCAAATCAATTCTTTTTATTTACCCTTACAGTAAAATCATAAAGTGAACAGGCATGGCTATAATCACTCAGGAGATTGAAGCAGAAAGATGTGAATTCAAGGCCAGCCTGGTGGTATATACCAAGACCATCTCTCAAAAAATGAGGGGAGAGAAAATAAAAAATAAAAAACCCACAGAAAATGGACTCATGGCATAGAAAAATAAACTAATTAACTGCTATCTATTTCTCTTTTGTCTTTGTTTGGTTATTTTGAGTTGGGATTCCCTTGGCTATTCTGGGTCTTTTGTTTCTACGTGAACTTTGTGATCCCCTCCCCCAATTCAATGATGAATGTCATTTGAACAGTATGGATATTTTAGCAATATTAATTTTTCCAATGTACAAACATTTTTCCATTTTGTAGTCCTCAATGTTTTCTTTTTTAAATCTGTTGTTTTTTTTCTTTTTCTGAAATCAATACCATTGTGGAGATCCTTCACTCACTTAATTTCTTCCAATGTCTTGTTTTTAATTTTTTTTTCAGCCAGTTCACTCAGGGTATAATAAATGCTATTGCTTTTGTAAATGCTGGTTTTGTGATAATAAGAGATAAAACACAGGGCCTCGCACATGTAACTACTGAGCAACATCTTTAGCCCCGTGTTTGCTTTAGATCCTGCAATTTGGCTTAATTTCTTCAGGTTTGAGGAATCTTTCTACATATAAAATCAGTTTTGTAGCACTCATCCCATCTGCCTTCATGTACATTCTTCATGAGAATTAAGCAGACTAATTATATTATACAGACCCCAAAGCACAAAACAATTCATTTGTTATACAGGACATTTTTGAACTATCACAGCTGTACCACTTGTCTCCAGCAGTGCAGGGCCCTGTCTGGGTTCTGCAGCACCACTTGCAATGCTGGGGCTAGTTGGTTTCGCAAGGATGAGCCCCTGTTCTATTACACCACACTGACATCTGTGAGGACCCAGGGGTGGAGAGTCAAAGGCCTCTATCACCTAAAGCTGTACGAATTCCAATTGGTCTCTAAATGTTCAGCTTTTAGACTAAGCTTTCAAAACGCAGCTGTCTATCCAGTTGTTTTACTTATTCTTGGTGAAAGAAAATGAGTGTCATCTGTCTTGTAATGTCCTTGGCCCATCTCTTCATTTTGTATTAAACACTCAAGAGCAGACCCTAGAAACTGGTAAGGACAGCATCTATCAGCAAATCCCTTTCTATGCTTTATTCATGTAAAGACTACACAGATCCTTGCCTTAAGTATTAGTGGTAAACACTAACAATATATAGAAAATGCAAAATATCAAAATCAATATATAAATGCAGATTCTATGTATTCAGCACTTACCAGTATTCTTTGTTTCTGCAAGGGTGTTGCAGTGAAAAAATCATCGTGGTTGTCTTTTGGCAGCTGCTCCAGACAATCCCTCATTTGTCGTTTCCTTTTAAGAGTTCCCACTCTAGCAGTGATCTTAATAGTCTTTTCCTCATCAGCATTGTCTTTCTCACCTAAGAGTTAAAACACTTTGGTAACGGTCTGGTGATTTTTACCTGCTTTATAAACTAAAAGTTTATCTTATTCTGTTTCCTACAGAACAAATACTTTTTAAATATTTATTTTATGTGCAAATGTGCTTTGCCTACATGTGAGTATGTATACCACATGCATACTTGGTGCCTGTGAAGGTCAAAGGAGGGCACTGGATCCTCTGGAATTGGCCACCATGTGAGTTGCTGAGATTCCAACCTGGGCCCTCTACAAAAGTAACAAGTACTCTTAACCTCTGAGCCATCTTTCCCACCCCACTCTCACTTGTATTTCCTTATACAGATCAAGAGCAGGCCAGCAAAATGACTCAGCAGGTAAAGGTAGCTTCCTCCAAGCCTGGCAACCTGAGTTCAATCCCTGGGACTGCATGGTGGAAGAGAAGCAACTGCCTAAATTGTCCCCTGGCTTTCAAGCTCAGGCCTTGGCACAAATACACCAACAAGCATGCAAGCATACACCCGCACACATACACATATAAACACACATACGCATATAAACAAATTGGTAAAAATTTAAATTAAGGGCCTGGAGACGTGGCTTAGAGGTTAAGAGCATTGGCTGCTCTTCCAGAGGTCCTGAGTTCAATCCCCAGCACCCATATGGTGACTCACAACCACCTGTAATGAGATCTAGTACCCTTTTATGGCCTGCAGGCATACATGTAGTCAGAACACTCTATACATAATAAATAAATCTTTAAAACATCAAAATAAAAAAAGGTAGGAGGCAGCCTCCCATCTAAAGCTTTTATTCCTGAAGCCAACCCCCTAACAGAGCTCACTAGCCACAGCTCAGACAAAACAAACAACAATAAAACAGCATGGTGACTTTAGAAACAAGGCACCTTGACTCAGGATGTAGTCCAGCTACTTGAGAAGCTCTCTTGAGCTCAGTCTGGACAACAAATCAAGACCTTTGCCTCACCAACAAATAAATTAATGTCACGAGGTGCTATGTGGTACTTGTTTCAGTGCATGTTTCAGGTTCTTGACCTCTTCAATTTTTGCTGGGCACAGGCAGATAAAAAAGCTCTTGGTCACATATTGGCTATGAATGATAATGAAGTCATCACAAATAATTCTTTCTACATTGAGATGAATGCTGCTGTTAGTCCATGTGATACTCCTATAGGAAGTATACAAAGACTAGAGAGTAAGTTAAAAATGTTAGGAGCCAAAGTGATCTATAGTGTGTTCTAGGACAGCCCGGGTGGTGGTGATACCCGGCCAGTGGTGGTGCACACCTTTAATTCCAGCACTCAAGAGGCAGAGGCAGGAGGATCTCTGTGAGTTTGAGGCCAGCCTGGTCTACAGAACGAGTACCAGGATTGCCAAGACTAGACAGGGAAACACTGCCTCAGAAAAAAAATAAATAAATAAAAACAAAAACAACCCATACCCAATAAAGTTACTCTGTGAGATCGTCTTGGTTTATTAATCAATATTTTGCAAGGACATTAGGTACTCTCTAAAGCTTACTATGGGATTTCTAGGCTGGAGTGAATCTTAAGATTACAAAAAAAAAAAAAAATTTACTAGTTTTCATAAAGTATGACAGGGACTGTAAGCAAATGCTCAAGTTAAATTATACCCTTAGACATTGAAATATTTATTCAACTTTAAACTTACTAGAACAAATTCTGAGCAAAAGTTACTAAATTATTAATGGTAGAATTAGCTACATTGGTTAAGGCTTAAAATCTAAAGTTTTTTTCTAGAGTTTAAAATTTGAAGGAAACAATTGACACAAGATTCATGAATAAATACAAATTAAGCATTTAGAAATATACACTAAGCACTTTGAGAAAATAATGATAAAAGTTACCATTTTGGACTTTGAAATCTGCTTTCTCTTTCTTAGGGACATGTTTTTGGGATCTTTTGCCTTGGGAATCTTCTACGTATTTTCTCTGGCATTCATCAGCAGTTCGAGAACCTACTGCCATAGATACATCTGACCAAAAACCAGGCTTGTGCTTTGGAAGAGATGTAAAAGCACTATGGGAGACCAAAACCAGTTAAGAACAAAAACTTCAAGTCAATAAAAACAATCTCCTGAGAGCATAGTAACTCAGTGACATTCAACAAGCTGGAAGACTATTTTTAAACCACAATCATTCTAGATAACTAGTCAGAAAAAGTTACCAATCTTTCTCTATTCCATAACTTTCTTATTACAATGTAAACACAACATGAAGAAGACATAACTGCATGTCTAGTAAAATGTTTGCCAACTATTTCTATTATATAAATATAAAAGCTTTTTCGACCTTTTAACATCCCCCCACCTGAAGTTCAACTATTCAATGATTTGATCTTTGAGGGAATTATAGCATAAATTAACTTCTATATATTGTTTATCAATTATTACTAGTGCTAAATCTGCCTTATGAACTGCTAGTTCTTACATAGTTAGTGGTGAAAGGTCATGGTCATACATGATCAATTCATAACACAAACTTACATGGAAATAATCACACATTAATACATACAACCTGTTTTAATACTGTTACTAATAAAAATAAAGCTGGAACACCTGTAATCCCAGCACTAGGGAAAGTGAGGCAGGACAATCAAAAGTTTAAGGAAAGTAATACTATGTCTCAAAAACTAACAATATATAAACACAAGGTGGTCCTAATTCAACCAATAAATGAAACTCTGAAAGTTCATTTGCAAATAACTGTTTAAAGCCTACCCTACTATTCCAACCTTCCCAAACTCCCATCAAGACTATGTTGTAGTTAAGGTGACAGTTCAGCCAGACAATAACTAATTCAGTCCATTACCCTAAAATGGTACAGGGCTAATACTCCTTACCTCAGATACTTAAGACACAGTGTTTCAGATTGAGATAAAAATAACTTGGATGGGATTCAGTCAGAACATGAAATTAATTCATGTTCACATATATCTTCTACATACAGATCACAGATGATTACAGTTTTGTTTTGTTGATGGCTGGGAAGTACTCTACCATTAAGACACATCAACCTCTAGAAGATAATTTCATATAGTCATTTTAATGCAACTTATGTTCTGTGATCCATCATCATAGGAGGTTAAGTCTTATTTGTTGGCATGAAGAATTTTAGATTTTGGAGCTTTCAGATTAGGGATAATTAACTAGTATTATAATATTACTCTAACTTTATCAAGTTTCTTAGTAGTGCCTAAAGCTATTGACAAATCTATGAGTGTTTATATTCTAAAAGAACTATTTTTCATTAAAAAATAATTCTTAATGCGTTTAATAAGTCAGAAATTATCAATAATTTCCAGATTATTCCAGGTAAAGTTGTAAAGCAAATTTAATATGTAATCAAAGCTCATTAAAACCTTTGCTATAATTTATGGTGATCCCCTAACTGACATTAGTCCATCATGTTTGCACTTTCCTCAACTTTCAGTATTCTATTCATTCTAGCCTTTGTTCAAGATTTCTAAATATGGCCTCTCCTTTCTAAATGAAATGCACTGTCTTCAATCTTTGGCTCACTTTTGATTTCTCTTTTACCTTTTAGTTCACAAACCCACCTAAACAAGGTCAGACTATCTTTATAGTCTCATATTTTTACATATTCTCATAAATTTGGTACAGTGATTACTATATATGCTAAACATCTATCTTCTAGGTTATAAACACAGTTAAAAAAATACAAAGCAACGGGCTGACTATTAAGAACCACTTAAAGATTTCAATGTACGAAGTCAGACTGGGAAGTAATTTGCATTTTCCAGATGCTCATCAATCACTGGGGAAGACTAGAATAGGTTTTTGTGTGGTATCATAAGGGGACTGGATTGCAGAGAATGAAGAAAAGCAAGAGAACTGAAGATCAGAATGGGCAAACATAATTTGCCTGAGGGCCCATTTCTTGATCACTTTTAACCTTAAGTCTAGCTGAGATAGGGGTATAAAAGAGAAAAAAATGGACAATCACCCCAGGTTTGGTAATATGTAACACTCCAGACTTTTCCAATTGAGTCACTACAGTTTACTTTGCTAAACTGTCAAAAACTTCCAAGCATTCTGTCTTGGTTTTAACTGTACAGTCCAAGAAACATAGCACACTTATTCTACCTTACTGGAAATTAACTCTTTACAGTCCAGAAATGTCACTATCTTTTGAGGAGTGAAGATTTAGCTGAGTGGTAGAATGCTTGCCTAACATAAACAAGGCACTGAGTCTGATCACCAAAACCAGGCGGTGAGGGAGGGAGGGAGAGGAAGAAAGGAAGAAAAGAAGGAAGGAAGGAAGGAAGGAAGGAAGGAAGGAAGGAAGGAAAGAAGGAAGGAAGGAAGGAAGAAAGGAAGGAAGGAAAGAGGAAAGGAAAGAGGGAAGGAAGGAAGGAAGGAAGGAAGAAAGGGATTTAAAAAAAAATTAAAAACCCCTTTAGGTGTTCTGAAATATAAAGTAAAGGCTAAGAAGCTATATTATAAGGTAATGATGAGATATAGCTAGAAAAAGTAAAATTGTTAATATGGTTTGCTTTTCATCTAAAGCAGAATATAAAATATGAAGCTATATTAAGTAAAATAAAAATTTCCAATTTTCTTAATTTGTTCACATATGTTGTCTTATCTCTTTAATCTTTCCATTTAGGCTTCATAACACAATTATGATCTAGTTTCACTACCACCACACTACCAAAACTCTGAAGTCTCTGTAGTCTAATTCAATTTTTTTAAATATAATTTTTATGAGATTTTGTTTTGCCTGCATCTATGCTTGTGCAAAGAGGCCAGAAAAGCATCAAACTCCCTGAAACTAGAGGTAGACTCTCTGAAACTGGAGTTACAGAAGGCTATGAATCATCATGTAGGTTCTGGGAATCAAACCAGGTCCTCTGGAAGAGCAGCAGCCAGTGCTCTTAACTGCTGAGCCATCTCTCCAGCCATACTCATTTTTTTTTTTTTTTTTTTTTTTTTTTTGAGACAGGGTTTCTCTGTAGGTTTGGAGATTGTCCTGGAACTCTTTGAAGACCAGGCTGGCCTCAAACTCAGAGATTCTCCTGCCTCCCCAGAGCTGCATGTGCCACCACCGCCTGGCTATCAAATTCAATTCTTAAAGAATAATTGTTCATTTCTTCTGGATAGCTCCCTAACAACACTATCCTGAGGAATCATTAAATCATGCCCTTCCTGCTGTTGTAACCATTCTGCAGATATTCCAGAGACAAAACTACTTACCGGTGGAGCTTCTGTAATTCTTGTTCATTCCACTCCTCATCGTCAATTAAACCAGGCAGACATCGGTCTAGCAGTTGCCCGTTCCTTGTATCAGATCCCTTAACTTCAACTGGAAAGTCCTTATTAACACCAGATTTTGGAAGAGTTTCTTTAGCAGAAGATCTAGGTTTCTTTGATACGATATGAGAATCAGTATAATCTTTAGATTCTGAAACCAGTAGGATATCTTTTGTGATATTGCATGTGCTCTTCCTCTGGTCAGTCAACTTTTCTTTGGTGTTTCTTGCTCTGGTTTTACTTCTTCTAATGTCTGTTTCTTTCTCATCACATGACAAAAGTGATGAGGACTGGCTGTAAGATGATCCAGCTACTTGATTTTCAGTTTTCTTCAATTTTGAGGGCAACTTAATATTCTTCTTAAAATCACTGGTGACCATTTGCTTATTTTTAGGGCAAGGTATCTGAATTTTCTTTTTAACAGTCAGTATATCACATTCAATGCAATCTTCCTTGTGGTTACTTTCAAAACTCACATTATGTTCAAAGGTCTCTGAGGACTTATGGGTAGAACTTATATGTACATCTGACTCACTGTCTTCTTTATGCTTTGGTTTGAAAACATTTGGTACTCCTTTGATAGAGAGATTGTACTCCATACATCTTTGCTCTATCACCTTTCTAGTTTTAAGTGGTGTTACTAAAACATAAACTTTCTTCTGATTCAGAGGCAGGCATTTTCTGTCTTTGTCAGAGGTAGGTGGTTCCAGTGAATTCGGAGTATCAATGGGTATATTTAATACTTCAGTTCTCTCTTTTTTCATTGAACAAAATCAAATCAAAACCAAAATCTCTTAAGTACAGAAAAAAAAAAAATACTTTTTCGAAAAAAAAAAAAACAAAAAAAACCAATTTTCCCCACAGGTTACACAAAGCACTGGTCTATTTAGATCACTCCTTCTTCAATGTAGCATTTGGTTATTTACACAATCCTGCCCAGGGCTTCTGGGTTTACTGGCATACATATGAGCTTTTCTACCTGCCCTTAGACATACTTTCAATCATTCACTGACCTCAAATTAGAACCCTTCTCTATGAGTATTAGAACACCTATTTTTCAAATCTGCTTTGGCCTGAACATTGTTTACTTTCCCTGAAAAATTTCCTCTACTTCTCTATAAGATGAACTACTACTTGCTTAGGCTGTATCTGTATCTACAAACTGTCCCCATTCATTAGACTGAAAGCTCTCCATCCATTAAGTTTCCAGGATAATTTTTTAAAATGGCATTTTGGTGTCCTACTTTTAATTGTACACCAGTCATATTAAAGCTAAATTAAGAAAATAATTAATGTCAGGACTTTATTTTTCTTAAACCTTTTTTTTTTTGCTGATATTAGAATAGCTCTCAAGTATTAGTAGATAATAAATATGTTTTAATAATCAATTATCAGAATTTTAAATAGGAGACATAAATCCATTAAGGTCACTAAACCTAATCAGACATTGTAAGATTTAAAAAAAAAAAAAGTTGAATTAGTTAAGGATGCAGTTAGGAAAATGTGGAACTCTATGCATATGGGTAGCTTTCCTTTTGTCCCCAACATAGCCAAAGCAGCACCTTTTTGCAAATCTTTTTTGGGAAAAAAAAAAAAAAGAAACTGCAGAACTTGTTATCATCTTACAGGGGAAGAAAGCAAATGAGACCAGCTGTCTGATCTAAAACTTGAGAAACTAGAACCACTCTACCTACAATTCTAACTTTATTAAATTCTACTTATGCTTAATGTGGTGGTTTGAACCAGAATGGCCACCATAGGCCACATGTTTGAATGACTGGTTCTAGTTAGTGTCACTGATGAGCAGGCTCTGAGGTTTCAAAAAGCCATGCCATTCCCAGATAGCTCTCGTCCCAGGCCTGAGGGTCAGATGTGAACTCTCAGGTACTGCTCCAGCACCATGCCCACCTATGACGGACATAGACTAACTCTGAAACTAGAAACAAGCCCCCCCCCCCAATTACATGTTTCTTTCTATAAGCTGACTTGGTCATGGTATTTCTTCACAGCAATAGAACCAAGACACTTATTTAAGAATTATAAATCACCACACCACCATAATACTGCAGTTCACTCAAAATACAGAAACTATGTACATATATCATGTCATAAAAGATAAGCAACAAAATAAGAGGTTGACAGTTAACAATGGTGGGGGAAACTGCAAAATTATAATTTGTGAATTATTTATTTATTTACTTAATTGGGGGGGGGAGGGTTGAAACAAGGTTTCTCTGTAGCTTTGGAGGCTGTCCTAGAATTTACTCAGTAGATCAGACTGGCCTCAAACTCACAGAGATGCGCCTGCCTCTGCCTCTAGAGAGCTGGGATTAAAGGAATGCGTGCCACCACCACCCGGCTTGGATAATTTATTTGATTAGTACCACTATCCTAATGAAAAAGACAAAAAATATTTCCACAAGATTTTTCATGAATATCACAGATTTACAAAGTATTTTCTTCCAATTCCATATATAAATCAAATAAAGCCTTCAGTTAGATCATTTCATTCTATTTAATAATTTCAAAAAACAGCCAGGCAGTGGTTAGACACACCTTTAATCCCAACATTTGGGAGGCAGAGGCACACAAACCTCTATGAGTTTGAGGCCAGCCTGGTCTACAGAGCCAGTGCCAGGAGAGGCTCCAAAGCTACACAGAGAAACCCTGTCTCAAAAAACCAAAAACAAACAAATAAATAAATAACAATAATCTCAATAAACATTTAGCCTCTTTTAAGTATTTAACTTGTTTGAATCTAGTAGCCTGACAGTACTGTTATTCCTCTCCACTTTTATGAATTTTGATAGCTGTTTTTCATTCTCACTTTTCAGTTATAGTAAAATATAACACTCAACCCATAAATTTATCATAACATGAAATCTTGAACTTGCTAGTTTTTAGAGAAAAGGCACTTTAAATTTGGGTATACAAACCTTGAATTACTTTGAAAAATCAACCTTCATCAAACCATAACTGTGGCATTAGTTTCATAAAAGGAAACATTCATATGAGCAGAGTTAAAGCAATATATAACTTTATGAGATAAAGCTACTTAGGGATCACATTAAAAGCAAACCTACAAATAGTACATATTTAAAGTAACATGTAACTTCATTAATCATTTTATCACAAATAGGTACTTTAAACCATTAACATATTTATCATTTTTTATTAAGAAACTTAAAAAGATCATTTATTATGTTAAAATTATTTTAAACAGTTACTATACTAATCATTATACAACTATCAAAGATATTACCTTGTTTCTGACTTCGAATTTTCTTTTCATTTATTCCTTCAGAATTTTCAAAGTTTTTTGAAGGAAATTTTCTGCAATCTTTTTTTTCGGTTAATTCCTTCAAAATAAATAATGTACTTTTAACAACTACAATGCAGACATGATGTTGGGCATTTCCACAGCATGAATCAAGTATTTATTGAAAAATGTTAGGTACTTCCTATTCTACAAATTTTATTAATGGAGCATCCCAAAAGTCCTGTGAACTGTAACTTTAGAAGTAGCGCAGGGTTACATGATCCTACAAAAGTTCCCTCAAAAAATAATTTTTTCTACTCAATGTGAGTTTCTCCTTTCCTAACCTCTTAAACACTGACTTAAAGTACTCTGAGTCTATTTACCTGAAACAATTCTTGCAATTCTTAAGATCTCAAATAGATTCCTTTTGATTTTTGCAGTTTCTGAGTTAGGACAGATCAATATAAATCATGCTTACTTATCAAAAAAGAAATTGTATCTTTTGATGCAGTCCTAAAACTTTTCAGATACCACATTATGTTCTTAAACATCAGTACCTTACTTAACTAAGTCATATATGCCACTATTTGATAGTATTACTTACTTGCTTATGTAAGAGCCTCAACTGTGCCTTATTTTGACAATTATTATATTCAATGTTTATTTCTGCAGCTCCTGGGAAACCATTGTGCTCATTTTTCTTCATTTCTGTGAATTCAAAGATCTAGCATTAAGTAGTTACATAGAAGATTCAGTGTTTTTCAACATATTGTGGTATTCTGTGCCTATATTGCCATCACCCTGGAGATTAAGATGGAATGTTAGCAATATACAAGACTATCTCAGGTAAAGGAAGGGAGAGTAGGGAAACAAGGAAGAAAAACAGGAGAGAGTGAGAAAGAGGGAAAGGAAGAAAAATGGAAAGAGGAAAAAGAAGATAAGTGACTTTTCCACATTAAAGAACCAACTATAGGAAGAGAAATCTGTGTAATGAAATGTCATATTTATTCACTGTAATTTGATTATAATAAAATGATTTTTGTAGGACAGACCACTCTATAGGGTATGGTTTAGTTCAAATCACTTTTATTTTCCTAAAATTAAGAAAAAAATGAACAATCATATTGTTTATACATGCTTCGAACCCCTTATTATATCTAAAAGCAGGATAGTATAGTTAATTTTGTGAATTTATACTTATACACCCAAACTGCACATCAACTAAATAGAAAGCTAATGATTGTTTTTCTTACATTTCCTTATGTATAAAATTATGTTTCAGTTAATTTATATACTTCAATGTTTAACTAAATCCACATTATTTTCAGCAAAATCAAATTTTATAATATTTTGTAGAGAACTTTTATTATTTTTTTTTCCTCCACAGGAGTACCATGGCTCATGGGCACCCAAACTCACACACAAACACTAATTAAAAAATTAATTAAAATAAGAATTTTGTTTAGCTGCTATTTTTTGTTTTTGTGGCTGGATTTTGTACTACAGACCAGACTGATCTTGAATTCCAGATGTTCGATTCATTCTCCTAAGTGCTGGGATTAAAGGTATGTGCCAAAACATCCAGCCTTAAAGGTATTTTCATACTCCTTTAGAGATTGTAAAGACACAACAGACGGATCTCACTCTTGAGATTATTATATAGTATAGGAAGCTAATACTATAGTAAATCCTTCATAAGATGCTTATGTAAGTGATACAAACTTTTTAAAACTACAATACTATGATATAATGGTTATAGCTCTAAATATGGAAAATTACATTAATTAAAATAATCATGTCATCTTAAATTATCATGGATTGGCACATTTATATAACCATAATTGTTTAGTGTTAGGCACAGTTAAGGGTTTTTTTTCCAATTCATTTTTAATTATATGTATGTATGTGTGCATATATGTATATATGTCTGTGTGTCTGTATGTTGGTTTATGCATATGCAATGGCTCCAGAGGCCAGAAGAAAGTATTGGATTCCCTGGAGCTGGAGACACAGGCAGCTGTGAGCTGCTTGATGTGAGTGCTGGAACTGAACTCAGATTCTCAGCAAGAACAGTTCATGGTCTTAGCCACTGAGCCATCTCTCTGACCATGTTTTTCATTATTTTCTTGTAGAAAATGTAATAATATATTGGTAACACATCCCACTTGCCACATGTTTTCTATAACATTTGCAAATAATCGTATTTATAATTCAGCTCTCTTTCCTAAGAAAATAACTCAGAGTTATTTTTCTTTTTGGAATTAAACAAGGGGGATGGGGTGGGATGGGGTAGGCAATAGCAAGTAATATAGTCCCAGGACTCCAGAAGACTTAAATGCTCTAGAGTAAAGTCAATAACCAACCTGCCAATCTTAAAAACAAACAAACAAAAAAAGCAAGCAAACAAACAAAAAAAGATGACTTTTGTAAAAAGGAAGGATTGAGAAAGATTTAAAGCTTTGTTAAGTAAAATTTTTGCAATCATTTACATATTTAAATTATTGCTTTCTTTGAACTAAAAAAGATACAGAAAAGTTCAAGGAGAAAGGGAGTTCCACTGACATAACAACATTCGAGTGAAATACATATATTGAATATGATACCATACCTTTAACAAAAACAATCTGCAATTCTCACAAGTTTCCAAGAAATGTGTGTAACAGATTTCAGTTAATTTTTATCATCTATATAATTGAGAGGATATATGCTACTTTATACATTATTTGTGAGAGTAGGGTGGTGTTAGATGTATGTTAGAGGAGAGCTGACATAGAACAGTTGTGCCAACTACTTTTATGGCACTTGCCAGTCAAGAATATATGCCAGTTCCTCCACAAAAGCAAATACAGATACTTGTCTTTACTACACAATTGCTGGCAGCCTAAATATAATCTTTTATTGATTGGGGTTTGGGCATTGTGATTAAAAGCTTATTCCATGATATAAAAAGCAATAATGATAATGAGCAGCAGTCTGCAGAGTAGTAAAAACACAGGAATTTCAAGGTACTATTTAATCAAAGAGCATCACACTACATATTATATATAACAGTGTTAAGCTTATGTAAGACTCTGTAGAAACTGTAGCAACAAAGAAAAATTCAAACATACCCACGTTATCATTAGTAATGTCACAAGTGATGCTGGCCTTTTGGAGGACATCTGTTTGTTTATCTTCTGCATCATTTTTCATTGATTTTTGTTTTTCATGAAGTCTTGCAGTTTTCTGACTGGTCTTATTCCTGTCCTTTTCTCCAGCCCTAAAACAATTTTGTTATATTTTTCTCTAATATTGGTCCTCAAAAAAACTGAAAGCCTCAAACCACAGATAACAGAATGATCAAGGAGTTCAAGGCCAGTCTGGCCTTTTATTGAGATTAATCTGTTACATGAGTCCCTTCTCAAAACAAATAAGCACTTAAAAACAAAATAACAACAACAACAAAAAAAACCAATTATTGAAGCGGATTGAAGAAAACTACAGGACAGGATTAAAAAACACTCAAAAACTACTGAAAATTAATGGAGAAAAATTAATCAAAAACTTCAGACCAATATTTGACAACTACATGCAATTCAAAGGGTAGGTAATTGAAGAATTCTTGAAATATGGCTAAGATTATATTTTCTTTTTGAACTTACTCAACATTTCAGAAATTCCAATAAAACGTTATTATTCCTAAAACACCCACGATCACAAAAAATCTCCAAAACTAGTACATCAACACAAAACCCAACAAATGAAAACCACTTTACATTGGTTATAGCAGCATATACATATGAAAGGACCATTATATTCTGTACCTAAAATGAGTACATGTTAGGGAACATAACTTATACCTTGATAAAGCTGATTTTAAAAAATGTTAAGGACACTTTACCTTAATTGTTCTAGAAAATCATCAATGTGTTCCTTCCAATTTCGGGGGAATCCAAACATAAATTTTCTTATGAGATAACAGGGATACCCTATTTAACAATAAGCAAAATAAATACATAATTTTAATTTAAAAAATAAAATTATCTAAAAGCCTAGAATTTTAAAGAGCCATCTAATTCACCGTCAATCATTAAATGCATACTTGTTTTACTATATATGCTAAACAGTGCTGGGGATACTGAGGACCCATCAGTTAAGCAAATGAAAATTCCACCACTACACATTTGATGTCTTGTTTGTAAGAGAAAGCAAAGCCAGGAAGTAAAATTCATTGCTAGACTGGTATTACAGAAAAAGTGGCTAAGCATTTTCATGGGAGAAAAAGGGGTAGTCAGGGAAATTCTACTGAAATAGGAAGCTAAGTTCTGAAAACCTGGGGGAATGAGTCAAATGGCAATATAGAATTAGAATATTAGAAACAAGAAAATGAAAAGTCTGTGACAAGAGGACAACCGGTCTGTTTGTGACCTAAGACTGGCAAAGCTGAACTGCCATAAGGAGTTAGTACTAGGCATTTACTCAAAGGGGTAATTAAGGCAGTGGGGTGTATGGTACATTTCAAGGGTTGGGGTCAATTTATGAGCCTGGGTATTTAAGAAAAAGGAGAAGCTATGCAAAGATTTAACTAATAATGATACCCATTTACCTGCTTCTTTCATGGAAATCTGGTCTATCAATCCTTTTAATATGTAAATGTTGCCCGATAATGTCCTAAGTTCATTGTGTTTAATCCGCTCTACAATTACATTACTATGCCAATAAACGTCAGTCATATCTCTAGGGAAAAAACAATAAGCTTAGTAAGGTCAACATGTTTATACTTTACCAGAAACTGTGTGATTGATATATAAATATATATATATATTATACATATATTTATATATATATAAATAAATAAATGTGTAATGAAGTGTAGTGATTTTGAGCTAGATATATATATGTGTGTGTATATATATATATATATATATATATATATATATATATATATATATATATATATATATATATATATTGTTACCAGTACTGGGTAAAAACAGGAAGATCGTTCCAAGAATGAGGCCATGACAACTAAGGCTTCATGGTGAAATGAAGTCGATCACTCTTCCTAAATAAAGTGCTTATTTTGCACTTCCAGCTACTGCAACAGTAACAGTATTACTAATCTAATTACAAAACACTTGAGGGCTAAATAATACAGAACTCAACTGATTGGCTAATGTGATCCTCAGAGTATATGCCAAGAACTATATTTTGGCCAATGAAGTTATCATCTAATATAAAACAGCATTAGCAAGGAAACAGGAACCAACTGTCATCAATTATTTGCTGTTGGCAAATTTGAAGCTTCAGCTTAAGCTGTCAAAAGAATTTTGGCAGCCTCTTTCCTCACATTTTTGTACTGTGCTGGCTTTTTTTCCTCCCTAGAAACGTTATTTTTACTTATTCAGATGAGGTCTTGCTGGGTTTTTTCACATTTTTATTTCGTGTGCATATGCCATGGAATTCATATGGGGTCAAGCAAGAGCTTCTGGGTATCAGTTCTTCCAACATATGGGTCCCAGGGATCGAACTAAGATTGTTCAACCTGGCAGCAGGCACCTTTACCCTTTGAGGCACCTTGCTGCCTCGGGGGTCTTCCTATGTTACCCAAGATAGCCTTGGACTTTTACATCTTCCAAGTACCTAAGATTATAGATTACATGTGCACTCATACTCCCTCCCTCCTGTTCCATGTTCTGAAATGCCAAGTAGATCACGTAATTTTGAGCGGTTTTTGTCTTTTCTTAACCATAAATACAAAGGCAAATGTGTTTTTGTTTTTTTTACAAATAAAGATTTATTATGTATAAACTGCTTTGCCTACATGTATACCTTCACACCAGAAGAGGGCACCAGATCTCATTATAGATGGTTGTGAGCCACTATGTGGTTGCTGGGAATTGAACTCAGGATATCTAGAAGATATCCCGTACTCTTAACTTCTGAGCCATCTCTCCGACCCCAAATGCAAACGTTTTTACCTTCCATTTTGTAAAAAGGTACTAGTTGAGAAAAAAATAAACCAAAGTTGCAAATCACTGACCCAGAAATCTACTCTTCATACTTCTTTAAATGAAACTAACAATAAATATAAAATTAGAACCAAATATGAAGATCTATTAGATAAGTGCTGAGCAATAAACATATACATAAAGAAGTTCCCTAAATTGAATCAAGACATGGTCTCTCTAAATAGCTCTGAGGAACTCTGTAGATCAGGCTGGCCTCAAACTCACATAGAGCCTTTGTGTCTCTAGAATATTGTGATTAAAGGCTTACACCACCATAGCCTGCAGCTTTGTTTAACATTTAAATCAAACTCTTAAAAGGCACTGCTCTTTAATACTGTAAATATTAACTCATTTAATTCTTGACACCACCTACAATAAAGCTGAGCACTAAACATAAGGTGAAAATTGTCCTCAATGCATAGTAGTGCAAGGTGAACCTGGGCTATACAAGACTCTTAAAACAAGAAAAACATCCCACAATATTGGTCATATTATTATTACCATTGTATTAATGAATAAATGGAGCCTCACAGAGTATAAGCAACTTGTTCAAGTAACATTGGCAGTAAGCAGCACTAATCAGACTCACAAAGGCAATCTATGCCGCATCTTAGACATTCTGGAAAACGGGATAAGGCAGTAAGATAGACAACTAGACTTTACATATCCAACCTTAGAACCAGGGTATTTATATTGTTCTACTATAAGTTGTTTTACTATGGAGAAATTGAGTTAAACTCTACTTGTCTGACAATACTTTTACTTCTAAGACAACCAGAGTGTCAATTACTTATTATGCAACTACTTGATAGCTTTAAATAATTTTGATCCTTTGGTGGATCAGTAATTTATAACAGATAACTTTAGTAGTTTATAACCTCACGAAAATGTGTTTTGTACGAAGATGCTATTTGTCACTGATCACTTACATAAAACCAACTTAAATGTTAATAAAAGAACACTTAAATGTTATACTTACACCAGCTTTCCTTCTACACATATAGCTGTATTATTATTGATGACTTTAATCATCCATTCCTGTAGCTGGACTGCCTATTCAAAAACAAAAGAACTAATAAAACAAAGAACATTTCTTGTGCTACTTGCAAGCAGGATTATAAAATTATAGCATTAAAAAGTAGAAAATATGAACTATACAAAAAGCCTTATAACCCCAGTTTTTTCTTACCCATCAATCTAAGAACCAGCCCATTTTAAACAGCAATTCTTTTTTGTTTATTTATTTATTTATTTATTTATTTATTTATTTTTTTTTTTTTTTTTTTTTTTTTTTTTTTTGAGACAGGGTTTCTCTGTGAAACAGTCCTGGTTGTCCTGGAATTGGCTCTGTAGACCACGCTGGCCTCGAACTCACAAGAGATATCTGCCTGCCTCTGACTCCCAAGTACTGGGATTAAAGGCATGCACTACCAATGCCTGGCTTAAACAGCAATTCTTAAAAAGAAAAAACAGAGACATTTAACTGAGGTTGTACTATATTGTTTGCCTATAATACAGAAATATCTGCATTTCAAATACTCATACAAAATGGCTTATCTATAAGGGGGAAGAGAATCTTAACACACACATTGAACCACCAAATCTTTTAGAAAACACAACTTTCAGGGAACAAAGAAATGCCAAATATATACCTTGTTTCCAAAAAATTAAAGTATAATTTTGTTAAGCCAACTTAGAGCTACATTTTCAGTTCCTATACATCATAAAATCCTAACTGGTAATCTGGTAATAAATATTCAATACCATTCTATTCCAAAGCAAACAGCTGAATAACTCAGGAAATGTTTTTGGTATAAGTAAAATGTCACTAAAATATAGAATTTTCTATGAACACTGATAATAAAAACATTTACAGTTCAAAACAATTTAATAACATAAACAGTTAAAGTGTTTCTGGATAGAAGTGAAAATTAATAGAATAACTAATGAGTGCCATTCGCTTTAAATAAAAGTGTGAATTTATATATAAAGGCAAGTTCCCCAATGACTTTAAACTAAACCAGGAAAACATGCTAAAATGGGTGGATGGTCTTTGGTATTGCATTTCTTAATCATTCTATTAAAATATGGGTATTTGGGCATGTAGCTAGAGTGGCAATGGCATAAGTTCCCAGGTTTGACCTCCAGAACTGAAAACAAGATCAGAAAGAAGACTAGGATTAATACTATTTTCACCACATTTGAATAGGTCAGCAGGCAATAGAAAAGATGAGAAAGCATTCCTTAGTATGCCTTAGATTCACTAGTTTATGGTTATCTTAACAACACTAGGAAGAAAATAGCATTTCTATTTTACAAAAAAAAAAAAAAAGATAAAATATATCTAAACTTTACTATAATACATGATTGGTGGAATTGATAGATTACAAGTCAAATTCTAGAATCTTATGCTACACTACGTATTTAAAACATACTATCATCAAACATTTGAGCTATAGCTACTGTTCTAGACATTGGGGATTGGACAAGAAATAAACTGGATGCCATTGTAGAATAAACACTGCCTGTGAGTGAGAACATTCTGGGAGAAAGTAGAAGCAACAAGGAAGGAGATGGTACTCAAACAAATATATACATAGTTACTATGAATAATAAAAGCATACAGGGGTGCTTAACACAGATAGTTAAGAAAGGTCTTGGAGCAGAGAACTGAATAAAATAAGTCCACATGGCTTATAAGATTTTTCTAATCAAAGAACAGGTTAAAATGCTCTAAATAGGTAGCAGGAAAAGCACAATTACTTGAAAGGAGTAAGCAAGAAGATTTCACTCCATGATTAATGATGTGGAGAATGGTAAACTATGATGTGGGATAATACTTTTGTTCACTATAAAGATTTGCCATTCATATTGGTTTAATAAAACACTGATTGGTCATTAGCCAAGCAGGAAGTATAGGTGGGTCTATCAGACTAGGAAAATTCTAGGAAGAGGAAAGGCAGAGAGATGCAGTCACCAGCCAGACACAGAGGAAGCAATATGAGAATGCCATACTGAGAAAAGGTACCAAGTCATGTGGCTAAACATAGATAAGAATTATAGGATAATTTAAGTTGTAAGAAATAGGCCTGAGCAATAGGCCAAACAGTTTATAAGTAATATAAGCCTCTGTGTGTTTGTTTGGGACTGAATGGCTGCAGGACTAGTCAGGATAGAAACTTCCACCTACAAAACTGAAGTAAAGGCTTTTCTTCTGTCACTAGAAGTTACTGGAAAAGTAGTAATAAGCTTTTCTTCTGTCACTAGAAGTTACTGGAAAAGTAGTAATAACCTTTTCTTCTGTCACTAGAAGCTACTGGAAGAATAGTGTTGGGAGTTATCATTTGGGGCTGGGGAGATGGATCAGAGGTTAAGAGAGTTAACATATAATGGTTGAAATGATGGACCACAGAAATCTGCACGAGATGAAAAGAACAATGAGGACATGTGTCTGTAACGAACTAATGGCTGTCTTAATGGCATCAGAATCTTGAGCATGAGGTAGTTATAAAGATTAGTGACAGGGGAATTATATTAACATTAGAAACGTCTGCATCAAGAATCTGGTACATGTACTAGCAATGTGATAGATATGAGTAAGGCTCAAGTAGATGTAGAAGAAGGATCATTAAAGAAACAGAAATTGATGGGTGGTGGTGCACTCCATAATCCCAGCAATGGGAGGCAGAGGCAGGTGGATCTGAGTTGGAGGCCAGCCTGGCCTACAGAGGGAGTTCCACAACAGCCAGGACTGCTATACAGAAAACCCCATCTCAAAAAACCCAGAAGAAAACAAAAAAAGAAAGAAGAGAAATGAAAAAGAAATAAAGGAAGTTGTTTGTATAATGTCCATTGCAGCTAGAGCAAGTTAAAAAAAAAATGTTCATAGAAAATTGATAATAGAATATATCTCAAGTTGAAGAGGACACAGTATAACGAAGAAAGACCTGAGTATGAGTGAAAGACTAGTCAGAGGGAATGTACAAAACTATCTATGGATGAGTCCTAGAAGGCTTGAAGTTCTTATGGCAGCTGATATAAACAGCATGATAGAGATAAAATACTAGGAAATCTAAAATATTTTTCAAACTTTCCTCATACATTAAGTAAATTCCAAATTTTCACCATTAAGTTTAAATATTTTTAAATGATGCAATTGGTATAAAATATACTGAGATATAAAACTGTAACTATTTCATTTTTAAAATTAAGACAGAATTAAATACCATCTCAATTCGATACAATCACCTACTTAAACTTAACAAGCATACTTTTAAAAGTTGGGAATTTTACGTTGTCCTTTTTCTTTTTTTCAGAGCTAGAAGATTAAGCCTCGGGTTTATACCATGCTTATATTTCTTCTTGAACCGACATTACATTTCCTTCAAAAATGTGTCTTAATGTAACAGAGTTTGATGTTTTAAAGTTTTTATTGACCACCCTATCTATATAACTTTATATCAAGAAAATTCTCAACTTTTTTTCATTTTTTCAAGATTTGTTTATTATGTACACTGTGTTCTGCCTGCATGCTATTAAGAGGGCCCCAGAATTTATTATAGATGATTGTGAGCCACCATGTGGTTGCTGGGAACTGAACTCAGGACCTCTAGAAGAACAGACAGACAATGCTCTTAATCTCTTAGCCATTTTTCCAGCCTGAAAATTCTCAACTCTTTAGCTGTTAAAATTCTTTTCTAGTGCAAATGTTGGTAGTAATACCTCAAAAGTCAGAAAAACAGAAGTAGGAGCAATGTCATCATTTATATCTTACAGGCCTAAGAGAATTGTTGACATTTACAACTAATAATAGAACAAGAATTAATGACTGAGTGACCTTACTTTCAACCCATTCATCTTTTCACTAGGATCATTGTTGCTACAGTCAATAATAAAACAAACAAACAAAAAAAAAAAACATCATTAGAGTTTAAATAAGGAGACAATTAAAAAGTAGAAATAAATACCTGCTTTAAATGTCTTCCTACCTGGTATTTTTTAACTTCACTTACAATAGTTGCAAGCTTTGAACCCTTCCTTTGAGTCCAGCCAGATACTGTTGGATTAAGTCTTGAATTTGCAGGTATAATTTCATAGGTATCTTTCGTGGAATTTTGACAAACAGTACTTCTAGAACATTTTTTTTCACTTTGTTCTAAAGTACCCTCTTTTGCTGTTCCTTCTGTTGACATGTCACTGGGAGAAGTCATCAACTGAGTATGATTTTTAATAGGAACATAATTAGTACTAACAGTTTTAACATTAGTATTTTCAAACTTTTCATAAGTAGAATTAATGTCTTCCAAAATAAATGTGTCTTTTTTGGACACGGTGGTTTTAACAGTGTTCTCCTTTGAATGAAGAAGTTGTCTAGCAAGCTGAGCTCTAGTTAATGCCCTGCTTGAGATGCTTGAAGCTGTAGCATTTTCTTGTTCTTGGTTCAAAACTGGAAGCTCTGCCAAAAATACAAAAAAAATAAAATTTATAGAAAGGCCCCTTTAATAAAAGTTGTTTTAAACTACTTATATTAAAAATACATCAGATTAGAAGTGTTCCACCTTCGTGTTTAATCTAAGAGCCTCTAATTTTTGTTTTGTTTCTTCTTTGGAGACAAAGTTTCTCTGACTGTCAGTCCTGGCCCGATTCCTCCTTATACAAGCAGCACCAAAGACTAGGGTGTAGTTCGTCAAAAGCCAGGAGAACTATCTTTACTGAAATTCTAGATTAGCAGCACTTTCCATACTACTGTGTACCAGAGGATGCCAAGGCCCTATGGGGGCCCTTCTCAAGTGGTCCTATGGGCATGAACAATTAACGAGTTGTAACCCACCATTTAAAATTCAAAATATGAAACCTACTTGTAAAGGCCTCAAGCCTGAAAGCCTCATGAACACTGGGACTACAGGAATATATCAATCACCACACCCATCTTTTGACATAAGTTTTAGGCCTTCAAAGAAATGAATGTCAACTAGACAAATATAGACTAGTAGTACTATTTCCATTTTATTGATTTATATTTTAAATCTTTCCATTTAATGCATTTTTTAATATAGAATCAAGTTTCTTTTCATACATAAAAGGGATAATACTTAAAATTTGTGCCAGAGAAGAGATTGTTTTATGTGTGCACATTTGGACAAAGTCATCAGAATCTCAGATAAGAACCTCATCTGCTCTCAAATCATATCACTGACTCATATACTCACACAATACATAGTATGTACATACATATATATGTATACACACATGTTACAAATGCATATATATCATGCTACATTATTTCACTTGTTCCTTTTTATCCTCCTACTTCCTGTAAGAAATACTGTTTTGTGTATTCTTTGATCTGTACCCCAAATTCTTATAGTTGTTAAGCCTAGTGGCACATAACTGCAGTTTAGCACTTAAAGACTAAGATATAAAATCTCTCAAGTTCAGGTTGGCCTGGGTTACATAGCAAGACCTTCTCAAAACAAAACCTCTACAAAGCTAGTGACAGTGCTTGTACAATATACTTAAGGCTTCACACTTAATCCCTAGTATAAGGCATGGAGGGAGGGAGGGAGGAAGGGAGGGAGGGAGGGAGGGAGGGAGGGAGGGAGGAAGGGAGGGAGGGAGGGAGGGAGGAAGAAAGGAAGAATTCCACTTTTCATTTCTTACACTTTATTTTTCCAGACTAGGCTATCAGATCAACAATTATCCCGATTATAAGACATATCACACACACACACACACACACACACACACACACACACACACACACACACAGTGTTTCTGTACAACTGACTTTTGAGCTGCCTCTTCATTCATGATGCACTAAACTCACAGCTAGTATCTGAATTTAGGTTAGTTTAAGTTAGGTTAGTTATTCCGATATGTATCTATTATCTCACAAACTTTTACACCTAAAATCTCATCTTCTCACACAGCACACCTTTTACTTACACCCATCATCTTTACTATCTTTTGTATAGTAAGACAAGGTCCCACTAAAGAGCCCAGTAGTCCAGGCTAGTATAATACAAAGGTAATGCTCTGGACTGCCTCTTCAATGCTGGCATTTGCCATCATGCCTGGCTCCGTTTTTGGTTTTTTTTTTTCTTCTTCTTCCACAAAATTACCACAAAAAATACTTTTAAAGTTCTCCAGAATATAAACAAACATTTTGGTATTCTCTTCATTATGATATCTCAAGAACTTAAAAGAGTCTGACATATTAAACAGATAAAAATGACATTGTAGTTTTTTTAAAGTCCATGAGTAATTAAACTAACCTCCAAATGAAGTATTATTGGATTGGAATGATTTTTTTTCCTCACAGAGGTAGGTTTGCTGCAACTGAATTCTCTTATCTCTGTTAGAAGCGAGGACTTTATTATGTTCATATTTGGGTGACCCCAACATGTTACTGCTCCTTGATGCTTGTTCTTGTTTGTCCTGCTGTACTTTTTCTTTCATTCGTTGAAAAATTTTTCCTGGTGTTTCACAGTTCGCTTCATTTCTTAATCCATTCACACTGGGCTTTATATCACTGACATCAAGATAGCTGTTTGAAGGGATAGCCTCTGAGAGCATGGTGGACTGAAAGATGTTTTTGTTGTTAGAAGTTGCCATTTCTAACAACTGATTCTTTTTATAGCCATTCAACTTCAGAGAGGACTTTTGATACTTCACCAAATCTTTTATAGGAGTAAGTGTGCCTGAAGGGATGCTGTCAATAAAGACTGCATCTACAGGCATATTTCTTCTTGGAGATAGCCCAGGAGACGAATGAATTCCTACATGTTTCAAAGACACTGCTGCAATCATCTTGATAAGGCAGTGGCAACAAAATGTCTTTTATAGAAAATTCAGTCAGCCCAAGTTTCCAGGCAGAACTTCAACAGCAGTCCAGAGAAACCTGTAATAAAATCAACTTTTATCATTATTTGGTGATTTTTAAGTTCACCGATTTTCCGTAACATATACCATTAAAAAGGTTTAATTGATTCTTATTAACACTGAATAATTTATATACCACAAATCAGACTAATATTTACTGTTTTTATTAAATCTTCCTGCCCTAGCCATCCTGGTGCTGGGATTACAAACAAGTATTACCACACCTGGCTTTTTTCTTACATGTAAATTGTATTTTCAGTAACTAGAAATAAAAATTCCAAAGATAAAACTGTATATTACAGTAACACTTAAAATGAACACTCCTAGGTGCCTGGTGGAAATTGCACCCCAGCCCCTGGCATCCATATAACCCAAAGAGTCTAGAATGTTATGGTGGAAGTTCCACCCAAGGTCCCCTCCCCCATCTCCATCCAAACCTTGCTGTATCTCAGAAAGTTGCTAAATGACTACCCCTTCCCCCACAGATCCTTAAGACCACTCACACAGTGTATTTAAACTTACCCCCACTCCACCCCGAAATAGATATGTGGTTTTCCTGTCTCTCTTTCCCATGTCCTCTCTGGGGGACTGAAAGGCCACCCAGGAGCGGTGTAGTCATTAAATATGGGCCTTTTCTAATTCAGTTTGATTTGGTCTGATTTGGATTGTTGCATTGGTGGAGACGCCTATGGGGTGTAGAAACTTTTTACCTGGAACTTACTAATCAAGATTTATAGCATCTCTTACTATTGATTTATAACAGTTCTAATAACTTTTTACATCATGGAAATAGAAAAGAACTATCACAGAAAATATTAAAACATATGGGTGTGTCGTGGCACCTACCCCATACTCTAGCACTCAGGAAGCTGAAAGAAAATAGGAAGTTCAAAGCCAGCCTGGGCTATAAAACCATGTCTCAAAAAACAGAAAAATGATTACTGGAGCAACTAGATCAAAGGATATCAATTTTTTCTTTTTTCAAAAAGTGAATAAGGTAGTGGTACATGCCTTTAATCCCAGCACTTGGGAGGCAGAGGCAGGCGGATCTCTGTGAGTTCCAGGCCAGCCTGTTCTACAGAGTAAGTTACAGGACAGCTCCACAACTACAGAGAAACCCCTAAGCCAGGGATGAATAAGCAACCTGAATATTAATACACAAAATCTTACTTTATCTAATAATTTAATAAGGGGGAATACAAGGAAGTATTTTCCTTTTTCTTTCTTTTTGTATGTCTGGGAACTTGCTCTGTAGACCATTCTGGCCTCAAACTCAAGAAATTCTGCCTCCTAGTGCTGGAACTAAAAGTCTGCATCATCACACAATGCTACTTGAAATATCTTCCAACAGCTGCCAAACATGTATCTTTTAAGTCTGGCCCCGTGACAGAAATGCCATTGTAAATTTCTTAACAACTATGTATTGATATGCTATATTCATTATCTTAGCACTGCTAGAGATTAAATAGCTGGAGGCATGTTAGGCATGTAACCATTGAGCTACAGCCCTAGCTAGCACTCATTAGATGCATATTCATCAGGTGGGCAGTGATAGGAGTTAGTGATATCCACTAACACTACTAATAGAACTACACTCTCTCAAAAATAAAAATGAATAGACTATACAATCACAGGGGAAAATAGCAAAAAGTATGGTCAAATTGACCTAACCTCAGTTCCTGGTCTGATGGACTGTTTTACAAATAAAAATTGCAAATAAACTGAATACAAGCCCAATCTGTACCAACAGACAGCAATTTCAAGGATGGACACAAGTTGGCCTGAGGTTCAGGTCTATGAGCTGTTTGCATAGCAGGAGGATCGAAGTTCCAGGCCTCCAAGGGAGGCTACAGCGCCAAGTCAACAGCAGATCCTGTTTCAAAAGAGAAGATAAACTTGAGGCTACAGCGCAGTAGCCGATGCTTGCAGCCTGGCCTGCAAGGTTCAGACACTTAAGACTGCAATAACAATAAGCAATTCACAATTCAAGGTGACTGCAAGGAACGTAGCTTAAAAGCCCTCGTGTACAGCTTGAAATAAAGAACGCAAAAGCCCCACCCCCGGGAAAGGCCACCAGAAAGCACGGGTGCAAGCCTAGCTCCCGGCATAGCCAATATGTTAATGAACTCCAAGATGCTGCTGATATGCTTGAGGGCTAACCCCAAGTTGTGAACCCTAAAAGGGCAATACTACCTCCCAAGGAAATTTCACTTCTGGGAATGCCAAGCTCTAGCCTCTGTGTTGATACTCATGGCAAGAAGACTTAAGACCTGGCCATAGTGAACTTCAGACACTGTCGCTGGACTCACACAGACCCGCCAGGTCAAAGTCCTAAACTCTCAAGGCCTCCTGGGACCTCCACTAATGCAATCCTCCCAGCCTGCTATAGCTGAAGATTTGCACAGCATGCGTGGGGTCCAGCCCGCAGGCTTCCGAAGCATCATCGCCATAAAGAATGTCCCGGTGGAACCCTACAGAAGCATTTCTGCCCAAACAACTTTTCCATGCTTGGTGAGATGTCTGTTAATTTTTATATTAGAATGGCATCGTAAAGAAAATAAATCGAGCACAGTCGAAAGACAGCTCTTGCGGGGACATCCTAATTGCGCCTTACCGCCTTTAGGCCCTTGCTCTCCCCGTGACAACTCATTTATAAAATTCAATTCAATGTACTCAACAGCAAAAACAATATAAATAAAGACATTAAAAATTTCCAGCATTTGAAGGTAAAACAGGGTTTATAGTCACATTTAAAAAAAAAATCAAAACCACATGCTTATTAACATAAACTCGTAAGAACAACAAAGACAAAAACAGGTCAGCCCCGAAAACACACGTACAGGTAACATTGCGTGGACCCAGCGGGTTATATCTAGGGATATGCACGCATACACATACGTATATACATACACGCATGTAACTGTTATTGGCGGAATAGGAACCGATGAATCTCAAAGACAGTGGGGAGGTGTTTAAGGGAGGGATTAAAGGGAAGGGAGAAATGCCATTAAATTATAACCTCAAAAACAAACAACAACGCAGACTGTAAGCAGCATTCTCCTTCAAGGGTAGGATGAAGGGACCTTCCCACTTCTCAAATACTTTCCCCAACATCTAGAGATGCGCGCGGCAAGCTCGGGATTAACCCTTAGAAAGCAAACCGCGGATGTTTCTGCGGGGGCTGGGCCCCGGGATGACAACCTGGGCGGTGACAACACTAGTCCCCCCGGAGACTCCTGACGTTAGAACACTCGCCTCGAGCGCCCGGGCAGGGGGTTAGCGCGCGGCCGTGCCCACGCTGCGCGATCCCGAACTCGAACTCGGAAGAGCCGGGCGGGGGAACAGAGCCGACCTACCTCGCTGAAGGCAGCGGCAGCGGCAGCGGCAGCAGCACCAGGCGGGCGTCCGCTCGGCCCCGAGCCGAGGGGCCTGGCGCCCCAGGGCTCGCTGCGCCTCACACCCACGGCCGCCGGGGCAGAGCAACACGCGTGACCCGAGACTCAGACGCGAGCCACGCTCCCCTGAGGCGATCGCTGCCCTAACCCGGACAGCAGCGCCGGATTTCAAATCCAGAGAGCCCGCCCGCCGGTGCCCGGGATTGGTGCGCTCAGAAGTTGCGTCAGCGAGCGTCTTCCGGGGACCCCCGGAAACGGAGGGACACGCCCTCGCGCCGCCACGCCAGCTCGTTCCTCGCCACTCCTCCCGTGATGCTCTGCGTGGGAAACGGGGACAACCGCTGGCGCCCCGCAGCTCGCGCAGCGCGGCGGGAGGTGACTAAGTTTGACCCTTCCCGGCCACGCTCGTCAGTCTCTCCTCAGTCCAGTCCGTTTCTGAGGAGGAAAGGTGCTTTAGTGCGATTTAAGGGATTTTTCTTTTCAATTCACCAGCTATTTTTTTTTTCAGAAAATAAACAGACAAACAAACTTCCCGGGAAGTAGACGGAACATAAACTTATATTTGCATTTTAGCCTTTAATTTGAATTATCCCGGCCGGAAATGTAATTTTCTTTTGAAGCACCGGGGTAGAATAAAATACTTTTCTCAATGGACATCGGTTGCAGTGCATTTCGTGGCCGGGGTCTCTAAAGTGCACCTTACCCGTTGTTAGCACACGCCTGTTACCCCAACGCTGGAAGGTTGAGGCAAGAGGATGGAGAATTGGGGGGCAACTTGTAACACAGTGATTCTGTCCTAATTTGGGAGTGGGGGAGGGTGCGGGCGGATCAGTAATTTAAGAGTAGGAGTCCGACGATAAGGTAGCTCTGTTCCCAGATACTCCAGTGGAGTTTCTATTTTTAGAAGATTTATTTTACGTGTATTAATTCCTGCATTTATGTATGTGTACGTCATGCCTATGATAGAAAAAAAAGTGTTGACTCCCCTGGAACTGGTCCTCTCTGTAAGAGCAGCCAGTGTTCTTAACCACTGAACCATCCATCTCTCCAGATGTTTGTTTTTTCTTACCTGTTACCTGTCCTTTGGAACTCATGAGTGGTGGTCAAGCACTCTGTCCCTGAGCTACATTCCCTGGAGCAGTGGTTCTCAGCCTTCCTAATGCTAAGACCTTTAATACATTCCTCATGTGGTTGTGACCCCACCCAACCATAAAATTATTTTCGTTGCTACTTCATAACTAATTTTGCTGTTAGGAATCGTAATGCGTTTCTGATGGGTCTCAGGTGACCACTATGAAAGGGCCATTCTACCTAAAAGGGGTCACTACGTACAGGTTGAGAAGCTGCCCTAGAAGTTTGGGGAAAGAATGAGACCTTAATGAGAGCCGTAGACGGTGAGAATGTAAGCCTGGGTCATTGCTATTTTAATATAAGAGATCTGCATGTGAAAGGGATAGTAACTGCCAGCGGACTCTAAAGCAAAAGGCAGTTAAATGCTTCTCAGCTTCCAGAGGCTTTAATCCACTCCGGGATAAAGGGCTCCTTTCTTCTCCCACACCCCCTTAATTTCCCTTTCTTTCCTGCCACAAACTATAGGGAGTACTATGAAGCCACCCTGGGTGAACAGAAGGAGTAATGTCTCAAAAAATAAAATAATAAAATTAGGATAATGTGGACATGATGAACAGAAAGAGTAATGTCTCAAAAAATAAAATAATAAAATTAGGATAATGTGGACATGATAAACAGAAAGAGTAATGTCTCAAAAAATAAAATAATAAAATTAGAATAATGTAGACATGATCACATGAAAGGCAGGCCAATGGGGACATGTTGGTAGCCTATAAAATGAGTCCTAGCAGGACATTGATGGTGAATGCCTATAATCCCGGCACTGGGGAGGCAGAGGCAGGCCGATCTCTGTGAGTTCAAGTAGCCCGGTCTACAGAGTGAGTTTCAGGACAGCTAGGGCTGTTACACAGAGAAACCCTGTCTTGAAAAATCAAAGCAACAACAAAAAAGAGGAGTCCTGCAGTGATCTTGACACAGGACAGGACAAAGCTTCAAAAATAGGACTGAGACATGGAGTACAGACTCTCAGGCAAAAAACGGTGTTTACTCAGAAAGTATGGGATGACATCCTATAAGCCATAGATAGCCCCAGAGACGCTACAATCCTCTTCCAGAAACAGATGGAAGCAGATACAGAAATACACAAACAACCATTGGGCCAAGCTCCTGGAGTATAATCCAAGTGAGGGGGGAGCAATTATTTGAACAAAGGAGTCAATACCATGATGGGGAAACCCACAGAATCAGCTGACCTGAACTAGGGAGAGGTCACTGAATCTGGTCTGACAAATGAGGAACCTGCATAAGACCAAACTAGACTCCCTTAATATAGGTGACAATGGTGTGATTGGACAAGATATGAGACCACTGGCCACAAACTGACTTAGTGGAACCCATTCTATATGGAGAGATACCTTACTCAGCCTAGAAACGGGGGTGGGGGGTGGGAGGTGGGGAGGTGCCTTGGTCCTGCCTCAACAAGATGAGAGAACAGATTTAGTAGAATTCCTAGGAGAGGCCTTACCCTCTCTGAGGAGCAGATGGGGGATGGTAGGGGGAAGGAGGGACAGGAGAGAGAAGGGAGGAGAAATGTAAAAATAAATGTTTAAAAAGTAAATTTTTTTTTAAGTATGGGATAAGAAAGAGAACTGACAGAGAAGTAGGTTGGCCTCCAAAGTCTGAGAACAAATGGTACTGAACAGGGTTCTGAAATGATCCAGAGTGTGCATTTTTCTACTTCCCATAAAGATGTCATTTTTTTTTTCCCAAATAAATTTGGTTTCAAGATTTGTTCCTGTGGGATATGGACTAGTGGCCTGTTACACATGGACACATCAGGCACTGACCTATTCCTGGTGAGCTTTCTCTTGATAATAAAGAGTAGGAAGAAGAGGGTAAGGGATTGCCACACTCCTATAATATTGACAGGGAAGAGTTTACTGTCAGTGGGTAGCACGTTATAAATTAAGGACTTGCAAGCTTGTCTCTTGTCCCCATGACACCACAGTCCAAGGTCCATAATACTTGTTCAGAAAACTCAAGAGACAGAAATTAGTGACAGGATTTATTCAAAAGCACTCCTGAGGAAAATGAAGGAGAGTGGACTGGGGAGTGATTACTTGAATTGGTTCTCTCCTGTTAGAGCAAAGAGTGGGGTTTACCTTTAGGTGAACAAATGAGACTGTCTCAGACTTGAAATTCATAGAGTTGGGTGGGTTCATTCTTCTGCCCAGAATTCCTGCTGCCCTAGCATAACCCCTATGAATCCCCCCCCCTCCTCTGCTCTTCTTTTGATCTGCTTGCCCTCTCTCTTCTCATGGCTGGGTTCACTGAGGACCCTTCCAGATGTCTCTGGCTGTAGTTTCCTTTGTATCTACAGTAAAAATATGTTTCTTCAACCATACATAGGAGCAGTCGCATCCTCATTTCATTAAATTAGTTAGTGACTATTCTGGGTGTTTGAGATTCCATTGCAGCCCTGAGCCTTTCTCAAGGTGATTTAGGAAGGAAGGAAGGAAGGAAGGAAGGAAGGAAGGAAGGAAGGAAGGAAGGATGAAAAGAAAAGCAAGAAAAATATCCTAGGTTGACATACTTCAGTTAGCCAGAAATAGAAATATAGAAGCCAAAAAACAAGGTTAATATATTTGGAAATTTTTCCAGAACTATGACTTTTCGTAGACTAGGTCTTTGTTTTCATTTTGGCAGGTGATGCTGTATACTACATAATGAATTTTACAGCCTGTATGATACTTCCATAATGGAGTCAATTGTGCTAAGGTCTGGGTGGCCTGTTGCAATGCTTTGTGAACTTTTTCTCTAAAGCTTCCTCTCGATGCCTTGTGGCTGCCTGCCACCTAGTGTCTGACCTCCATGCATTAACTGAAATGGCATGGCCTTTTTCCTTCTTTCCTCACTCTTTATCTGGGCAGCTGCTAGGATTTACAGTTTGCCTACCTTGAGGTGTGTGGGGGGTTTTGTTTTGTTTTGTTTTTGTTTTTGTTTTTCGAGACAGGGTTTCTCTGTATTGCTTTGGAGCCTGTCCTGGAACTAGCTCTGTAGACCAGGCTGTCCTGGAACTCCCAGAGATCCTCCTGCCTCTGCCTCCTGAGTGATGGGATTAAAGGTGTGTGCCACCAAGGCCCGGCATGCTGAGGTGTTTTTCTTTTAAACTCTAATAAAAGTGTCCTTTAGTTTTTATTTGAGTTCATTCATTTTTTTCACTTTAGAGATTATAATATATCATTTCCCCCTTCCCTTTCCTCCCTCCAAACCTTCCCATATACCTGCTCTTGCTCTTTTACAAATAGACTCCTTTTTCATTCATTGTTACTATCTGTATATATATATATATATATATATATATATATATATGTATGTATGTATGTATATATGTATTATGTATATGAATGTACATGGACATTTTTAGCTATAACCTGTTCAGTCTGTATGTTACTTGTAGGTATGTTTTCAGTGCTGACCATTTGGTATTAGATAACCAATTTGTGTGCTTTTTCCTGGGGAAGATGTTTTCTCCCCTCTCATCCTGTCGTTCTCTGTGTAAGGTTGAACCTACATGGGCTTTCCCCTACTTCAGCAAGTCTTGTTGTTGTCCTTGTTCAGCTCATGTTCAGACAGTCATGTTGCTGAGACTTTATGGGTGTAGCTTCTAACATTCCTAGGAGATACAATCTCTTAGCAAACTGCATGATCCTCGACTCTTGAAATCCTTCCTGCTCCCTCTTCAGAAAAGTAACCTGAGCCTCGGGGATGGGAGGCTATTGGGATTGAGCGCCACAATTCTATATTTTGATTGGTTGTGGTTTTCTGTAATGGCCTTCTAGTCTCTGTTGCAAAGGGAAGTTTTCTTACACTTATTTGTGTGTATAAAGACGAATAGCTAGAATGTAGTAGAATATTATACCGGTTTAATAAAGTAGTGGTTGTAAGTTTTCCTCCCAAGATACATGATTTCACAAGCCTCTGTAGTTGTCTATGGTTCTAATACCAGGCATGGCTTCCCTCTTGTTGAGTGGGTCTTAAGTCCAATTAGAGACCGTTGATTACCACCAAGTAACGTGTCCCATTATTGCACCCATCCTTAGTGTTATTGTACCATGCTGGTCATTATTGTGGTTCACAGGTATCATAACCTTGTAGGACTGTTGGTTGCTTCCCTCCTTTGGAAGTATGACAGTTTCTGGTCATGAATGCTAGTTCTATCTTAGAGCTTCTGGGCCCTATTTGTGAAGTGCATAGTGTCTTCAGCAATAGGGACTGAAGGCAAGGATGTAATGATATCCCTAAAGCCAAGATAAATGATAAATGGGTGTTTACTAGGGAACAATTACACAGAAAAATACAAAGAGCTGCAGGAGTGTTTCCCTGTCCTTCCTACCAGATCTGCTGACCCACCAGAAACAGTGCTCCAAGGAAAGCCATGCTGCTTCTGTCTGCCTGAGGCCACACCCAAGGAGGTGAGGACAGCATTACAAGTTCACTGGCAAATTGCCTACAAGGGTCTTACCTTCTACCTCTAGGTTCATAGGGAATGGCACTATTAGGAGATGTGTGCCCTTGCTGAAGTAGGTGTGACTTTGTTAAAGGAAGTATGTCACTAAAGGGTGGCCTTTGAGGTCTCAGAAGCTTAAGCCGGGTCTAGTGTCTCAGTTTCTTCCTGCCACCTATGGATCAGGATTTAGAACTCTCAGCTTCCTCTCCAGTACCATGTCTGTTTGCTTGCCACCATGCTTCCTGCCAAGATGATAATGGACTAAACTTCTGAAACTATAAACCATCCCCAATGAAATGTTTTCCTTTATAAGAACTACCTTGATCAGCCAAGTGGTGGTGGTGTCATATACTTGTAATCCCAGCACTTGGGAGGCAGAGGCAGGCAGATCTCTGTGAGTTCAAGGCCAGCCTGGTCTACAAAGTGAGTTCCAGGACAGCCAAAGCTGTTACACAGAGATACCGTCTCAAAAAACAAAACAAAGAACTGCTTTGATCATGATGTGTCTTCACAGCAAAAAAACCACTAAGATAATGATAAACTGTAATAAAATAAAAAAATAAGATAAAACAAAATTAACACATCATGGATTGACAAGACGAACAGAAGGAAAGATCCCAAGAGAAGACGTAAGAATCAGAGACCCCACTCAGGAGTCCCATGAAAACACTAAACTGGAAGCCATAATATATGTGCAAAGGACCTGGTGCAGACCTGTTCAGGCCCTGTACATGTTGCCTCAGTCTCTGTGAGATTATATGAGCTTTGATCATGTTGCTTTAGAATGCCATTGTTATGGGATATTTGTACACTGTGTGAAGATACACTGCTGTGATTGTTCCAATAAAAAGCTGAATGGCCAATAGCTAGGCATTCTGCCAGGTGAAAAGGGGCAGGCCAGCATAATGCCTGAATTGTTACAACACCCATTCTGATAGTGTCTTTTTATTGGGGGAATTGAAACCATTGATATTGAAACATAATAATAAGCAGTGATTGTTGATTCCTGTTTATTTTGTTGTTGTTATAAGTGGTGGTATATATGTATGTTTGTTTCCCCTCTTTTAATTTGCTGTTCTGGGATTATTTATCCCCTATGTTTTCCTGGGTATAGTTAATTTCTTTAAGTTGGTGTGTTTTTGTTTCTGTTTCTGTTTTGTTTTTGTTTTTTCCCCACTGCCTTATTATGTATGGCTGAATTTGTTTAAAATTGCTTAAATTTGGTTTTATCATAGAATGTCTTCTTTGCTCCATCTATGGTGAATAAAAGTTTTTCTGGGTATAGTAATCTGGGCTGGCATCTATGATTTCATAGATTCTGTATTACATCTGTTCACGAGTACTGGCTTTTAGGGTCTCCAATGAGAGAAGTACAGTTTGTTTGTTTGTTTGTTTGTTTATTTATTGTTTTTTTGAGATAGGGTTTCTCTGTGAAACAGTCCTGGCTGTCCTGGAACTCACTCTGTAGACCAGGCTGGCCTCAAACTCACCAAGATCCACCTGCCTCTGCCTTCTTAGTGCTGGGATTAAAGATGTGCACTACCATCACTTGGCAATTCTTTCTGTTTGTTTTTTGTTTTGTTTTTCAAGACAGGACTTCTTTGTAGCTTTAGAGACTGGCCTGAGACTGGGTGTACACCATCACCTCCGGCATGTGAGATGTAATTCTAATAGGTCTGCCTTTATATGTTACTTGGTCTCCTTCCCTTTTATATTCTTTCCTTTTTTCTTTAGTGTTTTAGTTACTATGTGTAGAGTGTATTTTCTTTTCTGGTCCTAGTCTACTTGTTGTTCTGTATGCTTCTTGCACCTTGATAGGCATCTCCTTCTTGATTTTAAGGAAAATTTCTTCTATGATTTTGTTGAAAAAATAGATATTTTTTTGTCTTTGACTTGGGTTTCTTCTCACTCTACTCCTATTATTCTCAGGTCTTTTCATATTGTTCCAGATTTTCTGCATGTTTTGTGCCTGGAGGTTTTTTTTTTTAATGATTTTGTTTGACCTGGGTATCCATTTCTTTGATTGTATTTTCAATGCCTGAGATTCTCTCTTCCATCTCCTATATTTTGTGTTGAGACTTGCTTCTGAGCTTCCTGTTCCTATTTCTAAAATTTTCATTTCCAAATTTTTGTTTTTTTCTATTGATTCTGTTTCCACTTTCAGATCTTTTCATCTTCCATTGTTTGCTCCTGTTTTCATAGATCTCCTTAAGGGATGTATTCATTTCCTCTTCAAGATACCTCTCATATCCACAGAGGCGGTTTTAAAGTCTTTGTGTTGTGCTCTAACTGTGTTGCAGTGCTCGGGCCTGCTAGGCTCTAGTGGAGATATACTGTCCAGTCTCTTATTGTTTATACTTTTAAGCTTGGCCACTTACTGGATTTTCACCCCAACATTTGACTCGCAAGTCTTTTTTGGTAAATAGAATGACGGAGACTTAGTTAAAAACTACATTTGGCAGCAGTGACAGAGCCAGTGCTGGAAGGACTGGAAACACTGCCAGGCCACAGCCTGAAGTGGTAGAATACTGACTGCAGGGCCAAGAGGCTGCCACAGAGGGTAGGTGAAATATCAGTAGATTCAGGTGTAGCCACTAAGATGATGGAAAATCAACAGTCTTCTTTGTCTCCATGTACCTTGTGATAGTTGCTTTTAGGTGCATGACTAGAGTAAGTAGAGTAAAGCATAACTATATAATTAGTAAAATATTATCTCTGGGGGTGCCCATGAGGGTTCTTTTAAATTCAGTTTACCTCTTTCCTTCCGAACTTGGAATTGAATTTAGGCATTGTGAAGACTAGCAAGTGTTCTACCACTGAGTCCATTCCTGCCCTCTTAAAACAAACAAACAAACAGACAAAATCTTATTTGAGGACAGTATCTCACTAAATTCCACAGGCTGGCCTTCAACTTGCAAGCCCTGAACATCACACTAAGAGATACTGTTTGATTCAGAGACTGAGTAAAGAAGATCCACCCTTATTCAGTGGAGGTTAAGTACTATGCTATTTAGTTGAGGGGCCAAAGGAAACAAAATGACCAAGTGGAGGAAACAGGGGTATTAATTCTTTCTTCCTCTCCCATTCTATCTTGGAGCATCAGAACTTCAAATTCTCTGACTTCTGTATCCAAGCACTGGTAGACGTATTCCCTAGTTCTCAGGTTTTCAGCCTCAGACAAAAGTTGTACATTGGATTTCCCAGTTGTGGGGCCTTTGGCTTTCTAGATATCTTTCTGACATCTTACTATGGGACATCATGCTATACTGTCATGGATGTGCTTGGTGCATTCCATGTGATTCCAAGTCATTATCAGACAGTGTTCTTATATACTTTCCTCATTATTCTGCTCTGCCCAAGCTCAAGTAGCCTGCACTTGGTGCTCTGCTCTGTCTAATAGCTTCAGAGCTGCATTGTTCGAGAAGGGAAGCTAAGGAGACAACTACATTAATGATTGAATGGATCAGTTCAAATTCCCTCAATAATCCTTCCTTTGTCATTATTCTACCTACATACCTATTCAGTTGGTTAATTTTCTCTAGAGAATACTCACTAATAAAAATGTTGGTGCTAGGAGTGATTCTAGAGAAACAGATTCCTAAAAATGACATTTCTTCATTGGTTGTACAGTTTGCTGAATTGGTTTCACAATTTTGACCCCCAAAAAGATGCTAGCAGCTCGACTTTGAAAGGTCCAGACAGTAATGATGGTCTATGGAGTATTTATGAAGACACACAAATTGTTGGTGTTAGGTATTTTTAAGCAGCTGCTTATAAAAGGTAAGGAATTTAGTGACTTTATGGTCATTCTGAATATTTGTGAAAACTGAGAAATAGAACAGTGTTGGTTTCTTGATGTTGGTGTGGCTGGACAAAGTGATGAACAAAAAAGATGAGGTGAGAGGTTCCGTTCCCCATTCACTCCACATAAATAATTTAAGAGCTTCAGAATGCCCCTCAAGATAATAATCTCTCAGAATCTTATTTTAGTCACAGGGCTACATTTTGGCATGTGCTTGGTAACCTCAAAGTATAGACACTCTGCTCACTCTCCTTCAGCCCTGACATTCCTTATCATGCTATCCTGTCATGGATGATGTGCTTGGTGCATTCCATGTGATTCCAAGTCATTATCAGACAGTGTTCTTATATACTTTCCTCATTATTCTGCTCTGCCCAAGCTCAAGTAGCCTGCACTAGGTGCTCTGCTCTGTCTAATAGCTTCAGAGCTGCATTGTTCAAGAAGGGAAGCTAAGGAGACAAAAGGCTTGACAAGAAGTTTGCATCATCTTATTCTGGGGATCTCATATTGCCTTTCTTCTGTAGGTGCAAGAAAAGATAGATAGATGGATGGATAGATAGATAGATAGATAGATAGATAAAAGAGTCTTGCTGCTGTTCTTTTTCTTAGAAGGGACACCAACGCTATGAAATTAGGGTTCTATCCTTATGATTTTATTTCACCTTAATTTACCATAAATTATATATATATGTATATATATATAATTATATATATAAAGGCTCTATTTATAAATACAGTCACACTTGGGTACTGTAGAAAAAATCATTTTTAATCAAAGCATCTAGTCTGTAGTATTTTGTTACAACAGTCCTAGCAATACTGGGCTTCTATATATGAGCCGTAAGTGGGAAATGGGCACAATTCAATTCATAATTTCCCCCTTTATTCTCTATAGTGTGAGAGTAGCAAGATAATGTGAGTAGGGAGAGAGTGGGGGTGGATAAATCATGAGGATTATAAGGATCATGAATGAGTAGGGGAGGGACTCATTTGGGGGATGGAAAACTCATTTCACAAGTTCCCGAGGAATGCTGGCATTCAACTGCCAGAAGTCCTTCTATAGTCCAGTTTGAAGTCATTTCTAGATATAGACTGCCCGAGACCTAACTGGAATGTAAGGGCCCAGGAGATTCTCTTGTCTTGTCCTGTCATCTTGCCATTAGCGTGCTGAGACCGCAGATGCTAACCACACCAAGCTTTGAAACAGAGTTCTAGGTATTGAATTTAGATTGACAGGATTGTGCGGCAATCACTTTTACTCATTGAGTCATTTTTCCTACCTGACCTTGAATTTATGATACTCCTGTCACTGTTTCCCAGGTGTTGGGTTCCCCATGTCTGGCTGTTTGTTTCATTTTCTTTCTCTGTTTTTTGCTTTTTCTGAGATAGGATTTCTCTGTGTAGCTTTGGAGCCTGTCCTGGAACTCGCTTTGTAGACCAGGCTGGCCTCAAACTCACAGAGATCTATCTACCTCTGCCTACCAAGTGCTGGGATTAAAGGCTTTTGCTACCACCACCCAGCTGCTGTTTGTTTTCTTAATGATGGCCGTTTTGACTGGAGTGAGACAGAATCTCAGGGTAGTAGTTTTGGTTTGCATTTGTCTAGTTGTTATTTTTCCTGTTGCTATGGTAAATAACATGACAAAAGCCACTTGAGGGAGAAAGGGCTTATTTTATCCTACAGTTCAAGGCCAAGAAGGCATAGGATTGTAAGGGCCCTTGATTAGTAGTACGCCTGAGTGTTTCTGTGATTGCATTAGTGTCAATTTGACAAAACCCAGTCACCTGGGAAGGTGCTCTCAATGAGTACTTTCCTAGATTGGGTTAGCCTGAGGGAGGGCTTGCCTATAAACAATTGTTTTGAATATGTTAATTAATGTAGGAAGACCCATTTTAATTGTGGGTGGGCTGGTGATTGTAGACCATGTAAAAAAGAGGGTAAGCTGGGCTCAAATACTAATTGCTTTCTTTTATATTAAAAAAGACTCACATCAGCTGATGGACCTCTTCATTCTGTAAGCAGCAAACCTAGGGCTACTTCTACAACTCATATACTGGGTGATATAAATATTGCCAACTTTAAATGGGATCTAAAGTAAGAAAGAACTCAGAAATAGGTGTGAGGTATGGTGCAGGTGACTTGTGCAATGTGTAGAGTGTCATATAGGATACTAGAGTTTTTGTTTTTGTGAGACAAGATGCTGTGTAGACTGTGGCAAATTCTGGTGAGAAACTTGTAATGTAGACCAGCATGTCCTCCAACTCAGAGATTCTTCTACCTCTGTATCTACCTTCTGAGTGCTAAGATTAAAGGTGTGTGCCACACCTCAGGCTCTTTGTTTTAAAAAAGATTTATTTGTTTTTATTGTATATCTATGAAGTATTTTGTTTAAGTGTACTGTCTGTCTGTACTAAGTGTTCTGTGTGTGTACTTGATGCTCACAGAGCCCATGGTGTCAGAGCCCCTGGGACTGGAGTTACAGATGGCTATGGCCACCAGGTGGATGCTGACTGTTGAACCCAGGTCCTCTATAAGAACAGTAAGTACTCTTAACTTCTGAGCCACCTTGCCAGCTCCTCCTATTTATTTATTTGTTTGTTTGTTTATCTATTTGTTTACTTTTGGTTGTAAGCCTAGCCTTTAATGGCTGAGCCATCTCTCCAGCCCAGCCCCTCCACTTTATATCTTAAGAGATTCTTTCACCAAACCTGGAACTCACTATCTGGCCAGCAAGTCCCCAAGATCCCCCTGCTTTCACATCCCTATACTGGGGTTGCACACGTGTGCTACTTGGGTGCTGTAGGTCAGGAACTCAATTATTGGTGCTTAAACAGCAAGCACCTTATCACACTGAGCCATCTCCTCAGCCCCAGGATGGTTTGGACAATAAAAAGAAAATTTTAGGGCGGAACTTTATGAAAATACTTTTATCTATGGAAATACAAGTGCAAAGAAAAGGGAGGTAATTTATAGAAACAAAGAAGTGAACTTCTAAATCAGAAAGCAACCTGGATGCAGGATTCTATTTATATTCTTGGATTCTTAGACCTCCAACAACTCTTTTTTTTTTTTTTTTTAATTAGTCTTATTTTATGTACATTGGCTTGGGGGTTTCAGATCCCCTGGAACTGGAGTTGCAGACAGTTTTGAGCTGGATGCTGGGAATTTAACCCATGTCCTCTGAAAGATCAGCCAGTGCTCTTAATCGATTCTAGCAACTCTTAAACAAGTATATTGTTGGGCCTAAAAAGGACTAGATGCAAGGCCTAGTGGAACTCCTGAACCTGGCTAGAGTTTGTCTACCTGTCTTTGGCCAAGCACTTCCATACAAGAGTGACTCAGCAAAACTGCCTGTGCCCTGCTACTGCTAATGTGGTGAAATATTATTGGCCCTTACACCTCAACCCATCCTGAGGTCCCTACCCTCTTTTTCAATACTATATAAGCGCATGCCTGTTACAATAAAATGAGCTCCCGCTCCCAGCTCAGTGTTTGATTAATTCTCTCTGGTGACTAGGAGGGAGGTCTGAGTGGTCAACACTCACCATCCTGCTCAGCCCCTGGAAGAGACGGGCTGGACTGGCCTTTCTTCAGCCCTACCTGCCAGAGGACCTAGAAGTAGAGTCTTTATAATTGTTTATTGTTTTCAGGAATTGATTTTCAATCCTGGCCTGTGGTTACCTTGATAGATAAATTCTCTTATAAAGCAGATATCCTTTAATCAGAGGAAAATTCAAGTTTATTATTATTGTTGTTTTTCTCTACTATAGAATATTTCCCCCTGATAAATATACACAAAAAGGTATATGAAGGAATCTTAGCAGAAGGGTATTACAAAGTGGACATCTTATTTTTAATCCAAGGATTTGTATTTGTTTTGTAAGACCCGGGAGGGCGTGGTCCCTCAAGCTCCCACTCAGGAAAGGCGATCCCCCCCAATCACTCACGAGTAGCGGTCTTGATGCAAACGCATGAGGTTCTTTATGTTCCAGTATACTGGAGTCATTGGCCACACACACCATGCAGGGTGGTAGGCTCAGCAACGAATGACCCCCAGCACAGAATTGAGACAGCTTTTATAAGGTTACAACAATGCCCACGCATCTCGAACCAATCACCTCGTAGCATCCAGTAAGGACCAACTAATTTAAAGCATCCAAGCCTGCTCTTAGACCAGGAAGTCTGCTTTCGAACAGGCTTCTGGGTTTGGCGACATGGCTCATTTCCTGTGTCCATTCACTCACAGGCTACCGTAAACATTAAAATAGGTGACCCTCAGCTTGGGACTTAAGACTCCCAGCTTCACTTGAGAATTAGACTATATTTTTCCATCCTAACAGTTTCAATTTAAAAACTCAATGGAGGTCCTGAAATTTAACAGGTTTCCACTAGATGGCAAGCATTGTCTTCTAGTTTCTTTATGGCATCTGAGCTGCTGTTTAAAAGTTATATCTTTGCATACAACAGCTGCATTTGTTTAAAAAAAAATGATAAAGGGACCAATTCACAAATTTAGACAAATTTAGAATCAAGTCCATTGAAACTGAAAATACACTGTGATATTTAAAAGTTTTCTTATGAGAACATTCATTTATTCATTAGTGAGTATCTTATATGTATGTTCATACTGTTTTATTCACTCTTTCCATTGATAATATTAAATGTTTTCATTACTCCCATTTTTAGAGATTATAAAACTGATGTCTACAGAAATTAAATAATTTATCTACCAAATATACAGGTTAAAACTCATAGTTTGTTGTAGCATAAATAATAAATACCCAGAGACAGATAATGGAGTTAAAGCTGAAGACCAGAAAAGCAAAGCAGCCAGCCACCAGAGAGTTCTCACCTCTACCAATTCTCAGACTGAAGAGGTGATCGTGTCCTCAGACTGCCTCCCCAGATACACTGCTCCTCAGAATGCACTGAGTTCCTGTCTCCTTCCACTTTATATTCCTCTCTAGTGCCGGGATTAAAGGCACGGTATCCCAAGGGCTGAGATCACCTTTGTGTGAGCTCTGCTTCTCTTTTAGACTGGATCAATTTGTGTAACTCCATGTGGCCTTAAACTAACAGAGATCCATTTGTCTCTGTCTCCTGAGTGCTAGGATTAACAGTGTGTACCACCATTGCATGGCCTCTATGGCTAGCTTTGCACTCTGATCTTTAGGCCAGCTTTGTTATATCATAAACAAAATATCACCACAGTTTGTCCCAGAGCATCTTTACCTAGTCACTGCATGATAGTGCCCACCGTGATTGAATGACAGTAAATGAACTTACTTGCTTAACATTGTATATACATACATAACAATATTTGAAAATATCAATTATTAATTCTTCTTGTTGTAGACATTAGCAGGGTTAAATCTTTTGGCATTACCTCTATGTAAGGCTGAGGAAATAAACATGATTTTGAGTTCACTTTGTTAAATCCCTAAACAATATTTCCTATTTTAAGCACATGCAAGTTGCAAAGAAATGGCATAAAACCTGCAAATGGGCAGCAGAAGCAGTAGAGAGTGAAGTCACGAGTCAGAATAGGCAACATACACGTGAAGATGTGGAAAAAAGCCATCTGTAAAAATCCATAATTTCAATAATGGAAATTTCCTGTGAGTGCCCCTTGCTGTGGAAGAAGTTTTATATAAATAAAAAGTCAATAGAGTAAATGAGAAGAGGCAGCTTCAGCTGAAGAATTGCTCAAATCAGGTTGACCTGTGGCATGACTGTGAGAGGCATTTTCTTAATTGCTAATTGATGTAGGAGAGCCCAACCCACTGTGTCCTGTGATGTCCCTTGGTGTGTGTGTGGGGGGGGGCTGTGCTGTGTTGGAAAGGTAGCTGAGCAAGCCAAAGGGAAATATGTCAGTAAATAGCACACCTTCTGTGGCTTCTGCCTTGAGCCCCACCCCTGGTTTTGCTGGTGGTGAAGTGTAACACGTAAACAGAACCCTTTTCTCACCAAGTTGCTTTTTGGTCATGGTGTTTGTCAAAACAATAGAAAGAAAGCATACTAGGACAACCCTGTCCCAAAATAAAACACCACTAGCCACTATTCCCTCCCCTGCAAAGGCAAGTACAGGTTCAAAGAATCGCAAGCAGATGTAAAACAGCATTTTTAATCTACTAAATCTAGTAGAAAATGAATAGATTAACTTCAAACTAATGTGGTGAGAGAGATTAATAATATACTAAATGACACTGAAGTGTAAATGAAAGCAATTAGAAGTTGATAGACACAGATAATTGTCAAAACAATTGACATTCCAAAGAAGACAACAGATGGCAAGGAAAGGTTTTCAAAGATGTATAATAGAAAATTTCTTTAGTAAGAAAGTACATGCATCAAATAGGAAAAATTGACACTGGATTATCAACATTGAAATGTGTCGCTGAGTACTAACAAGAGAGAATTGTTTAGAGATCAAGCATTGTTGGCAACTGCCTCGACCAGCAAGGAAGACGCAACTCTTGGAATCTTCTTTAAGCAGTTTTATTCAAGAACCTTGAACAATCTTCTCTCCCCAGGGAAAGCCAGCTATGCAGTTGGGGATTTGGCAGTGTAAGGATTTGAGGTGGAAGGCCCTAAGCAGCTATTTAGACTTTTGATACTGACTGGTTTAAACGTGTGAAATAATGGATTTTCACATTTAAAAAATAGCTGCTAGGGTCTGCAGTGCAAGAAGTGGGGAATTACTGCTTGGTTGGCACAAAGTTTTAGTTAGGAAGATGAGTAAGTTCTAGAGACCTGCTTGTTGTGGAATATGTTGACTGTACTCTGACACTCCTGAGACTGCCCAATAAAGTTATACCTTGAATCAGGATGGGGCCAGTGACCAGCTGACCAGAACTGGCCATAGAGAAGCCAGCAATTTGTGTAGAGAAGACATACAGGAAGGAAAGCACAGGGACTAGTGTGAGCTCTCTTGGTTCTGGGACGAGGGAAGAGACGTGCCTCTTGCTGTGTCTCCAGCCAAAGTGCCGGTCTGCTAGTTGCTACTCAGCCTCTCTGAGCTATCAGGTTTTCACTCCAGCCTTTGACTTCTGAATCTTATTGATAAATAGGAGGATAGAGACTTAATTTAAACCTACATATCGTAGCTGCAGCAGACCCAGGGCTGCAGAATTAGAAGCCTCAACATGCTGTGACAATTAAAATATCAGTAGATTCATGTGCAGCTACTAAGGCAACAGAAAAACATCCCCTGATGTACAATGTTTTTAATGTTTAAAGACAGGATTTCCATATAGCTCAGGCTATATGAAAACCCTAGGCCTCCAGCACTAGGGTTCAGGCAAGTGACACAACATCCATTGTGTGTGTGTGTGTGTGTGTGTGTGTGTGTGTGTGTGTGTGTGTGTGTGTGTGTCTCCAGAGTAGGAGACTCAGGCTGTCATAATCCTGGAAGATGAAACCTCAGGATACTCTATGCATACACTGTCAAAAGCAGTCTGAGGACCACAGGAAGACCTTGCCAGTCCTTGGAGCACTGAGTCCTTGCCATGGCTGTGCCCATGAAATAACATATTTTCATACAGGACATCATCTGCTCTTCCTACAAAATTATTTAAATTATTGTTGCTGTTGTTATTATTGGTAGTGGTGATGATGGTAGTGGCTTGTGCTGGTGCACACATGCTGTGGTGAGCATGTTGAGACCAGGGGGCCACTTTTGTGGGTCAGTTCTGTCCTTCCACTTTGAGTTTCGGGGATCGAACTCAGGTCACCAGATTTGCTCTGTCAGTGCTGCTAAAACAGCTTTCGGGACCATTTCCTTTCTTTCTGCTTCTGTATTAACTATACTGCAGTACAGTTGTTAACCCATTCTGGCGACAGCTCAGAGGAATGGAAGAATTTTATATAAAATGTGTATGGATTAATTGTGTGAGTTTGCTTAGGAGCAGTGTTGTCCATAGATAAGGCATGCAAGCTGGGTGAGGCAGAAGGACTAAATGCCCAGTGATACCATCAGCCCCCCTGTTCTAAACAAGTCTATTTCCAACTTCAAATGAGACTGTCTTAGCATAATGATTTTCTTCTTGTCTTTGTCTCGGAAGCTCTTCTTTGATTTCTGCGTGGTCATTTCATTTTGTCTTGTTTAGCAGCATCTTTCTCAGTTTTAGAAGACAGAAAATGTGTAATCCTATCTCGAGACCTGTTTCCTCTGATCAATTGCTTTTATATAACTTATATAACTGGCCACCACTGCCAGTCATTTGTTCATTACTTGGCAACTTTCACATTTTTTAAAAAATCACAGTTAAGTTAAACAGAACACAAACCTAAATACTGGGTCTGTTGTTAGTGTGTGTAGGTATTTGAACAGGAGTAGGGATACTGCCTGTGGAAGGCTGGAGCTAGAAAATGCTTTCAATCTACAGTGACCATACTTCTCAAACTTTAGTGTGACTACTACCCACCTGTGGTTCTGTTAACAATGCAGAGTCTGAGTCAGATGGTGGTGGCACACATCTTTAATCTCAGCACTTGAGAGGCAGAGCCAGGCAGAGGATATGCATGTGTTTGAGGCCAACCCGGTCTACAGAGCAAGTTCCAGAACAGCAAGGCTACACAGAAAAACCCTGTCTCAAAAAACAAACAAAAAAGAATACAGATTTAGACTCAAGAAGTGGGGACAGAAGTGAGATTCTGAATTTTAATTAATTTACTTTTTCTCTTTTAGTGCTGGGGATTGAACATGCTGGATAAACATACTGCCACTGAGCTTATAAACTATGCTTTGGTAGCAAAGTACTATGATACAAGTAATAATACTCAAATGCTCTTTAATTATGTAGAGCAAATGCAAGCACTTGAAAGTAAAGTGAGTGCATGTGTGTCCAAGCTGTGTGTTACACGTGGGTTCCCAGTGTGTGTACCATTACATTAGATCATTCATTCATTTCTGGCCACCATGGTGCTCTTATGAATTGCACTGAAGTCAATTCTTTTAGATTTTTTTTTTTTTTTTTTGTCCTAGGATGTCCTGAGGTGATGCCTCTTTGACTTCTGGGCTGTGGTTGCTGGGACCAGTTTCCACTAGATAAGCCCATTTAGCAACTACAGTGTTGAGAATGGAGAAGACAGATCCTAAGAGCTTGTTGACCAACCAGACCAAGTAGGTGAGTTTTCATGTGAGTGTAAGAATCTATCTTAAGGTAATAAGACAGATAGCAAAAAAAGACATCTGTTATCCTTCAGTGGCCTCTGCATGCTTATCAATAGGTGTATCTCACACTCATATGCATGTTCCCCACCATAATAACACATGCTTGCGCGCACATGCACACACGCATACACACACACACACACACACACACACACATACAGAAGAGAGAGAGGGGGGGGGGAGGAAGAGATAGAGGGAGGGAGAAAGAGAGAGACACAGACACAGACACACACACACACACACACACACACACACACACACACACACACACACACAGAAGTTGAAAAAGTAGAATTGGTACCTGGCTCACCAATGTGATGGATGCAGTGTTTTTCCTTTACATTTGTGGCTTTTGTCACACTTCAAAAGACATCAGAAAAAGTGCTGAGAGTACACAGTTTCTCCAGAGTGTGCCACGTGCCTGATGACATGCATTAAGATTCAGGCAGAAAGAGGCATTCTCTTTAAAGTCCAGAGGAGGATTATTTTGGTCTTACTAGTTTTCTTTTCTCTTTTCTTTTTTTTTTTTCTTTTTCTTTTTACCTCTAAACATCTGTGACTCTCTCAGGATTTTGCTGTGCACTAAAAATAGAGCTACAGCTTATGAGTCACCATGTTTTCACAGAGGCAGAGCTGTAGATTCTAGGGAAGAATCAGCGGCATGGGGTTGCTGTAAGAATGGTAATAAAATTGCTCAATCTGAAATGAATTCTGAGCAGGATCATAGGTATGTGTGCCACAATAACCAGCCTTTAAGCAAGAAGCTAAGACTTCTTCCTGATGTTATATGTCCTGAGGTGATGCTACTTGGATGGCTAGGGCTGTGGTTGCTAGGACCAGTTTCCACTAGATAAGCCTATTTGGTCAATGAATTTCTTACTGTAAAGAAAAACAATAATTTTTAAACATAAATGTGAACAATTAGTGTATAAAATCACCATTCCCCGTGACTTTATTATTTTAAATTCAGAAGAAAAGCAATTGAACCATATAACCTTATATTCTAAGTTCAGAATTAATTTACCTTTATAAGTATTTAGGCTGTGGGGTAGTTTAAATGTAATTTGCCCCCATAAGCTCAAAGGAAGTGAAACTATTAGGAGGTGTGGCTTTGTTGGAGAACATGTATCACTGTGGAGATGGGCTTTGAGGGCTCATATATGCTAAAGCCACACTCAGTTCACTTCCTGTTGCCTGTGGATTAAGATGTAGGACACTCGGTTTCTTCTCCAGCACCATGTCTGCCTGAATGCCACTATTTTCCACCATGATGATAATGGACTGAGCCTTTGAACTGTAAGCCAGTTATAATGAAATGTTTTCCTTTATAAGAGTTGCCTTGAGCAGGGTGTCTCTTTACAGCAATAGAGATCCTAAGACTGGCTGTAAAACTTTGTAAAGCAAATAGAAAGTAGAAAACAATTTCAGTGTTATATACAGGCCTCTCTGGTTGCCTGGAACCTGTTTGTGGATTCTGCCTATTGAGCTGTTTGCTACAGATGTCTGCATGAAAAACAGTCTGTAGTGAGTTCATGTTTAAAAGAATTCAGCAGGCCATATGCCCTCTAAGCAGTCTCACTGAAGACAGTATTTTACAAATTCTCAGAATAGCTCAGTCACCACTGTTGGAAGGAACATGTGAACCTCGGTGCCAACTCTGCCAGCACAGGGCTCTGAAGAGAACAGTAGCAGAAGTCTCCTGTGGCAAAACTTGTCTCAGTATTATTTTGCTTCATCTTTAGAAATTAGAGTGTCCATGAATGTTTCAGGCACTTAAATTTTATTTCAAAGGAAAATACGAAAAGGCTTTCAAGGCATAGTCCACTTAAAAGTATTGAATTTCAAATTGAACTTGAAACTGGCATTGAGGCTGTGTTCAGATAGCATCAAAAGTATAGCTCTAGTAATATGCCTTTGAAATATTGAATTAAACATTTAAAACTATTCATTAAAGCAACACACTCATTAAACTGGAAAGCAGTGAAGATAGGAAACAAATAATTTGCTGAATGATGGAATTAATATCTGAATGATACTGGTTAGGTGGAGTGAAAGGTCAAGTTTAAAGAAACTAAATTCCCTAAAGTGCTACATTAACATGAGTTTGCTCACTTTTATTTACATGTTTGTGTGTGCACCTTCTTGTCTATATGTTTACTAAGCATATGTGTACATTGCCTAAGGAAGGTTGTTAGATACTCTTGGTTGTGAGCTACCTGATGTGGGTGCTGGGAACCAAACTTGGGTCCTCTGCAAGAGCAGTCAATGCTCTGAACTGCTGATCCATCTCTTCAGGCTCCAAGTGCTCACATTTCTAAAAAGTGATCAACTAACAGCCACCATGCTGGTGTGTAATATAGCACATATGAAAACATTGGAGGGGTAGCATTGACTTTAAATTTAAAACACATTGATAACATGATGTTATAAACCTCTGTAATATCAAACCCCAAACTTATAATGAGGCCATTGGTTGAATCACAAAGGAATCATATCCTCTTTTACCCATAAAACTTACACAATTGATTGTACTTAATTCTGGCCATCAAATCTGAAAATTACTGGTCAACTGCAGTATTTTTAGAAGAGAAAAAGAGTAAATTGAAGGAAGCCACATCATTGAGATATAGGTGAGAGAATGAAAAATCTATTAAATGGAAAAGAGAAAAATGGGTAGATTGGATTGCATCTGCTTTTTAAAAGTTTTTCTTTAAAATTATATGTACAGTTAAAATTATATATATACATACCTATAAAGTTATACATATGTATATACAATTTTATACTACTACTACTACTACTACTACTACTACTACTACTACTACTAATAATAATAATACATATTTTGAAGACAAGGTTTCTCTTTGTAGTCCTGGCTACCCTGGGTATGTAGAGCAGGCTTGTCTTGAACTCTGAGATACACCTGTCTCTATCTCCCAAGTGCCGGAATTAAAGGTGTGCACTTAAGCTTAAAGCTGCCTAGCTTAAAATATATTTTTAAAAGGCTTTAATAAGTTTATGTGAGTGTTTTGCCTGAATGCATGCTTTAAGGAATCCAGAAAGGGTGTTGGATACCCTGTACTTGGAGTTACCTTTAAACATCTGTGACTCTCTTAGGATTGTGCTGTATACTATATAGGTGCTGATCATTGATCCTGAGTCCTCTGCCGGAGCAGCTAGTACTCTTAATCCCTGGGCTGTCCCTCCAGTCTATAATAGCATCTTAAATAGGCAAAATATTATTGTATCCAAATGTTGTATTTATTCCTAGTAAGCCTCAGAGGCATTAGGAAAAGAACAAGAGTGTCACAGGGATGCTGTGGTTCAAAAGTTATCTGAAACTGGTGCGTTTCCTTGGGGGTATCATGAAAAGTTCAAGTGCTCAAGAAAAGACTTGTCATAATGGTGTCAGAAGCGGGATTGAGAACTTTCGCTTAAAACTTAACAAAAGCTTAAAAAAATACTTTTTAGAAACAAGGGAACAGAGACTTCTTAGTAGCAGCATTTTCTTGGTTGGATTTGTTTTGCTATAGACAGATTTTCGTGGCTCCTTTAAGGGAGGTTTCCAAAATTAGCATAAGCGGCAAAAACCGCCTTGCTTTTAAAGAGCTCTGCTAACAATTCATTGGTGTATATGAGAGCTGCAATAAAGGTTTACACTATGTTTTAAAAAATACGCTGGCTTGGGAGAGAAAAAGAAACAGGATACAATGGTTTAAAAAAGAAAAGAGAAAATAAAATGAATGGTTATGGTTGCGCACGCCATTAATCCCAGCACTGGGCAGACAGAGGCAAGCAGATCTCTGTGATTTCAAAGCAAACCTGGTATGCACTGAATTCCAGGACAGATAAAAGTTACACAGAGAAACCCTGTCTCAAAATATGTAAAAATAGAAATAGAATAAATAGAGTAATAAAAAAGCCACGTAAAAATGGAAAGCACAGAGAAATTTTGGATACTATACGCGATTCTGTTGTCTTTAAATTATTTGATTGCTGAGAAAATAACAACTACTAATAAAAGAAATGCTGCTGGATTAATTCAATTTATATGTTTTAAAAATGCTTTGACTCAAAAATTTAAGCCTAAGGACAAGTTACTGGGGAAAAGGATTTCTATTTTTGTTTCCACAGAAAATGAAAAGCTATGGATTCTTTCCAGACTTATATGGTTTGATCAAGCCAGACCCCCTGAAACAGCTTCCCAGGTGATCCAACATTCAAAGCAGTTGAGACAAAGCCTTGCAGACTACAGCCAAGATTTCGGCATCTTCTTTGGACCCCCATGACAGCGCCCTCTACCAGCAGGAAGTAGTTTGGAAAGAACGACGCCCAAATTCCCAAATATTGTTTATAAATGTTTGTTTTCATTTAAATGGACTTGGTTATAAATGGCTATAACCACAAACAATCTTTTTAAAGGTAAAAAGGAAATTATGATATAGATATGAATACTTTGCTTTGGAATGGATTTTCTTTTATTGATACAATTTAAGGTCAATTTTGTAATATGTATATTTCTCCTCTTGTTTAGGTATTGTGTTTATATAGCTCATTTAGAAATGTAATGTATAATTTAGTACAGATTAGAGAGTTACCTATGATAGTTTAAACTTAGAGTTAATTGAGTTAGGATTTCTAGATATGCAGAGATGTATTTTGAGATGGATAGGCATTCTTCAAACCTTTCAAAGACCTACAGAATATGGCATTTAAAATGGTTTAGGGATTTTCTTGACAGTGAGGCACAACTGCTCCTGGTAACACCACCTGCGTCAGAAAGGAAGATGGACATCAAAGAAACGTATTATGGAGTTTGCTTCCATCATGGCAAGACTAGCCATATGGACAAGATACTGTTCTTGTCTGGAATGTTTGACTTTATGTTGTAGAAACTGGACATACAGGACCCACAAAAAGGTGACTGCTGATGCAAGATGAACATTGCTACAGGATTCCTGCTTCATGGAAGAGGCTGCCAGACAGTCTACAGGACACAGAGAAAAGTTTCCTGCCTTGTTGAGGAGTCTGGACACACACTATGGCCTATGGGCTGAAGATGGAACATTACAGAAGAACTTCGGGTGACTGACCAGGCAATGAGTTGTCTCTGTCATTTCTAGAGTTTATATATTATCCTTCTGTGGTCTTTGAAGGAGTTGAAGACAGATAGTTATGCTTATAGTTTTCCTTAGTTAGGATTAAAGATAAGTTACATATAGGACTTTAGACTCACAAAGATAGGATTGATGATATTTTCTTTAAGTCTTACAAAATGTTAATGGACTAAATATTGTTTACTGTGATTCTTATTTGATAACTGTTGTATGTTATATTTTGCTATGTTAAGGTTAAACCCCTTCTTTTACTTTAGACAGAAAAGAGGAGATGATGGGAGATGTTATTCTGTATATATGTTTCTCATACTGGTTAATAAAGCTCTGTGGCCAATAGGAAACAAGATAGGCGGGGCTAGGAGACCAGGAGGAGGAGAGAGGAAGTAGTTGGAGTCAGATGTAGCCCGGGGAAGGAGCAGGACGCCTGCCGCGCGGCTCCCCGATAAGACGACCACGTGGAAATACTTAGATAAGTAGAAATGGGTTAATAATTAAGACAGAGCTAGCCCATAAACAGTAATGGTAATTGGCCAACAGGATTGTATCAAATACAGAGTCTCTGAGTGTTATTTGGGGCACACGTGGTTGCAGGACAATGGCGGCAGGACCAGGAGGCCGGCGGAGACCTGCTGTAACAATACCCTTTACTTGGAGTTACCTTTAAACATCTGTGACTCTCTTAGGATTGTGCTGTATACTATATAGGTGCTGATCATTGATCCTGAGTCCTCTGCCGGAGCAGCTAGTACTCTTAATCCCTGGGCTGTCCCTCCAGTCTATAATAACATCTTAAATAGGCAAAATATTATTGTATCCAAATGTTGTATTTATTCCTAGTAAGCCTCAGAGGCATTAGCAAAAGAACAAGAGTGTCACAGGGATGCTGTGGTTCAAAAGTTATCTGAAACTGGTGCGTTTCCTTAGGGGTATCATGAAAAGTTCAAGTGCTCAAGAAAAGACTTGTCACCTACATATCTGGTGTCTTGTGGGTAATACTTTTTTTTGTTTGTTTGTTTTCTTTTGTTTCAATTTTTTTTTTTGGGGGGGGTTTTCAAGACAGGGTTTCTCTGTATTGCTTTGGAACCTGTCCTAGAACTAGCTCTGTAGACCAGGCTGGACTTGAACTCCCAGAGATCTTCCTGCCTCTGCCTCCTGAGTGCTGGGATCAAAAACCACCACCACCCTGCTGGGAAATATTGTATGTTTAATACTTTCTCCTATTGCTAGTGATCGCCTTTAAGTACATCATGGTACAATCAACAGCAGATTCAAGATAAGTACTGGGAATCAGGGAGGAAAACTGGGAGGAAGTGGAAATAGCTTAATGAGGGAGTTGAACAAACCTTTGCTATGCACTTGGTGCTAAGCATCAACCTATGTGGCAGGTAGGGTAAAGCAAAGGGGAGGGGATTCTCTGCATGTTTACAAGTTGTAAGTCTTTGTGTTAATTGCCCTGTACTAAAAGAAGCTTCCCTGATGAGGTTTGAGAGATGTATTGATATATGAATATAGCAATAGGAGTAGTTTTAATATTATGCTCATTTGGTAGAATAACAGTAGTAGTTTTTTTGTCTAGAGTCTATGACCTACCTAGCCACAGGTTCTTGGCCTCATCAACAGTGCCAAGCAGGGTTCCATCTCATGGAGTGGGCCTTAAATCATAAAAGTGGTTGGTTACTCCCATAACAGGTGTGCCATCATTTTATAGCTTGCAAGATTCTTAACTGGGTGAAACTGATAGTTACTTTTCTCTGGTAACATGCCTAGCACCTTCCAGCACTATGAAAACTAGCCAGTAGGGATGAAGCTTCCAGGTTAGTATCAGCTTGATTTATCTATCTATGTTTGTTTGTTTGCTTTTGTTTTTGTTTTTTGAGACAGGGTTTCTCTGTGTAGCTTTGGAGCCTGCCCTGGGGCATTTGCTTTTCTTCAAAGTGATCTACTAAAAACTATCACATACAAACTGCATTAGATCACTTTTTTTTTTACAGTGAGTATTTCATGTGACAATTCATGAAGAAAACATAAATTTGTAGATAAATGTGGAATATTCTGCTCATTTGCTAAGAATGAAGTTTAATAAAAACCTAAAATAATTAAAAATTAAACATATCTTATTAGCTATCAGCATTAGTGGTAGTGTTGCTTTACAATGAAACTGCTTGTTATATAGATGTCTGGGATGAAATTAGCAATAACTGTAAGATGATGATACATTGACTATGTTGATATCTTGGGGAACAGAAGCTTAATCTTTTATGTCTTTCTAGGTTCTATAAATATGCATTTTATGGCAACAAAGTCTATATTTGATGCATTTTCTTTAGCAGAAGATAAATGTTGAATAGACTTATTTTGAACTGTTGGAGACATCTTCAGTAGACCTAATGGATGTATATTATACAAATTTAGCAAAAGAACAATGCTTTTAAGATTGTGTTAAGGATTATATTTTCTTTGGCATTGCTTGCTTTTCTAAATCTAACCTATTTTCAAGTGAGGAGATTATCAGCTGCACAGTAAGATGTGAATTCATGACTGTATCTTTTGAATGCTTATTTCATTAAAAATGAATACTTTTCTTCAAAACTCATTATGAAAATAACCTCTGATACCCCTTATACATTTCAAAAAAGAATTTAATATCTTTTAGTATTTGGTCTAGTATTTATGCATAATATACTTTAAAATACATACTTTTTATGCAATGATCTCTCAGTTGGTGGGATGTTCTTGGCAGGATGGTGCTAGCAGGCTAAATTGGAGTATTCTGGACCAAAGCTAATTTAGTAATTTTCTGTGGATTTGCTCATTGTTGCCCTTTCATAACCATGGGAGAATTTTATTACTCACATAAAAGTTAAACTAAATAAAACAAAACAAACAAGATTTTTAGAAAATATTTCTTAAATCCTGACAAGCACATATTCCTATTAGGTGTGAAAGCTGGAGAGCCCTAATCCCCTGCTTCCCCTCTGAGTCCTGGCTTAGATATGAAAAATCTTATGGTTTTCTACACTAAAAATTGTTCCAATATTTTAATACATCATGGCTTTGTTAAGAAAATGCAGTGTTTCATTGGTTTTAGGGTATTCCACATTGATTATTAAATTTTGTTTTGTGGTGTTGGAGACCAAATTCACAACTTGAACTCGGGGTAAGCACTTTACCATAGAGCTGTATCTCTGACTCATTGTGCTAATTTTAACATGATATTGCAGGCAGCCATTGCCAGTCAGTGGGAACTACATACTGATTCCAACCCTTCTGCTATCCTGGAGTTTCAGTGAATTTAGAAATAGTCACCAGATTGTTACCGCAGGTTTTTCCTACCCGCCCGCCAGCGCCATCTTGTTTGCCGCCGGTCTGGGCCCACAGCCACATCAGCCCCAAATAACACTCAGAGACTCTGTATTTGATACAATCCTGTTGGCCAGTTACCATTATTGTTAATGGGCTAGCTCTGCCTTAATTATTAACCCATTTCTACTTATCTAAGTATTTCCACGTGGTCGTCTTATCGGGGAGCCGCGCGGCAGGCGTCCTGCTCCTTCCCCGGGCTACATCTCGACCCCTACTACTTCCTCTCTCCTCCTCCTGGTCTCCTAGCCCCGCCTATCTTGTTTTCTATTGGCCACAGGGCTTTATTAACCGGTATGAGAAACATATATACAGAATAACATCTCCCATCACCAGATTATCCAGAGTTTTATTATAATGAAAGAAGTTAAAAAATCTGGTCAGTTCCTAGTTATCAGGACCAAATTCATTTTTATCACTGTACTAACATAATTCTCATAGCATTTGTATAAAATAGGTTATTCCCATTTACAGATAAGGAAACCTTAGGCTCAAAAGAGTTAAAGGTTAATCAGCTCAAAGCTGAAGAGCTAATATGTTGGTAATTCCAATATTTAGACTATGCCAGAAGTCTGAATCTCTGTCTGGTATACCATTTGTTTGTTTTTATTTTTTTCATATGTTTGGTGATGTATCAGTACATCATCATAGAGCAGTCTGTCTCTATCTTGTGCCCAGATATTCTTACGCAGAGATGCCTTGTTCCCTGAAAGAGGAATGGACAATTTCATGTTGTATCTTGTCTTGTTTCTGTGAAATAAAGAAGCTAACTAGAAAACATGTTAAGCAGGAAGATTGAGTTGGGGGATGAATAGACTAACTTATATGCCATCATAGAGCCCTCGCCTAGTAGCTGATGGAAACAAAAGCAGACACCCACAGCTAAACACTGAGCTAAACTCCTGGAATCCAGTTGCAGAGAGGGAGGAGTGATAAGAAAAGGGGTCAAGACCAGGCTACAGGATCCCTGTAGCAGAGATCAGCTGACCTGAACAAGGAGGAGCTCATGGACCCCCAGACTGATAGCTGGGAAACCAGCATTGGACTGACTCAGACCCCCTGAACATGGTTCTCAGTTAAAAGGCCTGGGCAGTCTAAGGGACCTCAGACAGTGGAACCAGGATGTATTCCTGGTGCACGAAAGGACTTTCCCCATGGAGGGATACTCCCTTAGCATAGAGGCAGGAGGTAGGGGCCTAGACCTTACTCCAAATGACTTGACAGATTTTGATGATCCCTCCTGGAAGTCATCACCCTCCCTGTAGAATGGGTGGGGGATGGGAGGGGTGTGTGGGTGGGGGGCATGGGAGGGAGGGAGGGAGGGGGAAGGAACTGGGATCGATATGTAAAGTAATAAAAAAAAGTATATATATGAAAGAAAACATTAAGATGATAACTCATGGTAGCCCAGCATTGGGAATTTGGATCATCTTCTTTTTGAAATAAGTAAAATTTTCTAAAATGTGATAACATGACTGTCTTTAAGCAAGCATAATATTTCCTAACTTCAAAACAATAGTCTATTGGTTATTTCAGGAGAGAGCAAGTGAGCAAGAGAGAGAGAGAAGAGAGAACTTAATCAAAATTAAACACTATCTTAAGAATTGACCCCCAAAGTGCTATTATGATAGTGTGTATTAGTGTGTATAGTTGTGGGAAATATTAATCCATGAAGAATAACAACTGTTAATGTTCTGCTTAATATTTCATTGTCATGATTAAAAATTCTACAGGAATAGTCAGTTGATTATTTTATCTTCCTAGAAAGGGCCTGTATGCTCAGAATTGCTTACTAATTATCAAATTTCTATCAAATAATGAAGAAATCTTCTAAAGTTTAAAAATTTCATTTATATTTCAGATGAGGGCATTAGATATTTTTAACATTTTAAAATCTTTCCAATTGATGTTGACTGAAATTTTGGGGTATTACTTGCAGGATTTAAAATATCCACACAAAGCATCATAATTCTGTGTAACAGCCTTCCTGTATGAACTGTTATTGTTTCTTTTTTTGAGTGTGATATTACTGAGTTGTCATATGAAACTGGAAAAGCATCGCATGACCCAATTTTCGCCTATTAATAACCCTTATTTGGCTCTTTCCCTTTTCTGATTTATAAGTTTTGAGCTTTTCAATCTAGCCTTTATTTTTCTCTTGATGCTAATTAATGAAACTTTGGTACCAGTGGTAACACTGCAGGGACCTCTAACTGCTGATGAAAATCTCAGCAAGATGGCTGGAACACCCTCTTTATTTCTGCAGAAACACTGGAACAACTTTATGTCTGTCATAAAGCCATCTTTGGAAATTTTATTTCTAACAAAGGAATTTTGTAAGCTGTACAGATTCTGAGCATTACTGCTCCGCTCTGGGAAAGCAACCTGCAACCTCTAAAACATTTGCGATTCACTTGCTCATCTTACCTCGAAATTTGTGTTCTGGGAATATTAAACTAACTTTCTTTCTTTCTTTTTTTTTTTAAATTTTTCTTGTTATTGTTTTTTTCTAAATGGTAAAAAAAAAACATACTTAAATGTTAAAAAACTTATTGCATAAGTCACAGGGGATTTATTGACATTTCCCTTATCTCTTGCATGCTGAGAGAAGGGAAATCAGGCATGTTGAATCTTTTATTTGAATGAAAAGCTTGAAAGCCTAACCTATTTGATTGGAATTGTGTGCTAAATTTATTGAAGTGCTCCAGGGAAAGGATTATGTTATATGCCATTCCTGAAGAAAACAGAGAAAAGACAGTTGTCATTTGGTTGGTCTCCAGGACTGAGGCATAGTTTGCCAGAAATTACTTCTTTGAATAAATGAAGAAGCTAAGCACTTAGCAAAACCCCTTATTCCATGTCAGGTCAGCCAGAGACAAACAGCTGTGAAGCAGAGGCAAGTAAAAGGCTGGAAGCAGAGGCCTTTGTGTAGATGAGGTCCTGGATATTGATCCGTTGCTGGCCCAAGATGCTCCCTCCATAAGCCTTGGGTGTTGTTGGCATTTGGAAGAAAACTATTGTCTAAAATTATTAAATTATTATCTCTGTTTCCTCCACCCCCTCTAGCACCTACTATCTTCCTATTTATATGTATAGTGACTGGGTATTATCTGACCTTCACCTTGAGGATTTTTTTTTTTTTTGACCTTTGAGGAATTCTTAATTCTTGTAAAGAAACATCTTCTTTTATTCTTATTGACTTTTTTTTTTTTTTTTAATTGAGACGTGTCTGGCTTTGGACTTGCTTTGGAACAACATGAATCCACTTCTTGAGTCCTGGAATTTTGGGCATGTGCCACCATGCCCTATTCTCATTCAGATTGGTAGTTTCCCTCTCTATTCCCCATAAGACACCAGGAAAGCAAAATTTAAAGTGGAAAAGCTACATTGAGACTCTTCCTTAAAGGAACGATTGATAACAATTCCCTTCTGTGCTTGAGATTTTAATAAAGCGTGAATCCATAGATTTGACTGTGTGAGTCTATTGCAGGTAACTGTAGGTTGGACTTCTAAAGTAGAAAACACTGGATGCACTGTGCTTTGTCATGTACTATCCAATCTGTGTAAATATCGGTTTTGCTCCGCACAGTTTTGTTATTGGATAATAGAAATCAGAAAGACCATAATTTTAGACTGTTACATTGTGCTTTTCCATGACAACTCAAGTTATCATCTTTATTTTTTAAATTAAAAAATAAAATGAAGCAGAGTCTTGACATATAACACAATAAGGCCTTGAGCTCACAATCCTTTAGCCTTTGCCTTGCCAGTGTTAGGATTATAGAAGTGTACCACTACCCCCAGAAATGGTTTTTATTTTTTTCCAAAAATATTGTAAGAAGTAGAAACTAGTTCCATCCATTTGCCTGAGAATTTCAAGATTCCACTATTTTTTATTTTTCTGCTGAGTAGTACTCCATTGTGTAAATGTACTACAATTTCTTCATCCATTCTTCAGTTGAGGGGCATCTAGGTTGCTTCCAGGTTCTGGCTATTACAAATAATTCTGCTATGAACATAGTTGAACAGATGTGCTTGTTGCATGCATGTGCTTGCATCTTTTGGGTATATGCCTAAGAGTAAAATTGCTGATTTTGTGGTAAACTGATTCCCGTTTTCCCGAGGAAGGGCAAGACTGATTTCCAAAGTGGCTGTACAAGTTTGCACTCCCACCAGCTGTGGAGGAGTGTTCCCCTTTCTCTGAATCTTCTAGTGAGGTAACCCAGTTGCAAAAAGACAAACATGGTATGTACTCACTCATATTTGGATTTTAGACATAGAGCAAAGGATTACCAGCCTACAGTCCACACTGCCAGGGAAGCTAGGAAGCAAAGAGGACCCTAAGAGAGACAGACATACATGGTCCCCCAGAGAAGGGGAAAGGGACAAGATCTTCTGAGCAAATTGGGAGCATAGTGGTAGGGGAGAGGGAGTCCGGAGAAAGAGGAGGGGAGAAAAGGAGGGGAAAGGAGGACATAAGGGAGCAGGAAGATTGAGCAAAGGGGGGGGGGGATAGAGGAGAGCAAGAAAAGAGATACCATAATAGAGGAAGCCATTATAGGTTTAATGAGAAATCTGTCACTAGGAAAATGTCCAGAGACCTACAAGGATGACTCCAACTAACAATCTAAGCAATAGTGGAGAGGCTTCCTTAAATGTCCTTCCCTGATAATGAGATTGATGACTACCTTATTTGTCATCCAAGAGCCTTCATCTAGTAGCTGATGGAAGCAGAAGCAGACATTCACAACTAACCACTGAGCTTAATTCCTGGAATCCAGTTGCAGAGAGGGAGGAGTGATAAGCAAAGGGGTCAAGATTAGGCTGGAGAAACCCACAGAGACAGCTGACAAGGGGTAGCTCATGGATCCTAAAGACTGATAGCTGAGAGACCAGCATAGGATTGACCCAGACCCCCTGAATGTGAGTATCAGTAAGGAGGCCTGGGCAGGCCTGGGCAATCTATGGGGTCTCTGGTAGTGGATCAGTACTTATCCCTAGTGTAGGAATGGACTTTGGGAGCCCATTCCACATAGATGGATACTATCTCAGGCTAGACACATGGAGACGGCCTAGGACCTGCTCTAAATGATATGACAGAATTTGAAGATCCTCCATGGAAAGCCTCACCCCCCCCCCGGAGAGTAGAAAGGGAATGAGATGGGGGTGGAGGGGTCAGGAGAGGAGGGGAGGGTGAGGGAATTGGGATTGGCATGTAAAAAAAAAGCTTGTTTCTAATTTAAAGAAATTAAGAAGAAGGAAGAGGAGGAGGAGGAAGACAAGGAGGAGGAGGAAGAGGAGGAGGAAGAGGAAGAGGAGGAGGAAGAGGAAGAAGAAGAAGAAAAAGAAGAAGAGGAAGAAGAAGAAAAAGAAGAAGAAGAAGAAGAAGAAGAAGAAGAAGAAGAAGAAGAAGAAGAAGAAGAAGAAGAAGAAGAAGAAGAAGAAGAAGAAGAAGAAGAAGAAGAAGAAGAAGAAGAAGAAGAAGAAGAAGAAGAAGAAGGAGAAGAAGAAGGAGAAGAAGAAGGAGCTATTAGATTAGCCAGGCATTTTAGTACACCTCAGTAATCCCATCACTCAGATAGTGGACACCCTCATTTACTTAGTAGGAATTCAATGTTACTCTGGTAGCAAAATCTTGTCAAACAAACAAGGAGACAAACCACAAATAGAACAACAAACAATAAGAGGACACAGAAAAGATATCCTAGTCCTTTGTTACTGAGCTCTTACTTTACTGAGCTCTTAGACCAATGCAGCTATGTGACATTTTCAGTCATGTCACATTGAGTGCTGTTGAGCACACATTCCTATTCATATTACATCACTTGGCTGTGGATCTAGAACCTCAAAACTGTGAGATGCAAAGCAGCAGCTAAAAAGGGCATGCTGGTGACATTGTCCTAAACAGAAGGACTGTTATCAGGTAAACAAGCCTAAACGTTTTGTTTATTAGAATAGCAGGTTTCTACTTGTTTTTCCACAGTTTGCTCCTTCTCTCTGCCACTGCCCCACAGCCTTGACAGTTTTGTCCCCAGTCTAGTTAAGTGGTTTCACTGTGCCCTCACTTACAAAAATGGTCTATGTATGCTTAGCCAACATGAAACTTAACATACAGTTTCAATTCTGTTTAATGGCACAAACACTTTATAGAAAGGTTACCACAGAGTAACTTGAATTAGTCTGTCCTTAATTCGTTTTAAGTTACTAAAATAGAAAACATTCACAAAATAAAACAAAAACTGTTTTGAAATAATAGCAGTACTTCTATCCTGAAGACTAAATGGTTTCATAAAGTGACTAATCACTAATATAGTAAAGAATAATCGATATGAAGGCTGGGGATGTAGCTTAATGTTGGCTCACTTGCCTAGCATGTACAAGCAGGGGTTACGCTGACAGCTACCCTCTCCCAGTGAATATGCTGAAAAAATGAAAGTAAGATAAAGCCTATGCCAATTGCTATAGTAAGAATATTTTACTATTTTTCTTATTGATCATGATTACTTTAGATTATAATTATGGAATGTTAATGTGTATGTTGTATGCAATTTAGTTATATTATTCCTAGGATTTTGTTTATTTTAAAAACCACATTGTATGAAGTTATAATTGCATGAAGTCAACAACAACGAAAATAAAAAGCTATGAATCAAAGAAATGACCCCAAATCTAACTAAAGCAGCAATAACAAACACCATAAGATAACTGGACAGCATTTTAAATATTCTTGGAGATATTACACAGTATTACATTAGACAAAGGGATGACTCAAAGCTGCAATTTCTGTGACACTAGGTGGACACCACTGAGTCCAGCTATGGATTTGAGTTGTGGCTTAATTTTAGGTGAAAGAATGCAAGATGTTAAAACAAGTGTTGCTCATTTGTTAGGGGATATGGATCACAGGGACTCTGACATTCTTCTCAAATAACTACTTCAGTTGGTTGTGGCAGGTACAGCCTTGAGCATTGTAGATGTTCGATAGTTTACTTTTTAAATCAAATGCTGTATTCATCAAAGGGCCTTTTCCTCTCAATAGCTTAGAATCTTTGCCAATCATTTCTTGAATATAGGAGATTGAGGAAGATTGGGTTATTGGCAAAACTATTTCTTTCATATCTACACAACATTTTCCCAACAAATACACATATATACAAAGGGGGAGAACAATGTAAGACTGGCTTTATTTGAGTTCTTTGTTTGGATTTTTGTGTTTTATTTGTTTCTGATACAGGATCTTTCTAGGCTATCCTCTTGACTCATTATGCAGTCCAGGCTGGCCTTGAACTTGTGGCTATCATTGTGTCTCAGTTTTTTTTAAGTGCTAGAATTGCAGGACTATTCAGCTATATTTTACAGTTAGAATGAACAGAAACTCATTTCCTAATTTTGACTCATAATTAAAAATATATTTAATTAACTGTTAGGTTAAGATACACAAGTTAGCTTTGATCTGAGAGGATGGACACAGAATAGTTTCTCTGCTGTAGCTGGTCATCACCACTGCTTTGGTTGGCTTTGTGCAGAGAGCTATGACCAAAGCAAGCATTTGCAAGATCTATGCAATGTTGTGGAGAATTACAATCATAGGTGAACCCAAAAAGGGATTGACCTATAAGTCATATTAAAATTTTGTTTTGCTTTGGAATTCAGCCTTTTTTTTTTTTTTTTAAACAAATGTTAGTTGTATGGGGTTAACAGAGGAGCAGGACAGCAAATGAAAGCATCGGGTAGACAGTAGTTTGTCTTGTCATTGTTTTTATCCCTCTGAGCTTCCATTCCATATTTGAAAAATGAAGATTGAATAATGTCTTCTGTACACATACCACAGTGCATCTGAATTAAGTATTTTAATGTACCTGTAAGTGCCATTGTCAGATTGTTAAAAGTTATGAAAATGGTATTTAATAGAGCGCCCCCCCTCAAATTCTCCTCCCTCATGCATTTTCAGCTTCCACTTATGCCAATGCTAAGTAGCATAATGACCATGTTTGGGGATAAAAAGGTGAGACTAAAGTGAAATTGATTTATTCTGCTCCATGGGAAGTCCTGTATGTTTTTCTTTGCCTTTCTATTTCTTTTAGGTTTGTGAGGAAAAAATGATTTTCTCAGAAATATGTTGAATACCTTTAAACACAGCCTAGAAGTATAGCAAACAACCAACCTTGTCAGTTGATGACTGGAATATCTACCAAATAATACTGTCTAAGAATGCTGGCAAGAGAAATAATGAGCAGTAATATGATGAAGGCAATGACTGCTCTTGTTTCTATGTTAATATTCAAGGCAGCCTGCTATCAGTGGAGCTGACCTTTTAGGGTGCTTAAGTAGGAAACAGCAAAGAAGTCATTTCACACACTCTATAGTCTGTCTTCCTTGTGATGTATTTGGCCACTTGTGGGCTTTTACTCAGTGCTTACAAATATCCTATCATAACTGGCTGCTAGTTTCGTTAGGGTATTCTCTTTTATACACTGTGTAACAGTGGCCTATGCTGTATGTGGTTTAACAGTTAGTGTCCTTAACAGACATATTATAAACAGGTCCAATATGGCTCATATTAACAAGAGGCATCACTTCACATTTATTTTATATATTCTGTACATAGACACAGGATTCACAATTCTAAATTCTTTACATAAATACATTCACTTTTCCACACCCATAGACAAATGCCTTTATTATAGGCTTGGATAAATGAGATTCCTTATACATAGTTATGGTTATCCTTTATATATGGTTACTTCATAATATGCACAATTGGAATGTTCTTTGGTTACCCCCCCACCCATTACCAGGAGCAAGCTGAGCCACCACAGCAAAAACTGACACTGCTTTGTTATTAGCTATCAGGTGTATGTACAAATCAGACAACTTATCTCCTATTGCTATTTGCTAAAACTTATCTCAGTGTAGCTTTGTGTGGCTAGGTGTCAATATGGTAGATTTTCTTCATTTATTAGATTCCATGATAATAGATTATATTAGTGTTCTTCAAACATTTTGGCGTGTAAGTGGTGAAGACACAGTCTGGTGGTAGAGTGCTTGCCTATCATATACAATCCCCAGAACCCTAAACCTTATTTTTTTGACTTCTGATTAATAGTAAAAAAAAAAAAAATGCATTTAATACCTTGGCCCAACACTTTGTACATGTATACAAACATATAATATGATTGAAAAACATCGATTTCATGAGCTACTAAACAGTTGTAAAGCACAAGTTGAGAAAAACTTAATTTTTAAAAAACAAGTTAGCTGAGAATGTGGAAGTTCATTTTTCTGCCTGTTAGTTACATGCTTCCCTCTAAACAAAGATGAAATGGGATGAGGTATAGACTAATTTCTTTTACTCCATAGGTGTGTAAGAGTTCTGAGGCCTATTTTTTGAAATCAAGGACTGTTGGTATGTCTTATTGGAAAGATGAAAGGAGTCATTAAACCAGTGAGATTTAGAATCATTTTAGGACAAAAATGACAAGCTTTGTTTGTTTTGACTTTGGCACAGTGGCTGGGCCTTAATCTACTGCTATTTTAGCCAGTAATTGCCATTTCCCAGTTACTGACCTGCTTTTTGAGCAGTGCCTGTCTGTCTGCTCAGGACACAACTTGGTGGGAGTCCTGTTCCTGCAGGAACTGGCTGTCATGGCTGCTAAAGGTAGCTTTAACTAAGTATCTACCATTGTATTTACAAATAAGACTGAAGATTCAAAGGTGGGGTAAAAACCTTCTAGATCAGAGTAGCTGGATCAAAATTAGCTAACATTCCCTTCTTGGTGTCATCTTCACAAAAAGACCCGTGCTTTTGATTGGCTAAACCAGAAAAGAACCACTCCAAACCCCACCCTACTACTTCCTATGTCTTTCTCTCCCAGATGCTCTCTGATCCTCCATGGTTATTTTTCTGTCAACTAGTTGCTAGAGCAGCCTCCTGACCCAAGGTTAATTTTATTTAATTAATGCAGATGCTAACTCAGGGTTTATATTGATGGGAAAAGAACAGGAGCTTCAAGGTTCATTTGTGTAAAGATAGGAAAGTTTATGATGTGAGGATCTAAGACAGGGTTTAGAAAAGTGACTTGAGGTGTGTAAATGCAAGTTATAAAGATCCGAGGGAAAGGCTTAAGTGCTGACAAAAAGAATGCTTCTATTATGTTAACACTCCAAAAGTTCACAGTTTTAACAGTAATTGATGAAGTTCTGATAAGCTATAAATCCAACTCTGACAGAGTACAAAACACCATACCATAACACTATACAATCATAACTACGAGATCAAGACTTTAAATCCTCTTTGATTGTTTCCTAACTATAGACTTCAAAGATGCTTTTCATTGTGCTAAAAACATCTGTCACAGCTTTCCAGGTGGAAGGAAGAGTGTTAATGCTTTCAACCAAAGTCATTTCTGGCATGAGTATACTGCCATTTCTACAATGTGAGTTTCAGCATAGATTACAAACAGTAGAAATGCTAATGTGTCTAAAACGTACGTTTTCATAAACCCAAAGAATTCTTGTAAGCTCTGGAGACTCAACTTAGTCAGATTCACTCCAGATAAGTACCATCCCACCCTAATCCCTCCCTCAACTACCAGGACCTACCTAAGAAAATTTTTTCTTCCCTAAACTTAATCTTGTCCTCTGCTCTGCCAGCATCTTGCCAGGTCCAAGAGACAGCTAATGGTTCCACATAGCCCGGATAGCAGTGAAACAACTGGCTATCCCAGGACATGGCCAGCATCCCAGCTTTCTCGGGTTCCCCAAAGATGTTCAGTGCCCCCCCAGATCAGCAGGAAGTAGTCTCAGGAACTCAACATCCTCATTTCCCTAATCTGCCATGCCTAAAACTCCTCAGCTTTTGAATACATAAAGAAAGGAGGAATGTTCTCATCCAGGCACACCTTGACCCCGCCACTTGGGGGTGTATGGTAAGCAATACCCTGGCTCTATGCAGGAGGCCCCTTTAAGAGATTGGCTCCACCTACTCCTGCTTTCATTCCTCTGAAGCAGCAGACAGGTCTCAGTCTGTCTCTCTGTCTCTGTCTCTTCTCTCTCCCCACTCTCCCTTTTCCTTCTCACTCCCGCCAATAAAACTTGCCACATAAGCTCTGTCTGCCTGGCGTGTTTGTCCCTCACCCACTGATGCTTTTTCCAAGGTCCCACCGGCATGGCCTATCATAACACACGTTGTGACTGAATATCCTCCAGCATTTCTTTCCTGACATAACTTGCTTTTTCCACCCTACCTGCCTTTTCCATTTTACGTGGATGTGGGTGTTGCCCTGATATAGGGAGGAGTGGGAGAAACTTGAGGGTACAGCAATATGGAACCTTAGGAGACCTGCAGGAAAGTTCCTCTATAAGTCAGGTGAGGTCTTCTTTGATCTCTGTGATGTGAAAGAAAGATAATAGTCACCAGTGAAACTTTGCTACCCAAGGTTACTAGGGGCCATTGCTGCTGGAGAGTACTTGATAGCAGGACACATGGGTCTTTAGCCACAGTGAGGCTGATGTTTGTGTTTTCTGCTTTTTAAATTACAATGGAACTTCCTGTTTAGATAACGTCATTCTTTCCTATCTACTCTGTGAGACAGTTTCTGTCTCATGTATGTGAATTGTCTCTGACAGTGAGTCGTGTGCGTTGTGCATATCCATTGGTGTGTTTATGCTCAGATACACACACGTGTAGAGGTCAGGGGACAATTCTGCAAGTCTGTTCTCTTTCCACTGTGGGATTTGGGGATCAAACAGATAATTAGGCTTGTTTGGTAGGCACTTTTACAAGTTGAGCCGCCTCACTGGCCCCCAGTGAGTTTCTGGAGGATAACTTTCATTTAATCTTTGAATTCTTTGAATAGCTATTGGTAATTATTTTACTCCCATCTAATACTTATTATTTTATTCAGGGGAGTAATATAAGGGATTTTTGTTGTTGCTTCTTTTTCTTTTTTCTTTTTTGGGGGGGGGACGCTTAGGTTTAAAGCAATCACTCCCCTTAAGGGTTCTCCAGCCCTGTCCTAGACTGAACTGAGACTCAAATGTCATTTATATCGCATTATTTCCTCCCTTCCTTCCTTCCTTCCTTCCTTCCTTCCTTCCTTCCTTCCTTCCTTCCTTCCTTTCTTCCTTCCTCCCTCCCCTCCTGCTCTTTCTTTTTTCCAAGACAGGGTTTGTCTGTGTAGCCTACTCTATAGACTACACTGGCCTTTAACTCAGAGATCCATCTGCCATTGCCTCTTGAGTGCTGGGATTAAAAGTGTGAGCCACCACTTCCCAGCTTGTATTATTTACTTTCAATGCTCATTTTATTTTTGGCCAGGGGAGGGAGACAGGGTCTTAGTATGTAGCCCTGGCTGTTCCCAAACTCTGAAGAGAACCAGATTAAAGGTGTGTGCCTTTCTATCTCAAAGGTCCAGATCGGAAGTGGATTCACCCACTTTAAATCAAGCAGGAAATGTCTCAGAGGTGTGCCTTCCATTTTTGAATTGTACTTCATTCCAGATATAGTTAAGCTGACAACCAAAAACAACCGTCACAGTGGCCTTAGTAATAATGTTAAATAATTATGCATTTTCTATTTGTTTGATGCTATAAGCATTCTGGGACACTATGAAAATATTTATATGAATACATTAAAAGCATTCTGAGTATTTGTATATAACACAGATTTCAAGTTACAATGATTTGTCTTTTTACAATTTTTTGACATTAAAGTGTTGTAGAAGTAACACAATTATTCAGTTGAAACAACTTCAGATTTGAATTTTCATAATTTTCTAGCTTATCAATATGAGTGCCTTAGCCTGTCGATCACGGCTTTAGCAGTGAGCAGCAGCTTTCAGTCAAGTGTGAGAGCACAAGGATAAACAACCTATTTCCTACAGGGTACTGTGATCCTGAGCTGTGATGTTTGGTAAGTCAAGCATATTAAATGCAGTTTTCAACTTCCTGTGGGTTTAACAGGCTGTAACTTCATAAGTCGAGGAATATCTCCAATCATTACAAACACTATTACACTCATCTCTTTTCAATTCTCACAATTCTGTGGGGTGAGTAGGACACATATATTTATATTACAGACAGGGCAATTGTTTTACTTGAGAGTAGAACTGGGCTCCCCATGCCTGGACTCACTTCTATACCCATGTGAGCCAGCACAAGCCTTAGCTTCATGTGCACTATCAGGGTTGTCTCACACTCAGTAATCTTTGTAGATTGTTGCAGAATAGGCTAAATGTTAGACCACATAGCAAAATCAGAATTTAATAATTGTTATTTGCTGTTGTTACTAATAAAAGTATTTAACAACTGTGTGTTTTTTTTCTGTTGCTGTGATATAAAAACTACTGACAAAAGCAATTTAATGGAGAAAGGATTTATTTGAGCTCACAGTTCAAGTTAGAGTCCATCATAGCAGGAAAGTAAACTGATAGGGAATTTTAGCAACTATTCACATTCTGGCCACAGTCAGGAGAACAAAGAAACAAGTGTATACTCTCGAGTGATTTGTTTGCTATTCCCACTTTTCTATAGTTCAGAACCCCCTGCTAGGGGTAGATCTTCCCGTCTCAGGTCACATGATTAAGATAATTCCCAGAGCCTAATCTTAATCTAGGAAGTCAATCATAGGTGTGCTCAGAGCTTTGCAACCTGGTGTCCAGTCAACAATTAATACTAACCATCCTGTCAGTTTTTATTGAGAATCTGCTATACAGAAACTGACTTAATGACACATCAGAGTCTGCCTTTAATTCTTAATGAGTAAGCCCTTCATCACACCACTCTGCCTCATTAAATCAGAAAACATAATTATGCTGTGCAGACTTTCCTATATAGCATCTGAGAGGAGAGGGGTGCCCAGGGAGGCTTCTAGACAGTCAGACATGAATTTGGTGTGAGATGATGAGTGAGCCCTGGGAAGGACAGCAGAATGGAGGGCAGAACAGAATAGGGAGGAGCAGAAGAGAGCAAAGATGAAAGGAGTGTGGGACAATGGAACCCTCTCAAGTGAAAACAGGCAGAGTAGGAATATTGCAAGAAACTATGATGCTCAAACTGTAGCATGGCCTGTGTGTTAGATAATGAGACAAGCCAGACTACCGAGGTCATTGTTGTAGACCTCATAATTGATAAATCAGTTAAAATGTTAAACATAACCACTGGAAACTGTCTGCCCAAGGCTGAGTTTAAGTCCTCTGTTGAATTTCCAGTTTATCTTAAAAAATGTGTGCTTTCCCAATTCTCAGTATTTTGAAATTATCACCGTGGAACAGACCAGGAGTTTTATAGACTGAGATGAAATCCCTCAGTAATTCACCTGATCATATTTGTAGTACTGTTCCTCAAGGCAAGGAGTCTCATTTCAGTTCCAGCTAGACGACAGCTTATGCACTAATAACCTCAAGTTCACGATCTTTTGTGTAATGCCAACAAGAAAATAGGTTGTAGGAAGCTAGTTATGTTGGCAATACTGCAAACAAGGCCTATTCCCTCTAGTGCTTCTGTAAAGTGACAGCCAGGCACAAAAAGTTTTATTCCTAAAGTGCCTTTTATGTTTAACCTTTTGGTTTGCAAATGATTAAACAAACAAACAAAAAAAAAAAAACTCAGGTAAATTGAGTAGAAACACCTGCCCAGTATAATATGTGCCTAGAATGAGCCATTATGTGCTTGTTTAATATTATATATGACTGAACTCAGATGGGGGATGTCCTTCTGTGTGTTGTGATATATATTTGTCTTACTAGGTTGATGAATAATTTCAGCCAATGGACAAGCAGGATTTAGCCAGGTGGGAAAACCAAATAGGGATAGAAAAAGGTAGTAGGTGGATTCAGGGAGATGCCATGTAGCTGCCAAGGAAGCAAGAGACCTGGGCATTACTGTAAGTCAAGACCACATAGAGATACACAGATTAAAGGAAATGAGTTAATAATTAAGAGAGAGCTAGCCAATAAGAAGCCTGAGACATTGGCCAAACAGTTTATAATTAACACAAGCCTCCGTGTGTTTCTTTGTTGCTACACAGCTACAGGACCAGGCAGGACAGAAACTTGTGTCTACAGAACTCTCCAAAAGTTTACTATTACTTATAAAGTTTTTTTCTGTTTAAATCATTTAAAAACAGTTAAATTATATGCACATGTAAAATTATGTAGTAGATGGACTCTACAAGTAAATAACTACATGTATCAGGTAGGATTTTTTGGCCTGAAAGTAACAGAAGCCCTAACTTAACTAACTTAAATAAGAAGAAAATGTATTATCTCACCAGAAAGCCTGGAAGAGAGTAGTCTGTGGGCTTAACTAGACAAGTGGTTTATTAATAGCATCATAGCCTATAACCATTCCGTTGTTCAGAATGGCATCAGAGTTTGGGCACAGGTTGATTCTTTTTACTGTTTTAATTAATCAATTAAGCTTAGAAAACCTTTACATAAACTATTACTTAAAATCTCTGCAAAGTTTCTTTTTGCAATCTAGTGGAATATGGCTGGAAACTTGAGTGGTTTTGGTGATAACACAGATGGCTGAATATGGGAACTGGAAGATATTTATTCTGGTCCTCATCTCATGTGATTGAGTTAGAGAGGAAAGTCTAGACAAGTTTGGCTTAGGTCAAATTGAGTCAATGGAAGATCCAGAAATAGAACCATCTCTCAGCTTTCTTAACTACCGAGATCATCTTGTTGACACTAGATTCTTTCACATTGCCAAGATGAACTAGGAATGTGACTTCACATCTCTGAGAGTCACAGGGTATGCTCTCATACCCTGGAGCTCCAGTTCACCTCTAAATCAGGGTTCGTGTGTGAAGCAGACATTGTGTGGAGACCATCTCATTTCAAAACTCCAACAAGGTACATTTGCATTACATTATCCCACAGAAGCCAACACTGAGCATGCAAAATAGCCACAGATGATGATTATTTAAAAAAATGAGCTAGTTTAATAGATCAGGCATACACCCTAGCAGCAGAGGCGATGCATCTTTGTAATCATTCTGCATTGTTTCAGCTGGCTGTGAGAGAACTGCCAAGGAACTGGAGGAATTAGAGCCCATGAATTATGCATTGGACTTGGTTTAACACTCCCATTACTTACAATGCTCCAGGTTAGCTTGTGTGTGGCTATTTGCCTTAATAGGGATGGGAATAATGAGTTGGCAGTGTGTCTGTTTGTGTTAGTGTGTGTTATTCTTTGCTGAAATAAACCTAAGATGTTTGCAGAAATATATCCTTTTAAAAATAGTCATACTGAGAGTTATTTCATTCCATACTTTAGCCTAAAAACTTTATTCGTATGAGTTAGTTTATTCTTTAACAAGTAGGATTAATACAAAGAAGCTCTATTCATACTTAAAGTATCACCTGTTCATTGTTCAGAAGATATATGCTAAGCTTAGTATATTGAAATTTAAAAATTTTCAATGGGACAAACTAGAGCTAGTAAAATTGAAGTCTCTTTAGCTTTCAACCACAATGACAAAATATTTAGCATAAATAACTTATAAGGAAAAAAGTTTTTGGAGATTTTCGTGCATGGTCACTTGGCCCTGAGGTGGCTTGGTACATGATGGTAGGAATGTGTGGCAGAAGAAGACATTTGGTTCATGGCAGGAAATTGAATAAGCAAGAGAGACAGGAAGTGACCTGGCTTTCAAGCCCCTGCAGAGACTAGAGTCCAAGATCTAGCTTCTTGTTACTAGACCCCCACCTCCAAAGGTTCTGTCATTTTCCATGGACTGACTGCCAGCCCTCTAGCACACGTGTCTGTGATACAGTTCAAATTGTCCAGAACAGGAGGTATACAGGGAGTTACACAGCATTGCTTAGCCCTCTGTACTCCAGGGCTTTGTATATTAGGACACGACTGTTGTTTCCTGATTTACATATTGGATTAAATTTATAGACGTCCTTTGCTCACTGGGCAAACATATGTGATGTGACAATTATGAAGGATGTAGTTTATTAATATTCTAAGCATTAAGGGAATGTTTTTCTTTCTTTTTCTGGAAAAATTCCATTAGGTTTTATAAATAGTTACCTATTAAAGAAATGGCAGAGATAATAAGAGGAAGGAAAGGTATTTAGATGAATGAGTAAGAAACAATACTCAATAGGATATTTCTAATAACTTTCTATACTATTAGGCTGGTTAATTTTTTTGTCATTGTTTTTTGTTTTGTTTTGTTTTGGTTTTGTTTTTGTTTTTTTGAGACAGGGTTTTTCTGTGTAGCTTTGTAGATCAGGCTGGCCTCAAACTCACAGAGATCCATCTCCTCTGCGTCCTGAGAGCTGGGATTAAAGGAGTGCACCACCACTGCCTGGCCTGTCATTGTTCATCTTTTGAGAAAATGTCTTGGTTTGTATCTTGGGTTGGACTCACTAGGTGGCATGGGCTCTGGCCTCACCTCTTAGAAATTCTCCTGCTTTGGCATTCTAGGTGTTGGGCTTCCAAACATGCACCACTACACCAGCTTGGGTTTTTTTTTTTTTTTTTTTTTTATGGTTGCAAGCTGGTAGACAGCTTTATGAAATGGAGGCTGGGTACTCAGTCTGAGTTTCCTTAGACAGTTTCCTCTATATTTTTCATGTGAACCACTATGCTTTCTCTTCCACAACACCTGACAATTTAGGTCACAAAACTGTGATTAAACCATATACAGGCAACTCTGCATGGATTTAGAGTGTGACTCAGTGTTACACTGTGAGGCCTTAGCTAACAGGTACTCCTTACTGTAGCTCGCTTCTGCTTTGGAGAAACTGAGCTGTCAACACTAATTAGATGTGCTTCCATGGTTCTCTATTTCTCATTCCCTATAGTAGCCACTTTAAAATCTCTCAAATTCTCTTTATTATAGTATTTTAACTTTCTTTTTATTTATTCTTTGTGTCTTTCACATCATCCATTTCAATCCCATTCATTTCCCCATCCCTTCATATCTATCCTCTGCTTGTAACCTCCTCCCAAAATAAAATTTAAGAGATTAAAAAAAAAAAAAGAGAGGAAAAAATCAATCTTATCATGGAAGTTGCAGCGTGACACAACAAATCACACAGTAAACACTTGTACCATATAGATATAGATTTGTTTGCAAGTGTTCATTACAAAGAGTCATTGGTCAGGCTCAAGGCCTCGGATTACTGCTACACTATTGATGCTGGGTCCTCACTAGGACTCCTCTTGGATATCCTGCTTTGGGTGTGCAGGACCAGCCCCTTCATGTGCTCCAGTAGATCATAGCTGTGTGAATGTTGGAGAAATGCACATTTGTATACCTATATAAATGCAGGCAGAACACCTAAGCACATAAAATAGAATTAAATTACAAAATTATCTTTATTTTTCCAACATATTATTTTTATTATTTGGGAATTCCATACAATGTACCTTGATCATATTTACTTCCCATTCCTCAGACCTCCACTCCCCTCCCCCCCAAAAGAAAAAAATATACCAAGTCCAATTTGTGTTGCTCATATATTCACTGGATCATGGTCAAACTCCCTGTGGCTAGGCTCCTTAAAGGTAACTGAGCCCTTTCCCATCCCCTTGCCAGAAGCTATCGGCTGTGAAGAACTACACTTAAGCATTTTCCTCACAATTTTATGGATTCTATTCAATGGCTTCCTGTCTTGACTGTTTCTTTGAGGGGGTGTCTCAGAAGCTTGCAATGTCTCTCTCACTTGCTATTATGAGTCTGCAGTCATGAAGTTTATGATCTGTGCTTCTGCTGGCTGTTATGTTTCTTTTCTTAAAATGAGCAAACACTGTAACACGTTTCTATATAGAATTTTCATACACTTTTCATTTTGGTTGACTCTTTATCCCATCTCCTGGTTGTATAGGACTATTCCTGGGGTGACACAAACAAATGTCTATTCAACCCAGATAAGAAACCACCAACAAGGCCAAGTAAGGATATCACCAAAGACCAATTTGATAAACCAATGAATTTTATTGGGGCTACTTACAGGAATATGGGTGAGGAGTTACTTACAGGGGCAGAAATGACCTAAAACATCCACATCATCAAATAGCCACCCTAGCACAGGTGACCACTCACAGAAGCTGGGAACCTGGACCATACTGCACAAACTCCAGGCAGCTCAATAGGTTGGAGAATGTCCATATCAGACAGTTCAGTTGGTCTGAGCCTCTTTCAGGTAGTTTGGCTTGTCTCTGCTTCTTTTGGGAAATTTGGTCTGGTCTTTGCTGCCTTCAAGTTGCTCAATTTGTCTCAGTCTTCTTTGTAGCTTGGCTTGTCTGAGAGTGTCTCTCGTAAGTCTTTACTGCTTATTACTTTTGGGGAAGGTGGGGGCATAGTAAATCTGCTCAGTTTCAGGAACTTCCTGAAGCTATTTTGAATTGTTTACTTAGCATCTTCAAGAGCTTCCCAGCCGGATGGAGTGTTTCACTTCCCCTTAGAACATACTCTCATTTCACCTCACTGTAAACATCCAGTCCTAAAATAGCCTGTTGTTTCACTTCTTGTTTATTATCCTGTGTCCCAAGAAGTTTCTCTTCCAGATGGAAGGATTTAACCTCTGAGGAAAGTGCTGCATAACACTTCTGACACCTTTTCCTATTTTACTGTTCTATCCCCCATATCTCTGGACTTTTGCTGCAGTATTCCTCCTTCTACTTTGTTCAGTTATCTTCTTTACCCTAGGGAATTGTGGCACCCACCATCACCCCCTCACACACACACACCCACCCACCCACCCCCACCCCCACACACCCCCACACAGACACACACATACACATATCTCGTGGGCTCCTTTCTTGTTTTCTGGCCTTTATTAACATTTATTTGCATTTGGATACATATATTTGACAGTTAGAGGGCAGGATCCACACATGAGAGAGAGAGAGAGAAAGAGAGAGAGAGAGAGAGGAGAGAGAGAGAGAGAGAGAGAGAGAGAGAGAGAGAGAGAGAGAGAGAGAGAGAGAGAGACTGTATTTGCCTTTCAGAGACAGTTTATTTTCTAGTTCCATCCATTTTCCTGCAAATGTTATAATTTCATTTTTATTTTCGACTGAACAGAATTCCATCTATATGCATACCACATTTTCATTATTCAAATGTCTAGGCTGAGTCCATTTCATTGTTATTGTGAAAAGAGCAGTGACAAACGTGGACATGCAAGTGTTTCTGTATTAGGGTGTAGATGAATCATTTAGGTCTATGCCCAGGATTCACGTGGGACTAAATAAACATGAGACAAAGATATTGCCTTTTAGTTGTCAAATGTAATTTTCAATTCCTTTATTTATTTGCATCGTTTAGTATGTGTGTGTGGGTACAATGCATACCAAAATGTACACATGGTACTCAGAGGACAAACTGCTGGAGTGGTTTCTTTCCTTCCACCACGTGCAGGCTTAGTGGCAAGTGCCCGTATCACTGAGCCACCTTTCTGGCTTCTTTCCTTATTTTTGTAGATATTTAAGGTTTTGACAAGTTAGTAGAATTTCAATGACTAATAAGAAATGCTTATTATAAAAAATTTATCAGTGATTGAAAGCTTAATATATTTTGAAAATATATAAGGAAGTGACACATTTAGTAACCTGTTTTAAAGTTTCAGGAACCACATTGTCCTGCTTGAGTGGCAAATTAAAGGGTTGTCATCAGTACTCATTGATTGATTCGTTAAGTATTTGATCATATAGGGTGCGTAAAGACAAAAGAAGGAGTGTAAAATAATAATAAGGATGTCTGAAAAAGGCATAAGGAAACATCTAAAATATCTATAATACATGTAATTCTGTATATTAATATACACATATAGTTTAGCTCAACGCTTCCCATCTGGGATGACAATGATCCCCCAAGAGTCCAAGACTTCCTTACAAAAACCCCAATGCCAGATATTAGAAGCGCCTTTTTGTGTTGTTGGTCAGGGCTGTCCAAGGGGCTCCCAAAACAAACAGCTTATTGCTATTGACTTATGTTCCCAGAAGTTGAAGGTAAGTCTCTATTGCTGAAGACACCATGCACATCAGAAACAGGGCTGCCTTTAATCACTAATAACTAGTGCGTATTAATGATTGGAATTTTACTCCCTTGTCAAAACCTAAAATTTCCAATTGTTCTTCTCTTTCTTTAGGTACTTCTCCAAGGGAATGTGGGGGTCAATTGCCCCAACCTGAAAGCTTTCTCTCTGAGGAATTAGCTTTAATAGTACCAGAAGGTGCCATGCAGGCTTTCAAAGGAGAGAAGCAACCGCTAGTCCTACCTACCTGTGATGCCTATGAATCAAAACAATGACCAGCCTGGCACAATATAACCCTAAGGATGCAATAATGGTACACATACCCTGCTGATAACCAACAGGTCTCTAATTGGATTTAAGATCTTCTCAACAAGAGGGAAAAAACCCAGCCAGATACTCAGTGCTACTGAAGTTCTGGATCGTGGAGAATTACAACCACCACTTGACTAAACCAGTGTAATCCCTATCAACAATCTGAACATTTGTCTTTATACCCACAGATAAGTATGGTCCCCATCCCTCCTCATTAAGGAAACTTCTCTGTGCAACAGAGACTATTGTAGAAAATCACTACCAATAAAAATGCAGAGCTGTGGAGGTTAGTCCCAAAAGATATATATACAAAAGAACTAAGACTAGAGAGCACTATGGAACAGGGGCAGAAAGACTATATGAGCCAGAGGATCAGGCAGTTTGCTACGAAATTGTGCCTCTTAGGAATGTCAGAGGTGACATCCATAAAGTCTCACCAATATGACTGCCCCAATGTGAGCTGAACAAGGACAAAACTAATAGACATGCCAAAGTGGACTGGCATGCAATAACAAAAAGAGGTCATGAATGGAAAAGAAAGCAAGAGGAGTATATGGTAAGGTTTGGAGGGAGAAAAGGGAAGGAAAAGGTGGGGTGAGGTATTTCTAAGGGTTCAGGACCCCTGATTGGCTGACACTTATCTAGGGTGTCCCTTGGTGAAGGGATGGGTGTGTTAGGCTAAGGGGCATCAGGTGATCCTATCTACAATGGTTGGAAGGTTAGAAATGACCTTTGGACCATTAGGTACTTTCCCCTCAGATGGTCGTTTCTGGGTGCTACCCAGGTGGTTCCAGCCCGTGGTGTCTCCTGGAGTCAGGAGTGCCCAAGGGGAAACTGAAACTTGAGGCCGACTTTCTGGTTGCTCTCCACCGAGACTTGGCGTGACAGCAGTGCAGCCTAGCGACAGGTGTGCACCAAGTTTTACTTGATGTCACCTTTTATACTTACAGGGATATGAAGCTGTCTTCTACTTATGAATTATTTTAGACTTGACAAGGTGATTCTTCTAAATGAAAACTCTGGTGTTATAGTCTTTCTGTGATCCGTATTCAAGGTCTCTGAAAACAGAAATCCTAGTCACCTTTGAAGCCTTCACTTCATCTTTTATAATTTCTGTAGCCTCTAATTCTCAAATGTTCTTTTCTTGGTCTAAGTTTTCTTTATCTCATTTGTTATGCTAATTATTTTCCTCCAATCTGGAATGATCAGAATTTATATAGGCATTTTCAGGTTGTGTTATTATTTTTCTTTTCCTTTTTTTAATTCTTAATGTATATATATATATATATACATATGTATAATTTTTAAAAAATGTATTTATTTTATTTACTGACTGCAGTTTCTTCTCCCTCCTCCCCTCCAAGGCCCTCCTTCACTTCCATTATGCAACCCCCCTCAACAATCCTCCTCCTCTGTTTTATTCTGAAAAGGGCAGGTATCCCAAGGACATCAACCAAACCTGGCACATCAAGTTGCAGTAAGACTAAGCACCTCCTTTTGTATTAAGGTTGTGCAAGGCAAACTAATATGAGAAATAGGGTCCCAAAAAGAACTAAAGACAGCCAATTCCCACTATTAGGAGTCTCAAAAGAGGGCCAAGCTACACAACTGTAACATGCATGCAGAGGGCTTAGGTCAGTGCCATGCAGGCTTCCTGGTTGTAGGTTCAGTTTTCTGTGAGCTCTTGTGAGCCCTGGTTAGTTGATCCTGTGGATTTCTTGTTTTATCCTTGATCCCTCTGGCTCCTACAATCCTTCATCCTTCTCCTCATCATGATTCCCTGATTTCAGCCTAATGTTTGGCTGTGGATCTCTGCATCTGCTTCTGTCAGTTGCTGGATGAAGCCTCTCTGATGACAACTGGGTATAGCAGAACATCATTAGGCATCATTACATTGACATTTTTTTCCTTCGGTCATGTTTGATTCTATCTTAGGTCTCTGGGCCATCCAGATTCTGGTCTCTGCACTCCAGGCAGTGTCAGGGGTGGGCTTACTCTCATGGCACACATCTGAGCCTAAACCAGCCATTGGTTGGTTACTTTTACAATCTCTGTACCACCAGAGATTTATATATTTATATTGACACCTTTCAGGATGTATCTATCAATCTGTCTGCCTATCTATCTTATCTGTCTGTCTGTCTGTCTGTCTGTCTGTCTGTCTGTCTAGACTTGGATCTCTTTCAAGGAGAGACCTTGGTCAAATAAAGTACTTGACAAGTATTTTGTATCAACCTATGCTGTTATGGGTTTAAATGCTTTACACTTACTAAGCCATATTTAGTAGAATAAGAGAATTTTGTTGTGGGTAGTGCTTGATTTAATCATTAAAAAAACCCTAGCAGTTCTTATAAGACACAATAAGATGGTGTTGTTTTCTACTATTAAAGGTACCTAAAAACTGGAAGTTAGAGCATGAATGAAACACAGCTATTTTAAGTGAACAAATATGCACATGTAAACTATTACAGACAGTTCAAGACTACTCAGGACAGAACAAGACCACAGGTCACAGCTATGCCCCAGCAGAATGCTCATTGAGGGTGGCATGAGCACGAAACTCAGGGTTTTCATGAATGGCAATCACAGTACAGATGTGGTACCCTTGGCTCACCGTAGTTCCTATTTCCACAGTAGCTACTAGTCCCTTTATGCCAAGGCAGAGTCTTTTGGCCCACCCTCCAATGACCCAGGCTGCTACCTGCTGCCTGACATTTCTTTTCCTTCATCCTGGGGGTGGGTGGCATGTAGCCATTCAGGGTGTTGGTGTTGTGGGGGAGCAAGCCTGTCCTCAGTGTTCCCAGCAATGGGCTTCACTATGACCATTAGCCAAGGTGTTCATGGACTAAGTTATCTCATGCCTGTACTATTCCCTCACGGACACCTCAAGAACAGAACAATCAAAACACACAGATAGAGTTACCTTTTAGAGCCTAGCTATAAACAAAATGAAAAGAACTTTGTTTTGATGTGGATATCCTCCACTCAATGCACAGGACTGGACACTACATAATGATCCAGGCTCAGCTGAACTACAGAGCTAATGGTGGAGTACCACACGTGTGTGGTAGGGGATGGCCACTCTGCTGCTCTTTTTTAGTCAACTCTCAATACATCACATTAGTGCATTTGAGGTAGGCAGCTGCCTACCTCACTTGAAAATCTGGACCAGCAAATGGCCAGACAGTACTGCCTTCAGTTTAGAGAACTGCCATTAGCAATACCAGGCCAAATCACATGACACCCTCCCCCATATTTCTGGTTTATGTAGTTTTCTATGAGTATAGGTGTTTGTCTGCATGTTTGAAATGCAGCACATGAGTGCCCGATGCCCGTAGAAGCCAGGAAAGGGCAGCCATTTTCCTGGAACTGAAGTTCTACGCTATTGTTTACTGTCCAATGTGGGTCTGGAAATTTAACTTGAGACCTCTGCAAGAGCAGCAAGCACTCTTAACTGTTGAGCCATCTCTTCAGCTCCATTCCCCCAAAGTATTTCTTATAGCCCTTAAATTTACAAAAAGGTATGAAAACCATATTTACACATCTGTTAACTAAAATCATCACATGAGGTTAGTGTACTTATGCATGGATACTGGAGAGGACTCCAGGTTTTGTTCACTAAGACACCAAGATTCTCTATTCACACACATATTGTTTCCCACATATCCATTGATGACTAATGAGCTCATCATCCAATGACGATCCGTTCCCACAGAGGCAGGGTAATGCCACAACCTGAGGTCTTTGCAGTCCACTGTGTTGCCGCTGCTGTCCTCCACAGAAGTGTTTCTGGATTCACTGACTTTGCTACTGAAGGCTTTCTTGTCCTGGGCATTCTGTGATAATAAGTCAGGTCCAGGAATGCTGTTCTTGGAGCCCGAGATCCTCCCTTGTATGTATAGACTGATCCTTCCATGCCCCAAATCTTCCATGCCTCAGCCAGTACCCACTGTAGAATAAAGGAGTTTTATCCATCTTATCGATAACTTCTTTGTTTCTGATACTCATTTAAGAAAGAGAAGACACAATAGCATTTCAATATGCAAAGTTAGTTAAGTTAAAACATAAATCATATTTTCCCCCTGGAAATAGCATCTGGTTTAAAATGTGTTATGAAAATAAATATATCAGCACACCAGAATCTTCTCTTTTAGTTAAAAAGTGACAAACGAGGCATCATCTCTGAGATTGTTTTTTAAAAATAGATAAACTTCTTGGTGGTAGAAAATCTTTAGAAAATTGGAGAGTGTCCAATTCTAATGAAGTGATGTTCAGTCTGTTTAATTAAAAAGCAGATGCATCATCTGGCCTGCGGATGGCTAGGAGCATTGTGAGCATGGCACAGCTTTTCACTCAGAAGGAAATGGAAGAGGGGACTACTTAATCAGTAAGCTTTGTGTTTTTATCAACCTCCTCAGAGTCTATTCTCAGCACGATGTTTTTTTTATTTGTTTTTTTTTTTTAAAGATCAGCTAGAAATAGGAGAGAATTAAGGGCAAAGCCACCTAAAATATGATGCAAACCGGATGCATTTCTAATGACACTGTCATAAGTGTGCCATTAGGAACTTAATTTCAACTATATTTCATGCAAATTTGTTTATTTTCCTGTGGCTAATTTGGGGTATGTGTGCTGGTGTAGCAAGCAAGCACTTTGATGTTTCTTAACTTGTTGTTTTAGAACAGCTTGTTCCTATAGGAGCTATAGGACACTCCCCCTACACACTCTATGTACCTACAGCATAGGTAGTTGTAACATGAGTTCTAATAGGCCTTAATAATAAAAGCCCGGAGTCAGATATAGGGTAAAATGCTGAGAAATCAGAAAGAAGGAGTAAGGCAAAGCCACCTTTACTTCACTAGCCTCCCAGAAGAAAAGAGACTGAGTTCCTGTTTCCTACCTTCTATATTCCTCTCTCCACCCAGCCTTCTCACTTCTTGTCTGTCTGTACAGACCTCCAGACTTCTATGGTTAGCAAGTGACAAGCTCCATCCTCTGATTTTCAAACACACTTTATTTGTACAAACAAGATATCACCATAGGTAGTCCCTGTGATACCAGACAGCCACCTTTTCTGGAATTGCTGCTGTATAAGAAATTGTTTTTTTATTGTCCAAGGTCTTTAGTTTTTGTTTTTCAGTTTTGTTTCAGAAAGCATGCTTAATTTGGATATAAATGTATTTCCTGAGCACATTGAACTTATGACCCAAGGGATGGCTCAGCAGTTAAGCACATATAACTGCTTTTACAGAGGACTCTTACCAAGTTCATTTCCTAGCATCCACATCAGGCTGTTCACAACTGCCTGTCACTATGCTCCAGAGCCTCTGACACCCCCTTCTGGCCTTTATGGGCATCTGCACTCATGTGACTTATGCATACAGACACATACCCCTTATAGACAAATAAAAATACTAGTATAAATCTTTAGAAAAAAAGGGAAATAGACTTTATTCAAATAGTCTTACAAAATATATTTTAGATTACAAGCATCATTAGTGACATAAAGGATAATGTATATGGTGTTGGGAGGGTACATATCTAAGAGTGAGTAGACACTAAGTAAGCGTGAAAGGGGTGCTGGTGTGATGAGTGTGACAAGAAGTACAGGAGGAGACTTCTTGAAGCTCTGAGAGAATCACGGCCTTAGGACCCATGGTGAAGACACATAAATTCAAATTACTGACAGCAATCCATTGTGGTTGTATATCAAGGGTACATGATAGATGGATATTCAAATATGACCCTGAGGAATCTTAAAGACCCATTAAAGATTGGTTTTAATGAAACGTCACTGAGGTACCCTAAAGGGGAGGGTTGATTTGGTAAAATTTGCATTTTGATGAGTGAGATCACTCTGGCTGTTGGTGGAGGATGGGAAGCGAAGAGCCACCCCTCAAGATCAGTTAGGAATCTCTTGCTAGGAAACAGGTAAGGAATGGTGGGGATTTGAACTAAAGGAGGCAATGTTTTCTTAGTTGTACCGCGAATGTATTGTATAGATGAGTAGAAACTAAGGAGATGTAGAAGTGGTGTTAAGGGCACTGAGCATGGCAGGAGGTACTGAGAGATAGTGCTTGAAGCTGAAGGGTCACGTGCTTTCTCACGAAGGCTTGTCCATTCAGAGGAAGTACGAGTTCATAACAGGTGACAAATGGGGGTGAAGGACAAGGAAATGGAGAGTTACCATTGGGTTATGTAGTAAGCAACCAGACAGACAATGGAGTCATTGAGTGTGTGTGTTTGGATTTGTGAATTTAAAATCCTAGATTGATATGTAAGGTTCTTCGGCCCCTCAACTGCTACTGATTGGAATGCACTGGCAATCTGGCCATAGCAGACAGTCCTGAGAATGGAAAGGTGATTTACTCTCCCATTTTGCTTAGAAAACATCTAATTAAAAATGTAGGGTTCTTTTTAAGAAGAACTAGTAGTTTGAACTTCTTAGCACCTCCTTCTGCCTCAATGGCCTCCTACTTATCTTCTAAGAAAGAAAGAAACCTCCTTAGCCTAAGAAAGAAATAAAAATGGAGCAGTGTTGGTTCAGAACACTTAAGGTGAAATTGACAAGTTATTGCTGATCACATCTGTAGTCCGTGCTCAGATGTCAGGTGACCTCTGATAGCCTCTGTCGTTTTCTGTGCAATGAACTCTTTACCCAAATTACCCAGAGATTGATACCAGAGCTGATCTACTGAGAGAGAAAAGTGTCCTAGTTGCATTATGTTGTCTCACAGGGAATTTATAGCATACAGATAAAATGAGGAAGGAGAGAAGAACACAAATCATCAACAATAAACAGGGTTCTCTAATGAGCTCCAGATTTTTAGAAATGATTTTTCTAAAGAAATGATTTTTTAAAATTATTTTTTAGTGTGTATGTGGATGTGACTGTGCATGTGTCAACTGTGTGTGTTCACATGTACATGGAATCCAGAAGAGGGTATCAGAACCCCAGGAATTGAAGTTCAGGTTATTGTGGGTTGCCCATTGTGGGTGCTGGGAACTGAACCTAGGTTCTCTGCAAGAGTAACACATACTTTTAACCACTGAGTCACTTTTCTAATCCTCAAAAGTTCAGACTTCTTAAAGACGTGGATAAGAGTCCAGACTGATAGGCTTGTGATAGTGGAATCTGAGTTTGGGCTCAGTGGTGCATACCTGAACTTCTGGCACTTAGGAAGTAAAAGCACAGTGAGTAGCTGTGTTTTGAGTTAAACAAAACTGTACAGAATCCAAACAATTGCAAATGAGTCAGGTCCTATAAAAATAGAGTTAAGCTGAGAAGACTTAAAATTATAGTAGAGTTGGGAGAATGATGTGTCCTGCTCTGGCCTAAGAAAGACACATGGGTATCAAAAGAAAAGGAAATGCACAACTCTCATTTTACCTCTATCTCCTCTATGAGGAAAATGATTTTGATATTTACAGAATTAAGAATCTGAGACAGTCACCTAAATTTTCCATGCTTAAGTCATTGAACTTGGCAGAATTGATGTATTTAGTATATTCATAAATTTGAAGTTCATGAAGTTCTCATTGTAACAGAGGTTTTTTTTTTCTTAAAGTACTTTAGTGGTTCTATGTCCTTTCTGTTTATCATAAGGTGTGATGATATCTTGCTTGTACAAATGAAGCCTTACATACCTACAGACCTCTATGAATAGCTAGTGGCAAGCTCCATTCTCTGACCATCAGACAGGCTTTATTTGTACAAGCAAGATATTGTCACAATAAGACAGCTTTATATTATATAGATTAGGTCTGTTTTGGTGTTTTTTTTTTTTTTTGTTCAAATGTTTTATATTATACAGTATACATATGCTCATTGAACTCAGGTTGTCAGGCTTGCTTGCATGGCAAGCATTTTAGCAGTTGAACCATCTTACAAATCCCTTATTTGATATCTTTTTTTTTGTTGTTGTTATTCAAAGATATTTATACTTAGCTTCCTTTTCTTTATTAAGCCCAAGCACTTCCTTTTCTTTATTAAGCCCAAACAAAAAACTATGTTCTTATTTAGGTCTTTGAACACACATTTTGCATGCTTTTCTACTACTGATATTTCTATTAGTTACTTTCTTGATGAAGGCAGCTTAGAGAATAAAGAGCTTATGTTGGCTTATGGTTCCAGAACGAAGTTGAGGGCTCGTAATGGCAGGGACAGCACGGCAGCAGGTGGCATACATGATGACTTGAGCTGAAAGCTGAGGTCAGAAAACTCACATCTGGAATTGCAAGCAGGAGGCAGAGAGGGTGAACTGGGAAAGACACATGGCTTTTGAAGCCTCAAAGCACCCCCCCCCCCACGTACAGCCTTCAGCAAGATCACACATCCTAAAGTTACCCCAACAGCATGACTAAATGAAGACCAAGTGTTCAAGCACCCAATCCTCTGGAAGACATCCCCCTCCAGTCCACCACAGTATTTGGTTGTTATGAAGATGCTAATCTTGGACTTTGAAAAGGTAAAGAAAAGATTTTTATACCTTTGACCTCTCTAACATGAAGCTCCACTGTTTATTAACAAAAAAAATTCAGGGAATTGATGGGAGATGTGATTCTGTATATATGTTTCTCATACTGTTAATAAAGCCCTGTGGCCAATAGGAAACAAGATAGGCGGGGCTAGGCGCCCAGAAGGAGGAAAGAGGAAGTAGTAGGGTGGGGTCAAGATGTAGCCCGGGGAAGGAGCAGGAAGCCTGCCGCGCAGCTCCCCGATAAGACGACCACGTGGAAATACTTAGATAAGTAGAAATGGGTTAATAATTAAGGCAGAGCTAGTCCATAAACAATAATGGTAATTGGCAAACAGGATTGTATCAAATACAGAGTCTCTGAGTGTTATTTGGGGCACACGTGGTTATGGGACCATGGCGGCAGAACCAGCGGCAGCCGGCGGGGAAACCTGCTGTAACAGGGAATTGCAGATTAAAATAAAAAAGCAAGTAATTATTCTGGAAGTTGTTTGGCCTCAAAGAGTATACATGGTAGTAATTATATAATTAAAAATTTGATGCAGGTGAGTTGTAAACTAATTTAGCTATGAACATCAACATCTTGAACCACGCCTATGGGAAATGCCTTTTAAATTAAGCACTTTTTAGTGCCAACTGCCTTGGCAATTCATTATTCTTTACTCTTTTCATTTTTTTTTTAATCTTTAAAAGCTGACTGCATGCTGGGATGCCATAAGATTTCTTTTTTAATCAGTCTATAATGACAAGGGTCACATTTCAGTATCTGCAGTATAAAAGCAATGTACCTTAGGAGCTTGGCTTTAATGGTTTACCAGCATAGCATGGGGTAACAGTTAATGTTTTTATTTTACATAAAGTATTGGAATTAATTTTTGAAAAAAGTTCTAGGCTCCTAACAATGAATATCTACTAACTGATGAGGTAAGAAAGGGTCTTTTATTGTGATTAACAGTGAGAGATGATGCCAGGTCAATTTAGCTTGTGCAGTGGCCAACTCACATGTATAGTAGTGAGGAATAATAAGCGTCAGTACTATAGCATTCTCATCACAATATCGCAGATACCATTGCATCTTCAATAGAGGGGATGCACATAGATGTTCTTTATATATTTATTCTGTAACTGCAAAAACTAAACACTAATAGAGCAGTGGGGTAACTGAGGGGTAACAACCTCACTCCAGGTGTTGTAAGGAACCTCACTCCAGGTGTGCAAAGAGACAAAACAATAGGATAGATAGCCTGGGAAAGAAGATGGCCTTGATGTACAAGAGGTTTTGTGCTTTATTTTTTAATATCCTTGATAGATGCCAGATTTCACTATTCTAGGAGAGTTCTTAGCAATAGGATTTTGTAAAGTTCATTTTTTCCTCTCTGAGCCATGGTGGTTGATTTTATTATTTGTGCTGGCTGATAACTACACCCCCGTTTTCATATCATTTACTTCATGGAAAAGGTAAGGCTTAGCAAAACCCAGCTTCCTGTGTTATTATCACACATAAGAAATTCAGGAAGTTTTCCCTTTCTTCTAAGATGTAATCAAATCTATTTTGAAAATTCTAGAAATTAGATTGTGTGTCTCTCTGTGTGTGGCTTCAAAAATACTTGTACCATTCCTAAAATGTGATTGTTTACAAACACAGATACTTTTTAAAACAGAGTATCAAATTACTCGAAGTCATGGTTTCATTCTCTGAAAATAGACAGACTTTTGAGTGTCAAGAGGCGGGGAAAACTGCCTCTTTTTGGGTAATGACTTTGGAGAGAGAGAGAGAGAGAGAGAGAGAGAGAGAGAGAGAGAGAGAGAGAGAGAGAGAGAGTGTGTGTGTGTGTGTGTGTGTGTGTGTGTGTGGTGGGTGTGTGGTCAGACAGTGATTCTAACTGATGGTTTATTTACCTGAAAGATAAATAGACTGTAGTTCACGGTTGAAAGAGTGATATATGATGTGGCAAGGTTCTCAACAGGCACCTCCTCATCTGCCTTGGAGCCTGAGTGTCAGGGCTCCAGATGGCTGCTCTCCACTGATCTATGACTCAGAGATTTTCAGCTTGTTTTTTGTCATGTGGATGTTAAGCAAGATTGTGTTGAAAAAAATAGTCATCAAGCCAACAGTTAATATTAAAATATAAAATCAAGCAAAATTTTCAGAAATTTTATTTACCTGGAGAAAAATGCAGTCTTCTTAGTATTTAATAAACATAGATGTTCTTTATATATTTATTCTGTAACTGCAAAAACTAGACACTCCAAGCTTCAAATCTTCCAATCAATAAATGGATTAATGAACTTTATAGGCAGTTTTCAAAAAAAGAAACCAATAAATTTTTTAAATGTTCAATATATTTTGCCATCAGAGGAATCTAAGCATATTTTTTTCATCCCAGTCAGACTGATCATTATCAAATCTAAAAAAAATCAATACCAAATGCCAACAAATGTTGGTGAGAATGTAGGGAAAGAAAAAGTCTTGTCCAATGCTGGTGGAAAGTCCACTTAGAAAGCTGTTGATTACTGCAAAGGTAGGAATACCACTACTGCACTCTTAGGACTATTGTGCCATGTTGGTCATTGTTGTGGTTCATAGGTGTCACAGCTAGGTAGGACTGTTAGTTTTTTCCCTCCTTTGAAGCTTGTATGGTGCCTTCTGGTTACATGAATTCCCATTGTCAGGGAAGGTGTATTCAATTTAGTTCTACCTCAAATATCTCTGGGCCCTGTTATTGAAGTTCATGGTGTTTTCAACAGTAGTGACTTATCTTTCACCTCTTGGGGACAACCAAAGGCAAAAGCAATATGCTCTATATTTGGACAGTCTCTTGAACAGCCCTAGCCACCAACTCAAAAGAGAGCCTCTCATGTGTGTATTGAGATTTAGTTTGTAATAATTTCAGACAGGACTAAACACATTTCCATATTGTCTATAAACAGGAAAAAAACCAAAAAAAACCCTAAACTTGGGAAGCAATTCTATGCCCATGCTAAAGAAAATTCTTTGAAATTGACTCAGTAAATAAGACTTTGTGCATATTTACCAAGACAAGAAAGGAGTGACATTGGCTCTAGCACATGTAGAAAGTTGACTGATGATGCAGGAGAAATATGATTCATGGCTGGTGTTCTGTGCACGCGATTAAATATTCCAAATAACAACTAGAAAAATTTACGAGTCAATTGACTTAACTTTTGCCGAATCAGTTGTAGTTCCTAAACAGGAGGGAGAAAAATTGGATGACAGGCCTGCACTAGGGAAAACTCTATTCAAGTAACTGATGAAAAATTGCACTGCCTGGAGGAGTCAGCCTTTGGCAAGCTGAAGTAAGCTTCAGCTGGCATCAACTTTGTTTTACAACTGAGATAAAAAACAAGTATCTGGGTGTTAAAATGATGGGACGATAGATTGTAAGCAGGGGAAACCCCCCAGAAGATGCAACTTGTTTCCTCAACACAATGGAAAGGAAAAAGAAGGGCGAGCAACTGTACCCTGACCGCACAGTTCTCTCCCTTACTCTTCCTAACAGGACGTGTCAAGACGATGCTGGAAATGGCATGAATGTGAGCAATGAATCATGGAAGAGATTAGTGAGGTGCTTTGTTTCTATTTTCTCATGGCTTGTGTGTTTTCTTGTTTGACTTTTATGGGAAGTTTATAGTCGTTTTCATTCTTCAGAGAGTCAGTTCCTGACTTCCTTTGGTCATGGGGTTGAACAAACAATTAGAGCAAAGTGATATAGTCACAGTCAGTGTCTTTCTCCCTCCCTCCATCCCCCCTCCCTCTCTCCCTCTCTCCCTCTCTCCACTTGTTCTCTTTCCAGCACATCAATACAGAAATAGCACCAAATCATGCTCAGGTTTCAAGCCTAGCTTCCCAAACGACCTCTCTATGATATAACAGTGGCTATTGCTGTATTTGAGCAATGCAGCCACTCCATTGTCTAGCTGAGCATAGAGTAATATATAATATGCACATGGTTAAAAAGAACATGTTCAGAGTACCAAATAACTCAAAGTCAACAGTTTTTTCTTTTATTGCCTTGACCCCAATGGTTCTGGAAAGCAAGAAATGTCTTCAGATACATTTGGCTTACTACTTATAATAAATTATGACCCAGTATCATTCCTCAGCTTTTCCTTGTCTTTTGTCAATGGATAGGCGGATACACATATCACTAAGCATTTATCTAACAAGTGAAACCAAATCCTTATTGCAGATATATTATTGCTGCTTTAAATTTTTGCTTCGAAGACTCACAGAGTGAATTGGAGTTATCTTTAGTACCATGCCCAAATCCACCTGGAACTTATTAAGGCAACACATGATAAAATTAACTGTTGAGAAGAAAATGCTTAAGGTTGAGAGTACCTGTTGTTATTTATGGTTGCTAACAACCTATGTTTATATTTGTTATAAATATAACAAATATTTCCTCTCTCAGTAGATTGATAATGTCACAGCAAATACCATGTTTATAACTTGATAATTTATTTTAAGAAGAGGCATTTTAAATTTTAAGGTAACGATACTTCAATATTATCAATGTTTTACAAGGTCCCCAAACCTTTTAAAAGCACTTACGAATCCCTTAGATTGCCAAGAAGACCTTTATGACATTTAGGGGGCTGGGTGAAACTGTAATGCGTACAGAAAAGCAACTGTTTAATGTTTGCTGTGGAAAGGAAGAGAGATGGTTGAGAACACAGTGGTTGAGGGCTGCTGGTAGCTTCCACATCAGTATCAGGAGGAGGATTCAGTGGGTGAGAATGAGAAAAGTCATTGATTGCAGTTACTCACTCTATGGATTATCAGGGACTTAGTTATAGAATTAAATTTCAGAGGTAGAAAATCACTAATATAAGTATATGTAATCCAAATATAGGGCAAAGGTGGAACAATGTAGGGCTTGTTTTGTCTGGATTATTTTCATGTAAAATCCTGATTCCCTGGAATGTCTATAATTAACACATGGGTAGCCTGCTTTCAAGACAAATCTGTTACTCAGGTGTGGTGGCTCATACCTTTAATTCCAGCAAGTGGAAAGCAGAGGCAGGCAGATCTCTATGAATTCCAGGCCGGCCTGGTCCACAGAGCTAGTGCCCGGACAGGCTCCAAAGCTATACAGAGAAACCCTATCTTGAAAGATAAACAAACAAACAACAACAAAAACAAAAAGAAGGCAGAGGCAGACAGATCTCTGTGAGTTCAAGTCCAGCTTGATCTACATAGTGAGTTCCAGGATAGCCAGAGCTACATGGTAAGACCCTGTCTCACTCTTTGCACTTCTCCCCCAAAAGATGGTGCCTGATGATCTGCCACTTAGCACTCTCATTATAGGAACTCTTCTATAATGCCATAACAACTCCACATAAAATGAAATGAGAAAAACCATAAAGGATAATATGCTAGTACTAGGATTAGATTATAAGAGCTGTCCCTTTCTTCCTTTTATCTCCCTCCCTCCTTTTCCTTTGTCTTCCCTTCCTTCCTGCTACCACCATTCACTCTAGGGAGAACCAGATTCCTTCTGCAGAGAGGCTTGTGGAAGAGAGAATTGAAACCTTCCAGCAGCTGCACAACGGAGACTAAAACAGCCTCCAGCCTTGTCTCACTACCTCAGACTGGGACTAGATCTTGCTACAAATTCAAGCAATGCTAAGGCAGAATCATGAGCTAAATAAATGTCTCCCAGATTCATGACCCGAGGTGGGTGAGATAATATGTTTGTAGCTTGAAGCAGCTAAAATGTGGAGGTAATTTGTTATGTAGCAATAAACAAGAGATATAGCACCCATTCCATTTCCAATGGTGGCTGGATTTGGATGAAAAATTATAAGGTCACTCTGTACAAAAGACTGTAAAAGTCTAACTCATGAACTTATTAGAAGTTTTTTTTTATAGTTAAAGATTTAAATATGTAGTTACTTAGGAAATTTATCAGGACAGAGGCATTCAATAGTGTCTGAAGTCTAGCTCTGAAGACTCAGAATTATGAAAAAGAACGATAAAGTATATCATTAGATTTAGAATCAAGCTTGGCTGGATTTGAATTCTGATACCATTATTTATTGTCTTTGATTACTTATTTTTAGATGCTTCAATTTTAAAATGTGAAAAACGGGGATTATAATAGCACTTCTTTCACAGGATTTTTGAGGTTAAATGTGTGTAAAGGACTTAAATGATGACCAGAATGCATGTTGTTCAATAAAAGTTACCCTTTATTATTGCAAGGAGGAATTGAGTTGACATTTTATCTTTGCTCTATTTATGGATAAATAAATAATACTCTTCTAATGGTATTCTCACTGATTCATTCCTGAAGCAATTTTATATTCTTGCTATCTGTCTTGAGATTTAAGGTAGAAATATTTTATCCCTTAAGGAACTTACAAAACAGTTGGGAAATTTTCAATATGCATTTATGCATATTACTTATATTGAATAATGTATATAGTAAAAACCACAGATGGTTGCTTGCTTAGTTGTGGCTTACCTTGTAGGTTTTCAGTTCCACAATAATGAAAAAGCAATGCTCACCTAGTATAAAGCATACGTTGAATCTTGACCTTTGTTCTTTTGACAGGATGGATGTATGTAGCTGCATAATCTCCAGACATACCCAGCACTGGAAGCGACCTACAGCATCAAGTCCACAATGCAATCACCAGGGAATATAACTGATATGCTCTAGTATACTATGTTGCTAAGCTGTGGTCCTCTATAGGATAAATGTGTTAAATATACTACTAGCTTAATTTTTTTTTGTTTAAGATAGGTTATTGGAATAAGTCAGAGAGCATACGTATACATATATATGAATGCCCTGAATATGGATGCATTAATTGTAAAGATTACTAATGTCAAAGACAGATGATGAAGTGCAGATTGACTCAAGGAAAATTGGAAGTGGATTAAAGAAGAGGCTATGGGAGTGTAGAGCTACAATGGGATACATTTATGGGAATGATGGGACACTTTTAAAGAAACACTGGCACTTCCTGAAAGGGTCCAGTTGATGGCTGCATCCCTGCTTGCTGAGCAGTCCTAAGAACGGAGTGAAGTGAATATCAAAGAAATAGTCTTCATGTGGATATGCTGAAAAGGAAGGATAATTATCTAACAAGTAGAGAACAGTGGGGATTGGGTCATGTGGAAAGGGCAACCAAAGCCTGGATAGATGGTGGCTAATTTTATTGGAAAAACCAGAGAGGAGAGGAGATATTTTGGTGACCTAAGGGTGAAGATCAGTTGCAGACAGTGAGGGAGGCAAGTTTATAGGTTTTCCACATTAGGAAAAGCTGAAGACCCAGGGAGCAGATGGATTCCTTTTGAAAGTATGTCTGAAGCGCTGCTAATTAAATGGTGTGGGAGGTAAGTTGTTAGGTACACAGGTAAGCAAAATAGGAAGGTAAAGGATGGAATTTCAGGGCCAGTAGTAGGGAGTTTAAACTCTGGTGAAGGGGAAGCCAATACAGAAGGAGAGGGAAAAGGGGGAAATAATACTAAGGTTCTTTGAAAAAGCTACAAGAAATTATCTAAAGGATAAAGGATGTATATATTTTAAATGAAGTTTTGCTGCTTGGGCTCATAATGCTGCCTGCAACAGCCATAGACTAACAAAATACCCAGTACTAGGCGTGAGTTTTTTTTTTTGTTTTTGTTTTTGTTTTGTGTGTGTGTGTGTGTGTGTGTGTGTGTGTGTGTGTGTGTGTGTGTGTGTGTTTGAATTGTTGGTCAGGGAGCCCAAGAGACTCCCAAGACAATATTAGCTATTGCTGTTTGCTCCTGCTTGCCTCCTAATGGTTAAAGGTAAGTTCCTATGCCGAAGGTACACACTATTGCATTAGTAGCATTTTCATAGAGACATTTATAGACGATGAATCTTCACTTTCTTCATAATGATGCTTGAGAGTTAGTTCAATAAAAACACTTCTCAAGGTCATTGTTCCCCAAGGCTGTACTTTGCACAAAGCCATTGCCTCTCCTGGCTGTACTTCGTTCCTTTTCCCCTTTCTGTACAGTATGGAAAGTTGGCCTCTAGAGATTTAGCTGGAAAACTTCTCAGAGGTATAAGTTATGCACTGTATTAACTTGAGGAGAAATCGAATGGGTTTTTCATCTGTCACAGATCTTGTGCTAAGGAAAATGTTGTCAGGTTACCGAGGCCTATGCTACTCTTAATATTTCTAAGGTGAGTAATGACTGATATCAATCCCCTAAAGATCAATCTTTACATTCATTTCTTCCCCCAAAATTAATTTTTGCCCCTTTTTTATTGCACCAAAGAAGTCTTACATTCCCAAGAGATAGATGAGTCACATCATCAAGTAATCTTAACATAGAAAAGAAATGTAGGAAAAAAAATTCTAATGGCTATCAGTTCATTCTCTGAAACAGTTTTATTTTCCATGAATAAAGGTCTCCTGTGGAATTCTTTTCTTTTTTCTTTTTGAATCTATCATAAACACATATCAACCATGTAAAATTAAAGTCATTATTTCCCTTCTCCAAGAAGAGAATTCAAATGACATAGTCCCCATCTAGAATGAAATAAACTTCAGAGGGCAGGCACTTTCTACTTCAGTTATTTGACTCATCAAAACTATAATTTGTAATTGTATCACTAGCAGGAGTTACTTAGTTTATCGAGGGAAAGAGGCTGGCAGAACAAGCGCCCACACTTTTATGGAATCCCTTGTCTTATTTTTTTTTCAATCTTAGTAACCGCTGGTTTCCTGCGATCTCCTGAGTCATATATCACACCGATTTCACCCATTTCAGCTTGTGACACAGTAGTTACATCGGTTGCAAACTGAGTGTGTCAACGGGAGTTACAGAGAGCATGTCCTTTCAGGCAGTGGAGCCATCGAGATGCTTCTCTGCTGGGACGCCCTTTGACTGCTTTTCATTATATTCTGGTTTATCCTAAAGATCTGGAGAAACAGGGAAGCCTTGGGGTTCGGCTGACCTAGCTATGGAGAACCCGATACTTGAGGCACGTCTGCCTCCCTGTGTGCAGCCTTGAAGGCAAAAGGGTATGAAGTGAAAGCCACTGTAGTCTGTGGCATTGGATTCATTTTTCACCTTTGCTTTGAGGCCTGAATTGGGCTTTGGAAAAGGTTTTAGATTCTTATTCACTCAATCCCTAGAGAAAGACTGTAATTCTTTCACTACAACTTTTTACAGTGGTTTTATAATTTATAGCCAATGTTTGTGATTTCTTCCACTTTTGAGTAAGATGGAAGCCTTCATCTTGTTCACTGCATATAGCAGAGCCCTACCAAATTTTATATGATTCATATTGGGTGGGAGAACTTGAAATTTGTCTTATCTAAGAACGTGCAGAGCTTTAACACTCGCCCTAAGCGTCGATATTTGCTTTCTCTATTTAATATTTTCTAGTCACCAGGAATTAAATTGCAAAGCAATTTTTAGGTTCTGTGACTTAAAATTGCATCAGATAAAAATGGACTATTACTGGGTTTATTTGACTAAGAGAGAGCACTATTGGAGGCACAGTCACAAATAAAGCAGGAAGAACAGAATGTCATTTTTTGATGAAAGGAAAATTGCCAGTGCCATGAGGTTATTTATTTTGTAAGAAATGGATATGCGCGTTTAAATGAGTGGAGGGCTTCACCTGTAAACATCTTTCACACTAACAGAAGGACATGATGTGTAATCACCTGTTACAGCTGTTGATGTGTTCTGTGTGCAGGTTGTGATGTTCGCTTGAAGAACACCCCACTTACAACACCCATATAATAAAGTGCATGAGGAAACTTGGTGCCCCAGAGTTTGAAAAGCCATTAATCATTCTGAATTAAGGCAGCTAATCAAGCCGTAGACACTGACAAAATATCATCCCTCAGGGATTTTACCTTGAAAAATCTCTAGAAAATGATGGTTTTAGCTTCCTCCTCGACTGCTTTAGTAAGCCAATTCATTTCGTTTAAAAGAAGCTCAAGGTGAACGGCATGACTATGTCATGGTTTTTCTCACTCATGTAAGCATTCTTCCATTATTATGACGTATGCAGTAAAAAGTACTGTCATATATATACATGCATTTGTATATGTATATGTATATGTATATGTATATGTATATGTATATGTATATGTATATGTATATGTATATGTATATGTATATGTATATGTATATGTGTGTATGTATGTACATATTATAACGAATGGTGAATGGTGTGCTGTGAGTATTGAGAAGACATGGACCAGGACATGGTATAGTCCTCTGAGGAAAACAATTGGGCAAAATATCTAATTGAGTTAATTTCTATAAATTATATAATTTCTGTAATTAATTTCAAATGAGATTTCTTCCTTCCTTCCTTCTTCCCTTCATCCCTCCCTCCCTCCCTCCCTCCCTCCCCCCTCCCTCTCTCTCTCTTTCTTTCTTTCTTTCTTTTGAGACAGGGTTTCTCTGTGTAGCCTTGGCTGTCCTGGACTTACTTTGTGGACCAGGCTGGGCTCAAACTCAGAGATCTGTTTGCCTTCGCTCCCAAGTGCTGGGATTAAAGGTGTGCACCATCACTGACTGGCTCAAATAAAATTTCTTAATCAGTGTTTTTCTCTTTGGTTCTTCATGGTGACACATTGTTTCAGTGTTGAGTCTAGGAAACTGGGTTCTTGACTGACAGAGGCAAATACCTCATTACTGCTGATGTGAGATGCCTCTGTGATGAGTCTTCACCCCCTGAAGATATTCAGAACTGACCGGGGTGGGTACTTCTGAAGTCAGGCAGGCAGAGAGTACAGAGTTTACTGCAAAAATGACTTTAGAACCCAGACTTACAGGTCAAGTTTCTCCAGGATTAACTGTACAAGTTCTCCCATTATATTCCTACAATTTGAAAGATGGAGTGAGTACACTTTTCTCTGAAACCCGTTTTGCCTCAGATCTACTAGAGTTCAGGTAATTCTGAAATTTGTTTTTAGACTTTTATTTAATTTGTGGAGACTCTCTGGCCACTGACACGATAGTGGAAGAACCATCTTTCCCAAGCTCTTCTCCCTCTGCTGTCTCCTCCTCCTCCGCCTCCTCTTCCTTCTTCCCCTTCTCCTCTTTCTCCTCCTTTTCCTCCTTCTCCTCTTTCTCCCCCTCCTCCTCCTCCTTTTTTTTTTTTCTTCACCTTTATTTGTTTAAAGAGAAGAAGAATGCTAGGGTTTGAGACAAAAATGAAACTGAAAGAAGAGCTTAAAATAGCCATCTTTCTCTAAAACAATACGTGTCTGGCCCAAAGCTTATTACTGCTTTTTGCAGGGAATGGCAAAGTGATAAAGGAAAAGAGCAATTGGAAGGTGATAACATTAAAAATAGTGATAATTTTCTCTCAAAGCCTCCCCCCTTTTTAAAAAAAAGATGGATGAAGGAAAAATATGCCAATTTAAAATAAATTTTAAACAGTAAGCTGGAAACCACAACCAAGGAATTATTAGAGTAATACAAAATGTATTTTGTTCTAAAGCAGTGAAATGAACTTTGAAGTGGTTTTTCAGCCACTATCTGTTTGATTCCCCGATGGTATTTCACTGGCATTGTCACTAAAGGTCCTCAGAATGTAGGTATGAATCCAGAATACTGGTTTCTACTCTTGTGCCAATGGCAAGGGTAACAAGTACTGAGGATTATTTGTACATGTCTGCAAGCAGGAGGATCTGAGTTTGGATCCCAGAACCAATGTAGAAACTCAAACTCAACAGTATGCAGCTCTAATCTCAGTGCTGAGGAGAAGGACACAAGATTCTCCTTGGGGCTTGATGCACAGCCAGTCTTGCCAAATGGGTGAGCTCCACATTCAGAGAGAGAGATGCTGCCTCAAAACATAATTTAGCTTTTTAATTAACTAATTAATGAATTAACTGGTTTTTTTTTTTTTCTGAGACAGTTTCTCTGTGTAGTCCTGGCTGCCCTGAAACTGACTCTGTAGATCAGGTTGGCCTTGAACTCAGAAGTGCCACCACTGCCCAGCTCCATTCCTTTTTATATGTATGAGTATTTCACCTGCATGTATGTATGTGTACCACATGAGTGCATGGTGTTCATGGGGGCTGGAAGAGAGTTTCAGAGCCCCTGAACTGGAGTTTCAAATGTTTGAGAGCTGCCATATGCACACTGGCTATTGAGCTCTGGTCCTCTGCAAGAGTAGCAAGTGTTCTTAACCACTGAGAAATCTCTTTGGCATGGAATAAAATAAATTTTAAGAATTGGAGGCTAAATAATGAAAGTTTATGCTTAATGAATGATGTAAAATAAAATGAGTAAAAAGATTTCTTTCATGGTTTTCTACCTTCAGCTTTGAAATCTTGAAATTAATAAGTAGAGAAAGGATTATAAAGTTAATTTTCAGTCATTGATGGACAGGATCTAGAAGAAGAATAATTTAAATCAAGAACCCATTCAATAATATATAGGACTCCTTTTAGTTTGAAAACTGAAGCAAGATAATTCATCATGTAAATTAGTAATTTATTACAGGGATGGTAATTATACTTATATTCCTATAATTAAACTATATCATGATTAAGAGTCTGCCTGCCTTTCCCAATTACTAATAAATAGTTTAGGCCATTATCTCTGGATAACATGCTGTTTTCAAGAAAGAAGTTTGCTACATTGAATACAAATCAAACATTAAACTATACAAACCAAAGTATGTTATCTTCCGTGGGTCTTGTTGATGTGATAGGTGGAAATTAAGATAAGATCAGAGCCTTAGTTCCCTTGTGTTAAACAGAGTGGAGACTAAAGCAATAAACATTTAAAATAACAATAAAAGAAAGTCTGGGGAGAAATAGCTTTTGGGATCAAAAGAAGTTACTACCAAGCTTTATTTTATTTCATGTGGAACTAACCTACTGCCTTATCTATAAGAGCGGCAAATATACTCAAACAAGTGATTGTTCATCAGGGATCTGCATGATCCTTCCATGTAGATCAAGTTGAAATATCCTAGCTGGCCACTTAATTTCTTTGTGTTCTAGTTGACACCCTTTAACCCAATCTGGAGTTTATTTAATTTACTTCAGATAGCAATATAAGGCACAGTAAGTCAGCCTTATGATCCCATTGAATCATCAAGAAATGTTTGCCAGTCCACCACATTCATGGTATTGTAGTAGGCTGTATTTTTCTTTTCAGTAACTGCTTACTGAATGCAAAGTGCTTGCCATGTATGTTGCCATGTATGAGGGTAAAAATGCATACCTTCATTCTTGCTTAAACAGTTCAATGTTAGAACATGGCAAGTAAAGAGATGCTTGCTCTGTATAACACACACTATAGGAGAAGGTACTTAGAGAAGTACTTAGTACTTAGAAGTACTTAGGAAGGTACTTAGGGAAAATTAAACAAGAAGAATATCAGTTCAAATGGAAGATGGAAAAGAGGTGACTCCTAGAGAATATGCAGCCTAGTAAAGTTTTAAAACAGACCTTTTAATAGCTCAAAGGGAACTTGGATATGTGTGTGTTTGTGTTGTGATGTGTATGTGTTAATTTGCATATGTTGTACCTGTGTGTGCACACCAGATTATCAGAATTGTCTTCCTCTATATCATCTATCTGTCTGTCTGTCTATCTATCTATCTATCTATCTATCTATCTATCTATCTATCTATTGTCTATTTAATAGACAGAATCTCTCACTGAGTTGTTTATGTGTTCATTTGTGTATATTGTGTATGCATGTGTGAATATGAAGGTCACAAGTTAGAATTGAATGTCTTCCTCTATTGTCCTCTAATTAATTTATAGATAGGGTATGGAGTTCAGTTCATCTAGACTAGCTAGTTAGTGAGCATAAATAATTCTCTGATACCACCTCATTCAGCACTGAGGTTACAAGTGTGCACAAGTTGCTTTTTGTGGGTGCTTGGGATCTGAATTTGGATCCTCATGCTTCTGTGAAAAGTGCCTAGGCAGTTTCTCAGGAAAATGGGAATTAGTCTACCTCAAGATCCAGTAATTCCACTCTTAGGCATATACCCACAAGATGTACATTCATAAAATAATGATATCTGTTCAACTATGTTCATAGCAGCATTATTTGTAATAGCCAGAACCTGGAAGCAACCTAGATGCCTCTCAACTGAAGAATGAATGGAGGAAATGTGGTACATTTACTACTCAGCAGAAAAACACAATGGAATCCTGAAATTTGCAGGGAAATGGATGGAACTGGAAGAAACCATCCTAAGTGAGGTAACCCAGTCACAAAAAGACAAAAATGGTATGTACTCACTCATATATGGATTTTAGATATAGAGCAAAGGAGTACCAGCCTATAATTTACACTGCCAGAAAAGCTAGAATACAAGGAGGACCCTAAGAGAGACATACATGGTCCCCCAGAGAAGGGGAAAGGGACAAGATCTCCTGAGCAAATTGGGAGGATTGAGGCAGGGGAGAGGGAGTTAGGAGAAAGAGAAGGGGAGAAGGGGAGGGATGAGGTGGGCATGAGGGACCAGGAAGATTGAGACAGGGAAAGAATAGAGGAGAACAAGAGAAGAGATACCATAATAGAGGGAGCCATTATAGATTTAAGGAGGAATCTGTCACTAGGGAAATGCCCAGAGATCTATAAGAACGACTCCAACTAACAATCTGGTCAATAATGGGGAGGCTACCTTTAATGTCCTTCCATGATAACGAGATTGATGACTACCTTATATGTCATCCTAGAGTCTTCATCTAATAGCTGATGGAAGTAGAAGCAGGGATCCACAGCTAAACACTGAGCCAAACTCCTGGAATCCAGTTACAGAGAGAGAGGAGTGATGAGCAAAGGGGTCAAGACCAGGCTGGAGAAACCCACAGAATCAGCTGACCTGAACAAGGGGGAGCTCTTGCACCCCAGTCTGATAGCCGGGAAACCAGCATAGGACCTACCCAGACCCCATGAATGTGGGTGTCAGTTAGGAGGATTGGGGAGTCCATAGGGCCTTTAGTAGTGGATCAGTATTTATCCCTAGTGTAAAAATGGACTTTCGGAGCCCAACCCACATAGAGGGATACTTTCTCAGCTTAGACACATGGGGGAGGATGGGAGGGTGAGGGAACTGGGATTGACATGAAAAACAAATTTTTAAAAAATTTAAATAAAAAAGGGGAAAAAAGTGCCTTACACATTAAACCATCTCTCTAGCTGCCTAGATGCCTAGAGGTATCTTTGAATTTAATAAGATATATAAAACCAATAAATAATGATATAAATAAAAAGCATATTACAAGCTATCTTTTAGTGTATTGTGTAAAAGATTCAGTAGGGGGGTTAAATTGTGGTGGATGTGAGGAGAGAGCAAAGGGTCCAAGAAAAGATTCATTAGTGAGGTGAAATTGAGTTCAGAAAAATATAAATTCAGGAAAAGAAGAAATGACTTGGGTCAGTAAAGGACACAGAGACTGGAGACTGTTTTAGGGATCAGCATGTGGTGATATTTTGTTCATGATCTAACAAATAAACCTTGCCTGAAGATCAGGGTGCAAAGCTAGCAACACTAGTTAACCATAGAGGCCAGGCAGTGGTGGCACACATTTAATCCCAGCACTTGGGAGACAGAGGCAGACAGATCTCTGTTAATTCAAGACCATCTGAGCTACACAAAATTGATCCAGTCTAAATGTGAAACAGAGCTTACACAAATGTGATCTCAGCCCTTGGGATCCCAAGCCTTTAATCCCAGAGCTAAGGAGGTAGAGACAAGAGTGACATGGCTGGGCAGAGAGAGGAAAATAAGGCAGGAGGAGACAGGAGCTCAGTGCAGTCTGAGGCTTGATGGAGGTGGATGCAGTCTGGGAATGCAGTTAGAGGACAGGATTGCCCATTTGGTCTGAGCATTGGTAGAGGTGAGAACTCTCAACTGGCTGGCTGCTTTGCTTCTCTGATCTTCAGCTTTTGCCCCAATATCTGTTTTTGGGTTTTTATTATTAAGATCAACCAGAATTTGTGCTACAACAGCATTTGCTTTATTGAACATGAGCAACCACTTACTTATACAGCCTATCACCTGAGACTGGTTAGCACATTACCTCAGATTGGACAGTGAGCGACAGTACCACCAAGGTCTCTAAGTGAAAGAAGCATCTCAAAGGAGATGTGGAGAGTGCAGACTTCTCCACAGGCTGGCTACCAGCTACTCACACTATTTTAGAATTCAGTGTTTTGACTTCAGGAGCATGGTGTGCCATGCTTCTTATTCAGACGTGTCGCTTGCAGGTCACACCTGCATTTTGTCATGTCCAAGATTTAGCTTTCTTCTTCTTCTTCTTCTTCTTCTTCTTCTTCTTCTTCTTCTTCTTCTTCTTCTTCTTCTTCTTCTTTTTCTTCTTCTTCTCCTCCTCCTCCTCCTTCTTTCTTTATTTTTTCTCATTTTACATATCGATGCCAGTTCCCTTTCCCCCTCCCTCTCTCTCTCCTTCCCATCCCCCCCAACCACCCTCCCATTCCATCCCCCCCCTACTCCACAGGGAGGGTGATGCCTTTCAGGAGGGGTCAACAAAACCTGTCAAGTCATTTGGAGTAGGGACTAGGCCCTCCCTCCTGCCTCTAGGTTAAGGGAGTATCCCTCCATGGGGAATGTGCCCCCAAAGTCCTTTAGGGCACCAGGGATACATCCCGGTTTCACTGTGAGAGGTCCCTTAGACTGCCCAGGCCTTCTAACTGAAACCCATGTTCAGGGGGTCTGAGACAGTTCAATGGGTTTTCCAGCTATCAGTCTGAGGGCCTATTAGCTTGTTCAGGTCAGCTGTCTCTGTGGGTTTCTGTAGCCTGGTCTTGTCCTTCCTCTGTGCATAGGAAAAGAGAAGGGGAAGAGAGGAAAGCATGTAGGACTAGGAAGATTGAGTAAGGGAAGGAATAGTTGAGAGAAAGAGAGAGAGAGAGAGAGAGAGAGAGAGAGAGAGAGAGAGAGAGAGAGAGAGAGAGAGAAGAATAAAAGAGGGAGTCATAGGTTTCAAGAGAAAGCTGACTCTAGAGAAATGCTCAGAGACCTACAAGGATGACCCCAACTAACAATTTGAGAAACAATGGAAAGGCTACCATAAATGGCCTTCCTTGATAATGAGATAGATGATTAACTTATCCACCATTATAGAGCCCTCATCTTGTAGCTGATGGAATCAGAAGCAGACACCACAGCTAAACTCTGAGCCAAATTAGCATCTGTTCTTGAAGAAATCCTTTTGGATTTAATCTCTTCATGCTTTGATCTCACCTATGATATTTTCTTTTCTTTTTTTTTTTAAGCATGTTCTTCACCCAAAACTTCTACAATAATTTCAACATGCAAGTTATTTATTTAAGAGTGGGAGGAATCATGAGGAGGAGTGTATGGCAGAGGAGATAAAGGCAGGGGAATCATCTTCTGCCCACTTCCCCTGTGTTTGCCCTGTCCAGCCAGACCTGTTCACTTCCCTGCTGGTGTCCTATCCATGGCCGTGTAAGCTGTTTTGCAAAAGTAAGTTTCTATCTTTGGTAGCTGCTGTTTGTGTAGTGTCATACCAGGGACCTGAAGGCCACCTTTGGGAACTGGTCCATGTTTTCCTGTCATGTCCATATCCAGTAATCCAGACTTCTTTTCAGTTATGTTTTCAGCCTTGTTGTCTACTCCCCATCATGTTAGCATTAACTTCACATTTTCTCTTTCTTGGATTCTGGAAATCATTCCCACTATCTGCTCACACTCTTACCATCTCAACTTTTCACAAGCAGTTTAAATAATCCTTCAAAGACCAATGTGTTGTCTTGATTGTTGGTTTAAAATCCCCATGAAAAGCTGGACATGGTCACACGTCTTTAGTTCCAGTCTTTAAGCAGCAGAGGCAGGTGAACCTCTGTGAGTCAGAGTCTCTCATGGTCTACATAGCAAATCCGAGTCATTCAGGCCTATATAAAGGGACCCTGACTCTAAAAAGAAAAATCTCTGTAGTAGTTATCCTTCCTAATAATAGAGAACACTTCGTGATCTCACCACATATCCCCCCCCCCCACTTTCTCCATTGATAGCATTCTAAGCTACATCTCTGTTGTATTACTTTCGGTTCTCCAAGCAGGCTAGCACTCAGGCATCCTTATTTATGACAGTAATAGGGGTTCTGTTTAAAGTGATGTGGCATGGGTACCATGATCATAACAGAGAACATCTTAGAATAATAGATTTTTACTATAAACAGACAGCAAGGTAGCTGATCTAAGGAGCCTCTACACCCACTAGCACGGTACTTATTGAAGTGTAGTGATAGTCTTGCTTCTTCAAACACACAGGAAGCATCTTGTGTTTATTGTATTTCTGGCTCTAGTAGAACCAGCCATACTTTTGAGTTAGCTCTTTTACTAACTAAAAATTTCCACTGACATTTAATAAACATCTACAACATATACTGATTACTCTCAAACCGCCAGTTTAAAAAATATCCCTCCCACCTCTGTACACCCCTCCTTCCTCTTGGCAAATCTGTCTCTCACATTCATGTGCTTTTGTTTTGTTTTGTACCTGCTGAGTTTAACCTGAGCTGTTTATGTGACCATAGGTTTAGAGCTGCCCTCTGGAGCCCGATGGACTTAATAGTGGGTATATAACTGAAGACAATAACTCTGCCTTTATCTCACGCTATCATTAGCTAACACTTCAGCAGGGAGGGGTAGGTTCTCATGAGCCCTTCACCATCCAAGAGTGAATGTTGACAGAGCTGGTGTTTTGCAGGACCAAGGAAAGTAGCCACAGCTGCTGTGAGTCCATGATTGCAATGGCTGTGTTATGCTCAGAATATAATATTATACAGCTCTTATATGCTGCCTTGCTTCTCATCTGCAATGTTCCCTGAGTCTTAGAGGGGTTGTTATGGCTAGACCACCAACTGTGATCTTTTCTCAGCATCCTGGGTAGGCATGAATCTGTGCATTCACTGTTCATCGCAAAGAGGAACTTCTCTGATTATGGCTGAGAGTAGCTTCTGTCTATGGTATAAACATCGATATTTAGGAGTAGTTTGATGTTGTGTCTGTTTAAACAGTACTAAGTTCCCATTTGGGCCCGTGGCCTCCTCAGGCATGACTTTCCCTTTGTAGAGTTGGTCTTAAATCCAGAGGGCACTTGGTTACTCCCATAAGCAGTCATGCCACTATTTCACAGGTGGGTACATTTTGACCAGCAGACTGGTTTTGTAGTTCATAAGCTCTACAATTGGGCAAGACTATTGCTGACTTTCCATCACACTTTCCGGCACTTTGAAAGCTAACTGCATGGAGGAAGTTTCCACCCCAGTTCCAGCTTGCTTTCTCATTATCTTTGATCTATGGAGAGGTAGAACAGGCAGTCCTAGGCAGCAGCCAGAATCAACTTCCAGACTCATGAAATGTATGAGCTTTAGAGTTTCTTGGTTCCAACTATTCAAATCACCTCTTCAGGATCAACGTCGTTTCAGACGAGGCCTGGACATCTTGGAACAGGTCCTGGGTGAACTGTTTGTGGACTGAGGACCAACAGATCTCTGAGCATGCTCTAAAGATTATTGGTTTGGTCACTGAGTTTGAGATGGATGATTTGTTATGGAAAATAGGTTACTGGCTTAAGTATCTACTCTTCTATCTTAAAGGTAGCAAATTTTGTAAAGGCTATGATTGTAGCCTAAACATTTTGAGAATTTAAAATAGCACTTTACTTTCCTTAACAGTCCCTTTTATAGCCAAATAATTCTTTTTATTATTGTTATTATTTTGACTTTTAGATATAGGGTTTCTCTGTGTAGCCATGGCTGTCCTAGAATTTACTTTGTAGACCAGGTTGGCCTGGAACTCTCAGAGATCTGTCTGCCTCTGTCTCCCAGGTGCTGGGGTTAAAAGTGTGTGCTACCACTACCTGGCCATATTAATATAATATCTGTGTTGATTTACACTGTAGTTAGAATCATGTGACTTTCTGGTGAGTAGACTATGAAAAGAAGTGATGTGGGCTCATTTCAGTGTTGAACATGGAAGGTGTGTACCAGTATCAAGGAACTGCATCCTGGAAAGCAGCCTGGATAGTTGAGCTATCATGCAAAGTATAGCTGTTCTCCAAAACCATCTGAACTTCAGTAGGAACAAGCGTGTTGAATGGCTGATATAGTATTTTTAGGCATAGAGCATTTTGATTAGTACAGAGGCTAGCAGTAGGAATGACCATGAATGTGGCTAATGACCACCAGATCGTGTCCTGTGTAGTCAGCAAAAAAGTGTACTATTTGTGTGCACTTCCTGTGAGGGCCAGAAGAGGGTGTTGGATCTGCAGAAACTGAAGTGTTTGATGGCTGTGAACCACCATGTAGTGTTGAGAACTACATGAGAAAACATCCTGTGTTTTCTGTAAGAGCGGCAAATGTTCATAACCCCTAAGCTACTAGTCATTAGCTATGTTAAGGTCAGTTCTCATTATGTAGCCCAGTCTGGTCTTGAGCTCACTCTGTAGCTCAGGCCGGCTTCAGACTCTCAACCTTTATGCTCACATATGCTTGGATAACAGGCATGTGTAGTGTCATAGCCAGGTAAAAAATTAGATAATTTCCTGTATGTTTCTGCTGTTTCTAATAATGTTTTTGCTCTTTGAGTCATAATAAAAAATTCTAGTTTAATTTCTTTATAAAGTATGATAATTTAATAATGATCAAAATTTCAAGTAAAATGAACATACCATAAAGGAAAAAGTATTAAAAAATTTAAAATTATTAAGAAACATGAGTGAATGAGCAGAATTTCTCATGCTATGCTGTAGCTGATACATGAATAGAACATTTTGATGTTAGAGATAATAAAACAAAAATGAAGGTTACGTTGATTGTTTTTTATAATTTTTTTTTTTTGGTGCTGAATATTTAGCCCAGAGTGTTATACATGACGGGCTAGTATTGTTACTACCACTTCCTTTTTTGAAACTGGTTTCACTCTGTTGCCCATGCTGGATTTGAACTAATGATCCTGTTGCCTCAGCCTTTTAAAAATGAACTATCTTGTTTCTCAGATTGAGAAAGAAATTTGTACAAATGTTGAAAGCTGAGAAATATGAATTTTTGATTCAAATGAGTTAAATATAAAAAAAACTATTCTCCAGTTTTTGTATATTTATAATTTACATAGGGGAAGACTACATTTACAGATATTTAGCAAACAGCGAATGGATATTGGATTTACTGTATTTACTTCTGCTTTAGATAATAGAATATTTGCCTCCTCAATGCAATACAAATACTTGAGTTTGAATTTGTAACATTATTTACTCTTTGGATCTAAACAGCTTATCAGCACAAATGTTAACTTAAAACTATCTTATTTCACTTTCCCTATCAGCTTGAGTTTTCTCTTTAACAGTCCTATTAATGCCTTGGACCAAATGACTCTTTTGTGGGTCTTTCCTGTGCTTTGAGGGATGTTTAGCAGTATCCCTGGTCTATGCCAGTTATTTCATGAGCCACAACAATCCAAAATGTGTTTAGACTTCGTCAAATGTCACTGAGAGATAAAATTGATCCTTGACAGAGAGCTACTGTTCTAGATCTGCACAATGTTAACATTAAATAAAAGCCAAAGTTAGAACATCATTCTACGTGTCCGTTAACAACATGGCAAAAACCGTTGGCCTTCACTTTCTATGCACAGGTTGCTCAGAGATCCCAGGCTGTGAAATGTAAGTTCTCAGCCTCTGTGCATTTAAATGTGTGATTTATTGTGTTCTGTGGGTAATGCTGCCTGCCCACTGTGCACCCTCTCTTTCATTCTGGCTACAGAGAATTGATTAGCAAGCCTAACCCGGGAGGCATTGAGAGCTCTCTTGACTCTTTGCTGGATGGTGGGCACACCCCTCTTGTTCAGGAGTTGCTGAATAATAATCCACTTTTCCAAAGAGAGGCAAATAATAGAGGGGATAGAATTAAAAATAGCAAGTTACATATTCTGGTAACCACAGTAGCAAATTTGACTCTGTGTCTGGGCTTTTTGGAGAAAGAACCTGCAGTTTTAACAAACCCCTCTGTGTCTGTATTAATCAATGCTCTTGTGGTCGATCAGAGCTTTGACTGATACTTTCATGCTGGTAGAGCAACTTTTCTGGCTAAGAATAGAATAATAACACACAGAAGGGATAATAATAGACAGATGCAATTCTAATGGCCACAGCCTTCAGCGCAGAGAGCTTGTCAACCTTGGTTATGGAGTCAGCAGGCTGATTTCTTTTTAATTTGGGTATGTGCCACCTAGGATTTCACTTCTACTTTGCATGGTGTAATGACCTGGCTGAGGAACTACATATCAAGTAAGAGACTCACAGAAAATTTGAATATAATGTTTTCTCACTGTTTGGGGGCAGATATCCTCAGTCCATTTGCAAAGGCTCTCATGAAATTGGATTTAACAGTCCACCAAGGGAAAGGTCTTTAAAAAGATCACTTTCTAATGATTAACTTGGTTTAGAGTTTTAACTTCAAGTCACTTTGCTCTTTATTTCCTTCTTGTTTTTCCAAATAGGTCCTTCTATGTCTGGGCAAAGGACCCTCCCTTTCCTATGGAAATACTGATGGGTTTTACCTTTCCCTGTGGTAGCTAGACTCTTGGGCTTGATTTGCTCCAGGCATTTACACCAAGAAATTCCCTTTTTCTTCTTAACCTTTTTCTTTTCTTAGGCCAGAAACATCTCAGTACTGTACAGCAGATGGACAAAGCTTAGCTGCTACTTTAGCTCATGAACTGCTTTCCTTAGTGATTCAGACTGTAGATCAAAGGGTTACATGATGTTTGTAAATCAAACACATCAAGATTTAACCCTTCAAAGTTGCCAGAATTTTATAAAAGTTTACAAAGCCAACATATTCCTCCCCTTCCATTGAAGAAGTAAGAGAATTGAACTTGGGAGATGTCAGGAAATTGATGTTCACTAGTGTAGATTTATGCTACATGGATGTCACATCTGTGAGGGGTGTGCTGTGGGCCATATCTAACATGGATATACATGACTATGACCTATGCTATAAGTTTATAGCCTTCTTGGAAGTCTTTCTTTTGTATTCAAACCAGATTTTATTCTGTTTATATTTTGATTTATTTTATAAAATGCACTACGATAGCAAAGGATATTTTTCGAAGCCTAGCATGCAATAAGGAGAACTTACATGGAGAGAATCACAAGCTAGTGTGGTGATTTGAACAGCTATGACCCCCATAGATGCTTGTGTTTGCATGCTTGGCTCATAGGGAGTGGAACTATTAGGAGGTGTGGCCTTGTTGGAGTAGGTGTGAACTTGTTGAAAGAAGTGTGGCACTGTGGGGGTGGGCTTTGAGGAATCAAGCTCAAGTATTTTTAGTGTTTTCTCAGTCTCCTTCTGCTGCCCGTGGCTTCAGATATAGAACTCTCAACTTCTTCTCCGCATGCCACTATATTTCCCACTATGGCTATAGTGGGCTAAATCTCTGAAACTGCAAGCTAGCCCCAATAAAATGTTTTCCTTTTAAGAGTTGTCATGGCCATGGCATCTCTTCACAGCAATAGAATCCCTGACCAAGACAGCTAGCTAGTTTATTTGATGGAACTACTACAAAAATGGATGACTATTGGGCACAGTTTAATCTGAGAGTTAATTGCTGCTTGCTTATTTATTTGAAAATGTTATTTAACATACTTGGAAACTAAATTCAAGTGCAGTTTCTAGTTGCTTTTCAATCATGGAGCAGTGAGAGCCAATCTAGGCCTTCAAAATACAAAACACTTTGAATTTGGTTGGGTTGAAATACTATTATGGGCTAAATAGTTTTCAAAGTAATCTTGGAAGAGCCACATTCTGAGTTACCTGCCAGAGAGTTATGTGTAAAAGCAGCCTTTTGAAGTTTTTCAGCTCCAATCTTTTATAATTAAAAGAAAGATAAGGATTGCATTTTAAGCAACAGGACAAGAATTTGTTTTGACTAAAAGTAGCTTATATATTTAATGCAGGTCTGGGGCAAGAGCTCAGTGATAAGATACTTGCCTGACAAACTCTAGGCTTGGGTTCAATTTCTAGCACTGTCAAAATTTGTTTTTAGCACTAAAACAAGAACACATTCATTGAGTTTTCCCTCCACTGTAGGGCAAGATCTATAACTCAACTTTGTCACAAGCTAAGACACGAGAGTATTTCTGTCAGACCATGACATACAATTCCTTTAGATTCTAAAAGTTTATCAGTGATGTGTTTACGTCCACAACAGAGACATCACACACAGGACAACAAGATACAATTTTCATTCACTGTAATCTGTGGAATTGGCTAGACATGGATCTGCTGGATTAATGAAATTCCAGTCATTATCCAAAAACCATTTTCTCAGACTTGGCTTCCTTTATGGCTCTTTTCCTGCCCTCACCCCCGCCTTATTTCACATTTGCCAATTACAAATCTCAGGCTGCAGTGAGTTAGAGAAACGTTGGTTCTCTCGTAAGGAAAAATGGCTCTGTAAGAGTGTTGGACCTGGGAAAAGGACTCAGGACTCTAGCGTGCTCATTAACTCAGAGTAAAGACAGACTTCAAAATGACCGCCAAGAAACAGTGGCTCAGTTCAATGAGCAGCCTAAGAGACCCGAGGGAGCTTCACTTACAAGGGGTCCCAGTAGATTACAGAATGCTCTGTTTGCTGTGGGTTATCTTTATTCCCCCTGTTCTAGCCTGCAGGTTCTTCACTGAGGTCGGACAGGGGGGTTGTCCTCCGCAGTACCAGGATACTTTAAGGGTGCTGGAAATCCAGTGGGAAGGGAAACTGCTTTAATTTTGGAAGGTGGATCTTGAGTGCTGCTTTGCAAATGGTGTCTCATTGTGAAGGGTAGATTTTGGAGAGTCTCATTGTGAAGAGTAGATTTCTCAGCACTTTGCTGCGATTTGGCCCTTTGGTGGCTGCTGTTGCTGTTTCCTGGCTGGGGTTTGAACAGAGGTTCATCAACTAAAGCTTCAGTGTTAGCAGTTTATCTGCTAAGAGCCTATCCTCTAGACCTTGACAGTTTCTTTTTTTGTGTGTGCTTTTTCAGGACAGGGTTCTCTGTGTAGCTTTATAGACCAGGCAGGCCTCTAATTCACAAAGATCCACCTGCCTCTGCCTCTTGAGGGCCGGGATTAAAGGCATGCGCCACCACTGCCCGGCTAGAACTCAACATTTTAAGTACAAGTCTCTTGCCTGGCATTTTCCTCTCCAGTTCTATGCCTAGTACAAAGATCAACTTAATAAATACTTGATTTACTCCTGAGCATATTGGGTGTGTGTGGCAGTGGAGAGTGAGTTAGGAAAAAGAGAATGGGAAGAGAGGAGAACATGTGGGACCAGGGAGAGAGAGGGAGGGAGAGAGAGAGAGAGAGAGAGAGAGAGAGAGAGAGAGAGAGAGAGAGAGAGAGAGAGAGAGCAGAGAGAGAGAGAGAGAGAGAGAGAGAGAGAGAGAGAGAGAGAGAGGGAAGGAGGGAGGGAGGGAGGGAGGGAGGGGGAGGGAGGGAGGGAGAGAGGGAGAGAGAGAGGCCATAAAAGAGGGAGCCATTGTAGGTTGAAGAGAAAACTGACTCTAGAGAAATGTCCAGAAACCTACAAAGATGACCCCAACTAACAATGTGAGCAACAGTGGAAAGGCTACCTTAAATGCCCTCCCCTGATAATGAAATTGACATCTAAATTATATGCCATCATAGAGCCCTCATCTAGTAGCAGACACCTATAGCTGAACACTGAGCTGAACTCCTGGAGTCCAGTTGCAGACAAGGAGGAGTGATAAGAAAAGGGGTTAAGACCAGGCTACAGAAGCCCACAGAGACAGCTGACCTGAACAATGGGGTGATAATGGCCCCCCCCAGACTGATAGCTGGGCAACCAGCATTGGACCAACCCAGATCCCCTGAACATGGGTCTCAGTTAGAGGCCTGGGCGGTCTAAGGGACCCCTCACAGTGGAACCAGGATGTATCCCAGGTGTACAAAAGAACTTTTAGAGCACATTCCCCATGGAGGGATACTCCCTTAACCTAGAGGCAGGAGGGAGGGCCTAATCTCTACTCCAAATGACTTAACAGATTTTGTTGACCCCTCCTGAAAGGCACTACCTTCCCTGCGGAGTAGGAGGTGGGTGGGATGGGAGGGTGGTTGGGGGGATGGGAGGAAGGGATAGGGAACTGGGATTGATATGTAAAATAAGAAAAAATAATATGTATTAATGTATATATATATATGTGTGTGTGTATAATAAATACTTGATCTATGGTTTGACTGCTTAGCTGACAAACAAGTTACAAGAATAGTTACCAGGTCAAATCTTCTCCTGAACTCTGAAGGGATGGGAATGCCTCAGATGTTATAAGGCAATCAGAATGCCTCTACATCCAGACTGACAATTTTATTCATTGTCTAGTTTTAGTAAAATGTCCCTCATTAACATGGGTGGCTTGCTATCTGATGGCTTCCTTTATCAGAAAAGCTATATTAAGTACTCCAGTCTATTCTTAATCACAGGACAGCCAAATCACTACGGAGACATATGAATATTCAGTGAGTGTTCAGAGAGATGACAAAATGCAGAGACTCAGAGGGGTAGGGAGAAACAGACAACAGGGGAAAGAATCATCTGTAGGGATAGAGTCAAAGGTAAGCAGTAGGTGAGGATGCTCTGCTCACATTCTTTTCCTCTCCACTCACAGGGGAACATCTTTTTAGAGCAGGCACAAAGCTGTCTTGCCCTATTTTCAGCAAAAATGCTTCCTGCCGGCTCAGCACCAGGGTCATCAGAACAGAGACTTGTCTGATGAAACAGGACTCTGCTGTTTAGATAGATTGTGTTAACCCAAACACATGCTACCTGTGAAGGCTTTCTTAGATGACAGCCTAAAGCATCTTCCTTTGAACATTTTTACTTTGCATTCAAACTGCTTTTATTCTGGTCTGCTTTTTCTTATTAATATCTTGAAATTCCCTTATTACCGAAGGCCAGAGACAGCACTCTCAATCCGGAACTGTGTGTGTCCTTTCTCTTGTTTCTGGTTATCGCTGTTTTTACTCCATGGGTGAATCAACTGCACAAGAAACTGTATGTTCAGCTTCCCCACCCCTCCTCCACTTATTCTGAAATCACTCCGTGTGCCCCAGGGACAGACAGAGAAGAAATGCTGGCAACATTTTCCATTTCTTCCATGATTTACCTGTTTCTAGAAAAATTTAAAATGTAACTTCTGAAGTTTGTTCCTTCCTGGCAGCTATTTTGGTCCACGGGGGAAATGACCAGAAACTAGGAAGTTAGAAAATTGCATATTGTAGAGTGTCTTTCATAAGGGTCCTAATTGGATTTTTTTTTTCACAGTTTTACATCAGGTGGTAGTGGTGGTGAGAGAAAGGTGGCAGGCAAATGCCTTCTAAATTGCTTTTGGCTCATATGATTTTAATGAAAATAGTACAATAGAAGGCCCCGTGTAGGTATAAATGAATCGTGTGTGTGTGTGTGTGTGTGTGTGTGTGTGTGTGCATGTGTGCACAAGCATGCATGTGTGCATGTATGTCACAGGACAATGTCAGTGTTGGTCCTTGGATACCTTCCACTTTTTGTTTGAGATAGTGTCTCTCTTGGCCTGGAACTTCTCTGTGTAGATCAGGCTAGCTGGACTTAGAACTCCAGGGCTCCATCTCTCTCTGCCATCCATCTCACCATGACTGAGGTTACAGCACATGCTGTCATGCCTAGCTTTTTATATGGATTCCAGAGATCCAAACTCAGATAGCCATGCTTGTAAGGCAAGTGCTTTGAGCTACCTCTCAGCCTCCCAAAAACTATATAACACTGCATCTAAATTTAACATGTGAAGATTTTCTTTCTTTTCAGCATCCCTTAAACAATCTAGCATAACAACTGCATAGTATTTATATTTTATTAGATACTGTGAATAACCTAGAGATGTCTAGAAGTATAAGGGCATGTGATGGCTAATCTGCACATTCAACTCCAGAGGAATTAGACTCATCCAGAATACACATATTTGGGATGTTTAGGAGGGCTTTTTCAGAGAATTTTAACCAAGCATAGAATGTAACCCTGAATGTAAGTGGCACCATGCCAGAGGCTGGGGTTCCAGACTAAGTAAAAAGGGAAAAGAGGAAACATGAAAAGTGAACTGAATCTTAACATTTTCTTTCCTGGCTCCTGGTTGGTACCATGAACCAAGCTGGTCCTGTGGCTATGCCTTCTTTGACATATTGACAACATTATTTTGAACTATGAGGCAAAACAAACCCCTCCTCCTGTAAGTTGCTTTCTTGTACATATTTGATTGCACCAATGAGGAAAGTTAATGGATTAGGAAAATCAGCGCTGTGAGTGGAATTGTTTCTGTAGTTACTTGAATGTGGACTTTGGAATTGCTTAGCAGGAGAAATTTATGAAAGTTTGTTTCCTAGCCTGGAGAAGCTCTAGACTGATAAGAAAAGCTTGATGGACTCTGCTCAACTATGTTTATAGCAGCTTTATTTCTTTTTTTAGTTTTCTATTCATCATTAAAAAAATTTATTTCACATACCAATCACAGTTTCCCCTCCCTCCTCTTCTGTCGTTCCCTTACCCTACCTTCATTCTACCCTGCCCCCCCATCCACTCTTCCTTTATCTTCATTCAGGTAGGGTAAGGTCTCCCATGGGAATCTACAAAGCATGGCATATCAAGTTGAGGCAGGACCAAGTTCCTCATTCTTGTATCAAGGCTGAACAAGACATTCCACCATAGGGAATGGATTCCAAAGAGCTAGCTCATGCATCAGGGACAGGTCCTGGTTCCACTGCTAGGGACCCCACAAAATACCAAGTACACAACTGTCACCCAGATGCAGAGGGCCTAGGTTGGTCCCATTCTGGCTCCCTAGCTGTCCATCCAGAGTCTATGAGCTCCCACAATCTTTGGTCAGCTGTCTCTGTGGGTTTCCCTGTCATGATCTTGACCCTGACCCCCACCCCACCCCATTTGCTCATATAATGCCTATACCCTCCCTTCATCTGGACTCCTGGAGGTTGGCCCAGTGCTTGGCTGTGGATCTCTGCATCTACTTCCATCAGGTATTGGATGAAGGTTCTATGGTGACAGTTAGGATAGACAGTTTTATTTTTAATAGCCAGAAACTGGAAATAACCTAGGTGTCCCTCAACTGAGGAATGCATAAAGAAAATGTGATACATTTACGCAACGGAGCATTACTTAGCTATAAAAACAATGGCATCTTGAAATTTGTAGGCAAGTGAATGAAACTAGAAAGAAATCATCTAGAGTGAGGTAACCCAGACGCAGAAAGATAAACATGGTATGTAATTACTTATAAGTTGATATTAGCTGTTTAGCAGAGGATAATCACAATATAATTCACAGACCCAGAGAGGCTAAGTAACAAGGAGGGCTCAAGGGGGTAATGCATAGATCTCTCTGGGAAGGGGGAATATAATAGATTTTGTAGGTGGACTGGGGGAAGGTAGAGATGGGAACAGGGGTGATTAAGTCAGGGGGATGGTGGGAAAGAATACAGGGAGAGACTACTGGAATTGAGGGAACTTTGGGGGCAATGTGGAAACCTAGTACCAGAGAAACTTCCTGAAATCTGTGAGGGTTGCCCTAGTGAAGATTCCTAGTAATGGGGGATATAGAACCTGAACATCTTCTGCAACCAGGCAAGGCTTCCAGTGGTGGGACTGAGACCTCAACATGGTCAGAAAATCTTTGACCTACAATGTATTCTGCTTTCAAGATATTCTGGGATAAAAGATGACACAGAACTTTTGGGAGTGACCAAGAAATGACTGGCACAGCTTGAGACCCATGCTTGACACTGTTTATGGTCAGGAACCAGAGGTTGGACATCCCAGAGACCCAGGAACCTGGCAAAAAGATGTTAATGTAATGATTCTTAATAATGTTCTGCTATAACAGCCCAGCCCAGTTGTCATAAGAGAGGCTTTATCCAGCAACTGATGGGAGCAGATATAGAGAGACCCACAGCCAAACATTAGGCAGAGCTTGGGGAACTCCTGGCAAGAGGGGGGGGGAGGAATGTAGGAGCCAGGGGCCAAGGACACCACAAGAACACAGTCCACAGACTCAACTAACAAGGGCTCATAGGGGCTCACAGAGACTGAAGTGACAATCAGAGAGTCTATAGGAGTCTGTACTGCATATATTTTATGTTTGTGTAGCTTGACATTCTTGTGAGACTCCAACAGTGGGAGTGAGGGATATCTCTGAGTCTTTTGCCTACTCTTTGGTCTCTTTCCGTCCTACTGGATTGCCTCATCCACCCTTGATATGAAAGTATGTGCCTAGTTTTGTTGTAAATTGTTATGTCATAGCTGGGTGGTGTGGCACATGCCTTTAATCCAAGCACTCAGGAGGCAGAGGCAGGAGGCTCTCTGTGAGTTCTAGGCCAGCCTGGTCTACAAGAGCAAGTTCCAGGACAGCTTCCAAAGCCACAGAGAAACCCTGTCTCAAAAAACCAATGCCCCCCACCAAAAAAAAAAAAAAAACAAATTATTTTTGTTATGTCATGTTTGGTTGATATCCCTGGGAGGCCTGATTGTTTCTGAAGGGAAATGGGGGAAGAGTGAATCTGGGGGATAAAGGAGGTGGGGGAGGTGGGAGGAGAGGAGGGAGGGGAAACTGCAGTTAGGATGTAATATATGAGAAAAGAATGAATAAATTTTAAAAAGAGAAGAGCTTGATGGTGAGAATATGGAAGAACAGCATGCCAATAAATTGTTATAGAATGTGTCAATGAGATCTAAGAGCAGAATGAGAACTCTATGGAACTGGACCAGAGGTCCTTCCTGTTACATTTTGGCAAGAAATTTGGCTTCATTATGTTCATGTCTTGAAAATTTGAGTGACAATGGATTAAAAAGACCTAGGTTAGTTTGTTTAGTGGAGGAGATTCAATGCAGAATAGTATTTGACTGTGGTCACTGTCCCGTGCTCTTTTTCCTGGTTTATAGTGAAAGAAAGCAGTAACATATAAAAAAATGTATAGTTTGGGGAAAAAAAGAGCATTTGGTGGTTAAAAGTTAGGATAAGAAGAGTACAGAGAAAGCATCTGAGGTTGTTTATAATGTTATTACAATTAATAGTTGTGCTTGTACTGGGGGACCATTGGAGGAAAAGTTCCTTAAGAGCAACACTACTCTTGAAGAGTCTAGGGTATAAAAATGCAAATTAGTTTGAAAGGACAATGAAAGAATGTACTGAAGGGGTTCCCTACTCAAAACCAATGATCTAGGACAGTGTTTTCTCAGATTCCCAGTCTCTTGGATGAACAGAGGCACAGAGGTAGAGGGGCAAGGCTATATTTAAAGTTGGTGGCAGAATTCAGTAGTGCCATCCATATACTGTTGGTTTTGCAGTCATGTCAAGTGAAGGAATTACAGTCATGGAGACTTGCATCAAGGTTCCAGAAAGCCACTGAGGTCATGGCTTGTATGGCATGGTGAGACACTCTACAAGAAGGCCCTGGGAAGCCGTTCTATGAAGCTGAGAAGATGAAGCACACATTGCAGTGGAGATTCTACGATGGTGGAAATGCCAGGACCACACAATATATTGTAGGCAGCAGAACTTGTTAAATGGGATTGGATTTATAGTGTATTGATTTGACTTACAAGGTGATTTGAACCCAGATGTTTCCACCTAGTTGTCTGACACTGAGCTGTGGGGCTTGGTGTTTGCCCTGCTGGGGTTCCATTTTGCTTTGTTCTGATATTTTCTTGCTCTTCCCCCATTTGTGTCTTTGTGAATGGGAATGTTAACTCTGTGCAATTGTATGTTGGAAGTATGTAACTTAGTTTTCATTTTCTAGGTGCTTAGTTAGGGTTTCTATTGCTGTGAATAGATGTTATGACCACAGCAACTCTTATAAGGAAACATTTAATTGGGGGCTGGCTTACAGTTTAGTCTATCATCATCATGGTGGGAACCATAGGGGAACACAGGTAGACATGGTGCTGGAAAGGTAGCTGAGACTTTTATATCCAGATTGGCAGTCAGCAGGAAGAGTTATGAGCTTCTGAAACATCAAAGACTTCCTTCAGTGACACACTTCCTCTAATAAAGCCACATCTATCCCATCAAGGCCACACCACCACACCACTCCATATGGACCTTTGGGGACCATTTTTAGTCAAACCACCCAGAGGGACCTATAGCTAATGGATGTTTGTTTTGTTTTTTTTTTTGTTTTTTTTTTTGTGAGTCTCAGAGGTACTTCAAATATCAGAAACTATTACAATTATTGAAACTGTTAGCATCATAGGAACTTTTAAAACAGGAATAAATGAGTTGGCTATGCATTTATGAGTGCCAAGGGTAGAACATTACAACCTCAAGTGACATGTTTTGGGTATAAAGTTGATAAAACATGGACTTGTAATGGTTAATCTTCACTGACAGTCTGACTTGATTTGAAATCACTTAGGAGATATAGCTCTGGGTGAGTGTGTGGGGATGTTTCCAGAGAGGTTTAAAAGGGGGAAGAAACACCCTGAATGTTGGCAATACAATACCAGGGTCTGATGTCCTGGACTAAATGAAAAGGTGAAACTAGAAAGCCTGGCGAGCATCATCATTCATCTGTCTCCTATTCTTGATTGTGGGTGCCATGAGATCAGCCCCTTCAAGCTCCCACCATTTTGTCTTTCTACCACAACAGATGGTATCCCTTCTTAATCTGTGAATCAACACCCTTTCCCCCCTTAAGTTGCTTCTGCAGGTATTTTGTCACAGCAATGAGACAAAAAACTAATAAAGAGCAGATGTGTAAGGGTTATACACAAATGCTAAGCTATTACATTCTTTTACTTTATGTGTATGATATTTTTGTTTGTGTGTATGTTTGTACACTATGTATATGCTGGTACCTGTGGGGGCCAGAAGAGGGTTTTGGATCCCCTTGAACTGGAGTTACAGTCAGTTGTGAACCATCATGCAGTTTCTGGGGCTTGAACATGGGTTTTCTGGAAGAGTAGCCATTGCGCCCTCTCTCTCTCTCTCTCTCTCTCTCTCTCTCTCTCTCTCTCTCTCTCTCTCTCTCTCTCTCTCTCTCTTTCTCTCAAATTAAATTTATTTTCAAGCAGTATATTTTGGTTCTATTTCCTCTCCCCCAACTTCCCTCAGGTCCTTCTCAACTCTCTACCCACACAACTTTATGCTTTCCCCTCCTCTTTCTTCAAAACTAAACAAAGCTGCAAAACAGAAAAAGGAAAATAAAAACAAACAATAAGATAAAAAAATTCTCAACCAGGTAAAGTGGAAGAAAAGCATTCCACACCACAAACAAACAAATGAACAAACGAACATGGGATTTGTTTTAACGAATGAACATGGGATTTGTTTTGTGTTAGCTAGCTACTCCTGGATGTATGTGCTGCCAAAGAGTATGGTGATATAAATAGTGACACTCCACTGGAAGAAACTGATTTTCCTATTGCCAGTGGGTGTCAATTGCACGTACCTCTTTGATTGGGGTGAGAACCCATGTCCTCTTCCTTTCAGGCAGCCAGTGCTCTTAACTGCTGAGCCATCTTTGTCTAAGGTAAGAACCTTGGGCAACCAAGGACTTTATATCCACAATGTCCTATCCTGTTGTGTCCCATAATGTGTCCCTAGAATATCTATGCTATGAAGTACAATGTGGATGCTACACAAATAATTTTTATGTGGTATTATTCAGGGATTAAAGGCAAGAAAAATGTCTCCAATATTAATGCAATTAAATTATTTTTGACTCACAATTTTTGAGTCTGTAGATCGAGAACTGGTAAGTACAGACTATAATTATTCAACACAATCTGGGAAAAGGCATTGTGTAGTTCACAGACACAAGTGCATAGAAACTGGGTTTGTTTTCTTAGACAAATCTTGGCTCACTTTCACTGTGACCTCAGTTACAGAAGAGTTAACAATTGTCTTGGTGTGGGATGACGGAGGTGACACCTTGCTAGAGAGAATTCGTGTCCAGAAACATTTGAGAGATGAGTAGCTCATAGCCCGGGAGCCCTATTTACCAGACCGGTGAAGACAGCCTTGATTCTCATTTGGTTAATCAGCAAATTCTTCTCTCTAGCAGAGGTAATTATAGCAAACAGTAGTTAGGCAAGAAATAAAAAAGGCTTGAGGTGAGGCTGTTAAGACTCTGGCAATATCATTTAAGATTTAATAATGACATTTGGCACTTTATTATAGAGAAGTACCATGCCGACCAGCTGACATCAGCACGGAGGCTTGTTCTCATTAGCTTTATGGCTGACAGGGCCGTGACTTTTAATTTTTGCCCTTCACCTCCCCGTGAAAGTCCCAGTACTCATGGTTACTCAGAGCGGAGAAAAGCATTAACTTTCCAAAAGGCTTCAGTGATTTGAATCTTGGACTCATAGATTTTCTTTTGAAGATGTAGAAAAGAAAAATAGGAGCGCTTTGAAGGAGTTGTAACTGAGGTAAGGATGGTAAATTTGAGTATTATTTTAGGAAGGAGTGATTAGAAATGCAGACAAAAATAAGTCATGATCTAAAGGATAACTGGACCCTAAAATTTCTTAGGATTTTAAATTAAAGTTTTTAATTAAGCTTAATTAAAATTTTGTTTTCATATGGTAAAAGTACATTCATATTTATGAAAAATTGGTTTAAACTATGTAAGAATATTATTTTTCTTTAGTGTGAGGACTTTCACATTTAAGTATTACAATATTTCTGAAATGTTGCCTAAGTTCCTTTTGTATTAATGCTAGGCGATTTAACCAAGTTTTATTCTTTTTCTTTTTCAGGTCCTCTGTTTTACTTGTAGCAGAGGATTTACTGTTAAGCCATCTGTAAGATGCCAGTCGATAGTTTGGAAATGTGTTTGGCAATTTTCGTTCCCCAAACAAGAAGCATAACTTACTATGGAAACCATATTCGTGGTAATAGGAGATCCACAGAAAAACAACTGAACACGCCAGTCAAGGATGTGTTGGGAACAGGTCAGAAAAGGGAATGCATGTGACTACGTGTTGCAGAGGAGAATATTCCAGATGAACGATGGAATAGCAAACACTATTCAGCAGCGTATGGTCTGATGACCTGAGGGCTGAAAAATAGTACAACATTGCCCAATGATGAACACTTCTCTTTTAAGAGCCTTGCTTTGTTGATTACAGATTAAATGGCACCGCTGAGCTTAAATGGCATTGCATTCTACGTTCTTGAGTTCATGGCCTGGGCAAAAGTCACAGGCTATTTCCTTTGAACCATGGTCTAACCCCATAGAACCAGTCAGTTTCTGATGCAGACAGACAGTGTTCTGGAGGGAAGTGAAGCATTGTGGACAGGAGGCAGGGCTGCAGATTCGAAGCTTGGCTTCTAGATTGATTCCAATGTGTGGTGTGACTAGTTAGACGTGTCTAGCTGGATGCAGAGAAACTTCTTGGGTTTCGGTCACCTCACTGGTGGAGCAATATGTGGTCCACCAGCTGCTAAAGTTCTGTTGAGCAGTGTGTGATATGCTATAGTCCTATGGGTGTTGTCAAGGCATATCCAAGGCCAAGGCCAGCTAGCAGGCTACCCCGGAACTTTGCCTCTGCTTTTTTTTTTTTTTTTTTTTTTTTGTCGAAATAGGGTTTCTCTGTGTAGCTTTGGAGCCAGCCCTGGAACTAGCTCTGCAGACAAGACTGACCTGGAGCTCACAGAGATCCATCCACCTGCTTCTGTCTCCAGAGTGCTGGGATTAAAGGCGTGTACCACCAACGCCCATCCTCTGCTTCTAGTTTAATGCCCTATTTGCTCCTTTGTCTAAAACCCTTAATGTTAAGCCTGGCAGTGGTGGCACACACCTTCAATCCCAGGACTTGGGAGGCAGAGGCAGGAGGATCTCTGAGTTCGAGACCAGCCTGGTCTACAGATCAAGTTCCTGGATAGCCAGGGCTACACAGAGGAAACTTTGTCTCGAAAAAACCAAACCAAGCAAAATCCTAAAAAACAAACAATCAAAAACTTCTAACGTTGGTAATATAGATGAAACATAGCGGGGATATTCTAACTAGTAAGTTTCGATGCTGACACAGAGACACAGAATCATTTTGGGGATGAAATGAAAGCGTATCTATCACACAGTGTTAAAAGAAGTCAAAGGGATTTAGTAGAGGCTTTTGAGACTAAACAAACAAAAATCAAGTCTGTTGTTGCTTCCATGTCATCAAGATTCAGCATTCTTCAGGAAACAGGCTTTGTTTTTCGAGTTTGGAATGTTAAGAGAGATGCTGGAGATCTCCTGAAGTGTCTCTGGGTGCTCAGAGTTCTGTGACAGCCCAAATAGCATGTTTTTTCAATATGACCAGTAGGTGGCACCAACAACACACCTTAAGCTACTTTTGACTTTGGCAATGAATTTTTCGTAGATGAATTTGCTTAGGGGCCACAAAAGGAGAACCTACCTTCACACTAATCCCTCAAGGCAACATTCTGGATACGTAACTGAAGTTGTTTAAAAAAATGGTTGGGTTTGTGCATTATAATCTCAAAAATATAAATATTATCAACTTATAGTTGATAAATAACAAAATTTTGATATTAATGGGGTAGTTGATGAGGCTTCTATACATGTACATATTTAAACATTGTATAATGTTTAAGTCAGGGAAGAATGCTTCCTCAAGTACTCATCATTACTGTATGGTAAACACTGTCAGATTCTTTTAGGTTTTTGAAATGTACAGAACTTTACTGTTACCTATGGCTGCCCTACTGTGCATGGTACACCCGAGTTTCTCAGTCCTAACTCTAACTTAGTGCCCTCTGACAAGCCTCTTATCCTCCCACTCTCCCCTGCTGTTGGCAACTACCACTTTGTCTTATGGCTGAATTGAAATGTTTTTTTTTTTTTTGATAGTAGGTCTACTTGATTTAATCAGCAGCTTGATAGTCATAGAAAAACCATATTGATTTATGTACAACTTTTACATACAGGTATTGCTCTTTTTCTGGAGCTTTCCCTCCTTATAAACATGATGTTTGTAGCCTAAGTTTTAACTTGCTTTTCTTTCCATGGTTGACACATGGTAGGTACATTGAAGTTCTCCAGAGAAATAAAACCAATGCAGAAGATTCTATTTCAACCTGTCTGCTGTCTTCTATCTATCTATCTATCTATCTATCTATCTATCTATCTATCTATCTATCTATCTATCTCCTATTTATCTTGTCTATTTATCTTCTTCAATCTATTCTGCCATCTATCTTTCTTTGTATCTACCTTTCATCTATTTACCTATCATTCACCATCAATCTGTCCCCTATATATCTGAGTAATTGTGTAACTATCATCCATCTATCTTCTATAATCTTGAATGCATATTAATAATTTCCTACAGGCTTCAAATCCAGGCAAGTCAGTGGTGGATTTGAGGGACTAAAGACAGGACAGATCACAATGTAAATTCTCGTCAGCATAGTACAAAGGCTTGAGAATCAGGATCCATGAAGGCAGGGGAAAAGTGCTGTCCAAGCAAAGGCAATCAAGGAGAAAAAGAGAAAATCCAACTTTTGTTCTCTTTTCTATTCAAACTCCCAATGGATTGGATAATGGCCATTTACACTGTCTGTGGCCATCTGCTTTACTCTGTCTACTGATCCAAATTTTAATCTGTTCCAGGAACATTGCACAGATAAAACCAGAAATAGTGTTTTATCAGATATTTAGGCATTTCCATTATCTAAGTTGACATATAAAATATGTACTGGCATTCTTTATTATTGGAAAGCTATCTTCTACTCTGTAAATTGTCCCAAATATTCGTTTGTAAGTGAAATAAATATTTCTGTAATATCATTTAGCATGGAAAAAGAACTTCTCTCTCTTTCTGTTCTCTCTCTCACTGAACTACATTTCCAGATTTTTTTTAACATTTTAAAAGGTTTATTAATATATATTAATTATATATAATAGTGAGTTTCATTATGATATTCTCATATGTGTACATAATGTATTTTGTTTGTATTCACAAACATGTTACCCTCTCATGCATCCCTCCCGTTCTTGCTAATTTCCTTTCTTTTTCCAACTAGCCCCACTTTGCTATCACTACGTGTGACGATGAACATCCCAATGAATGTCTTCCTTTCTTTCATGAAGTGATAACTACTTATACATTCTCAGGTAGGGCTACTACTGTAAAAGGTTTCTGACTGGCTTCGTCTAGTAAAGATCTTATGCAGGCAATCACTGTTGCTCTGAGTTCAAGCGTGAAACAGGCATATTGTGTCAAGTGGGACAAAACTCCTTTCTTCTTCCTCTGGCTCTTACATTCTTTCCTCTTCCTTTGTGATATCCCTGAGCCTTGGAGGGGTGATCTGGAGATTTTATTTATGATTGCACATTCCGAAGTCATTTATACTCATTATTTCGAGTAGTTATACATCTTTGCAGTCACCACTGCTATTTAAAAAATGTTCTTGTGCTAATATTTTCACTTGTTTTCAGTGTGTGCTTGTGAGTGTGTCCATATATGCACTTATATATGTATTTATATATCATACATTCATAGGGGCATATTTTTTCTCATTTATATGAGAGTAAAGATACTGTCTCATATAATGAGAGCACCTTCATCAAATTTAAGAAATTCCGTATTGACTAATTCTATTACCTAATTGAAAGATCATTTTCAAAATTCTCGGACTTTTTCAATAAATGCTGTAGATTGCTTTTATTATGTTTAGGTATATGTCTTGTATCCCCAATCTTTCCAAGACTTTATCATGAAGAGGTGTTGGATCCTGTCAAAGGCCATTTCTACATACAATGAAATAATCATGTGATTTTTTTTCTTTCAGTTTATTTGTATGGTGGATTATATTTACTGATTTTCATATATTGAACCATCCCAGCATTTCTGAGGTGAAGCTTACTTGAGCATGGTGGATTTGTCCTTTTGATGTGTTCTTGGATTTGGATTGCACATATTTATTGAGTAGTTTTGCATATGTGTTTATAAGGGAAATTGGTCTTTAAATATCTTTCTTTGTTGAGTCTTTATGTGGTTTGGCTATCACAGTAACTGTAGCCCCGAAAATGAATCAGACAATGCTCCTTCTGTTTCTATTTTGTGGAATAATTTAAGGAATATTGACATGAACTCTTCTTTGAAAGTCTGGTAGAATTCTGTCCTAAAACACTTTAGCCCTGGGCCTTTCTTTTGGTTATATTTTTAATGACTGCTTCTATTTCACCCAGGATTATAGTTCTATTTAAACTGTTTATTTAATCTTGATGTAACATTGGTAAGTGGTACCCATCAAGAAAATCATCCATGTTTTTTAGGTTTTTCAATTTTGTGGAGTACAGGATTTTAAAGTGTGTTCTTATGATTCTCAGTATTTCCTGGTCTGTTGTTCTGTCCCCCCTTTCATTTCTGATTTTGCTAATTTGGATCTTCTCTCTGTATCTTTTACTTATTATGGATAACATCTACATAATGGAATACTATTCTGTAGTAAAAAATAATGGAATCTTGAAATTCTTAGGCAAGTGGATGGAACTTGAAGAAACCATCCTGAATGAGGTAACCCAGTCACAAAAAGAGGAACAGGGTATGTACTCGCTCATATATAGATTTTAGACCTAGAGCAAAGGATCACCAGCCTATAATTCTCACCACCAGAGGAACTAGGATACAAGGTGTATTCTAGAGAGTCATATATGGTCCCTCACAAAAGAGGGAAGGGACAAGTCCCCCGGAGCACATGGGAAGTGGGGGGGGCAGTGAATGGAGAGAGAACTAGGAAGATTGAGTCAGGGTAGGAATAGAAGAAAGAAGAGGGGGGGATATAAAAGAGGGAGTCATTATTGGTTTGAAGAGAAAACTGAACCTAAAAAAGGTCTAGGGACCTACAAGACTGATTCCAACTAACAATTTGAGCAACTGTGGAAAGGCTACCATAAATGCCCCTCCCTAATAGTGAGATCAACAACTAACTTATCCACCATCATGGAGCCCTCATCTAGTACTTTTTGGAAACAGAAGCAAACACCCATAACTAAACACTGAGTCAAACTACAATCCAGATGCAGAGAGAGGACAAGACTAGGTTGCAGAAACACACAAAGACAGCTGACCTGAACAAGGAGGAGATAATGCCCCCTCACCCCCCACCATAGCCCTACATGTGTAATGGGGGTGGTGAGATGGGAGGTGGTCAGGGGGGATGTACATGTGAGGGGGGGAGAAAGGGTAAGAGGGAGGGAGGAAGGGATAGAAAAAAAACTGGGATCGACATATAAAATTAAAAAATAATAATAAAATAAAAAAATGAAAACATGGAAAAATGTTTGTTTGTCATGCTGATTTTCTCAAAGAACCAAGTCTTTGTTTTATTGAGGCTTTGTATTGTTCTCTTTCTATTTTATTGATTCAGTCCTCAGATTGGCTATTTCTTGCCATCTATTCCCCTAGGGTGTGCTTACTTCATTTTATTCTAGAGCTTTCAGGTATGCTGCTAAGTTGCTAGCATGAGATCTCACCAGTATTTTTGTAGGTCCTTAGTGCTATGAACTTTCCTATCAGCACCACTTTAATTTTGTTGAATAAGATTGGATATGCTGTGTTTTCTCTGAATTCTAGAAAGTCTTTAATTTCTATCTTTATTTCTGCCTCGACCCTGTTTTTATTCAGTAGAGAGTTCTTCAGTTTCCATGAATGTGTAAGCTTTCTGTTGTTTTTGATACCCAGCTTTAGTCTAATTTTGGAGGAAGTTCCATGAGATGCAGAGTAGGTGTATTTTTTTTTGTGTTTGGGTGAAATGTTCTGTAAATATCTGTTAGGCCCATTTGGTTTGCTATGTATGTTAGCTCTAGTATTCATCTGTTTAGTTTTGTCTTGATGGCCTGTCTATTGTGTGAGTTGAACTTAAGGTCAGTGTGTGATTTAAGCTGTAATAGTATATTTCTTTTACAAACTTAGGTGCCCTTATGTTTAAAGCATAGATGTTAAGAATTGAAATGTCATCATGGTGGATTTTTTTGTATGATGAACATGTAGTGGCTTCCATATCTCTTTTGGCTAGTTTTGGTTTGAAGTCTTTTTATTAGATATTAAAATGACTACACCAGCTTGCGTCTTAGGCCCATTTGCTTAGAATATCTTTTTTCCAACCCTTCATCTGGAGACAATGTCTATCTTTGCTATTGAGGCATATTTCTTGGATGAAGCAGAAGGATGGATCCTATTTTTGCATCCTGTCAGTCTGGGGTTCAGGTCAGCTGTTTCTGTGGGCTTTTTTTCAGCATGGTCTTAACCCCTTTGCTCATTAATTCTTCCTCTCTACAACTGAATTCCAAGAATTTGGCTCATTGTTGCTATGGGTCGCTGCTTCTGTTTCCATCAGCTACTGGATGACAGCTGTATGATGGCATATAAGATAGCCATTAATCTCATTATAGGGGAAGGGCATTTAATATAGCCTCTCCACTATTGCTTAGACTCCTAGTTGGGGATCATTGGACATTTCCCTAGTATCAGATTTCTCTTTAAACCTATAATAGCCCCCTTTACTGATGTGTCTCTTTTCTTGCTCTCCTCTATTCATCTCCCCATTCAATCTTTTTGATCCCTCATGCCCTCCTCTCTCCTCCTCTTCTCCCCTCCTCATTCTCCTCCCTCCTCTTTCCTCCACACATGCTCCCAATTTGTTTAGGCGCTCTTGTCCCTTTCCCTTTCACCATGTGACCATGTATTTCTTTTCTTTTTTGTTTATAATTTATACATTTAACTCTCCTTTTCTATTTTTTAAAATTAATTTATCTTTTACATTCCAATCCCAGTTTTCCCTCCCTCTTCTCCTCCAACTCCCTTCACTCCCCCTTCCCTTCTGCTCCCTGGAGAGGGTAAGGCCTCCCCTAGGAAGACTCCTAATCTGTCCTGTCATCTTGTTGAGGCAAGACCAAAGCACCTCTCCACCCCCACATGCCTGTGCATAGGCTGGGTAAGGCATCTCTCCATATAGAATGGGCTCTACTAAGTCAGTTTGTGCATTAGTGTTAGATCTTGGACTCACTGCCAGTGGCCTCATATATTGTCCCAGCCACAACATTGTCACCTATATTAAGAGAATCTAGTTTAGTCTTATACAGGTTCCCTATTAGTAAGACCTGAATCAGTGATCTCTCACTAGCTTGGGTCAGCTGATTCTGTGGGTTTCTCCATCATGTTCTTGTCTCCTTTTTTCATATTATTGCTCCTTCCACACTTCAATTGTACTTCAGGAGCTTGGCCCAATGGCTAGTTGTGGATTTCTGCATCTGCTTCCATCCCTTTCTGGAAGAGGGCTCTAGCTTCTCTGAGGTTGTGGATTATAGGTTGGGTATCTTTTGCTTTATGTCTGGTATCCACTTATGAGTGAGTACATACTCTATTTGTCTTTCTGGTTCTGGGTTACCTCACTCTGGATTTTTTTCTTTTTAGTTGTGTACATTTGCGTGAAAATTTTAGGATGCCATTTATTCTTACTGCTGAGTAGTACTACATTGTGTAAATGTACCACATTTTCTTTATTCATTCTTCAGTTGAAGGGCATCTAGGTTGTTTCCAAGGTCTGGCTAAATAATGTTGCTTTGAACATAGTTGAGCAAATGTTCTCATGGCGTAAATGTGTCTCCTTTGGGTATATGCCCAACAGTGGTATTGCTGGGTCTTGAGGTAGGTTGATCCCTAATTTCCTGAGAAATCACCATACTGATTTCCACAGAGACTATACAAGTTTGCACTCCCACCAGCAATGGAGGAGTGTTCCTCTTTCTTTACATCCTCTCTTGCATAAGCTGTCAGTAATGTTTTTTATCTTAGCCATTCTGATTGGTGTAAGATGGATTCTCAGAGTGGTTTTGATTTGCATTTCCCTGGTGACTAAAGTTGAGCATTTCCTTAAGAATTTTTCCACCATTTGAGATTGTTCTGTTGAGAATTCTCTGTTTATATCTGTACCCATTTTTAAAATTGTATTATTTGGTAGTTTGATGTCTGGTTTCTTGAGTTCTGTGTATATTTTGGAGATCAACTCTCTGTCAGATGTAGGGTTGGTGAAGATCTTTTTCTGTTCTGTAGAGAGTCGTTTTGTCCTGTTGACCATTTTCTTTGATTTACAGAAACTTCTCAGTTTCAAAAAGGGACCATGCATTTCTCTCTTACAGTCCTCCGTGTTTCCTAGCTTCTCTGATGGTGTGAATTGTAGGCTGCTAATCCTCTGCTCTATGTCTAATATCCGTATATGAGTAAGTACATACCATGTTTGTCTTTCTGTGACTGGGTTACATCACTTAGGCTGGTTTCTTCTATTTCCATCCATTTGACTTCGAACTTCAAGATTTCATTGTTTTTGTTTTCCCACTGAGTAGTATTCCATTGTATAAATGTATCACATTTTCTTTAGCCATTCTTCAGTTCAGTTGCTTCCAGGTTCTGGCTATTACAAATAATGCTGCTATGAACATAGTTGAACAGATGTCCTTGTTGCATGAATGTGCATCCTTTGGGTATATGCCTAAGAATGGAATTACTGAATTGTGAGGTAGACTGATTGCCATTTTCCAGAGAAAGCACCATGCTGATTTCTGAAGTGGCTGTACAAGTTTGCATTCCCACCAGCAATGAAGGAGCATTTCCCTTTCTCCACATCCTCACCAGCATAAACTGTCTTTGCTGTTTTTGATTTTAGCCATTCTGACAGAAGTAAGTTGGTATTTCAGAGTTGTTTTGATTTGCATTTCCCTGATGTCCAAGGATGTTGTGCACTTTATTAAGTGTCTTTCAGTCATTTTAGAATCCACCGTTGAGAATTCTCTATTTACTTCTGTACCCCATTTTCTAATTGGATTATTTGGTGTTTTTGGTAGCTAGCTTCTTGAGTTCTTTGTATATTTTGGACATCAGCACTCTCTTAGATGTGGGCCTGGTGAAGATCTTTTCCCATCCTGTGGACTGCCATTTTGTTTTGTTGACTATGTCCTTTGCCTTACAGAAGCTTCTCAGTTTCAGAAGGTCCCATTTATTAATTGTTGATCTCAGTGTCTATGCTACTGGTGTTATGTTCAGGAAACAGTCTCTTGTATCAGTTCATTCAAGGGCACCTCCCCCTTTCTCTTCTAAAAGGTTCAGTGTGACTGGATTTATGTTGGGGTCTTTGATCCATTTGGACTTAAATTTTGTGCACAGTGAGATAAGGATCTATCTGCAGTCTTCTACAGGCCAGAATCTAGTTATGCCAACACCATTTGTTGAAGATTTTTTTCCATTGTATAAATTTAGCTTCTTTGTCAAAAATCAGGTGTTTGTAGGTGTGTGGGTTAATATCAGGGTTTTCAATTTGATTCCATTGGTCTACTTGGCTAATTTTGTGCCAGTGCCAAATTGTTTTCAGGACTATAGGACTATAATAGAGTTTGAAGTCAGGGATGGTGATGCCCCCGGAAGTTCTTTTATTTTACAGGGTTGTTTTGCTTATCCTGAATCTTTTGTTTTTCCATATAAAGTTGAGGATTGTGATTTCAAGGTCTGTGAAGAATTGCACTGGGATTTTAATGGGGATTACAGTTTGTTTATATGGTGGATTACATTGATGGATTTTCATTGTTGAACCATCCCTGCATCCCTGGGATGAAGCCTGCTTGGTCATGGTGGATGATTTCTCTGATGTGTTCTTAGATTCGATTTGCCAGTATTTTATTGAGTATTTTTGAATCAATGTTCATGAGGGATATTAGTCTGTAGTTCTTTTTCTTAGTTGTATCTTTGTGTGACTTGGGTACCAGGGTAATTGTAGCCCCATAAAAAAGAGTTTGCTAATGACCTTTCTGCTTCTATTGTATGGAACAATTTGAGGAGCATTGGCATTAGCTGTTCTTTAAATTTCTTGTAGAATTCTGCACTGAAATCATCTGGCCCTGGGCTTTTTTTTTTGGATGGGAGACTTTTGATGACTGCTTCTATTTAATTAGGGGTTACAAGTCTATTTAAATTGCTTATCTGTTCTTGATTTAATTTTGGTAAATGATATCTATCCAGAAAATTGTCCATTTCCTTTAAATTTTCCTATTTTTGTGGAGTATAGGTTTGCAAAATATGACCTGAAGATTCTCTGGATTTCCTCAATGTCTATTGTTATGTTACCCCCTGTCATTTCTGATTTTGTTATTTTGCATGTTCTCCCTTTGCCTTTTGGTTAGTTTGGATAAAGGTTTGGTCTATCTTGTTGATTTTCTGGAAGAAAGAACTCTTTGTTACATTGATTCTTTGTATTGTTTTCTTTGTTTCTACTTTATTTCAGCTCTCCATTTGATTATTTCCTGACATCTGCTTTTCCTGGGTGAGTTTTCTTCTTTTTGTTCTAGAGCTTTCAGTTGTGCTGTTAATTCTCTAGCGTGACTGTTATGCATTTTCTACACATGGGAACTTAGTGCTATGAACTTTTCTCTTAGCACTGCTTTCAAAGTGTCCCGTAAGTTTGGGTATGTTGTGTCTTCATTCTCATTGAATTCTAGGAAGTCTTTAATTTTTTTTCCTCCTTGTTCCAGGAATGGTGCAATTGTGTATTGTTCAGTTTTCACGAGTTTGTAGGGTTTCTGCAATTTGTGTTGTTGTTGATTTCTAACTTTAAAACATAGTGGTATGATAAGATACAGGGGGTTATTCCAATATTTTTGTACTTACTGAAGTTTGCTACGTTGGAGAGTATGTGGTTGATTTTAGAGAAGGTTCCATGTGGCACTGAGAAGAAGGTACATTCTTTTGTGTTTTGATGGAATGTTTTATACATGTCTGTTAAAGCCAATTGTGTCATAACTTCTGTTAGTTCCTTTGTTTCTTTGTTAAGTTTCTGTTTGGTTGTCTTGTGTTGTGGTGAGAGTGGGGTGTTGAAGTCTCCCACTATGAGTGTTTGAGTTTTTTGTGTGATTAAGTTTTAGCAATGTTTCTTTTACAAGTGTGGATGTCTTTGTATTTGGGCCTTAGATGTTCAGAATTGAGGCTTCATCTTGCTGGATTTTTCCTGTGATGAATATGAAATGACCTTCTTCATCTATTTTGGTTGATTTTAGTTTGAAGTCTATCTTGTTAGATATTAGGATTGCCACACCTGCTTGCTTCTTGGGTCTGTTTGATTAGAAAATCTTTTCCTTACCCTGAGTTGACATCTGTCTTTGAAGTTGAGGTGTGTTTTTGTATACAGCAGAAGGATGGATTTTGTCTTCATATCCATTCTGTTAGCCTGTGTCTTTTTATAGATGAGTTAAGACCATTAATATTGAGGGATATTAAAAACCATGATTGTTAATTCTTTGTTTTGAATTTTTTGTTGTTGTTGGTATTGTGTGTGGATTCCCCCCCTCCTTTTTTTGGCTGTTGGTAATGTGGAATTATCCATTGCCTATGCTTTTGTGAGTGTAGTTAGCTTCCTTGGGTTGGAGTTTTCCTTCCAGAACTTTCTGTAGGGATGGATTAGTGGATATGTATTGTGTAAATCTGGTTTTATCATGGAATTTCTTGTTTTCTCCATCTATAGTGATTGAAAGCTTTGCTGGGTATAGTAAGTGGTCTGGTCTGGCATCTGTGGTCTCTTTGTGTTTTTAGAATATCAATTCAAGACCTTTCAGGCTTTCAGTGATTCCATAGAGTAATCAGGTATAATTTGACAGGTTTTCTTTATATGTTATGTGTCCCTTTTCCTTTGCTGATCTTAATATTCTTTATTCTGTATGTTTTGTTTTTTTGATTGTCATGTGGAGAGGGTACTTTTTCTTGTGGTTCACTCTATTTGGTGTTCTGTAAGCTTCTTGTATTTTTATTGGTATATCTTTTTTTTAGGTTGGGAAAAATTTCTTCTACGATTTGGTGTAATTTCTGTTCTGCACTTTTAAGCTGGGTTTCTTCACCTTCTTCTATGCCTATTATTCTTAGGTTTGGCCTTTTCATGGTGTCTCATATTCCTGGATATTTTGCGCTAGGGAGTTTTTGGATTAAAGATTTTCTTTGGTTGATGAATCTGTTTCTCCCAGTGTATCTTCAATGCCTGAGATTCTCTCTTCCATTTCTTGTATTCTGAAGTTCCTGATCATTTACCCAGCTTTTCTATTTCTACCAGTATTCAGCTTTCTAGCCTGCACTGTTTGAATTGTTTCCCTCACTTGTTTTGTTGTTGTTGTTTTTTTTCCCCCTTGGCTTTCTTGTTTTCCTTAAGAGATTATTTTATTTTTTGGAATTTTTGCTTTGTCTTTTCCTCCATTTATTGTTTTGTTTTGTTTTTCTTCCATTTACTTAAGGGATTCTCTCATTTCCTTTTGAGTGTCTCTATCATTTTCATTAAGTTGTTTTTAGGGTCATTCTTTCTGCTTCATCTGTGTTGGGATGTTCAGGTTTTACTGGTGTGGCATCTCTAGACTCTGGTGCATCATACTGATTTTATGTTGTTGAATGTGGTCTTATACTCTCTTCTTCCCATTCCTTCTTCCAGTGGGTGCCGGTGGGGTCTCTCCCTCTCCTGGTGGGTACTGGTCCAAGATTCTCTTTTGGTGCGTGCAAGCACGTCCAATGCTCTGATTACTCCCCTCTTCTTGGGGGTGGAGACAGGATCAGCACTTTGAAGTAGGCAGACTCTGGATAGCCTTGTTTGCTGAAACAGGTTCTCCTGTGTGCAGTCTGCAGTCCTCAGGAGGATCCAAACCTAGTACTTTGATTATTATGTGGTGACAGGACTTTCTTTTCTGGACCTGTCTGACTTTCTGTAACTTCTTGAATCTTTATAGGCATTTCCTTCTTTCGGTTAAGAAATATTTCTTCTACAAATTTGTTGAAAATATTTTCTGGGCCTTTGCCCTGGAATTTTTTGCCTTTTTCTATTCCAATTATCCTTAGGCTTCATCTTTTCATGGTGTTCCAGATTTCCTACATGCTTGTGTCAGGAATTTTTTAGATTTAACATATTCTTTGACTGATGTATCCACTTTTTTCTATCTTATCTTCAACCCCTAAGATTCTCTCTTCCATTTCTTGTATTCTGTTGGTGAAGCATGCCTCTGTAGTTCCGATTTGAATCCCTAAAATTTTCATTTTCAGAATTCCTTGAGTTTATACCTTCTTTATTGATTCTGTTTTTATTTCGAGGTCTTGAGCAATTTCATTCATTTCTTTCAACTGTTTTTTTTATTTTAAATTTATTTATTTATTTATTAGCTTTTATTGAGTCTTTGTGGATTTCACATCATGCATTCTGACCCCACATATGTTCTTGTCCCTTGCACCTGTTTCTTGGCTTTATTCATTTCCTTCAATTGTTTGTGGTTTCCTGATTTTTTAAGGATGGGATTTATTCATTTTCTGCATTGGTTTGTTTGTGTTTTCCTGGATTTTAAAAAAGGGATTGTTCTCTTTTAGGACCTCTATTATTGTTATATAGTTGGTTTAAGGTCTTTTTCTTTGTGTGTGTGTGTGTGTGTGTGTGTGTGTGTGTGTGTGTGTGTGTGTGAGCTATGCTGGGATATTCAGGAACTGCTATGGTAGTACAATTAGGCTCTAGAGGAGGCATACTGCCCTGGTTGTTGTTGATTGTGTTTAAATGCTGGTGTCTTGGTATCTGAGTTTTGGATGATTGAAAGTCTAGGTGCTGATTTCTGGATTTGTCTTTTTTGGGTAGGTGTTTTGTTCCTTATTTTCGGTTTCTTCTATGGAGTTTTGGAGAGTTTTATGGCTCTGTGTTGCCTGTTTTCCTGGCCTGTTTGCCTGGTGTGTTCACAGAGAATACCTGCTGATGTGGGAAGCTGGGATGAGTGGAGGGGATAAAGGTTGGAGGAGGAGGTCTTTGTCTACTGGGCATGGGGTCAGAGAGGAAAGGGAGATCACAGTGGGTTTCTTGCTACAGAGCTGGTGATGAGATTGCCAGAATTGGATCTCAGGAGCAGTAGGAGAGGTATGGGGTCTGGGTTTAGCCTGTTTGTTACCCTGGAGGGACTGCCCTTGGGTTAGCAGTGATGTCCTGCTGGAGTTGGGGTCTGGGTCAAAGCAATAAGTGGGAGGAGGGAAGTTAGGAGGGGATGTCCTCTGGCGTCCACATAAGATGTGAACAGATGTAAAAGAAGGTTACAACTAGTGTTTTGTTGCAGAAGTAGGCAGAAGTCTGGGGAACAGAGACTGGAGAGCATTTGCAGGCAGCCTACCTGATTTTCTGGCAGGTGCAACCTGTTGTTTAGGAAGGGGAAGGCAATTGACAGGCATGTCATGTTCATTTAGCAAAACTGCTTAGTCTCCCCACTGGGTCTTATTAATTTCCTAGCTATGGGTTTTTGATTTAATGTACAGTAACAGATGAGAATTCTTTCCCATGGAGCAGACATTAAAACAAATCAGAAATTTGTTGGTTTCCTCCACAACAGACTTAGCTCTATTGTACCAGTGTGTTCATATTGTTTGCCTTGTAGGTATTATTACATATGGAATCAGCAGCTGAATAAGAAATGACCAAATACTTCAAGGAGTTAGCAAGGGGGTAGATAGTCATAAAAGGAGAAAAGAAAGATTAAGGTCCTACATGAAAAATAATAATAATCCCATCTGAGAATGAGATAAATTTCCCATACAACATCTAGAAAGGGCTAAACGTACAAGGCCATTCATCAATCATCGCTGACTATCAAGTCAAGCCATATTTTTTGTTTTTCCATTTCAGTTGAACAACACCATCAGTTTTAGGGGGTACTTTCAGTCTGGGCAGAGGAACCAAATGTGGTGAAGGGAATCAAAGGGGGGAAAGGCTCTGGGGGGGCCCTATAATGGAGTAGCTCAGAGTCCACTTGGCAATCTACAAGCTTTGGTGACTCCCTGCTTCCTGATTAGGTTAATTTCTAGTCTTTGTTTTCTACCTCAATAAATGCCCATTGTTTTCTTTTCTTAATATTTACTTCTTTGTCCCTGGATGTTCGATTCTTTGTTTGCCTCTGGGAAAAATCTAGACACTTAACCAACCAGTCCATGGCATTGGCATTCTTGCAAAAATACTTGTGTATCTGATATACTTAAAGACTTTCTCCCAATGTCCTTGTCTCTACTCAGTCAATTTCGAACTTCAGAAGCATGAAGTGGCAGAATAAAAAATAGACATACATTGTTAAAGCTTTAAAGTTTATGTTTCAAGTTCTATGTGCACAAAGAGGGTATATGGAAACAGGGCATGTGTGTATCACAAGCTAGGAAGAAAACACAGGTGTATAGCATCCTACCAGTCTACAGAACATTTCTCAGGATAAGAGAAAGGAAGGAACAGTGGCATTGTGGGCCCAATGAAAGTGAGATCTGGCAAGCCTTTCCCTGCCGGTGCTATGAGGGTGCTGCACTACTCTAGAGAAGAAAATGGAAATCCCATTGATCATATGGATCTCTCCCTCACAGTTGTGTATGACAATGACAGAGATAGAAGTTGAATGGAAAACATCCTTAGAAACACTGGGTGTTCTTGAACATGGGTCTCAGTTAGAAGGCCTGGGCAGTCTAAGGGGTCTCTGATAATGGAACCAGGATGTATCCCTGGTGCACAAAAGGACTTTGGGAGCACATTCCCCATGGGGGGATACTCCTCTAATCTAGAGACAGGAGGGAGGGCCTAGTCCCTACTCCAAATGACTTGACAGATTTTGATGATCTCTCCTGGAAGGCATCACCCTCCCTGTGGAGTGTGTGTGTGGGGGGATGGAATGGGAGGGTGGTGGTGGTGGGGGGCATGGGAGGGAGAGAGGGAAAGTGAACTGGGATTGATATGTAAAATAAGAAAAAAATATAAGAAACATTGGGTGTTATAGTAACACACTTGGGTGGGCTGTACTAAGCCTTACTAATAACCTCTCAAACCCACAGTGCTTCAGTACTTTACAGAACTTTGGGAAATGGTAAGACTGTGTTCACAGAGATCACAGAGTTAAAGAATTGTGGAGGGAAGTGGAAATAGAGTGTGTTGACTAGGTTTCATGCCTGTTTTTTTTTTTTTCCTGACTTAATATCTTAGGATTCTTCCAGTAAGTCCTCCTTCCTTTAAATCCCTTTGGTGAATAGTCCTGTAAGTGACCTTGGAATTTGTATAACATGCAAATTCTCTCATAGGACATGTTATCAATCTGCATTTTATAAGGCTAATCAAGAACATAGATTTATGCCTCAGATCATGAAGATAATAAATAATAATAACTGATAATAAATAAAATAGTATTAAATTAATATTTGTCGAGTAAATGTGGGGCTAAGTAAGTACAGAAGTATAGCATTATTACCACAGCTTGAATCACAGTAGCAGATTCACAAAACCTCTCATGTTTAAGTATTCTTCAACTATTGCGTGTGCAAATCTAAATTTAAAGTCACATACACTTGTCTGTATATATGTATACTTATGTAAATGTATGTCACAAGACTAAAAATAGGATCATGATGGGGAGGAACTGACCTTAAAGGTGCTGGAAAGCAGGGAGGTTAACATAATCTAGGTAATAAGGAGGAGAAGCCAGAACAACATGGGAGAAGAAAGAATCCAGTGGGGCTGGGGGAAGAACCTAGGGAGAGTCAATGAAAGAAGAAACTGGAGAACAAAGTACTATGTCAAATATGCATGAAGGTGCTATGATGAAACTCATTACTGTGTATGCTATCCCAAACAATTAATAAAAAAATCTTCAGTTGATTGTAGGAGTTGGGAGATTTCTTTCTTTTCTTATGTTGCTATAAATTTAAGCATAAAGGCCACCGGAATCAAGTCAAGAGTATTTGCTATGACATTATGTTCCACTGTTATTGAAACATTAGGTTGCACAGGGATCAGTATGACATCAGGAAGTTATATAATCCTTCCTTTAAAAGAATAATGTTGGTCAGTTTATTTTTAAATGTTGGGTTGGTGCACATTTTGTAACATGGAATAAAACGACAGCAAGAATAATTTTTAGAAATATCAACTCAAGTTCTTTTAGAATGATTTATTTTTTGGAAAAAATATATTCAACAAATGGTGCTGGTATAACTGGCTGTCAACATGTAGAAGAATGAAAATAGATCCATATCTATCACCATACACAAAACACAAGACTAAATGGATCAAAGACCTCAATATAAATCTATCCACACTGAACCTCATGGAAGAGAACGCATAGGCACAGGAGACCACTTCCTAAATAGCACAAACTCTGAGAGTAACAATTCATATATGGGACCTCCTGGAACTGAGAAGCTTCTGTAAAGCAAAGAACATGGTCAACAAAATGGCTTCCTACAGAATGGGAAAAGATCTTCACTAACCCTACATCTGACAGAGGGCTGATCTCCAAAATATACAAAAACCTCAAGAAACTAGAACTCAAACTACCAAATAATCCAATTAAAAATGGGGTACAAATCTAAATAGAGAATTCTCAACAGAACAATCTCAAATGGCAGAAAAACTCTTAAGGAAATGCTCAACGTCCTTAGTCATCAGAGAAATACAAATCAAAACCACTCTGAGATTTCACCTTACATTGATCAGAATGGCTAAGATCAAAAACACCAATGACAGCTTATGCTGGAGAGGATATGGAGAAAAGAGAACACTCCTCCACTATTTGTGGGAGTGAAAACTTGTACAGCTGCGGTGGAAGTCAGTATGGTGATTTCTCAGAAAATTAGGGATCAACCTACTTCAAAACCCTGCAATACCACTGTTTGTAATATACCTGAAGGAGGCATATTCACACAAGGACATTTGCTCAACTATGTTCATAGCAACATTACTAGTAGTAGCCAGATCTTGGAAACAGCCTAGATACCTCTCAACTGAAGAATGGATAAAGAAAATGTGGTATATTTACACAATGGAGTACTACTCAGTGGTAACAATGACATCCTAAAATTCATAGGCAAATAGACAGAACTAGAAAAACAAAAACCCATCCTAAGTGAGGTAACTCAAAACCAGAAAGACAAAATATTATAAGGGGATACCAGACATAAAGCAAAAAGATACTCAGACTACAATCCATAATCCCAGAAACACTTGAATCCTCTTGCAGAAACAGATGTTAGCAAATGCAGAAATCCACAACTAACCAATGGACCAAGCTCTTGAAGTACAATTGAAGTGAGGGAGGAGTGATTATATGAACAAGAGAATCAAGACCTTGATGGGGAAACCAACAGAATCAGCTAACCTGAGCTAGTGAGAGATCACTGACTGAGGTCTAACATATGGGGAACCAGCATAAGACCAAACTAGGCACCCTTAATATAGGTGACAATGGTGTGACTGGGACAATAGATGAGGCCACTGGCAGTAGGTCCAAGACCTAGTACTAATGCACAAACTGACTTAATGGAGCCCATTCTCTATGGAGAGATACTTTGCCTAGCCTAGAAACAGGGGTGTGGGGGTGGAGAGGTGCCTTGGTCCTTCCTCAACTAGACAATAGGACAGACTTAGGAGACTACCTTACCCTCTCCCTGGAACAGATGGGAGGAGGGGGGAGTAAGGGGAGCGGGAGAAGAGGAGGGAGGAGGAACTAGGATTGGAATATTAAAATAAATTAATAAAAAAGATACTAGTGGATTTTAGACGTAGAGCAAAGGATCACCAGCTTACAATAAACACCACCAGAGAAGCTAGGAAACAAGGAGGGTCCTAAGAGAGATATACATGGTCCCCCACAAAAGGGGAAAGGGAAAAGATCTCCTGAGCAAATTGGGAGCATTGGGGGAGGGGAGAGGGAGTTAGGAAAAAGAGAAGGGGAGAAGAGGAGGGGAGAGGAGGGCATGAGGCAGGGAAAGAATAGAAGAGAGCAAGAAAAGAGATACCATAATAGAGGGAGCCATTATAGGTATAAAGAGAAATCTGGCACTTGGGAAATGTTCATAGATCTACAAGGATGATCCCAACTAACAATTTATGCAGTAGTGGAGAGGCTACTTTAAATGCCCTTCCCTGATAATGAGATTGATGACTATCTTATATGCCATCCTAGAGCCTTCATCCAGTAACTAATGGAAGCAGATGCAGACACCCACAGCTAAACACTGAGCAGAACTCCTGGAATTCAGTTGTAGAGAGGGAAGAATGATGAGCAAAGGGGTCAAGAACAGGCTGTAGAAACCCACAGAAACAGCTGACCTGAACAAGGGGGAGCTTATGAACCCCAGTCTGAGAGCTGGGAAACCAGAATAGAACTGACCCAGATCCCCTGAATGTGGGTCTCAGAAGGACTGAGCAGTCTATGGGACCTCTGGTAATGGATCAGTATTTATCCCTATTATATGAATGGACTTTGGGAGTCATTCTATATAGAGGGATACTCTCTCAGCCTAGACACATGGTGGATGGCCTAGGCCCTGCTCTAAATGATATGATACACTTTGAAGATCCCTCATGGAAAGCCTCACCCTCCATGGGGAGCAAAAAGCAGATGGGATGGGGGTTGGGAGGAGGACAGGTAAGAGGGAGAGGGTGAGGAAACTGGATTTACATGTAAAACAAGCTTGTTGCAAATTTAAATAGAAAATAATATCAAAAAAGAAAAATGATATTGTTCAAAAATGATTTAACTTTGTGGTGTGTGTATGTGTGTGTGTGTTTGTGTGTGTATTTGTGTATATGCATGTGAGCACATGCACACATGAGTATAGGTGCCTGCAGAGGCCAGAGGCTAGAGGTGTTGGATCCCCTTTGGAGCTGAAGTTGCAGGTGGTTTGAGCTGCCTCTGGTTCTCTTCAAGAGCAGTATGTGTTCTTAACCACTGAGCCAACTCTCCAGCTCCCACAAGTCACATTGAGAGTCACATTGTATAGCTCATTCTGGCTTCAAACTCATTATTCTACTGCCTCTACTATCCAGTGTTGCAATTACTGACTATATCACTATGTCCATATAATTTATAAGTTTTAAATATCTTTTATTACAATATATTATTATTTTATATCTTCCTATCTTATGTCTAATTAATAAATTAAACTTTATTATAAGCACTTTTGTATGAAAAACAATGCTTTTATTGTTTGGCATAATCTATAATTTTAGTATCTGAGAAACATCTTTAGAATGTATCCCTCAAACATAAGCAGGATTGTCACATAATAAGATGTCTCAACATCTGGCTGTGTTTAACTCAATGGATCAGTGTTTAATCACCAACTCATGAAGTTACATTATCAAAGTTACAATGCAAGACTAAGAAATAGATGGTTGTATCAGAGAAGTTTATTGATAAAATGTTGGATTACATAAAATGATTAGCCTTTAAGGAATTTCTATTTGTGTAGTGTTCGTGTAGTATCTGAAAGTTACTAAAAAAGCTTTTGCAACTGTGTGGCTTTTTAACACTGAGCTCCATTCATATAATTTAGCTAAGGAAATAATTTACATTTAATTGGATGTACAAGCAAGTATGAGTGCCCAACTGCTTTCAGTAACCCAGATATTAAGAGATTTTTTTCCCAAAAGTGTGAAACATATAACAGTACTCTAATATATTCATTTTGGAAAAGAGTTATTTAGATCTGTATAAAGTAACTTATAGAAAAAGAGCAAACACATAATTTCAAAATATCTAATAAAATTCTGATATACTTTTTGGAAGGTACAGTCTATATAAACTGTAGTTGTCCTGAGTCCTCAGTATATTGATAATACATTAGAATCTTATGACCCTACAACTAGGGAGTCTTTGAATTTGAGAGAATGAAATGTAGTTTGCTGATCAACAGAAGGCCAGCTGTGGAAGAAACCTTTGAGATGAAAATTATTGCTAAGAATTAGAGACTTGTCTTAGTCACTGTTCTATTGCTGTGAAGAGATTTCTTACAAAGAAAAGCTTTTAATTGGGGGTTTGGCCCATTATTATTATCATGGTGGGGATTATGATGGCATATATGTAGGCAGGAGAAGTAGCTGATAACTTTATATGCAAATTGATGGCAGAAATCAGAGGGAGAAAGAGAGAGAGAGAGAAAGAGAGAGAGAGACAGGGAGATAGAGACACACGCAGAGAGAGACTAGGCCTGGCCTGGGCGTTTGAAACCTCAAATCCCACCCTTGGTGACACACCACTTACAACAAGGCCACACCTTCTAATCCTTCTAAACAGTTCATTTACTGGAGACTAATCACTCAATATATGAGCCTATAGGGGGGATTCATATGAGCACACCAATGAGAACCTTACAGAGATTCTTGCACCTTTTGCAGAAAGAGGGTGGAGAACATACAGCAGGAAAATTCAGGGATGGGAGAGTTGAGATCTGACAAAGAGGGTAATCAGGTTAGAGATAAGGGAGAGAATCAGGTTATCAGAGTTTCATAGATCATGATATGAGGCTGGACTTTACTGTATATATGGCAGTCTACTTGAGAGTCGAAGACAAGGTGGTAACATCATTCATTGGTTTTGAATACAGCACTTTTTCCTCTATGTGAAGTCTAGACTATAGATGTTTAGAGTGACAGAGTCACATGTTAGGAAGTAGTAGTAGAAACCTAGAAGAAAGAGAGCAGGGAGATGTACTGTTTATCAATAGACATAATATCAATGAGAGTCATAGGGTGCTTTGATTTAAAGGTAGAAATGATTGACAAGTAGATGTGAGTTATGAGAGAAGTCCATCAAGTAGTGTTTAAACAGAACAACTGAGTGGTGGCCACTTGCTGATTGTAGGACGACTGGAGAGGAATATTTTTCAGCAAGGGTAGAGGAAAGGAATAAAGAGCTGTTTTGCATTAGTAAGTTCAAATCCCTACTGTTTCCACATTTAAAAACTTGGCATGCTTTGGCTAAGAGAAGTTATATAACTTTTCATAAGCCAGTAGCCTTTAACAGGCAAAGGGCAAGTACCCCAACCATTCCAATTCTAGAACCTACTTTCTCATGTACTAAGATAACAGAAACAAAACCAACCAACCAACCAACCAACCAACCAACCAACCAACCAACCAACCAACCAACCAGTCAGTCAATCAACCAACAAACCAACCAAAATACACTTGGATTCTGGCAAGGTGGGGTGCTTCAATGATCTGTTTAGAGTGGCCAACTATATAGCAGGTCAGCCCTACCTCCTCATCTCATCATACTTATTCATGACTTGCCACTCTCTCAGAGATGAGAATTAAGACATGGTTTGGCTCATGCTGTCTTTCCAGCCTTATGTCACATCACTCATCTTCATTTTTGTTTCAAGACACCAACCTGTCTTCTGCTCTTGAAATGTGACAAACCCATTTTTGGAGTAGGTCTTTTGCACTTTCTACTCCTGGCCTGGGGTATGATGCTTTTTTTTTTTTCTCAGTAATTTGTCTGGCTGGTTCATTTTTTTTGCTTCAGTCTGAGATGGATGTCTGACAGGGAGAACTCCTTTATTAATTTTCTCATTGATACTCTTGTATTCACAACCTGCTGTATCACTTTATTGTCCCACAGATTTTTAAAAAAATTATATGGTTATTTGCTTTGGTACTCTCATGCTATGGCCAGCATATCTGTGTGAAACACTGGAATTGGAATGGAGGTAAAGAGAGACACAGAATTTGGGTTCACTTCTAACAGCTTTTGTCTTTCCCCATTGCTTTTTATATGCCACTTATCTAGATACTAGAGATCCCATTGCAAGCACAGCTTGAGCAAACTATCTTTGTACCTCATCCTTTGAGTTCTTCCTTTTGGTCTTGTTCTGTTCCCAAAGACATTGGGTCTTATCCCATGCCTTCAGTTTTTCACAGTTATGGGCTTCACCTGGGTCAGAGTTTGTGCTTGAAAAAGGATCTGGAATCCATTTAAACCCCAACGCTTTCATAACATGTATCTTTACCACCAGAATGTGAGTGTTAAGAGGGTAGGTATAGTGATCATATTCATTTCTTGGACCTTAGAGCCCAAGTCATTTCTGGAGCAGAGTACACATTGGATAAACATACAAGTGTTGAGAGAGTAAAGGAAACACTTTAAAATTGGTGAGTAAAAAAACAGCTATTTACAAATTGATTAGAGAGAGTGCTTAACTCTACTTATTTATAAATGCTGAACAGGACCAATCTGGGAGGAGAGGTTGCCTAAAATGTCTTCCAGTCAAATTTTCAGCTGTGTGAACGGATTGAAATCCTATATTTTGATTTTTCACCTTGGTTAATAAGACTGATAACTTAAGTATTAACAGACTTCTTATTACTATTCAAAGGTAAATATTCCTGGGAGGGTAGATATGATGAGTGCTATATACTTTGTAGTTGAAATCAGTTTCTTTTGTAATAAGATGGAAAGAGCAGGAGTTAACTCTAAGTGGTTTCCACACATCTAGATGATGTCAAAGCACCAAATAGCTGAAGTGAGAGAGAATCTAAAGGTAAGTGAAAGGCAAAGACAAGTTCACCTCCAACCACTTTTCTCTGTTTTGGCCAAGAGGGAGCCTGGTAATCAAATGATGTGCAACCCATCAGATCTTCTAGAACTTAGTTAATAAAACACTAAAGTCAGTTATTTAAAGTGCCCCTCCACCCCATGAATTCAGCAGCAGACACTTTATTCCTAGAGATGTAACTGATACAACTTTGCGGGAGAATATATGAATTATTGAAATGGTAGAAGTAGCAGGCACTTACCTAATTTATCCTTGATGATGAATGACAGGGGTTTAGAGATTAATATCTTTCTTTCAGACTTATTTTCTGTTAAATGAAAATGTAGACACTATCATTTGAGTTTGACTAGAATGGAAAACATCTTTCCAGGGTTTATTAGCCTTCCAGCTGTGAATGTAATAAACAACATTTTGCAAATTAATGTTTGTTTTCATTCTTGTAGTTTTGGCAATTGTTTTCTATTCTAGAAGTTATAAGTAAAGGTGTTGATTTGGAAATAAATCACCTCTGTTATCAACAGTTTAAGACATTAAATATGTAACCAATAGGTTCTATAAAGTGACAAAATTGTGACTTTTTGGAAACGTCTCTCACTATTAGTAATGCTATTTATGTGACTACTTAGCAGAAGCAAACTTTTTTTCCTTAATTTCAGAGCACTATGCTTAAAATTTAATTTTATATAGTTCCCTTCACATCAGGCTTGACATGCAATGATGTGACATATTTTCTTCAGCGTTGGCCCACTGTGAGCATTCATTAGTTTTTAAAATGCTTTGGAATCTTGATCAGGTTAAAAAAATCATCACCAAAACTGAGGACTTGTTTTAAATTATAATTTGAAATTTAAAGGTACAGCTTTCCATACTCCACCTTTTCCTGTGTTTCTGAGACCAACTATGTGCACTGAGATGCTCTTTACATATGTGAAACATGCATGTGGATGAATGAAACAAAGGTCTGGTAAATGAGACTTAAGAATCTAAGTCACTCTCTGTCCTAGTTAGGGTTACTAGTGCTGTGATAAAACACCATGATCAAAATCTTTCAGAGGAAAGGGTTTATTTGGCTTCTAGGAAGTCAGGATAGGAACTCAAACTGATCAGGAACATGGAGGCAGAAGTTGATGCAGAAGCCATGGGAGAGTGCTGCTTTCTGGCTTCCTCTACTTGGCTTGCTCAGTCTACTTTCTAATGGAACCCATGACTACCAGCCCAGGAGTAGCACCACACACAATGGGTTTGGCCCTCTCAAATCAATCACTAATTAAGAAAACATGCAACAGGCTCTTCTATACAGCCTGATCTTACGGAAGCAGTTTCTCAGTTGAGGCACCCTCTTCTCCAATGACTCTAGCTTGTTTCAAGTTGACATAAAACTAGCCAGCATACTCCCTTATGTTCTTGTGGTTAGCCCTTTCCCCTAATGGATCCAGAATGTTAATTGTTAGTATAATGCCCAAAAATTAAGCAACTTAAAGTAACATGAAGAAATAGGGATCATTGGTTATGTCTTACCTGTAATATTAAACTATGTATCCTCAGCAAGTTCTGCTGTACTTTTTCTCAGCAGTTAGAATTGCTATGACTCCAGACATTGCCAGTATGAAAGCATTTCTATTCCATTGGTAGCAGGGTTGGGTGAATCAGCAATTTGTCTTTGTCATACTCTCTGAGTTTGTATTCCTACCACAGGATAATACAGCCAACAACATACTTCTATAGCTGTTTCTGATTCCTGAACCAGGGCATGAAAATAGACTGCTTCTAAATATAAAAGGAGTATTATGATTTCAACTTTATTATAAGCAAGTGAGCCAGTGTGTTGAAAATGGTGGCTGTAAATCAGGACCGTGTAAGCTTCTGAGCTTAGGTCTTGGTCTTTCTTACTAGCCAGAAGGGACTTGGGAAATAGTTTGTATTATGCTTTTATAGTGTTATTGACAGTGATAGACTCAGTTTATATGCTAAGCTAGTCTCTCCCTCTTTTGTACTTGACACCCAGAGACATTTCCAATGTACCAGAGACATCACAATACCTTCATTGGGGGTTAGTTGAACAGTAATAAATCATATCATAGAGTTTCACAAGCCAAACACACTCCTTTGGCTCTAATCCGTACTAGGGCCACAGCTAATATTTCATCTTGCTTTATAGTCCTTTGTGATTTCTCTGTAGTTGCACTTCTAAAGGTCCAAAGCATTTGGAGTCTTAGATCTTCAGAGATACATCATGTACCTCAATATTTTCTTTGATTTGGAAGCAGAGAAATGTTTAAATGGAAGTTATTGAACAAGAGGACAGACAAGGTATCTTAGAAGAGTTAATAATGAACTTTCATCTTAAGAATAATGCCTTAGTGGGCAGAATAAAGCTTTCAGTGGGTTCACAGCATTGCCTTGTTCAAAGTACCTTGATTGCATTTTTGTACTTTTCTTAAAAATAAAATATGACTTATATGACTGAAGTACATAAAAGCAAAACTGAAGACATTCAGCATGGCTTAATGTAACAAGGGAAGAGTCGGCACTTTGGAATGCTATCACCCTATGTAGAATTTGCTTTCTCTGTATCTCCTTCCTGTGAGAAAGAATGTGCCACTCTTCTGTGGTCTCTAACTCTTTGAACCACAAGTTGGAGATGCTGTTAGTCTTTGATGTTTAACAATATCAAAGTGCCAATGTGGTCTAATGATTCATAGACAACACACGGCAGGGAAAGTGAACTGTATATCCTGAAGGTTTGGTTTTATTATATTTCTTAAAAGATGATACTGCCACCAACTCATGCCTTCTGATTATAAAGTTGACAAATACCTAGAAATACATACATATATATATATATGTATATATTATTAAGAACCAACACACTTTAGAAGTACCATTTAGTTAACTTTGACATTTCTTTCAATCAAAAAAATTTTTGAAAGTTGTACATTTTAGGCAATGTTTTAGAATTTTATTTACAAAAGACTAATTTATTTTATTTTTGATGTATGGGTATGTTGTCTGTATGTCTGCTTGTACATCTCATGCATACCTGATGCTCACTGATGGTGTTGAATCTTCTGGAAGTGGAGTTACAGATGGTTCTGAACCACCATGCAGGTGCTGGGAACTGAATCTTGGTTCTTTGTGAGAGCAGTGAATGTTGTTGCCCGCTGAGCCATCTATCCCATTTTTAAAATGTAAGACTCTTAGAATCATTGGATGAGAAATAATTCATATTCTAGAGTTTTATTATTTTGGGGGGTGTTGTACCAGGGATTGAATCTAGGTGCTCATACATGCAAGTATTCTACCACCGAGCCCTATATTGTTTCTGAGACAGTGTCTGTGCTTGCCAAGAACTGGCTATGTAGTTTAGGCTGGCCTTGGATTTGCAAGCACTGTCCATCTTGTTTCAGCAAGATGTGGGGCCTGCACATCTACTTTATAAAGCATATTGTTAAACAGTTTAGACAAGAGCAGTGTTTTGCCCAAATGTCTAGTCTTGCCATATTGGAAATAAACTCCATAATGTCTTTCTTCGATATCTACCTTCCTTTCTGACACAGGTGGTGTTGCCGGGAGCAGTTATGTCTCACTGCCAAGAAAAACTCTAAACCATTTTAAATGTCATTTTCTGTAGGTCTTTAAAAGGTTTGAAAAATGCCTATCCATTTGAAATATACCTCTATATATCTAGAAAATCTAACTTAACTATAAGTTTTGACTATCATAGGTATCTACAATTTGTACTGAATTATACATTACATTTTAAAATGATCTATACAAACACAATGTGGCACATTTACACAATGGAATACTATTCAGTGAAAAAAAAACAATGGAATCTTGAAATTCGCAGGCAAATGGCTGGAACTTGAAGAAACCATCCTGTGTGAGGTAACCCAGTCACAAAGAGAGGAACATGGTATGCACTCACTTATATATGGATTTTAAACATAGAGCAAAGGATCATCAGCCTATAATTCACACCACTAGAGAAACTAGGATACAAGGAGGAACCTAAGAGATTCAAACAAGGTCCCTCACAAAAGGGGAAAGGAACAAGTATATTGGGAGTATCCTGAGTATATTGGGAGTGGGTGAGGGGCAGTGAGTGGAGAGGAAGTTAGGAGAAAGAGAAGGGGAGGAGGGGAGAACATGTGGGACTAGGAAGATTGAGTTGGTGTACAAACAGATGAGAGCAAAAAAAGAGATACCATAATAGAGGGCGCCATTATAGGTTTGAAGAGAAAACTGACTCTAGAGAAATGTTCAGAGACCTACAAAAATGATTACAACTAACAATCTGAGCAACAGTGGAAAGGCTACCTTAAATGACCTTCCCTGATATTGAGATTGATAACTAACTTATATGCCATTATAGAGCCCCCATCTAGTAGCTGATGGAAACAGAAGCAGACATCCACAGCTAAACACTGAGCTGAACTCCTGGGATCCAGTTGCAGAGAGGGAGGAGTGATAAGAAAAGGGGTCAAAACAAGGCTGGAGAAACCCACAGAGACAGCTGACATGAACAAGGGGGGGCTAATGGACCCCCAGAATGATAGCTGGGAAACCAGCATGAGACTGACTCAAAACCCCTGAACATGGGTCTTAGTTAGAAGGCCTGGGCAGTCTAAGGGACTTCTGACAGTGGAACCAGGGTGTATCCCTGGTACACAAAAGGACTTTGGGAGCATATTCCCCATGGAGAGATGGAGAGATACTCCCTTAGATTAGAGGCAGGAGGGAGGGCCTAGTTCCTATTCCAAATGACTTGACAGATTTTGATGAATCCTCCTGGAAGGCATCACCCTCTCTGTGGAGTGGGAGGGGGATGGCGTGGGTGTGGGGGTCAAGGGGCATGGGAGGGAGGGAGAAGGAACTGAGATTGACATGTAAACTAAGAAAAATAATAAGTATATATAAAAAAGAAAAATATACTGAGTAAGCAGGAGAAAAAAAGGTAACATACATATCTACATTAATACAAGTATAGACTATGCATTGCATACAAGTCAGCCAAAGATTTTTTTTTCTGTTTCAGCAGATAAAATATACATCACCTGTCTTGTAGTTCTGGGTTTAATTCTTTATGTTTGTACTGACCATTTTCAGGAGGTCTTTCTCATTCAAACCTGATCCATTTCAACTTGGAAAGAATGCACAGTCTTTTATCTCCTGTGGAAATAAAAGCATAACCTCCCCCCAAAGTAGCATATCTTTTGACTTCCATTTTGAAGTCAAAACATTTTTAAAATATGTTTTTTTTAACCATGCAGTTTTCATAATCCAATGTGTCTTAGCAGCTGTTGCTTCTTTATTAGCAAACAGAAATCCTAAAGACAACACAGTAACAGAGAATCCAGACTCTCAGTGTATTTATTTTCCATCTTTACATGGCCTATTATATTTTTAACTCTATTCCTTTATAGGACTTTATGTTATTTTATTTTTTAATATTCATAGCATACTTTGACTGATTGTAAGACTTCCTTCCTGGCTACCAGCCAATCAGTGCTTTATTCATCATAAATACAGCAACATAAATACAGAAGGACATCCTCCATCATTTCCCATCTATAGAAACTTTGATGCCTGCAGCAACCCAGAGCTTTCCAATTTTTAGTTGGCCCTTTGGTCTGTAGTGTTCTATCTAGCTGGCAACAATAACATTTATTAACAGAATGTATGAAATACTAGATCAAAACACATTACACAAAGAAATAATGGGCAGATTAAATTAAAATAATAAAAAATTGAGTTGTTCAATGGTAATTTGTCACCTTTGTATGCAATTTGCTTCACAATAACTACAAAATATAACTGATCTAATGCCTACAGATAAATTGTTCCCATTTGTAGCAGGAAGTCTAGGTGGGGCTACCAGACAAGAATAATTCTGGGGAGAAGAGGCAGAGACACACCATGTAGTACCAGGAAGACAGGACATTGGGCATTCGCCAGTATGATAAGGCTGTGTAGAAATACATAGATTAATAGTAATGGGTCAATAATTAAGGGAGCACTAGTCAATGAGAACCTGAGCTATCCGTTAAACAATTTATAATTAATATAAGCATCAGTGTGTTTATTTGGAGCTAAATGGGTGCATGACCAGGCAAAATGGAAACTGCAACTTCAGGGAAATATTGAGACATCCAGGTTGTATATTGGATTATAATTGTGCTTCCTGGGTCATGGAAAGGAAAAACTGTTCAAAAATATTGATAACACATTAATGAATAATCAGCCAAAAACCAGGGATCTAGCACCTCTATCCATATGTATTCTATGTAAAAAAGGGTAAAATCCTGGGGGAAAAAACCAAGGCCAAACAAGTTCAAGTATCCTTGTTAATGGCATCAGCTGAGTTATCTGAAATGATCACAAAGAGGGGTGGCAAAGAAAGAATGTGAAATCTTTGGAAAATTGAGATGAGACTTGTTCTAGGACAATAGAGGGACTATGTACTTCATGGGCAAGTCAACAATTAACTGCTCCCTCCAAACAGTGTTCATTGTTTATTAAGCATTTAGTTTTACAGCATTGTATCATTTTAGCAGCGATAAGAAGAGCATCTACTATCTGCCAACCATTACTGCAAGCTTTTTGCAATACTTGCTCATTTGATTCACAAACAAATGATTGAGATAGGATTGTTAAACAAGTTTTATATGAGGATATTGAAGAATTGAGAAGTTAAGTGGCTTGGCTTGGGCAATCTATTAGCAAGTAGAAGGGAAATAGGATTTAGACCCAGGCAAATGGAATCCATAATGTCCCTACAAATAAGGCATAATTAATACATTCCATTTTTATAAAATTAGTAAATACTGCATGGCTCTTTATTTCATTTTCTAAATTTAATCTTTTAAAATATTTTTTCTTATTTTACATATCGATCCCAGTTCTCTCTTGCTCCCATCCTCCCAAGCCACCCACTGAACCCCCATCCCATCCCCCATCCATTACCCAGGGAGGGTAAGGCCTTCCCGAAGGGATCACCAAAATTTGGGGCCTAGGCCCTCCCTCATGTCTCTAGGTTAAGGGAGTATCCCTCCATGGACAATGTGCTCCCAAAGTCCATTTGTGCACAAGGGATACATCCTTGTTCCACAGTCAGAGGTCCCATAGACTTCCCAGGCCTCCTAACAGAGATCCATGTTCAAGGGTTCTGGATTGGTCCTATGCTGGTTTCCTAGATATCAGTCTGGGGTCCATGAGCTCTCCCTTGTTCAGGTTAGCCATTTTTGTGGGTTTCTGCAGCCTGTCCTTGACCCCTTTGCTCATCAGTTCTCGCTCTCCGCAATTGGGTTACAGGAGTTCCGCTCAGTGTTTACTTGTGGGTGTCTGCTTCTGTTTCCATCAGCTACTGGATGAAGGCTCTAGGATGGCATTTAAGGTAGTCATCAATCTCATTATCAGGGAAGGGCATTTGAGGTAGCCTCTCCACCATTGCTTAGATTGTTAGTTTGGTCGTTCTTGTAGGTCTCTGGACATTTCCCTAGTGCCAGATTTCTCTTTAAACCTAGAATGGCTCCCTCTATTAGGCTATCTCTTTTCTTGATTTCTTCTATTCTTCCCCCAACTCAATCTTACGCCTCCCTCATGTTTTCCTCTTCCCTCCTCTTCTCCACTTCTCTCTCTCCTAACTTCCTCTCCCCTCATTCCCTTTGCTCCCAATTTGTTCAGGAGATCTTGTCTCTTTCTGCTTATCCAGGGGACCATGTATGCCTCCCTTAGGGTACTCCTTGTTTCCTAGCTTCTCTGGTGGTAGGAATTGCAGGCTGGCGATCCTTTGCTCTAAGTCTAAAATCTATATATGAGTGAGTACATACTATGTTTGTCTTTTTGTGACTGAGGTATCTCACTTAGGATGGTTTCTTCTAGTTCTATCCACTTGCCTGAGAATTTCAGGATTCAACTCTTTTTGATTTTCCTGCTGAGTAAATACTCCATTGTGTAAATGTACCACATTTGCTTCCAAAGTCCTTTTGTGCACCGGGGATACATCCTAGCTCCACTGTCAGAAGTCCCTTAGACTGCCCAGGCCTTCTAACCGAGACCAATCCATGTTCAGGGGTTTTGAGTAGGCCCAATGCTGGTTTCACAGCTATCAGTCTGGGGTTACATTAGCTTCCCTTTGTTCAGGTCAGCTGTCTCTGTGTGTTTCTGTAGCCTGGTCTTGTCCCCATTTTCTTATCACTCCTCCCTCTCTGCATCTGGATTTGGATTCCAGTTCAGCTCAGTGTTTAGCTGTGAGTGTCTGCTTCTGTTTCCAGTAGCTACTAGATGAGGGCTCTATGATGGTAGATAAGTTAGTCATCAATCTCATTATCAGGGAAGGGCATTTCAGGTAGCCTTTCCACTGTTGCTCAGATTGTTAGTTGGGGTCATCCTTGTAGGACATTTCTCTCGAGTCAGTTTTCTCTTCAAACCTATAATGGCTCCCTATACTACAGTATTACTCTCTCTCTCTCTCTCTCTCTCTCTCTCTCTCTCTCTCTCTCTCTCTCTCTCTCTGTCTTTAATCTCTCTAGTCAAAATTTTCATCTCTATTCTTTTCTTCAGTCTTTTTCTCTTTGTTCTCCCTTGTTATCAAGTAGTTTATTTTTCTCATGCTTCTTGGCCTTTTCATCCTTATTAGCTGGCTTTTCTAACTTAATGTTGTCGGAACAGTTCTTTTTCACCTTCTCCTTGACTGGCTCTGTCTCAAGGTGTTCTTTTACATATTTATAGTGAACTTTTCTGGGACTTCCAGTGACCTTATCTTCCTTATAAAATGATAATGGTTTTACAGAGTTGGTCTTTGCACACTCCTCTTTGGCTTTTTAAAGTGAGGTTCAGACCTAGGAGATTTTTCATGCTCCCCATCTACTTCTTCTTGGGATCCTTTAGAAGGGTTTAAAACATTTTTTCTTGGCTTTAGCAGACCAATCGCTTTTCCATTTGGTCTTGTCACTTTTTATTTTTGGCATAGATTTTTCTCTCTTGTCTGTTTTAGATACTGATTTGAAAGTGATAGATCCTGTATCCATTGGTTCATCCCTAACAGGTAGAGCATCCTCTCTACTTAGGAGGATAAACAGTGTATCTGTTGTAGTGTCATTGACACTTGATGACTCCCTGGATTTCCTGGAAGGATCTAACTGCTCAGGCGTCAGGAAGCTCTCACTCTCCTTCCCCTTTCTTCATTTGCTGTGTTTCTTATGCTTCTTTCCTTTATTGTCTCTTGGAATATTCTCACTCTCTTTTGCAGTCTGTCTTTCCTTCTTTTGAGAAAGGTTTTTGTTTGTTTATATTTTTCTTATTATACATATTGATCCCACTTCCCTCTCCCTCTCCACATTCCCCGCCCCAATTCTGCTGGGTGAGTGATGCCTTCCAGAGGGTTCAACAAAATCTGTCAAATCATTCTGAGTAGAGACTAGGCCCTCCCATCCTGCCTCTAAGCTAAGGTAGTATTCCTCCATGGGGAATGCGCTTCCAAAGTCCTTTGGTGCACCAGGGATACATCCTGCTTCCACAAGACAGGGTTTCTTTGTGAATCCTTGTCTGTCTTAGAACTCACTCTGAAGATCAGGCTGACCTTGAACTCATAGAGCTAGCTTTTGTCTTTTTTTTTTGAGGTTAAATAAATTTTTTTAAAATATTTATTTATTTTATGCTGGACATAATTATACATGCTTTTTTTTAAAAAATGAAAACAAACATTTATAAACATTATTTAGGAATTTGGGTGCCTTTCTTTCCAAGCTGCTTCCTGATGGAAGGGGGCGCTGTCATGGGGGAATCCAAAGAAGATGCAGAAATCCTGGCTGTAGTAGTCTGCAAGGCTGTATTGTCCCATTGACATTGCTTCAGGGGACCTTGCTCGATCAAACCACATTAGTCTGGAAGGGATCCACAGCTTTTCATTTTCTGTGAAAACAAAATTAGAAATCCTTTTCCCCAGTAACTTGTCCATAGGCTTAAATTTTGAAGTCAAAGCATTTTAAATATATATATATTGAATTAATCCAGCAGCATTTTTCCTTCTTTTTTTAAATTAATAATATAATTAAAAAAATTTTACATGTGGATCCCAGTTTCCTCTTACTTCCTCCCTCTAACCTTCCCTCCCTCCCTCCCTCCCTTCATCCCTCCCTCTTACCCTCTTTCCCCTGTGACATGCACCCTGCCTACACTCCCTTCCCATCCCCCCACCCCCTCCCATCCCCCCACTCCCATTCCACTTGTAGGGCTATGCTATCCAGGTTGGGTCATATAAATCTGTCAAGTCATTTGAAGTAGGGACTAGGACTTCTCTCCTGTCTCTAGGTAAAGGGGGTATCCCTCTATGGAGGATGTGTCCGCAAGGTCCTTTTTGTGCACCAGGAATAGATCCTGTTTCTACTGTCTGAGATCCCCCAGACTGCTCAGTCCTTCTAGCTGAGACCCATAGTCAGGGGGTCTAAGTCAGTTCCATGCTGGGTTCCTAGCCATCAGTCTGGGGGGCCCAAGTTCCCCCTTGTTCAGGTCAGCTGTTTTTGTGAATTTCTACAACCTGGTCTTGTCCCTTCTCTCTGCATCTGGATTCTAGTTCCACTCAGTGTTTGGTTATGGGTGTTTGCTTCTGTTTCCTACAGGTACTAGATGAGGACTCCATGATGGCGGATAATTTAGTTGATGATCTTACTATCAGGGAAGGGCATTTATGGTAGCCTTTCCATGGTTGCTCGAATTATTAGTTGGAGTTGGTCTTTTAGTTCTCTAGACCTTTCTTTAGGTTCAGTTTTCTCTTCAAACCAGTAATGGCTCCCTCTTTTATGCCCCCCTCTCTCACCCTGACTCAACCTATCTAGTCACACGTGTTTTTCTCTCCTCCCCTTCTCTTTCTCCTAGTTCTCTCTCCATTCACTGCCCCCCCATGTGCTCCAGGGGACTTGTCCCTTCACCCTTTTGTGAGGAACCATATATGAATCCCTTAGAATACACCTTGTATCCCAGTTCGTCTGGTGGTGTGTATTATGGGCTGGTGATCCTTTGATCTAGGTCTAAAATCCATATATGAGTGAGTACATATCCTGTTCCTCTTTTTGTGACTGGGTTAACTCATTCAGGATGGTTTCTTCAAGTTCCATCCACTTGCCTAAGAATTTCAAGATGCCGTTATTTTTTTCTTCAGAGTAGTATTCCGTTGTGTAGATGTGCCACATCTCCATTATCCATTCTTCAGTTGAGGGGCATCTACGTTGCTTCCAGGTTCTTGCTATGACAAATAATGCTGCTATGAACATAGTTGAACACATGTCTTTGTTGCATAGATGTGGGTCATTTGGATAAATACCTAAGAGGGGAATTGCTGGGTCCTGTGGTAAGCTAATTCCCATTTTTCTGAGGAACCACCATACTGATCTCCAAAATGGCTGTACAAGTTTGCACTCCCACCAGCAGTGTAGGAGTGTTCTTATTTCTCCACATCCTCTCCAGCGTAAGTTGTCATTGGTGTTTCTAATTTTAGCCATTCTGGCAGGAGTAAAATGGTATCTCAAAGTTGTTTTGATTTGCATTTCCATTTTCCTAATAGCTAAGGATGTTGAGCACTTTCTTAAGTCTCTTTCAGCCATTTTGATTTCCTCTATCATTGAGAATTCTTTCTTCAATTCTGTACCCCATTTTTAAATAGGGTTATTTGGTGTTTTGTTGACTAGTTTCTTGAGTTCTTTGTATACTTTGGAGATCAGCCCTTTGTCAGATAATAGGATTGGTAGAAATCTTTTCCCAGTCTGTGGGCTGCCATTTGGTTTTGTCCACTGTGTCCTTTGCCTTATAGAAGCTTCTAAGTTTGAGGAGGTCCCATTTATTAATTGTTGATCACAGTGTCTGTGCTACTGAAGTTATGTTCAGGAAGTGGTCTCCTATACCAATTTGTTCAAGGGTACCTCCTACTTTCTCTTCTAAGAGGTTCAGTGTGGCTGGATTTATGTTGAGGTCTTTGATCCATTTCGACTTGAGTTTTGTCCATGGTGATAGACATGGGTCTGTCTGCAGTTTTCTACACACCAACATCTAATTGTGCCAGCACCATTTGCTGAAGATGCTTCTCTCCCCCCACTGTATTTTTTTTTTTAGCTATTTTGTCGAAAATCAGGTGTTCGTAGGTGTGTGGATTAATATTGGGATTTTCAATTCGATTCCATTGGTCTACCTGTCTATTTTTATGCCAATCCCAGGCTGTTTTCAGGACTATAGCTCTGTAGTAGAGCTTAAAGTTAGGGATGGTGATGCCTCCTGAAGTTCTTTTATTGTACACGGTTGTTTTGGCTATCCTGGGTCTTTTGTTTTCCATACAAAGTTGACTATTATCCTTTCAAGGCCAGTGAAGAATTGTGCTGGGATTTTAATGGGGATTGCATTGAATCTATAGATTACTTTTCACAAGATTGCCATTTTTACTATATTTATTCTTCCAATCCAAGAGCATGGGAGATCTTTTCATTTTCTGTTATCTTATCTTTAATTTCTTTCTTTAAAGACACAAAGTTCTTATTGTATAGTGTGGCGCGCCAAGCCCGACCCGCAGGAAAGACGGCAACCACACGAGGATTCTTCTCAGATCACACTTTATTGGAGCGCTTCTTGGTTGAAGGGAGAGCTGAAGGTGAGGGGCCCCGGGCAGGAAGGGACAGCTGCTTATATATCCTACTAGGCAACAGGTCACGGTCTCATAGGCTCAAAAGACCTTGCCTCAGTGTTGGAGCCACGGGATTGGCTAGGGAATGAGCAGGCGCGCTGGAGTGCAGCCGCCAAGCTGGCGTATGCCCGAATAAGGTAAAACACTGAGGATACAAAAAAGAGGAAGTTCGCCATCTTGTAATGGCATCCTGCGGGCGGCCGCCTACAGTATAGGTCTTTCACATGTTTGGTAAGCATTACCCCGAGATATTTTATGTTGTTTGTGGCTATTGTAAAGGGTGATGATTCTCTGATTTCTTTCTCAGCCACTTTGTCGTCTGAATAAAGTAGGGTTACTGATTTTTTTGAGTTTACCTTGTATCCTGCTAGTTTGCTGAAGGTGTTTATCAGCTGTAGGAGTTTCCTGGTAGAGTTTATTGGGTCGCTTATGTAAACTATCATATCATCTGCAAATAGAGACAGTTTGACTTCTTCCTTTCCAATTTGGATCTCCTTGATCTCCTTTTGTTGTCTTATAGCTTTAGCTAGAACTTCAAGTACAGTATTGAAGAGATATGGAGAGAGAGGACAGCCTTGTCTTGTTCCTGATTTTAGAGGAATTGCCTTAAGCTTCTCTCCATTCAGTTTGATGTTGGCTGTTGGTTTACTGTATATTGCTTTTATTATGTTTAAGTATGTTCCTGTTATCCCTGATCTTTCCAAGACCTTTGTCATGAAAGGGTGTTGACTTTTGTGGAAGGCTTTTTCAGCATCTAGGGAGATGATCATATGGTTTTTCTTTTTCAGTTTGTTTATATGGTGGATCACATTGATAGATTTTTGTATGTTAAACCATCCTTGCTACCCAGGGATGAAGCCTATTTGGTCATGGTGGATGATTTCTCTGATGTATTCTTGGATTGGTTTGCCGGTATTTTATTGAGTACTTTTGCATCGATGTTCATCAGGGATATTGGTCTGTAGTTTTATTTTTTAGTTGTATCTTTGGGAGGCTTGTGTACCAAGGTGATTTTGGCCTCATAGAAAGAGTTTGGTAATGTGCCTTCTGTCTCTATTGTGTAGAACAATTTGAGGAGTATTGGTATTAGCTCTTTCTTGAATTTCTGGTAGAATTCTGCACTGAAGCCATCTGGTCCTGGGCTTTTTTGGTTGGAAGGCTCTCGATGACTTTTTTCCATTTTATTGGGGTTATAAGTCTATTTAAGTTGTTTGTCTGTTCTTGGTTTAATTTTGGTAAGTGATAGTTATCCAAAAATTTGTTCATTTCCTTTGAATTTTCAAATTTTGTAGAGTACAGGTTTTTAAAGTATGACCTGAAAGTTGTCTGGATTTCCTCTGTGTCTGTTGTTATGTCCCCCTTTTCATTTCTGATTTTGTTAATTTGCATGATCTCTCTCTGCTTTTTCATTAGTTTGAATAAAGGTTTGTCTGTTTTGTTGATTTTCTTGAAAAACCAACTCTTCATTGCATTGATTTTTTTGTATTGTTTTCCTAGTTTCTATTTTATTGATTTCAGCTCTCAAATTGGTTATTTACTGGCATCTACTCCTCCGTGGTGAGTTTGCTTCTTTTTGTTCCAAGGTTTTCAGTTATGCTGTTAATTCTCTAATGTGACTCTCCTCTGTTTTCTTCATATAGGCACTCAGTGCAGTGAACTTCCCTTGTAATACTGCTTTCAAGGTGCCCCATAAGTTTGGATATGTCATGTCCCCATTCTTGTTGAACTTTAGGAAGTCCTTAATTTCTTTCTTTATTTCTTCTTTGACCCAGGTGTGGTGCAATTGCCCATTGTTCAGTTCCTTGAGTTTGTAGGGTTTCTGTGATTTGTGTTGTTGTTGAATTCCAATTTTAAAGCATGATGGTCTGATAAGATACAGGGGACTATCCCAATTCTTTTGTATCTGTCGAGGTTTGTTATTCTACCTAGAATGTGGTCGATTTTAGAGAAGGTTCCATGTGGAGCAGAGAAGAAGGCATATTCTTTTGTGTTTGGATGGAATGTTCTATAGATGTCCTTTAAACCCAGTTGAGACATGACTTTTGTTAGTTCTTTTGTTTCTTTGTTGAGTTTCTGATTGGTGGTCTTGTCTATTGGTGAGAGTGGTGTGTTGAAGTCTCCCAGTATAAGTGTGTGAGGTTTTATGTGAGCCTTGAATTTTAGTAGAGTTTCTTTTACTGATGTGGGTGCCTTTGTATTTGGGGCATAGATGTTCAGAATCGAGACTTTTTGTTGATGGATTTCTCCTGCGATGAATATAAAATGACCATCTTCATCTATTTTGATTAATTTTGGTTTGAAGTCTAACTTGTTAGATATTAGGATAGCCACACCTGCTTGCTTCTTGGGTATAGATTTCCTAGATTCTGGAGGTGTTATGCTTGTCTTTCTGTTGTTAGGTGTTTTCTTGTATTGCTGTCTTCCCATAGCTTCTTCCAGTAGTTGTTGGTTGGGTCTCTCCCTCTTTCTATGGGCTTATGTGGATCAGAGGTTCGATGTCTGTAGCTTTGGGTGGCCCAAGCTCTGTGGGAGGTCTCTCCACAGGCAGGGGCCCAGTGATGGGGGTCAATGATCAGGCTCCAGCAAAGGACAGCTGTGGCCTGTTTGGCAGAGGCCAGCCAGCAAGATGTTTCCTCAGGGATATAGGTCTATCTCAAGCCAAGGCCTGGCGATGGGGGACAAAGGCTCGGCTGATACTCAGGATGTTTCTGCACCGATAGGCGGGTCTAGCTGGCACTCTCCAGCTGAGTAAGGCCTCTTTAGCAGAGGCCCTGTGATGGGGGTCAAGGATCTAGCCTGCAGGAACTCAGAGTGGTCCCCAGAGATAGGCAGATCTCTGGGAGGGGCCTAGAACTCCAATAGAGACCAGGCAGGTGGAAATTTGGGATGGTTCAGCATGGATAAGCAGGTCTATTGTGCTCAGATATGCTCCAGGAATTTCACTAGATCTTGATTTTGAGCAAGGGTATGAACTTCTTGAATGCAATGAACCACAATAGGGTGATTTAGATTCTTCCTTTATTCCTTATTGCTCTGTGTAGACTTCTTCCCTGGTCAAAGGTAATGCTTGCATGGTAGGGACAACGTTTGAATGAGCAGTCTGAACTCTTGATGATACCCAAGGTGTTGATATGTTGGCAGGAACTGCTGGAAATCCCACAGGAGGAAACTGAGGAGAAAACTGTGGGGGAGGTACACCTGGAGGAAGAGGGAGTGCAGGGGGAGGCGGCGGATACAAAGGAGGTGGTGGCACCGGTACAAAGACTGGAGTGGCTGGTAGTGATGGGTCTTGAGTCCTCTGTGACCTTTTGCTGTGGTGTCACCCACGGTTTATACTTCTGTAACAATTTATTTCCCCTCTTCTAATTTGCTGTCCCTCCCTCCCTCCCTCCCTCCCTCCCTCCCTCCCTCCCTCCCTCCCTCTTACCCTCTTTCCCTGTGACATGCACCCTGCCCACGCTCCCCTCCCATCCCCCACCCCCATTCCACTTGTAGGGCTATGCTATGCAGGTTGGGTCATGTAAATCTGTCAAGTCATTTGAAGTAGGGACTAGGACTTCTCTCCTGTCTCTAGGTTAAGGGGGTATCCCTCCATGGGAGATGTGCCCCCAAGGTCCTTTTGTGCACCAGGACTATGTCCTGGTTCTACTGTCTGAGGTCCTTCAGATTGCTCAGTCCTTCTAGCTGAGACCCATAGTCAGGGGGTCTGAGTCATTCCCATGCTGGAACCCCAGCATGATCTCATTATCAGGGAAGGACAGTTATGGTAGCCTTTCCACGGTTGCTCCAAGTTCCATCCATTTGCCTGCAAATTTCAAGATTCCATTGTTTTTTTTTCCCACAGAGTAGTATTCCATTGTGCAAATGTGCCACATCTCCTTTATCCATTCTTCAGTTAAGGGGCATCTAGGTTGCTTCCAGGTTCTTGCTATGACAAATAATGCTGCTACGAACACAGTTGAACACATGTCTTTGTTGCATGGATGTGGATCATTCGGGTATGTGCCTAAGTGTGGGATTGCCAGGTCCTATGGTAGTCTGGTGCCCATTTTCTTGAGGAACTGCCATACTGATCTCCAAAATGGCTGTGCAAATTTGCACTCCCACTAGCAGTGTAGGAGTGTTCCCCTTTCTCCACATTCTCTCCAGCGTAAGTTGTCATTGGTGTTTCTAATTTTAGCCATTCTTGCAGGAGTAAGATGGTATCTCAGAGTTGCTTTGTTTTACATTTCCCTGACAGCTTAGGATGTTGAGCACTTTCTTAAGCGTCTTTAAGCCTTTTTGATTTCCTTTATTGAGAATTCTCTCTTCAGTTCTGTACCCCTTTTTAAAATAGGGCTATTTGGTGTTTCATTGAACAGTCTCTTGAGTTCTTCATATGTTGTGGAGATTGGCCCTCTGTCAGATGTAGGATTGGTGAAGATCTTTTCCCAGTCTGAGTACTGCTGTTTGGTCTTGTCAACTGTGTCCTTTGCCTTACAGAAGCTTTTCAGTTTGAGGAGGTCCCATTTATTAATTGTCGATCTCAGTGTCTGTGCTACTGGATTATGTTAGGGATTGATCTCCTGTACCAATTTGTTAAAGGGTACCTTCCACTTTTTCTTCTAAGAGGTTCAGTGTGGTTGGATTTATGTTGAGTTCTTTGTTCCATTTGGATTTGAGTTTTGTGCATTGCGCAAAACATATGTCTATCTCCAGTATTCTACACGCCATCATCCAGTTGTGCCAGCACCATTTGTTGAAGATGTTTTCCTCCTCCTATTGTATACTTCTAGATGTTTTGTTAAAAATAAGGTGTTCTTAGGTGTGTGGGTTAATATCAGGATTTTTTATTCTATTCCATTGGTCTACCTATCTATTTTTGTGCCAATACCAGGCTGTTTTTAGGACTATAGCTCTATAGTAGAGCTTGATGTCGGGGATGGTGATGCTTTCTGAAGTTCCTTTATTGTACAGGGTTGTTTTGGTTATCTTGGGTCTTTTGCTTTTCCATATAAAGTTGATTATTATGCTTTCAAGGTTAGTGAAGTATTGCGCTGCAATTTTCATGGGGATTGTATTGAATCTGTCTATTGCTTTTGGCAAGATTGGCATTTTTACTATGTTTATCCTACCTATTCAAGAGCATGGGATATCTTTCCATTTTCTGTTATCTTCTTTAATTTCTTTCTTTAAAGACGCAAAGTTTTTGCTATATAGGTCTTTCACTTGTTTGGTAAGCATTACCCCAAGATAATTTATGTTGTTTGTGGCTATTATAAAGGGTGATGTTTCCCTGATTTCTTTTTCAGTCCCTTTTTCATCTGTACATATTTGGACTACTGATTTTTTTGAGTTTATTTTGTATCCTGCTAGTTTGCTGAAGGTGTTTGTCAGCTGTAGGATTCCCTGGTAGAGTTTTTTTTTTGGGGGGGGTTCCTTATGTAAACTATCATATCATCTGCAACTAGTGACAGTTTGAGTTCTTCCTTTCCAATTTGGATCCCCTTGATCTCCTTTTGTTGTCTTATAGCTTTAGCTAGAACTTCAAGTACAATATTGAAGATATATGGAGAGAGAGGGCAGCCTTGTCTTGTTCTTGATTTTAGAGGAATTGCCTTAAGCTTCTCTTCATTCAGTTTGATGTTGCTTGTTGGGTTACTGTATACTGCATGTTTCTTGGGTACATTTGATTGGAAAATCTTTTTTTTAACCTTTTACTCTGAAGTAGTGTTTGTCTTTGAAGCTGAATTGTATTTTTTTGTATACAGTTGAAGGATAGATTCTGTCTTTATATACATCCTGTTAGCCTGTGTCTTTTTATATGTGAGTTAAGACCATTAATATTGAGAGAAATTAAGGACCATTGATTGTTTATTCTTCTTTGTTTTGATTTGTTGTTGTTGGTGGTTTTGTGAATAGATTTATCCTGCTTTTTCTTTTGGCTTCTGGTAAAGTGGGATTATCTATTGCCTGTGTTTTTTTTTGAGTGTAGTTAACTTCCTTGGGTTTAAATATTCCTTCCAGAACTTTCTCTAGGGCTTGATTTGTGTAAATCTAATTTTGTCATGGAATATCTTGTTTTCTCCATCTGTATCTACTATTCTTAAGTTTGGACTTTCCACGGTGTCCCACATTTCCTGGATATTTTGTGTTAAGGATTTGTTGGATTTAAGATTTTCTTTGTTTGATGAATCTATTTCCTCTACTTTATCTTCAGTGCCCGAGTTTCTGTCTTCCATCTCTTGTATTCTTTTGGTTTTGCTTGCATCTGTAGTTCCTAATCATTTACACAACTTTTTTATTTCCAGCATTCCTTCAGTTTGTGTTTTCTTTATTATTTCTATTTCAGTTTTCATGACATGAACTGCTTGAATTGAATTGAGTTGGAATGTTCAGGTCTTGCTGGCATAGACTCCCTAGATTCTGGTGGTATCATATAAGTCTTTCTGTTGTTGGATGTGTTCTTATACTGTTTTCTTCCCATCTCTTCTTCCAGTGGGTATAGGTGGTGTCTCTCCCTCTCCTGGTGGGTAGGTGTTCAAGACTCTTTCCTCTCCTCTCTCTTCATCATTGTCATATTCTTGAGTCCACCCCTGGGTGTTCCATTTTTATTGATTACTAAGCTTTTGGCTAGCAGAATTGCCATATTGTCTCTGATCAGTTCAGATTTTCCCCAATAAACTAAGAAGAAGAGCACAGCTTGATGACATCAGGGTTAGGTGCCCGAGGGATCCCCCCACAGATGTATCACATCAAACAAAGTACCTTTATCAGAGGATAGGACTCAGGCGAGAGAACTTGGAGATGAATATAACAAAGTGAGAATATGTATTGTAGATCGGTTCCTGCCTTATCCACTTGCCTACTCCAAGAAGCCCATTGAGAGATGCATCTCACTTTGAGGATGGGCATCTGACTTTGAGGATGGGCAGACAATTCCCAGGCTCAAACTAGAAGACTGGTTCCCAACAAATTCCCACAACCTCTACCAGCTGATCAATACTGGTTTATTTAACTGCTGACCCTTCGTTACGCCAGTAGGCAAAACAAATATCCCCATTAACCATTATTCAATTTCAAGGGACAGACAGAGAAGGGTCAAGGCTCCAATCAGTGAAGTGATGAGACTCAGCTCCCACAAGAAGCTTGGCAGCTCTGTACAGGCAAGAGCTTATACATGGAGCCTCTAGGCCAGAAGTTCTCAACCTATGGGTAATGACCCCCAGTCAAGGGTCATATAACAGATACCCTGCATATCCGATATTTACCTTATGATTCATAGCAGTAGCACAATTACAGCTATGAAATAACCATGAATAATTCTATGGTTGGAGGTCATCACGACATGAGGAACTATATCAAAGGTTCACAGCATTATGAAGGGCCACTGCTCTAGACTTACACACAATAAGGCTGAGGCCTGTGTGTTGTGGGGAAAGATTTGAGTTTCTGTCTTCATTATTACTGGATGAAGATTGGCCTGGGGCATATCTGTCATCCGCCTACGCTGAGAAAACCCCTGAAGATGTTAAACTCGGTGTGACCCATATTAACACCAGATTTGCTGACCAAGAGATTGTCTCTACCACCTGCTACCATCATCATTTAGCACAAATTCTATTAGGTAACTGATCATAGATATTTCCGCCCTTTGACTTGGCATCTCACATATCCCAGGCTGGTCTCAAACTTGCTATAAGATAGAGATGACCTTGGCCTTGCAACTCCTGTCTCCATCTCCAAGGCACTGGAATGCAGGCACTGGAATGCAGGCACTGGAATGCAGGCACTGGAATGCAGGCACTGGTCTTCACACCCAGTTTTATGCATTGCTGGTGACTGATTCCCAGGCTTCATTCATGTTGGGTGAGTACTCTGCTAACTGAGTCACATCTTCAGCCTTGCAAACATTTCTCTTGAAATGCTCTATAACCAGACAGACAGGTCTGTGCTCTGGTGAGGTGGACTTGTATCTTGGCCTCCATCATCACCAGTTATTTATTGTACAGGACTCTATGTATTCCTGAGACTGCAAGTCCTTGTGACTGTGAGACTGTTGTGACATCACCTTCTTAACTAGCTAGACATTAAATCTCATTTATTGAGGATAGGCCATGGTAGTGAATATTAGGTTTTGCTGCACAACTTAGTACTGGATTTATGAAAACTAGCACTGAGAAGATCTTGACATCCCTGCTTTTCAGGCCTACTTATAGATGGAGAGTCTGGAACAGTTCTGGTGTCAGTGGAAGACACATGTCCCTAGGCAATTAGATTTTTATATTCCAGCCAGAGTCACCTACAGTTGGTTTTATGGTCTGGGTCATTGGAGTTTGATAGATTAGAGATGTTTTGGGTCTTGATCCTACCTCAGTGTTGTGATGATCTTACTGGGCTGTGGGTCAGGCTTGTGGCACTTGGTGACAAAGGTTTGAAATAGGAATCTGGGGATAGATCTAGTAACTGGAGAAGGAGATGTTTGTGGGGACAGATTATTCTTTGTGCTCTCATTCTTTCAAAGACACATACCAACAGTGTATTTGGGACAAACTTTGTACTTGAATCACCCGAGACCATTACTGTTATGGAAATAGTGACATTGCACCAACTGCAAACTTCTGGAAAAATTGGACCCAGCTGTCATCCACAGCTAAAAATAGTGACAATGACTGTAGGTTCAGAGAAAATAAGCAGCTTGGTTAGACTTTCTGGAAAGACAGGCACAAACAAAGCCAGATGAGAAGACTGGAACAGCTGACCCTGCAATGCTCAGGCACTATGCATACCAGTAATCACCAAAAGCTTGCAGAAAATGCTGTCCTCACCTGGTACCCAAAGTAAAGCATCTGAAGCTGCCCAGGCAGTGATGAGAATGGGAGGATGCTCAGGAGATTAAAAAGAGCTGCTTTGTGGCAACGAAATGATTCCAAAGAAAAGGCATAAAAATACTTCAAAATTCTAGTCAAGAGGTCTAACAAAGATATGGAAGCAATTAAATATAGTCAGAGGTTCTTCAGCTGAAAAAACACACTCCATGAAATAGCAGCACAGATCAAAGATAAAAAATAATTAGCAGGCTCAAGGCAGGTTACTTGAAAATACACAGTTGGTAAAGAGAAAATAATGAGGAAGAATAAAGAAAACTTATGGGAACTTTGGGACATCTTAAAAAGAGCAAATTATATGAGCTAACAGAGTTCAGAAAGACTTGAGAGTGCCAAGGGGATAGAAAACTAGTTTAAAGAAGCAACACCAGAGAATCCATCCATTACTGGGAGGTATATACACAGATATAAGCAGGTGAGAGGTCACCTACAAATTGAACTCAACCAAGTTTATACACAAAACATTATAGTCAAGTGGTCCAAGGTGAAAGATAAATAGAAAAATTATCAAAATTGGAAGAGAAAAAAGAAAATACACAAAGCATCCCAATTTGCTTGAGTGGATTTCTTGAGTAGAACCTTACAGATCAGGGGAGACTGTCATGAGATTTTCATAACACTGAAGGAAAAGTCAATAAAGAACACTGTGTCTGAGTTATCCTTCAGAAATGAAAGAAATCCATTTGTTTTCCAGAATACTCCATTGTACATGCCTGCCCTCACCCAGCAAGGAAGACGCAACTCCAGGAAGATCTTCTTCATGCAGTTTTAATCAGGATCCTTGAACATGCTTTTTCTGACCTGCGAGACCCTGGGGGACCCCTGCACAGGCTTAAATCCCCTTGCGCTCACAAACCCCAGTGAGCTACGTGGACCCTGCAGATAGGCTACTCTAATGCGGAAGCAGACAGGCTGAACAGACTTAACCAAATAAGGGCTTGTTTATGCCAGAGAACGCTCACCCTCAGGGAGGTGGAAGGCAGAAGCCCCGCCATCTTTAAGGCATGGCACTTCGCAGCTCTCTACACTCCATTTTCTCTACCAATGAGTACAGTTCCATTGTGTATATATGTACCTCATGTTCATTATCCATTAATATGCAATGGTTAGTGTAGGCTAGTTGTACTTCTTCACCATTAGTAGGCATCAAGAAACGTGGATATGAAAGCATCTTTGTGGTAGGGTATGGAGTCCCTCGCACATGAATTATTTAATTATATTTGCTCAGGAGTGGTATATCTGGTATTATGGTAGTTTTATTTTTAAAATTCCAAGCCTTCACACTGATTTCCATAATGAACTGTATAGTAGTTTTCACTTCCATCAGCAGTGGATGAGAATTTCTTTCCATCTACATTCTTGCCAGCATTTATTGTCAGTTTTCTTTATCATAGCTATTCTTTGTAGGGTGAGATGGCACCACAAAGCAGTTTTAATTGCATTTACTGGATAGGGCTGTTGAAAACTTTTCTTTTCCTTCCTTCCTTCCTTTCTTTCTTTCTTTCTTTCTTTCTTTCTTTCTTTCTTTCTTTCTTTCTTTCTTTCTTTCTGAGACAGGGTGTCTTGGTGTTGCTTTGGAATCTGTCCTGGAACTTGCTCTGTAGAACAGTCTGGCCTCAAACTCACAGAGAGCCACCTGCCTCAGCCTCCCAAATGCTGGGATTAAAGGAGTGCACCACCACCGCCCAGCTGAAAACTTTTAAAAATACTGGATATTCATGTTTCTTCTTTTGGAAACTATCTGCGCATTTTGTCAACTCATTTGTTAACTGAAAAGTATTATATGTTAATCTAGATGACATAAACTCAAAAATGTAAAAAAACACATTCTTTCTTGTATGTGGCTCTTACACATGTGTGTATATAAAGTAGAAATAAATGTGGGTAAAATCTAAAACCTTAGAAAGTAGACCAAGAGAGGGTAATAGGGAGAGGTGCAAAAGGATACATGTGACATGAAAGTGGGAAGATGGGGATACAAGAAAGAGCAGGAGTTGTGGTGAGAATGATCAACTATTACCAACTTTTCTTGAAAATGTCATAATGATACTTAATATATTGTTCTATTCATTTATACCATCTTTTTTAAGGCTCTGGGAACATTGAGGAAGAGAAATGGAGAGAATGTAAGAACCAGGAGATAGGGAGAAGTGTTCTGAAATGTCCTTGTCTGATCAAGGTACAGCTATTGCAATTATGAACTCACAGCAGCTGCAGATGCCTGCACTGGGTCTTCAGAAGAAAGGGTTCATCAACAGCTGCACACACACACACACACACACACACACACACACACACACACACAGACACACAGACAGACACACAGACTGGAATTCTATTCATCAGTAAAAGATGATGAAATCCTCTCACATGTGATACCATAGATGGATATCAAGATCATTATGCTTTATGAAATAAGTTAGGTATGATGGCTAATTTTGGTTTGCAACTTGATACATCTGAGAAGAAGAACCCTAATTGAGGAATTGCCACGCTCAGATTGGTCAAAACAAATGACAGCAGATTCTGGCAAGAATGTGGCATATGGGTAATAGTCATCCATTGCTGGTGGGAATGCAAACTGGTACAGCCACGATGAAAGTTACTGTGGAGGTTCCTCAGAAAGTTGAAAACAGTTCTACCCCAAGATCCAGTTAGACCACCTTTGGTATACAGCCAGAGGCGTCTCCATCCTACTACAGAGATACTTGCTTGACCATGTTCATTGCTGCTCTATTCATAATAGTCAGAACTTGGAAATGGTTCAATCGGCTGATAAATAGATAATGAAATGTGCCACATTTACAGAATGTACTATTATTTAGGTCTTCAAGAAGAATGAAATTATGAAATTTGCAAGTAAGTGGATAGAGCTAGAAACAGCCAGTCTGAGTGAGGAATCCCAGACACAGAAAAATAAGCATTGGAGAGGAATGTTAATAATAAAGAAATAATATGTGTTTCAGAAATTGTACTTGTGTTACCCTCTTGGATATTAAAAATGTAAATTTTGGAAGTATTGCATCCTACTCCATTAATCTTTACAATTTTTGTGTTTTACATATCAGTATCCAAAAGGATAAAAGAACTATGGCATTGCTACATAGATGTATATACTATTAACATTTTTTAAAATTCTATTTATTTGTGTGTGTGTGTGTGTGTGTGTGTGTGTGTGTGTGTGTGTATAGAGGCCTGAGCTTTTGCCACAGTCTGTGTATGTAGGTCAGAGGACACTTATGGAAGTCAGTTCTCTTCTTTCACTAGGTTGTCAAGCTTAGCAGCAAGTGCCTTTACCTGCTGAACCATTTCTCTGGCCCAACTCTTGTCTTTCCCTTTATCTCTCTTTTTCATTTTCTACACACACATATACAAATGCTGTAGAATTTGCATTATTGGTCATGCCATATACTACTGTAATAAAATAAACAGGCTTTTTGTTTATTGTATAATACATATGTACTGCCATGACCTTTTAAGCCTAGCATTATATTGTGGATATTTTACTATACTACTTAAAAGTTACAAATACTTTTGAATGGCTGAGGAATCTATTCCACTTACGTGTTTGAATATTGTTTGTACTCCTATTTCAGTTGTTAGTTTACATTGGTTTATGAAAATCCTCACACGAGCATCTTTATTGCTAACCCTTGCTGGGTTTCTGTTGTTTTCTCAGTCTGGATACCTATGAATAGGTTTTCTAGGACAAGGGTCCTGACAAAATGAAGTTCTCTGAATGATTACAAAACAGCATTGTTAGTCTACAGTCCCAGTTAGATTGAGTTAGTTTCCTCTCCACAAATGTTCTCATTATTGGTGTAATTTTCAGCATTTGATCTAAATTATTTCATTTAATTTTTTTAACAATTCAAAAGGGAAGTGCTCTTTATGAGTAATGAGTTTCTATTGTTCCCAAATCACAGAGTTAGTAAGTTATAAAGCATACAGTTGACCGTGTCCCAAACCCCATATTCTTTCCTCTACTGGAATAGTTCAAAACTCAGATACATATATCGTAATGTTGAATTTATCATTATTTTTCTTAATTGGCAAAGCTGCTGTGTTTGAATACTACAAATCTTTTAGTAGGGCCTACTTTATACTTTTACTTTTCAGTTAAACAATGTGTTATCAATATTGTTTTGTTAGTTTTTTTGAGATGAAAAAAATCACAAAGTTGAGGTTAAATAACAAGAGATTTATTCAGGGACAGTTCTGTGGAACTTAAAGGGGAAGGGGCAGTAACTATCAGGGAGAGCACGACAACTTCCCTGTAGAGAGGGAAGGCATGGGCATGAGGAACCTGAGAACTTATCACCGTTCTGATGGGGTTTCAGCCAGGCCAGCAGGATGTCCCATGTCAAAACTGCCATTAGAGGACTTGTGTTTCAGGCCAGAGCTGACCTGTACTGAACTTCACAGGTTAATAAGAACAGCAGTTCTGGATGGTCAGTAAATTCCACTCCCACAATGGAGATCTTAGTTATGACATCCTGGCTGCTATAATTATGCATGTACATTGTGTATGTGTAAAATAGTACTAAATCTTAATCAAAAAAGGGGGTTTATTCCCACTGCTGGCCTTACACAATTCTGTTCTCTATAATCAAACACTTTTTATTCTCTTACATAGCTCTTGACTCTTTTCATTTATAAATGAGATTCATATATTGATATTTTTGGATTTTGCTCATTGTCTGTGTATCTGCTATCTAACCTTCTGTTACATAAAGTTTTTGCTACATTTACATAAGCTATGGTTAGATATTCATGCAACATTTGCTATAAATATTCACAATTGAATCAATAATGTCCTGTGGTTATACTTTCTCAAGCAACTTTTTGTCTGCTATGGAGTTGATGAATATCTTGTTTTGTGAGATGATATTACAATACCTATTTATCTCAAAGGTCCTCTGATATTCTCTTCATGCACTTGTCTTCATTTTGGAAGACGTTCACAGTCTGCGGCTAGTACATAAGCTAGCCTGCAGTAGAGCTAAGCTTAGAACACATTTAGCATCTGCTAGTATTTATTGAGTAGACAGAATGACATAATTGCAAAAGGTTGCTTAGGGCTTTTTAAGATAAAGGTAGTAATTTAGTAAGGGGCTCTGAGACTATTGTAGCTAGAATTTTCACAGAGTATGTCAAGCTGCACCACTAATATGTTAAAGCAAAGTGCAAGCAACACTGGCTGAACTAGCAAATCTAGTACCTCATTCACCATGTATGTCCCTTAAATCATGTCAATAAGTGGCCATTTTCTAAGCTTCCAAACCATCAAAGGGAAGTGGAGTGCCCCATTTATCCAAGTTAGAGGAGTGGTTCTCCTTCTGTTCTCTTCTTTAGGTGGCTTATGGCGCTGAGTCTAGAAAATGCTTTAAAGCACAAAGCTCCAGCAGAGACTGGAAGGGGATCTTGGAATCCCTGGAATGAGAGTTATAGGTGGCTTTAAGTCACCATGTAGGTGCGGGGAATTGAACCCAGAAAATGCTCTTAACCACTGAGCAGTCTCTCCAACACTGAACATCAAAAACTTAACCTGATGGGTAAAGCACGTGTTAAGAATTTAGTGCTGCCATCAGTATGGTAGCACAAGCTTGTAATTCCAGCTTTCAGAAGGTTCAGGGGGAAGGATTGCCATGGTTCAGTCTGGGTTACATAGGGAGTTCCAGAAAAGCCTGAGCAACATGGTGAAACCCTGTTTCAAACTCCTTTCCTGATGTTATATATATATATATATATATATATATATATATATATATATATATATATATATATATCCCTCTATTTTGTCCTTTTGGGTCTCTGACTTAACCATTTTAAATATGTTTTCTAGTATAGTTCTGCAAGAAATGAATTCTAAATCCGGAGCAAATGCAATCGCCTTCCACCTGATTACATTTCACTGTGACATTTCCTGTTTTCTTTAACATGCCAAGTTTCAATCTGCAGGGCACAACCAAGTATTACCAACTCCCAAAGTCCATCCTCTTAGTACATTTGTATAAGGGCTTTTTGCTTTCTTAGAAATGCTAGGAAAATAATTATTAAGGTGAAACTATTTCCCTCTGGAACATTCTGTATTTATGTCCTGCTAGCTGAGAAGCTTGCTTTAGTGGAACTGCCTTGTCTTATTAAGAACTCTGGCTGGCATCTGAAATTTGTATTGGCAGGATTAATTGTGGAGACTTGTTTGCATGGATTTGATGTGGACAAGTTACAGCTTGATATTACTTTCCTAATATTTCACCATTTGAAATGGAGTCCTACGTGCCTATCTAAAGACGAGGCTACAATGTTTCACTGGAATTGAATGGTTTATTTGGGCTTTTGCATGACAGACTGCAGTATAAGGGGACAGTAAAGGCTTTACAATTTATTGTCTCCTGTTAGATGAATGTGACCATTCATTGCAAATCACCAGAATGGAAGTTAGTCAGAAGTCAGAGTTGTAGCTTCATATATCTTTGTCTCACAGAGCTCCGGGTGGCTGACTTTGAATCAGAATACTTGGGTTGTACTTGGGCAAGCTTTAAGCAGAAAAGATGAAGTGATAGGTGGATGGAACATCATAACAAAGTGAAGGAATTTAACTTTCTTCTTAGTGTAATTTGAAGATGCTAAGATTAAATCATGAACGCTAGAAAACTGACTTCCTTGAATGGTGAGCTCCAAATGAGACCACTGCTGTGCTGAAGGCAGCCTGTGATTGTTCAAGCTGTAGGGATAGAGGGGAAAGGTCAGTGGATGAAGAAAGTAGAGTGTTACTGAAGAGAAATAGGCCAAGGTTTGTAATTTTTCTCATTTGCCTCATTGAGAACCAGGAGATGAGCATTGGTACTCTAAATTCTCTTGAGGACAGAAGCCAGTTGAGTCTGAGCATGGTGTGTGTGTGTGTGTGTGTGTGTGTGTGTGTGTGTCTGTCTGTCTGTCTGTCTGTCTGTCTGTCTGTCTAAAAATTGAACGCATTACGTCAGGCACTTCATGTCTGAGCTCTTTTCTTGAGAAACCATGTTTAATTAATGAATTGAACCATCAGAAGTTGAGAAGAGGAAAGTAGTGACCAGAGAATCATTTTGTTTCTGAAAGCAGAGATATTAATTTCATCCCTCTCTTTAATGTGTGCCCTCTCTGATTTGACTTTGGTAGGTATTTGAAGAAATGACAACCTGAACAATATTTAGACTTAAATAAGCAAGGATGTTTTCATTAATCAGGAATATTTATTGAGCACATGCTTCATGACAGCAGGATTCTAGAACCTGAGACTGTGTTTATGCTATTTTGTGGCATCTCTTCTACTTGGGATACTGGAGAGGGGAAGACAGTGGGGGAGACTGGATTTGCAGACCACCCCATGAGATAGAATATGTGTTTGGTAGTGTAAAAATGGTCAAAAACTCGTGGCTGGGAAGCCACCACCTTAGTGGGGGACCTACTACTAATGTTTTACTAAATGGGCTTGTGGTCACATTGCCTTCTAAGTATGTCATGTTGTTTAAATATTACATCATGTTACAATATTATCGCTAGTCTCAGCCATGGCCGAGGAGTTTCTTTTTTGAAGTGGGCAGTGGTTTCCAATGATTCACAAGCTGGTTGAAGTGCTGAGAAAAAGTGACTTGTGAGTGTGTCTTAAGTGGGACATCTATCTTTGCCACCTGCCTAAGGGCTCAGAGAACATGATGGGTGTGAAGACAGAAAGGATGTGAGACTTGGAGGATGTGGGGGAGTGCTGTAAAATAGTGTCTTACGGGAATCTCATGGCTATCGCAATTGCATGCACAGAGCTTCTGGCTCTGTCTACCTGCACAATAACTGCACACATGAAAGACTCTGAAATTGGTTAAAGGAGTAGGAAGAAGTTAACCATCAGGATTGGGAGGGGGTAGAGAGGGTAAGGGAAGTTAATACAGCTACAATACATCATATATGTGGATGGCATTGTAAAAAAAAAGGAATAAATAAAATTGCTTCAGGTGCTGATAAAATTCAGGGTGTAAGAAGTGGTGAATTTATTTAAATATTGTTATGTATAGTTAGGTTACTTCTCTCAATAGCCTGTAGAGACCTAGATGAAGTAAGAATGATGGCCAATTACATGTCTGGGGAGAAAATTCCAAAAGAAATGTCTTGGGTTTTTACAGAAACCTAGTATCCTTTTGCTAACAAGCCACTGCGAGCTCCCTGGGGCCCCTCTGGCACAGCTAGGCACCCTGTCTTCTAGGAAATGCCAGCTATTTACTTGTAATAATGGTCTTGGCCATTTGTTTAGTTCAAGCTAACCAAGGCATCCAGTACTGGATATTTAATTTACATCTCTCAAATCCACAAAACAGGTTTTGTTATTTTATTTTTTAAGATGAAAAAGCCAACGTCCTGGGAGGACATGTAGTTTTGTAGCAGTGACATGTTGGCACTGAGTAGAGTTTCTCTAAAACTGGAGCCTGTTTTGCTGGGCTTCAGGGTCTCATGGTGTTAGCTTGGCATGTTTCTGCCCACAATTTTGTTTTCATGTACGGACCAGTATATCTAACAAAATCATGTTAATGGGTTAGCTATTTCCTTTTACCATTTGCTCTACACCTGCATCTCAAGATTTGTTTTAGTGTTTCTCTTCTTTGCTTAGCCAGTACATCAAAGGCCCATTGATGCCTCTGCTCTGGTCCATCACAGTTTGAAGTGAGAATCTGTGGCGTTCTGTGATGTGTTTGAGGACAGTGAATGCACCATTTCTTTTAATTTATCAGCCTGGGTTTCTGTGAAGATGAGCGTGAATAACACTTCAACTCCTATGTCAATTCAATTGGTACTTGTTGGGTACCTACACTGTGTAGTGCACCATGCTGTTCCCTGCAATGGCCACAGAGATGAGCTGCCCATCAAAGGAACCCATTCTAACGGCAAAGCCATCAGAGTTTCTTCAAGCTAATGCAAGAATCTCACAATGCTAATGGGAAACTGAGAGAACCACAAAGGCCTTCAGATTTTACTTCATTTTTTTTTGTCATTTTAATTTGATGACTGTGTTTCCCTCTATAATTTACTTTATAAATAAAGTAAATTTCACTTTACTTTGAATATGTAGGATTCACTTTAAATTGAATATGCATTGTTTTTGTCTGCAGTTTAGAGGTCTTGTGCATCTGAGCCCAGGTCTGTGAAGCAGAATTCAAAAGTAAGTCCAAGGCTTTGAAGACAACATTCATGTGACTTTTCCAGTAGGTTTCATGGTCTTCCTCTTTTTTATAAAAAAGCATTATCACTTTTATAATTATTATTTGGCTCCTAACTTCATATGAGATTGTATAGGCTATACTGAGACTATGATACAGAGTGATGTGAATTCAAGAATCAGCTTCAATAATACAATTTTCCTTTCAAATAATAATGTTCAAAACATAGTTTTCCTCCTGCAAAAGACATGAATTAGCTCTCTCTCTGTGGGTATAATTTTGAATTATGCTGATTGGAGACTAAATCAGGAGAACTGCATATGAGTATATGGATGTTTAAATAATTATCGTTAATTTAAGTGTCCTTGGGAGAGCTTTAGCTGCTCAAGTGAGCATTTGCTTAATTTAAATTGAATTAAAAGTGATCTATGGGAGAAGCAGTTTCTCAAGTGCAAGTTTCATGAAAATGGGAGGAATCAGAATTGTTGTGTTGCAAAAATCTAATATTGCAAGGATGGAGTTTTAAGCTATAATGATGCAGATATTTTTCAATATTACATTGGTACAAAATTACATTGTCAGATGGTTCTCCAGAGGGGAGAAAACTTTCTGCTAAAGTTTTTTTTTAATCCCTGCAGCCACAGAGCTTTATAAAAGGGTTCATTTCTTGCTTTCAAATTTAGGAGACTCTAGGAAATTCCCTGAAGGATAATTTTATGCAGAGTATATTAAAATATTCCAATCTTTTCTCACCTTCTCATAAGGGAAGTACATTACATAAGGGCCTGATAAGTAATTTAAGATAGGTGTCAAAGCAAACTCTTTGTTTTAGCAATGTATTTTTGGAGACTTGCATAAGTAAACCAATATATGAAATGTCTATCATTTCCCTCATGGGAATCACTTGGGCATGGCTTGAATCTCAAAATCATCATCTTTGCTGGCATCATATTTTCATGGAAGAATCCTGCCAGAAGTGGGAATAGGAGAGACTGCTTTGAGAAAGAGCTAGGAGAATTGGGTTTAGCTTGCAAACAAATGTGGATAGGGATTTCCCTGCTTGTTCTTTGCCATCATTATACCTTGCATTTTCATATCTGGAGGACCACCAAACTGTCTCTCTGATTACCAGTTAGGTAAGGTCAGACATCTGCAGGAAACAGGCCATAGAAAATTGTGATGAAACTTTAGGGAAAGAACTAAAGAGTCCAAAGGTACAGAGGCAGAATAACCTTCTTCTATGGCATATGGTAGAGGTGGGACATTCAAGGAAAGCTGATAAATATATCAGGTGGTGAGGATGCTGTATAAAGAAGGATTAAGATATCTAGAGTGTGACTACCCTAGGAAAGGTCTGGTTGCAACAACTGCCTCTGGCTGCTGTCTGTGTACTTACATTTAAGGAATATTTCCTTGGTTGCTTAACTGATTGCTGTAGCTTGTTGTCCCTAACCCGTTTGTACATACCTGAGAGTCTGGAATTTTGACGTGTTAGCAGTACTGTTTACATGACCAGGTTCTAGTAAAAACCTTGGATATCAGGTGAATAATGGGATTGCCTAGTAGTCAGAATTTCATATGTGTCATGATTGGGTTCTAAAGGGATTAAGAGGTCCTGTGTGATCCTATACGGACAGATTCTTGGATGTTTGCTCCTGTTTGATTTTTGGCACTTTACCCTCCATACTTTTTCTCTTTAGGTGACTCCTTCAAGGACATTGCTGTGGGCCTGGGGATTCCTGGAACAGAACTAGAGGTATAAAAGTTGGCAGGTGAAGTAAGAGATGCATTATGAGGTGTGGTATGTTCTGGAACTCAACCTAGAGAAGTTAGGCATAATACTTTATGATTATTAAACTTTTTCTGACCTTGCCTAGACGTGAACTTACATGCTCTGAGGTCCTCCTAACCCGAGAACAATAAAATCAGGTTATAGCTTCCCCTTTTCCCAACATTAATGGAATATGTTGAATTTTATATAGTAGAAGAGTATCAAGTAGCCTGTTAAGGAATGTTTTGGTGGAATATTTGTATTTCCTGGAGTAGAGACACAGGCAAGCCTTCTCTTTAGAGAGCATTTCATGTGGTAATAGCAAAATATCTGAGGCTAGGTGATTTATAGTAGGAAGTTGCCTTATCTCATGGTTATGGAGGTCCAAGAACATTATACTGATGTCTACATGGCTGCCAGTAGGCTGTCAGGTAGATGGCACCCCATTTCAGGAATGCACAGAAGAGCAGTCAACAGACACCAGGAGAGACCTGCTTTAAACAAACTCATCCTCTTGGTAATAGATCTGTCTCTACAAGACCTAATTCACTCCCAAGAGACATAACCCACTTTCCAGTTAAAGATAAAATATAGTCAAATAATACATAAGTAATAAAATATAGTGTGAAAAAAGTAATAGAGTTGAGAAAAAAAGGGAGTAAAAGTTAAAAGCTTCCTGTGAGATGAAGTACTGAGGTTGAATATGCTTATTTTTGAGTCTTCTAGTGTCAGAATTGCTCCCCAGACATAGTAGTGCAGGCTGAGCATCACAGCTAAGGATTGTGATTGCTTAAGCTAAGCTAGATGGGGAAGCATACAGACTGAGCCTTTATTTCTCCTGGTAATCTTGACATCACCAAGGATGCATTCCCTCCAGCTTTCTGTATAGCCTCCTGTGGACATAGCAAATGGCACAGCCATTAGGAGTTCTTAATGACTGGATAGTTACAGTTCATGGTCAGTACCAAGAAGAGTATAGTTAGCACAGAGAACCCATGTTTGGGCATTTGTGATCTTAAACATGGATCAGGAAAGGAGAAACCACACCACCAAGTTCTGCTGTAAAGAGGAGTCCTCCATCCTAAGTGATAGGCCTGGGATTTGGTTTGCAAAACCACATAACCTGGTCTTTTGCCTTTTCAAAGAGGGCTGTATCACCAATCCTGTGCTTTCTCAAACTCTCCCTGCCATAGCCTGCTTAAGCACAGAGAGTGAACTAGCTTAAAGCTAGTCCAGAGCTTTGATGTGAAAGTGACTTCTTGCCCAAACTTGCTCTAAGTTTCACTAACAAACCCCTATTCTGCTTCCCTACCTTAAGATTATTTGAATAAGTATTTAATTTTCAAAGATAAATTAGAAAAAATATTTCCTGGAGCCTATATAATGTGCAGTGTGGCTGTATGGTTCTTTTGCTGTTTGGACATTTAAGGGTTTATGAAGGCATGAAGAGGTTGCTACTCTGCATTACAGAAAATGGCACAAATTAGCACTGATATATTCATACCTTATACAAGCAAACAAAATTGGATTCTGCTCTGTTCTCTTAGCTATTGTTAGACCTTCTTTAGGTTCAAGAGACTCAGAATCATGTACTTTTGCTTCTGCCTCATTCTGGCTAGTATCTTTACATATCAGTAGAGTAATTACATGCTGGTCAAAAATGTATACTTGTTCAGTCATGGTATATGTTGATGAATGAATGGGTTACAAAATGTGATACAAACCATGAAATATTCTTCTGCCATAAAAGAATGAGACAACATGAATGGAAATAGATGTCATTATGCTAAATGAAAAAAACCAAGTGCAAAATACCAGGTAAAAATAGATCATCGAATACTAGTCACCACTGGGTAGGAAGAGTGTGGGAACAAGGGGATTGAGAGAGCTGTGATAACAGGTATGATGAAATTAGGAGTATATTGTTGTTTTCCACAGGACAGTAGGCAAGTTCATCTTGTAAATATATATTATGTATCTTATAAAAGACTAAAAATTAGGAGTTCTAAGGCTTCCCAAATAGACAAAAGTTACACATTTAAGGACATAGAAATGCTGATTATATCAACTTAATAATTATACATTGTATGCACAAATCAATAGTGTGTGTGTGTGTGTGTCTGTGTGTGTGTGTGTGTGTGTGTGTGTGAGAGAGAGAGAGAGAGAGAGAGAGAGAGAGAGAGAGAGAGAGAGAGAGAGAGAGAGAGAGAGAGAGGTGTGCTGGTGCTCACAGAGGCCAGGAGAGAATGTCAGACCCCCTGGAGCTGGAGTTACAGGTATTTGTGAGCCATCTGGAGTATGTGCTGGGATCTGAACTCAGGTTCTCTGGAAGAGTAGCAGATATTTTGAACTGCTGAGCTATCTCTACTGCCTTTCAAGTTAGAATTTAAAACTAAAAAAGCTAACACCCACACATAAAAGAAAAAAAATGCAATGTTTTCCTTTTTGGGTTTGGGTTACCTTACTCAAGATTATTGTTTTTAGTGCCATTCATTTTCTTGAAAATTTCATAATTTCATTTTTTTCTTGAAGAGCTTAATAGTATTCCATTATGCAAATGTACAATATTTTCATGTGGTAATATATTATTTATGATTTAATAAAGCTTGCCTGAGGATTCAGAATGCAAAGCTAGCTACAAGCCATAGAGGCCAGGCAATAGTGACACATACCTTTAAACCCAAGACTCTGGAGACAGAAGCAGATGGATCTCTTTCAGTTCAACAGCACACTGAGCTACACAAAACTGATCAAGTCTAAAAGAGAAACAGCTTGCACGAAGGTGATCTCAGTACTTGGAATTACACGCCCTTAACTCCAGTGCTAGGGAGGTAGAGACTGGAGTGATATGGCTGGTAGATACAGGAATATAAGGCAGGAGGAGACATGAACTCAGGGGATTGTGGTCTGAGGCTTGGTGGAGAGCAGTGCTGTCTGGATTGCAGTCTGAGGATTCATGGAGATAGGATCACACATTTTAGTCCTAGGTAGAGGTAAGAGCTAGTGGCAAGATGCTTTCCTTTTTCTGATTTTCAGCTTGAACCCCAATATCTGACTTTGGAATTTTATTATTTGTGTTACAGTTTCATTTTTTTATCCACCATTCTATAGGCATCTAGTCTGTTTCTAAGTTCTGGCTGTCATGAGTAGAGCAGCAATGAGCATGGATGAGCAAGAATCTCTCTATTAGGATATGGAATCTTTTGGGTATATGCCTAAGAGTGGTTGTGCTGGCTAGTCTCATGTCAACTTGACACACAAACTAGAGTTATCTGAAAGGAGGTACTCTCAATTGAGAAAATGCCTCCATAAGATCTGGCTGTAAGGCATTTTCTTAATTAGTGATTAATGGGAGAGGTCACAGTCCATTGTGGGTGGTGCTATTTCTGTGTTGGTGATCCTGGTATTCTATAAGAAAGCAGGCTGAGCAAGCCAGGGGAAGCATGCCAGTAGGCAGCACCCCTCTGTGGTCTCTGCACCAGTTCCTGCCCTGTTTGATATCCTGTCCTGACTTTCTTTGATGATGAATAGTGATATGGAAGTGTAAGCCAAATAAATCATTTCCTCCTCAACTTGCTTTTTGGTCATGGTGTTTTATTGCAGCAGTAGAAACTCCAGCAAAACAATGGCATAGCTGGATCTTGTGGTACTTCTATTTTCAGCTATTTGAAGAGCCTCCACACTGGTTTCCATATTGGCTGTACAAGTTAGCGGTCCCACCAGCAGTGCATAAGTTCTCCTCTCGCTGCATCCTTGACAGCATGAGCTGCCATCTGTTTTATTAATCTTGGTCATTCTGACTGGGATGAGATGAAATCTCAAATACTTTTAATTTGCATATCCTTGGTAGCTAAGGATGCTAAACATTTTTAAAGCTGTTTCCCAGCCATTTGTTTGAGAATAGGCTCAGGGATCTATGTAGAAGAAGCATTGGAAAGTTTATAAGAGCTAGATATGGCAGAAAATGTAAGGCTAAGACCTATACAAAGTTAAGCCACAAAATCCCAGCAATGACAGGGGGTAGTGGATCCAAACTCCTACTCTTAGCCAAGACGCTGTTCTCAAATGATAGGTACTGGGAGAAGGAAATTGCTTCCCCCTCCCCCCTTTTTTAAATCATGGAGTAACACTGAGTATATTAACCACACTTCAGGCAGGTCTTACACCCTACACCCACAGTAGTTGGCCAACACAAGTAGGTTTCAATATTTTTCAGTGGCTTTTTAAAAAAAAAAGATTGAAAAAAACCATGGCTTTGGATAGGTAGGTGGGAGGTAGGAGAGAGACAGGAAAGAATATGACAGCCTGGTGGTAGTGGTGCACACTTTTAATACCAGCACTCAGGAGTAAGAGGAAGACCAATACGTGAGTTTGAAGCCAACCTGGTCTACAAAGCAAGTTCTAGGACAGTCAAGGCTGTTACACAGTGAAACCTTGTCTCAAAAAACTAAAACTGAAAGTAAAGCAAACCAACAACAAAAAAAAAGGAATACGACAAAAATATACTGCATAAAATTCTAAAAGGATAAATAGAAACTAAAAATGAGAGGCCACAATGAAAACTGTAAGAACAAATACTTATGCAATATTTTGTGCAAATTTCCCCCTGTACGTATGCACCATGTTTGAATTAGGCCAACTTAAAGTCAAGGAGGAAGCCAATATAATTGGCTTTTCAACAGAAATCTTTGAGAGCAGGAGAACTGTGATGGTTGCATTGGGTTAATGTGCACAAACTAGGATTGTTTTGGGGAGAACCGAGACATATGGTCATCTCAGCTTTGTACACTTTTATACCATTTTTACTTTAATTGGGTATTATGAAGATCTGTGAAGTTGTGAAGAATTTACACACAGTGGGAGGAAATATTCAGTAAATCTGTTTCTGCTCATGTTAAAAACTGATCTTAGAATTTTGCTACCTTTCCCAGTGAGACATGAAGCCTACAATGTTCCCTCTTGAATGCAGGTGGGTTTCTGATGTCTTTGACCAGTAGAGTATGATAGAAGTGATATTATGATTTCCAAGGCCAAGTTTCTCATGCCAGTTTCTATTATTTGGATATTCAACGAAGGAAATAAGTTGAGTTAACTTGTAATTTCTGTGGCTGAAAGTCTAATTTCTGGTAGCCACATCATTTTAGCTTTAGTGAGGGCATCCCCCAGGTGCATCACAATATGTGTGGCAGCTTTATGATGAGAGTTTGTGAAAGAAGGAGAGAGCAACCCCATGCTATGATTGGAAAGAAGACATTCAGGGACCAGAGTTGCTATCTTTATAACAACCCACTCTCACAGGCAGTAATCAGGGTCCCAGGAACCATTAGTCTCCTTTGAGATTCATGCTCCAGGTAACCTAATCACTTTGCATGAGACCCACATCCAGGGACACTCGTGTTTAGGGTACTGAGCTTCTTTATGACAAATCCAACTTCAAAGTGCTGCTGTTGTATTATGAGGAAGCAAGGCCCTAAATACGGTGTGTCCACACATCATGTGTTTTAGCCAACAGCCTTTATTTTCATGTCATCCAAGCCTAGAAGGATGTGGGTAAATGGACTTTTAGATGATTCTGACTGGTACCCTTCAAGTCTTCCCAGCAATAATCACTATCATAACTATGTAGAGATGAGCCATCCATTCTTTACTTCAAGTTTCTGACCCAACAAATCCATGAACATTGGATTAGTTTAAGTCAGCAAGTTTAGAGAAACTCATTACACAGTATTAGAAACATTATGCTTTCCATTTATATTTGTCTGTGTCATGGTCTTCCTGGTTGTTCTCCAAGTCTTTTGGCTCTGAGATGTTTTCTCCAAGAAAGGTTCCTGTGACTTGATTTACTATACCTGTGTATTAGCTGCCTTGGTGTATACTGTGCTGTTTGTTTTCCTCTTGAGACTATAATACTCATTGATTTCCCTGGTTTCCACTTTATAGTATCATACACTATTATCAGTGTTATCTTTATGACTTTCTCACTACTGTTTTGTGTGTTTTCTTCTCAGACAGATGACAATATAAGCACCTTGAGGACAGGGGGTATGTGGTTTATTTTATCTTGTGCTGAATAATACAGTGTAAGCCCAGTCATGAATGTGGTAAGTAGGTACTTAGGGAACATATCTAATTCCCTGGTATTCCTGATACGATGTTTATATTTCTACTCTTTTGCTTTGATCTTAAAATGTGGTAGAACCTTGGTAACATCACCAAGGATGATCCTGAACTGTAAAGAGAAGGCAAAAGAAACTATTTTCGATGTGCTAATGAGATGCACAGCATACAATGAGTAGCTTTATTTGTGGGATAAATGGGGCTCTGTGAATGTGCCAATATGAAATCCTTTGTTATTAGGTGGATTTAGCTTATGTTAAGGCTTTTGATCATGTTTTACTGGCTAATAAAGCTTCTTGGGGAAAAGTAAAGTCTTAAATCTTTCCTGTAAATTGGTTGATGCTTTTATTTTCCCTAAATCAATGGTTGTGTTCCAATAAGGAAAGATTTAAGGAGGTTTCTCACTAATGGATAAAAGCAAACTCCAAGAATTACAAAGATCTTATGAAGACACAGAATGGCATTATAATTATAAGGTGAACTGCCTTAGGAGGTTCAGGTTCTAGTACAGGTGAGATCGGTTGTCCTGATATGATATGGTGTACTGCACTTAAATGGTGTGATGCCATTTAATTTTCATTCATTTTCAGGTTTTCAGTAGAAGTATATATTATATGTTGAACATGCTCCCTTGAGACTTTCTATTTCACCCTTCCATCCCATTGGTTCTTGTTTGTTTTCATAGTTTTATTTCTTTTGGGTGAGTCACACATACATTATTTTATGTATCTACTTACAAATATATCTATATAATGTAAATGTTTATCTTTATATATTTCTTGGAAACACAAATGAAAGAAAACATATGGTGTTTGTCTTTCTGAGACTGACTCAAGTCACTTGAAAGGACTGTCTCCCTGTTCCTGCAGATGACATGGCTTCTTTCCACACTATTGCTAAAATCCATCTCATTGTGCATTTATACCACAATTTCTTTATCGGTAAGGCTGCTTTACCTCCTGTTCTTGGGTCTTATGAGCAGAAATCTGCAGAAGAACATTGAAGTAAAAGTTTCTAAGGTCTTCATTTCATCTCCTGGAATTACATAAAGTATCAAGGCAAGATTTAGTATGAGATTAGATAGCCCAATATAGATAAAGTATTTGGAATTGTAGAAAAATGTTGCCTATGGTAACTTTTCAAAGAAACAAACAGCGAAGACAGCATTGTATAAAACTAAGAGTGATCTCTTGCGTTGTTGTTTTTGAAAATAGTGTAAATTCCAATTATAAATTCTTAGCTGTAAGTGTGGTTGTAACTGATGACTCTTCAATCTCTACTTCCAACTTTTTCTCAGAGGTTGCCTTTTTGACCTTTTCTAGACAAATACAGTATCTTTCTCTAGAGATAAAATCTACGCAATGTAATACTTATTATACATGTCATCTCTCTCTCTCTTTCTCTCTCTCTCTCACACACACATATGTATATGTACATTTTATTCTGAGGGCATGGTAGAGTGTTAGAGGGTTTTTAGTCACCTTTCCCCCTAAGGAACAGTCTGTCAACTTCACTGCTTCTGTGGTTCCCAATGCATCAGATATTCTGAGCCCCAGAAGCAGTATTTGACCCACACAAGTTGTTTCTTGTCAGTGCTGGCACAGAGAAACTTTTCATGATCTATGCTCCACAACTGCTCTTGGAATAAGTTCAGAAACCCAATGAGATAAGCTGATTGTCTCAGGAACCTATTTTAATTAGGCAATTTACTGAACACTGCAAAGAAATCAGTCAGCAATTGTCCCCAGGGCAAAGTGATAATGGATACACAGCTTAATTTTCAAATTTATGGATGCAGAAAGAGATAGATTTCACAATATGTCCTGCGGCTGCTATATCTGTGACCCGGGTTGCTAGAAGATAAAGTGAATTGGGCATATTGACTCTTATTAAACATCTTTTGGGTATATGAACAAAAGAGTAAATGTAAAACAATGCATCTATGAGGAATATATACTTCTAAAAAATATAGTTCTAAGTGGTTAGGGGAAAAATAGGAAATGAAGCAATGGAATAAATTCTAGTGTTTAGCACCAGTGGTGGCCACCATATCCTTCTTAGCGATTGGATAGCAGTGGGCCATAGTAAAGTTCAAAAGGCAGCATATTCTGAATGGACTTTAGAGAGCTCATAGGTAACACACTCATCTCTAAGTGGAGGTTCACTGAGGAATGATAGGAAGGGAAGGAAGCAAACTGTGTCAATTTCCTACAGACCAGGAAACACCGGTGCCAAGGGAAAAGTGATATAAAAATTTACACATAAAACTTTCTCTCATTTTTAATAAAAAAGGAACTGTTAATTGAAGCACTGACAGAAACACAATTTGTTAATTTACTTAATTTGTTTTCTGGTATCAACCTCAATTAGTTCAGTCTTTGATGGTGGTGATGGAGCATGGTTAAGAAATAAGTGAATCTGGGACTATAGAACATACATTTTCTTAAGCTGTACTTGCTTTCCCAGTTTTATTACAAATTATTCATGAACATGTACAATTCCTGCATAACATTCTAGTTATCTGCTTACGTAGTGTCTAGGAGTTGAATCTTCTTAGTGTTTGTGACAACAGAACAAGCAGCCTACTTCTGTCTAGCCAACCTCAAACCAATTCACTTTACCCAGCTACCAGAAAAATGAGCAATATTGTTTTTTCCAGCTAAAACTCAGCTTCTGGCAGTCTTATGTGAACTACTATGATACATTTCATGAAAATACAGAAGTCTCTGAATAATACAAACCTTCTATAGTGTGTTTAGTTCTCTGATTTTTCACAGGGTTATACTTATTAGCACATTATAACCTGAATTTACTGATAAATTATTTTCATTATAAGAATACTTATTAACATTCTCTCCTCTAATAATGCTGTCAGTATCATCCAACATTACAGTGTCTGAAGAGATTATGATTCCCTAATCATTATATAAGTATCTTTGATTAATATTTGATTTTTTTTAGTGTTTACAACTAATTCTTAGATATGTACTGATATTTGGATGATAGTGCCCCCCACAGGCACAGGGTTTTGAATAGTTTGCCCTCAGTTGTTAACACTGCTTCTTTGGTTTAGGAGGTGTGGCCTTGCTGGAGGAATTATGTCATTGGGGGTGGGACTTAATGTTTGGAAGCATCATGTTATTTACAGTGCACTCTCATTGCTTCCTGCTTGTGGTCAACATGTAAATTATCAGCTTCTGCTCCAGCAGTCTCTGCTTTATGACATGTGCAATGGACTGTTAACTCACTGGAAACATAAGCCAAATAAATCTTTCCACTTGCAAATTGCCTCAGTCATGATATTTTCCACAACAACTGAAAAATAACTAATACATGTACCTTGAAATAAAACTTCTAGATCAAAACTCACAAACATTTTGGATTTATGAATTATGTTAAGTATAGCATCATGTGATATATACACAATAAAACTGAAGTGATGCCATGTAATGATTTTACTGTAATTGTTATATACATGTGATTATATGTATATTTCTAATTATCTATGAGTTATTTTTATTTGAAATTTTATAGTAATATACTCAGTATTTATTTTACATTATCAAATGTAAAAACTGTTATCCATTTCTAATTTTCTTTAACCAGAAATAGATTTTTTCCATACAATATGTTCTAATTGTAGTTTCTCCTCATTCTCTCCTCTCCCCATTTCTTTCCCACCTCCCCACCAATCTAAATCCATACACATTCTTTCTCTCATGAGAAAACATCTAAGGATTAATAAGGAATCTAAGGATTAATAACAAAATAAAATAAAACACACAAACAAAAACCAAACAAGTTGGAATAAACAAACAAGTTGGAACAGGACAAAACAAGCAAGCAAGGAAAAGAACCAAACAAAAATCACAAATACTGCTTTTCTTGTTTGATTTTTCTTTAAAATTGTCTTAACCAGTGACAAAAATACTCATCCATATTCCCTTCTACTTTCTAATTCTTTCTCAGTTGGAACTAGTCTTTTTTATTATTGCTTAAAGATCCTTGACAGTATTTTCAGACATGTTTTGTTTGGTTTCTTTTAGTAATGAGTATTTTTGACACACAAATAAGAATAGTTGATTCTGCTGCTCTGTATATGTTACACATCTGCAGGAATTTCTTCTCCCTACTCTTTCTAACCTCAGACATTCTTGGCCTTGCCTAGTAACCTACATGCTTGTAGGCTAATTTGTAGCCTTCAGTATTACATCAGTGATGACTTCCAAATATCCAAGATGATTACTAAACTCATCACGGGTTTATCTTCAACAGACCTTCTTGTTATTCTGGAACGTGGGATCAAGTATCCTGTCTGAGTAAATTCACCATTTCTCTCAGAACATGTATTTTGAGGATGCTTTTAGTGGTTCAGAACCCAGCATCAGCACCTACCTCTTGCCTCTCAGACATTTCCTTTGGTCTCCTCATTCACTCCTCTTTGCTGTGACTTGGCTATTTTATATGCCCCTGTAGATCACAGACACTTCCTGTTGTTTCCTGTGGTCAGAGGATAAAGCACTGACTCTCATTCCTTTCCAATTTTTTGCAGAAACTTCATCTTCCTGAGGCTACCTGACCATCCTAACAAAATTGTGAACAGCTCCCTGTCTTGACCCTATTCCTAACCTTTACCATCTCCTAGTTCCTACTGTAGCAAAGCCATCATTTTACTATTCCATGTAGTTTTCTTAATTTAGTGAGTAATTATTTACTATCTTTCTTCCGTTTTGATTACATGGGTCTGGACTGTAAGGAATATTTTCAAGTGGAATAGTTTACTCACTCAAAAACACTTCAATTTTTTTCCTACATGGTACACAGTGTTCTTTCTGTGTGCCATGCTCTCTTCCATGCTGTAGTCCACAGGAGTCCTTTAAGCTCTTACAGTAACTACGTTTTTATGCTTATTATATTATAAATTGTTAGATGTACTGTAACAGTACTGGCCTATATTAACTGTTGTAAAATGTTAATTTTACTCTTGGAAGGAAAAGTCTATTTTAGGCTGAAAATACACTCCTCTAGTTGGCTAGAAACAGGAATGCTATAGTTTCTTGATTGTTTTGAATATAGTAAGTACTTCAGAGGTGACTATTTAAATGATTTCTTGTGTAGCATTATATAGGGTATAATAGCCTACAATCATATTAACTCCACAATTCTATATAATGAAAGGAGGCTTTGTGGTATAATAGGGAACAGGTTGATGAGATGTAGGTGAGGGCAGATTTAGAAAGGCTTTTAATAATGATGCTCTTAAAATTTGGCCTTGTTAGTAGATTCACCTCAATACCAGATGTACAGATAGAAAATAAGTTCTCTGGAAAATTAAGTCTCTGGTGAGATCATCTAGGACAAAAATAACAGCTTATGAAAAGTAAGTTAAGAATATTAAAATGTACACATACATTCATACATATTACTGTTCAAATATTTCCTTAGTCTTATTTTCCCACTTGTTATTTATTTAGTCAAAAGCAAGTTTTATATATTTTCCTCATTCATTACACTTTGGCTTTCCTTGTCCCCTTTGACATGTATACACCAAGCTTGAATTATTGTTTACCAACTTAATTCAGCTTCAGTAGCTTACATTTTTTTAAAATTTTCATTTATGTTAAGAATCAACTGTACCATGTTTCCTTTCCTTTTTTCTTCTTCTTGGTGTTCTCTTCATATTCTGGCTCCTAATCCTCATCTTCATGTGTTTGTTAGTGACTTGTGTTTTGCTATAAGATGATCACTACTTGCCAGGGAGTACTTACTCTTCTCTGTTGGAAACAGATCATCACTTAAGTTGCTTCTACCCCTCACCACCCCCCGCCAAATGCTCACACAATATTTTAAAATTTCTTATACTTGGGGATTTTGTGAAGTTCTAAATTTTTTACTTTGACAATTTCATATATATAAACATTCTGGTCCCACTCTTATCAGCCCAACTTTTTTCATGTCCTCTAGCAAGCTCCTTCCCACTGTCATATCCCTTTCTTTGGTTTTGTGATCCACTGAGTTTAACCAGGGACACCTTCACGGGCTCAGGTAGAGAGTTTTCCACTAGAGTACAGGTTTTTGAGTACATGCTTTGCACAAGTAGCCTTAGAATGCTTGGAGGGTCAGTGTACTGTATAGCTGTTTAATGTTTTAACTGAACTAGTTTAGGTAGGAAGTGTTCTTATTGGCAAACAAGGAAGTTGAGGTACAAATAGGTGCTGTGAAGCTGCTTTAACCTTTCCAAACTGAGAAATATGGCATTTGTAATTTGTATTGAACACATCTCTCATGTACTAATCATAATAAGGAGTAAAAAAATGCATTTAACTATTTTTTGCAAAGGCTTTTCTTAGACTCTTTTTTGTGGATATAGGTACCAAGGTTCTGTACAACTATTCTTTTTTATTCCATGATCTTACCTTGATGCTATCTTCAAATATACTGTTTACTTCAAGGAGATCCTCGAGTGAACTGCATAGCAATTTGGGGCTTTAATTTTTTTCTTTATTTATTGGCCAGAAGGCATTTTTCCTCCCCATTTGTCAGGTCCTTGCATATCTTATCATAAATTCTTTATACTGAAATAATGTAGTGTGCAAGCAGATGATTTTAGAATGCTGTTTGCTGCAGGGTACAAGCCTTTATATCTCTTTAACAGCTTGACATGAACTCTTGTCACTGGGCATTAAGGAAGCTGCAATATTGCCTGTCATTAATAGTCTCTGTTATTCTGCCATCATAATTGCTGACCTTCGCTTGGCCCTCGGCTGTAAATTAGAATTTCTGTTAAGAAGGAATATTAATGAAACAAAGTTAAATTTCTCAGCAGTTTGCAGCTGGAATTTAAGGCAGTCTGCATTTTGTTTTAAGAGGAGAACAGCTTTGGATCTACAAGTATTGCTATTATGATTTCAAAGTGATAGACAGGAGACATGGAAGTCGTTATGCTCAGAAACTTTGCATTTGAAAATGATGGGGAAGATGTTTTGTTCAATTTAAAAAATAGTGAATTAAATTTTCTATTCTGAAATACTGATGTAAATATAAAAGCTGACTTATCCAAATAAGCCATCAACTTCAGGATTATTTAATGAAAGGCACAAGAGGGAGAAATGCACTCTCTTAATCACTAAGTACTGTGATAATTGTAAATAAAAAATAGGCCAGAACATTATTTCTTTATATGTATAAACACATAATGTGAGTGCATTCTACCCTAGTTTTCAACATAGCCTCTTATATTTTACTCAAATCTGAAGAGCTATCATTTAAATATATTGAGGATTCATTTATGTTTTTATAGTAGAAATGAAATAAATGTTGAATGGTATGTTAATTGAGGTGGGATATACACAGGAACAACTATAGAAAAGACTATTATATTGGTAGAAATATGACTGGCTTTGTGGATTTGATAGTTATAATGTTTAAAAAGTGCTCTAAAACTAGCTGTAGCACTACACATAAAATTAGAAATTAAAATGTTAACTCTTCCTTTAAATCTTTTCTTATCATATTGTCAGGTGGAAAATCCTGTGTGGTAGAATTTATCATACAGTATGGAAACTGGATGAAATCTTTTAAGTGGTATTGGTATATATGATTACTTTATTTTTAAAAGATAGGGACTTTATTCAAAGCTTAGATAATTTCTAGGTAATAATTTCTTTAATGGGTTGCTTCAGGTAGATGATTTATTTTGAGTTTATTTTTCAATCAAGCCTCCTTGCTCCTGCTTCTTCCAGATTTGAACATTATCACTAATTCACTTATCATATTGTTACCAAGGTGACAGAGGTTATTAAGAGTTACTGTGCAATTTATTTGGCCTTTTAGGAAACATAATTCTATTACTTTGAAAATCATTGTGTAGCTGAATATTCACAGAACTTTTGCAAATGACATTGAATATACTCATGTATACACACACACATTATATTACATACATACATATAATATAAGGTAGGTAAAAATTGATCAATGCTACTATGATAGCTCAAATGGTTTAAGGTGACAAAATTGAATATGGACACCCTATTAGTCAGGATTCTCTAAAGGAACAGAATTTATAGAATGAGTTAATCTATCATCTATCTATCTATCTATCTATCTATCTATCTATCTATCTATCTATCCAGAAAGTGAATTTATTAGAATGGCTTATTGGCTGTGGTCCAGCTAGTCCAACAATGGCTGTCTACCAACAGAAGATCCAAGAATACCATAGTGGTTCAATCCATGAGGTCAAATGTCTCAGTCAGTCTTCAGTATATGCCAGGATCCTGAAAAGTAGGCTGTACTGACAGTAAAGGAATGGACTAACCAGAAAGAGTGAGAGCAAGCTTTCTTTTATATAGACCATTCTTTTACGTAGACCAACAGCAGAAGGAATGGATCAGATAATGGATCTTCTTATCCCAAATTATCTGGGTTAAGGGTCTGTCTTCCCATCTCAAAAGATCCAGATTAAAAGTGTGTCTCCCCACTTTAAATTCCCCAGATGCTTGGGTCTTAGTTAAATCTAGATGTAATCAAGGTAAAAATCAAGGAAAAGCACTACAAGTACATGGTACACAGGGGTTTTTCTTCTCATGCTCAAGATCCAGAATTTAATTACATGAAAAGGAAAAGAGAACATGGTACTTGAGAAAATTTCATGCAATAATACATATTATACACACTTTCAAATACACTAGATTTTTACTTAGTAGTGATGTTATTCAATGAACTACAAACCTGAAACCTGTTCAAAATGAATCTGAACAGAAAGAAGATCTGAAAGCTGCTTTTCTTACTTCATTGTTGTTTCAAAATGGGGATCTATTTGCAAACTAAGTGTAATTTTTCTCATATTGGTAAGAGAAAGCAATAGTCTTTAATATTAGCACAGATGATGAGGGGATCTTTTTAGATCAAAGATTTGTTTTGACTCTCCTCCACCACTGATGCTCTGAGAAGTCTCCAGGGATATTTTAGAAATATTGAGTCAGGATCTGATGGATCTGATGGCTATATTTATTTGATTGGCAATAAAACTTTCATTTTTCAATCCCAGTTGTGACTTTGCAAGCATATAGCATAAAATTTGTAATACAAAAATAAAAAATGAAAATATCTGTCAAATTATATAATTATCATGGCTTCTTAAATACTTTGGCAATTATTTTGGAACTATAGAACTATTTTCCTCTCTTACCTTTGCAGCTAGAGCCAGAGGGAAAATTGGAGACACCAGCAGGTGAGGCTGCTTTCTTAATTTTAGGCTTGTCATTGTACTTCATCCACATGGAAAAATGTAGTGAAGGGTAGCATTGGAGTTTATGACATGGGTTAATGAACAAAATGAGGAAATTCTTGATATGGACCAATTCCAGATCTGATACCCTCAACCACTACCAAGAGGAAACCACTAAGAAAGCTATGGCATGGAAGGGTAAGATATAATCCAACAGATGATCAATTCTTTATACAGAAATACAAGAAAAATAAATTCAAATTTTTGTGAAAGGCAGTTATCAAAGAAAAAATACAAATGCCTGATAAGATTATGAAAAAAAGTTCATTTCTTTTTAAAATGTTGTTTTTTGAGATTTTAATATAATCACATTATTTTTTTTCTTTCCTTTTTCCCCCCTTCAAATCTTACCATATACCTGTTCTTGCTCTCTTTTGAGTTCATGGCCATTTTTTTCAGTAATCATTGTTGTATACATATATATTCCTAAATAAATTAATACAACCTGCTCAGTCTGCATGTTATCTTTATGTATGTTTTCAGGACTGACTACTTGGTTTTAAATCACCAATTAATTGGTATGCTCTTCCTGGGGAAGACTCTCCTGCTTTTGGCATTCCTTAGTTGCCTGTATCATTTTGTGTTGAGTTGAGGCCTCATGGTCTTTCTCACATCCACATTAGCATGTGTATTGGTGTCATTCTTGTTCAAATGTGTTTTGGAAGTCATGTTAGTAAGACTTCATAGGTTTAGCTTCTGACATTCCTAGGAAGTACAGTCTCATAATTAACTCCCAATTTCTCTGCCCCTTCCACAATGATCTCTGAGCCTTAGGTGCAGGTTAATTTATCTATCTATCTATCTATCTATCTATCTATCTATCTATCTATCTATCTACCTACCTATCATCTATATGTATATACATATATATTCATTCAAAATTTTTATACATGTATACCATGTGTCATGATTATATGTATTTATATCCTTATTTACTCCCTCTTGCTGCCCTAAGCATCGCCCCCAACACATCAGGTTCCCAGCTTCATACCATTTTCTCTCTCCTCCTCTTCTTCTTTCCCCCAATGAATACAATTGTATGCTCCATATGCACATGGATATAGAGGAACCCACTTGGGCATAAATAGCCTATCTGTAGCCATCTTCAACAAAGAAAAGTGGCGCTCCTTTCCCCAGCTACCATCAATTGCCAATAGCTTCTCAGCTAGGAATGTGGCTCTGGGAGCCCCTTCTCAATCCATGCTGGAATTTGCAACTCTCTTGATTTTGTGCAGGTCTTCTGTTAGTAACCACAGACACTCTGAGTACATGTGTGCAGCAACCATGTCCTGTCTAGAGAACAGAACTTCACAACACTCCTCCCTGTTGTCTGGCTCTTCCATTCTTTATGCTCCCTGGTCCATGAAGTTCCTTGAGTCTTGAGTCATCTGTGCTTGGCACTTAGAACAGTTACAAGTCTCTGCATTAACTATTACCCACTACAAAATCAAGATTCTTTGATCAAGGTTTAGAGAGGGCCCTCCAAAAACATATGGTTACAAACATAAATATTTAAAAGCCAGTTTGATAACATGACAGTTTAATAAAACAGAAATAGATTCTCTTTAGGACCCACAACTTTTCTAGCCTTACATTTATGCCAAGTTTTAAGTACCAGACATTAATTCATTCTTGTAGAGTCTGCAGACATTTCTTTCTGTCACGATGAACTATATCTAATCTGGAACTGTAAGACAAATGAACTATTTTTAAAGTTGCTTTTGTAGGGGATATTTTTTATTACAATAACAGAAAAATAAGATGGAAAATTAGTTCCAAGTTAGGCTGGCCATTGCTGTTATAAATTAGGTTACATTGACACATAAAATTGAAAAGAAGCTTTAATATTTTATTAGAACAGTTCTTGATGTAATAACTTTTATATTTGTTTTGGAAATTAGTTTTAAAGTGCTGTACATATTTTAGAAATATTTCATTAATTTTCATGAGATTATAGGCATCTATATAGGCATGGTGATGTACATCTATAATCTGAGTCAGGAGAACATGAAGAATGCTACAACTGGAAGATGTTCAAGTGCACCTAGCTATTGACATATTGGTGTACCCATTATATATTATGGATTTGGTTTAAAACACAACAAACCTCTGATAATCCACCATTGTTAATGGTTCTTAGCTAATAGCATTAAGGAGAATAAATAACTCAATACATACACTTGTTTACTTTTTTAAATTACAATCTCAAGTGTGTGAGGCTTGGGGTCTATTGGGGTCTATTCAGGTAGCATGAGGCCTACACACTATAATTCTGGGGAAGTAGAGGGAAGATAAGGGTGAAGGAAGCATGACCCATGGTGGATATTTTGTTTTATTTGTATTTTTATCAAGAGTATAGACACTGAGTATCTGAAGAATGTGGGATACAATCATACATTTATGCTTTTCAACCTTACCATTGTTGACTGCTGTCATGATGAATACTTACTAACATTTCCTGTTTTTTGATAGAAAGTTAGTATGGCTCAGGGGCAAACCAGGACCAGCTCTAGGCAAAGGTGTCAGTTTTTTATTCTAACCTACTAGAGATCTACTGCATGACGTAAATCATAACTATTCTTTTTGCTTGTAATTTACCGAAGGAGGAGAGTCTGAACTCAGTTGACGGGGGAGGTTATTACTTGTCAGTAAATTCTGGTTGTTGTTTCTTTTTGTTTGTTTTTATACTTTTACTTACTTATTTAATTTATTTATTTTAATCCTGACTGCAGTTTTCCCTCCCTCTTCTCCTCTCATTCCCTATCCCCACCTCCCACCAAACAACTCCTCCTTTATTTCTGTTCAAAAGGGGCACGTTTTCCACGGATATAAAGGAATCATGGCATATCAAGTTGAGGTAGGACTACGTTCCTCCCATTGTATTAAGGCTGGGCAAGCGTCCCAGTATAAGGAATAGGTTCCCCAAAGCCACCAAAATGTTAGGGACATGCCCTGGTCCCATTGCTAAGTGTTCCACAAGTAAACCAAGCTATACAATTGTCACATATGTGCAGAGGGCGTAGATTGGTTTCGTGCAAGTTCCCTAGTTGTTGGTTCAGACTCTGTTCATTCTTGCCAGCCAGTTTAGTTGTTTCTGTTGGTTTTCTTGTGTCATCCTTGACCATTCTTGTTCTTACAAATCCTTCTTCCCTCTCTTCAGCAGGATTCTCCATGTTTGGCTTAATGTTTGGCTATGGGTCTCTGTATCTGTTTCCATAAATTCTTTGATGAAGGCTCTCTGATGACAACTGGGTTGGTCACCAATCTAATCACAGGAGATGGCCATTTCTGGCTATGTATCTGCTATTGCCAGGAGTCTTCTGTCTCTAGGTTAAGGGACTATCATTCCTTGGGGGATGTGCCCACAAGGTCCTTTTGTGCACCAGGAATACATCCTGGTTCCACTGTCTGAGGTCCCTTAGACTTCTCAGGCCTTCTAACTGAGACCCATGTTCAGGGGGTCTGCATAAGTCTCATGCTGGATTCCCAGTTATCAGTCTGGGCACCCGTTAGCTCCTCCTTGTTCAGGTCAGCTGTCTCTATATGTTTCTGCAGTGTGGTCTTGTCTCCCCTCTCTACATCTGGATTCTAGTTCGGCTCAGTGTTTAGTTGTGGGTGTTTGCTTCTGTTTCCAACAGGTACCAGATGAGGGCTCCATGATGGTAGATAAGTTAGTCATTGATCTCATTATCAGGAAAGGGAATTTATGGTAGCCTTTCCACTGTTGCTCAAATTGTTAGTTGGGGTCAGTTTTGTAGGTGTCTGGACATTTCTGTAGGTTCAGTTATCTCTCCAAATCTATAATGGCTCCCTCTTTTATGTTCTCTCTCGCTCTCTCTCTCTCTCTCTCTCTCTCTCTCTCTCTCTCTCTCTCTCTCTTCTGTCTTCTATTTCTCCTCTGACTCAATCTTCCTAGTTCCATGTGCTTTCCTCTTCTCCCCTTCTCTTTCTCTTAGTTCCCTCTCCACTCACTGCCCCCCTACTCCCCATGTGCTCTTGAGAGCTTGTCCCTTCTCCCTTCTGTGATGGACCTTATATTAATCTCTTAGAATCCATCTTGTATCCTGGTTTTTCTGGTGGTGTCAATTATAGGCTGGTGATTCTTTGCTCTAGGTCTAAAATCCATATAAGTCTATTTTTTGTGCCAATACCAGGCTGTTTTCAGGACTATAACTCTATAGTAGAGCTTGATGTCAGGGATAGTGATGCCTCCTGAAGGCCTTTTATTGTACAGGGTTGTTTTGGCTATCTTTGGTCTTTTGCTTTTCCATATGAAGTTGATTATTATCCTTTCAAGGTTAGTGAAGAATTGTGCTTGGATTTTAATGGGGATTGCATTGAATCTGTAGATTGCTTTTGGCAAAATTACTATGTTTATCCTACCTATCCAAGAGCATGGGGGATCTTTTCATTTTCTGGTATCTTCTTTAATTTCTTTCTTTAAAGACACAAAGTTATTGCTATATAGGTCTTTTACTTGCTTGGTTAGCATTACCCCAAGATACTTTATGTTGTTTGTGGCTGTTGTAAAGGGTGATTTTTCTCTGATTTTCTTCTCAGCCCCTTTGTCATCTGTATATAGTAGGGCTACTGATTTTGTTTGAGTTTATCTTGTATCTTTCTAGTTTGCTGAAGGTGTTCATCAGCTGTAGGAGTTCCCTGGTAGAGTTTATGTAAACTATCATCTCTCTCTCTCTCTCTCTCTCTCTCTCTCTCTCTCTCTCTCTCTCTCTCTCTCTCTATATATATATATATACATATATATGTATATATACACACACACACACTCACATATATGCATACAGATGTTTATATTTTCTTACATATAGTATATATCCATTTGTCTAACTTTTCTATAGACACTTACTGAATACCTACTCTGGGTGCCAACCTGAATTCTGTGCAGAGATGAACAACACCCCCATACTTAAATATATTGCAGAAGAATGAGTCTTTTAGTTGCTAGTTTCTTATTGTGAAATATAAAGACAACACAAATAAATCTAAGTAGCTGTAAAGGCCACTTTTGAGGTAGTAGCCATCAAGGCCAGCTACAGTACATCAATGAACAAGTGTTGTGAAAAGAATAAAATCCTCAACTGAGTCTCTTGTAGCTTGCCAGAGTGATGGGAGATGTTATCTTGTAAATATGTTTCTCATACTTGTTAATTAATAAAGCACCATTGGGCCAATGAGATAGCAAGATAGGCAGGGCTAGGAGACAAGGAGGAAAGAGGAAGTAGGAGGGAGGAGTCGAGATGGAGACCTGAAAGAAAGAAGATGCCGGCTGCGGCTCCCGGATAAGATAACCACGTGGAAATACTTAGATAAGTAGAAATGGGTTAATAATTAAGGCAGAGCTAGCCCATTAACAATCATAGTCATTGGCCAACAGGATTGTATCAAATACAGAGTCTCTGAATGTTATTTGGGGCTGGTGCGGCTGTGGACCCAGGCTGGTAGCAGGCAGGATGGAGCCAGCAGGAAGGAACAACCTGCTGTAACACCAGAGTGCTATTGTGATGATGAAGATCTGATAAGCATTTCTCACAGAATGGAGCTCTGTCCTTTAAATTATGAACCTTTGGTATATAAGTGCCCTACCAGTCTGATGTCTCCATCCCATTTCCCTTTATTCTTTTCCCAGAATTTCTGCATTGTTAGAACTCCTCATTTCTCCCTTTGCTTAGTCTCTTGACTTGGTGCAAAAAAGACTGAGTCACAGAGATAAAATTATTAATCACTGGGGATTGTACATACACCACACACACACACACACACACACACACACACACACACACACACACACACACTTCTTTTTTTCTGTGACATGAATTTTATAAAAGTTATGTTCCTGTTAAATTTCTATCAGGAAGTTTCAGAAAACTATGTTGTTGGAACTAAAATACCAATTTGCTTATTGTTAATTGGTTGTATATGATTATTATGTATTTTGGCTAGGCCTTTATAATTTCAGCTCCAAGTAGCATGCATAAACTAGGTCAGTTTTCAGTTGTATAATAACCACAAGACCTGTGCTGCATTTCCCATAAACAAATTTAAGTAGAAAAAATTTCCACACTGTCATCCTAGTTCAGTGTCAATTCCTATTTTTTTTAAAAGCCAAATGGTTTTTTAAAGGCCCAACTGTTTATATTTGCAAAAAAAAAAAACAAAAAAAAAAAAACCCAAAAAACAAAAAAAAAAAAAAAAAAAAAAACAACCTGCTCCTTTGTGCAGTAGCTTGAATATGTCTCATAAAATTTTTATCTTTAGTGCTAGCTATGCCTATAAGATGTTATGGTGGCACTGAAGTCATAATAGTTCTATTGATGTCATAATTGCTCTGCAGGGCCATTACAGTGTACATATGCATGTGCTTCTGACAAGCTGTGTTGTTAAATGAAGCCCCAAGTGCACTAACTGTAATAATGCAGGCCTAACAAGCTGTAGAAGAACTCTAGTTGGAGACATCTCCTTCCTTCTTTGCTAAATGGCTAGGGACTATGGAAGTGAAATGTTTGCATATTAGTAGAACTTCAAACCAGAAGAGGATCCAAATGCTCATTAAACTCATTCTTTTTACTTTTGAGAAGAGAAGAGACATGGGAATTTCAGCAGTGTTTTCAGGGTTTTATGGCAAATGGTAAAGCCAGGAATGGAATGGAAACCTGACATCTGCTGAGGATTTCTTTCACTAGAAGGTCCCCTTTCTGTCATTATAAAAGAAGTACAGAAGGAAACTTCTAAAATACAGTTTGTTTCTCCATTTGGGGAAGGTACTACTCTTGTTATGAACACTCAATTGCCCTTGGATAACTGTTTTTCAGATGAGCTGCAGTGTTGCTTTGTGTTTTTAGGGGTAAAACCCCAAATGATCAGCTTAACACTACCGGGATTGAAATAAGATTTGGAGCAGGTTAAGGAACTGCTCCCTAAAGGAGGATAGAACATTTGTGCCCCAGATGGTAGCCAGGTGACAATGTGGTAGCAAATCCTATTGGTGGATAGATAATGACCATGAAAGCTTGAGTCAGCTGGTGAGATCAGGAATGACTTGCTAGTAATGATGGGGATTTGGAAATTGCCTGCTTAATTGTTCTAGATCAGCTTTTTATTAAAAAGGCTAGGGAATCTGAAAGGTGCCATTATGTCTGGTTTTACACATTCAAATGAAATATTTTAATAAGGAAAAAAAAACCCCATCAGAGTTCCGATATAAGCTCCATTACTCATACTCCTACATGAAATTCAGGATAAGCAAATTCAAGTGAAGAGACTGTTTATCTTAGTGATTTTTAACTAGTGTTTCTTTACAGATAGATGTCAAACAAATGTTGACACCTACACGGGAAGTTACAATGTGCTAGCAGGAGGAGAAAGCTGAGATCTATGGGAGAGCAAAATGAGGAATGCAGTTGAGGAATGTAATTGTCTCCTTTAATGAAGGGATATATGGACCTCATACTGAAGAAACAGTAGGTAATAAAGAAGATGGATACAGGAAAAACTTTCTGGCAAGGGGAGAAAGACTCCAAGGATTAAAGGAGCATGGAATATTTAATAAGTAGGAGCTAGAGTATAGGGAAATGGTCCCAGGGATAAAGGGATTACCATGCATGCATAAAGACTAGCATTTGATTCTCAGTCCTTATACAAAATGTTTGAGGACATAGCAATGTTAGTTATCTGGTTGTGAGCCTAGCCTTTAACAGCTGAGCCATCTCTGCACCCAGGTCCCCTGAACATGGGTCTCAGTTAGGAGGCCTGGGCAGTCTATGGAACCGGGATGAATCCCTGGTGCATGAAAAGACTTAGGAAGCCCACTCCCCATGGAGGGACACTCCCTTAGCCTAGAGGCAGGAGGGGGGGCCTAGTCCCAATTCCAAATGACTTGACATATTTTGATGATCCCTTCTGGAAGGCCTTACCCTCTCTGGGGAGTGGATGGAGGATGGGATGGGGAGGTTGGAGGGGATGGGAGGAAGGGAGGGAGAGGGAACTGGTATTGATATGTAAAATAAGAAAAAATATATAAAAGAAATGTTACTTATCCTTACTTGATCATTACACATTGTATACTTATATTAAATTGCTATACTGCAGCTAGTAAATATGGATAGATATTGTTTTTAATTTTAAAATATTTTAAAATTCAGATTTATTATGACAGACTTCCTGGCTTTGACTTAAAAGTACATAAACAATAATAATAATTAGCCCCAATTCTCTCTCTTGTTTTATTCTTTCTACTTCTAGCTTTTCTCAGAAAGAGTATAAATTTTATTTTTGTGTAAGACACAAATCAAATTTTAACTTTGGTGCTAGAGAAATGGTCTGTGGATAAAGCAATTGCCATACAAATATGAGGATCAAAATTGAGATCCTCATCCAGCATCCACATAAAAGCCAGACACATGTGGTACCCAGTTTACAGTCCCAGCATTCAGGAAATGGAGATTCAGTATTTCTAGAGCAAGCTGACCAGCTAGATTAGCCACAAGAAGAAGCTCTGGGTTCAGGGAAAGACCCTGCTTCAGAAAATAAAACTGAGAAAAACCTCCAGCAGCTTCCTGAAATTCATTCATGTTCCTGTACACACACACACACACACACACACACACACACACACACACACACACACACACACACACACACACACACACACACTACATACACAAATATGTGCAAAAAATACAGATAACTGCTAACATTATATACGTCTTTGGAAGTGAGCATGTTCTCATGATCTTAAATGTTTGTGAAAAGAGAGGGTAGGGAGAAGGCGAGGAGAGGAAAACACATGAGACTAAGAAGATTGAGTCAGGGGACGAATAGAAGACAGGAGAGAGAGAGAGAGAGAGAGAGAGAGAGAGAGAGAGAGAGAGAGAGAGAGAGAGAGAGAGAGAGAGAGAACATAAAAGAGGGAGTCATTATAGGATTGAAGAGAAAACTGAACCTTAAGAAAAGTCCATAGACCTACAGAACTGACTCCAACTAACAATTTAAGCAACAGTGGAAAGGCTACCATAAATGCCCTTCCCTGATAATGAAATAAAGGACTAACTTATCCACCATCATGCAGCCCTCATCTAGTACCTGTTGGAAACAGAAGCAAACATCCACAACTAAATAATGAGCCAAACTAGAATCCAGATGCAGAGAGGGAGGACAAGACCAGGCTTCAGAAATACAATAGAGACAGCAGACCTGAATAAGGAGGAGCTAACAGGCCCCCAAACTGATAACTGGGAATCCAGCATGGGACTGACTTAGATCCCCTGAACATGGGGATCCAAGTTATAACATCTCAGTTAAAAGGCCTGAGCAGTCTAAGGGATCTAAGACAGTGGAACCAGGTGTATTCCTGGTGAACAATAGGACCTTGTGGGCACATCCCCTATGGAGGTAAACTCCCTTAACCTAGAGACAGGGAAGTAGTAAGGAAGAGTCAGCATGGAGAGACTGGAGAGGTAGAATGCCAGCCCCTCTCACTGGTAAGATGAGATAACATAGAAATACTTAGATTACTAGAAATGGGTTAATATTTAAGAAAGAGCTAGCTGATAAGAAATGATAGTAACTGGCCAACAGCATAATGTCAAATACAGAGTTTGTGTGTGTTAATTGGGACTGGTGTGGTGGTGGGACCAGACCAGCAGGGAAAACCTTATTCGTAACACATAGGTCTCAGTTAGAAGGCCTGAGCAGTCTAAGGGACCTCAGACAGTGGAACCAGGATGTATTCCTGGTGAACAAAAGGACCTTGCAGGCACATCCCCCATGGAGGGATACTCCCTTAACCCAGAGACAGGAGAGAAGTTCTAGTCCCTACTTCAAATGACCTGATGGGTTTAGATGACCCCTCCTGGATGGCATCACCCTACATGTGGAGTGGGGGTTGGGATGGGAGGGTGGTTGGGGTGCATGTGAGGAGGGAAGAGAGGGAAAGAGGGAGGGAGAAAGGGAGGGAGAGGGAACTAGGATCGATATGTAAAATAAAAATAAAAATAAATTTAAAAAAAAGAGAGGGTAGGAAAAACAATAATTTTGGTTATTCTTTGCAATCTATAAATGAGGCCCATAAAACATGTGTTCAGCACAAAGAATGTCCTCAGGCAGAGTGGTGGTGGGAAAATGAAATGATTTACTTTTAGTGTGTCTGTTACTGGCCTCTGCCTCCATCTTAAGGGCTTTCCCACAGGATTCAGCCCACATTCAATTCATAATCATCTCCAGATTTCTGCTTCAGTGTCATTTATTCAATGCCACACTCTTACATACTTGTCATGACTCCTGAGTTAATTAACTAGTTTAAAATGTAGGTCTCCCAAGCTAAAGCAGACATCCCATAAGCTTCCACATTACCCCAGCAATGGTAAGCTCCTGACTGTGCCACACACAAGTTCCATCATCTGACTATGCTCTGTGTTCACTAAAACTTCCAGCTGCATCTGTGCACCTGTTTGAGATGTGATACTACTATGGAAACACATACACCAAAACAATGACTGATCACAGGACTGTAGAAAGAGAAAATAAAACATTTGATTCCCACATTGTTATGTAGACATCCTATATCACTATTAGAATTGGGAAAGAAATCTAATCAAGCCAGTTAAAAGTAACTTAACTTTTTAAGGACAAAAAACATATTTTCTGTGATAACATTGTGGCACTATAAGTACAAACAGGATAACTTTGGGAACTAGGCTTAAAGTCTTTGTCACAAGCTTGCCCTCACAAGCTCATTGCTGATCAGAGCCTATCTTCATCCAGCACTACTAATGACAAACTAGCCTGAAGATCAAGGAATAAACTAACCAATTATGAGGTAAATAAATTTCTAATTTCTTTCAAAGCCAAACTTTCAACATCAAACTAAATGGAGAGAAACTCAATGCAATTCCTTTAAAATCAGAAACAAGACAAGACTCTTTAAATATCTCTTCAATATTGTACTTGAAGTCCTTGCCAGAGCAATAAGACAACAAAAGGAGACCAAGGGGATGCAAATTGGAAAGGAAAAAGTCAAACTTTCACTATTTGCAGGTGATGTGATAGTTTACATTAGTGACCCAAATTTTTTACTAGAGAATTCCTACAACTGGTAAACACCTTCAGAAAAGTGGCAGGAAACAAGATTAACTAAATAAAAAATCAGTAGCCATACTATATATAGATAATAAAGGGGTTGAGAAAAAAAATCAGAGAAATATCACCCTTTACAATAGCCACAAACAACATAAAATACCTTGTGGTAACTTTAATCAAACAGATGAAAGACCTGTATGACAAGAACTTTGAGTCTTTAAAGAAAGAAATTAAAAAAGATGCCAGAAAATAGGAAGATCTCCCATACTCTTGGGTAGGTAGGATAAATATACTAAAAATGGCAATCTTGCCAAAAGCAATCTACAGATTCAATGCAATCCCCATTAAAATCCCAGCACAATTCTTCACTGACCTTGAAAGGATAATAATCAACTTTATATGAAAAAGCAAAAGACCCAGGATAGCTAAAACAACCCTGTACAATAAAGGAACTTCAGGAGGCATCACCATCCCCAACTTTAATCTCTACTACAGAGTGATAGTCCTGAAAACAGCTTGGTAATGTCCTAAAAACAGACAGGTAGACCAATGGAACCAAGTTGAAGACCCTGATATTAACCCACGCACCTATGAACACACCTTATTTTTGACAAAGAAGCTAAAATTATACAATGGAAAAAAGGATGCATCTTCAAGAAATAGTGCTGGCATAACTGAAAGCAGAAGTGTAGAAGATTGCAGATAGATCCATGTCTATCACCATGCACAAAACTCAAGTCCAAATGGATCAAAGATTTTAACATAAATCCAGCCACACTGAACTCTTAGAAGAGAAAGTGAGGTACCCTTGAATGAATTGGCACAAGAGACTATTTCCTGAACATAATACCAGTAGCGCAGACATTGAGATGAACAATAAATAAATGGAACCTCCTGAAACTGAGAAGCTTTTGTAAGGCAAAAGGCACAGTCAACAAGACAAAACAGCAGCCCACAGAATGGGAAAATACCTTCACCAAAATACCTACATCTGACAGTGAGCTGATTTCCAAAATATATGAAGAACTCAAGAAACTAGTTACCAAACACCAAATAATTCAATTAAAAAGTGGGGTACAGAACTAAATAGAAAATTCTCAATAGAGGAATCTAAAATGGCTGAAAGACACTTAAGAAAATTCTCAACATTCTTAGATATCAGGGAAATGTTCATTTGGGGCTGAAGTGGCAGCGGGTCTTGCTGTGCCAGAAAACAAACAAGTGTTTTCTATGAGGTTCCCACATTGAAATGAATAATGAAGTTTTTATTTCTTCATGTGAAAGATGGCTCAAGCCACAGTGGTCTTTATGGACAACAATAATTGGCATTTTCAACAGTATATTCAAGTCTACCATCATAATAACAATGGGATGAAAGTTGAGAACTGCTCAGTGAAGGATTTATTTTTCAAATTTTGATATAAAATTTAAAGAGTTACATATTTGTTCCCTTATATTCTTCCACTCTTTGTGCCTTGTATTATTTCTCTCCCTTCTGTGAAAATATGCAGCTTTACAGAAAAATGTGAGAAAGTAAAATTAAACTTAATTTCCCTTTAATTATTAATTTAATGCTTTAAATATATATATGTTTTATATATATATAAAACTTGGATCCTGGTTTGCAGATAGTATATCATAGGAATTATCAGCCATCTTACTGACATGTTGGTTTTCATAATAAATTCCCTCAATGGTCTCATATATCCTGTTGGTTGTGCTCCTTTATATAACTCTTACTAGTACATAAAGGAACAGCTGTTGGAGTTATGCGACATTTTAGCTATGGTTTCTATTGCTGTGAAGAGACACTATGACCATGACAATTCTTACAAGAAAAAACATTTAATTGGGGTGGCTTACATTTCAGAGGTTTATTCCCTTATCATCATAGTGTGATGTGTAGTAACCTTTCTTCTTGGACTGTTTTTGGATTGCCAGTACTCAAATAAAGACACAGAGACTTATAATTAATTATGTAAGCTTGGTCTTTAGCTTAGACTTTTCTTACTGGCTCTTATTAAACCACATTTTAAATCTACATCTGTCATGTATATCCAACTTACTCCAAGTCTGCTGGCAAAACCTACACACTTAGATTTCTTCTCTTCCTCTCTTTCCCCCGAAATCTACCTGTCCTTGTCTGCCTAGCCATTGGCCATTCAGCTTTTTATTATACCAATCACAGAAGCACATCATCACACAATGTACAAATATTCTGCAATAGACATGATAGTATGCAGGAAGACATGGTGCTGGAGAAGTAGCTGAGTGTCCCATATCTTGATTTGCAGGCTAAAGGAAGTGGTCTGTCTCACTAGGTGTGGCTTGAGCATATATGAGACCTCAAAGCCTGTCTCTACAGTAACAAACTTCCTCCAAGAAGACCACACCTACTTTAACAAGGCCACATCTCCTAATAGTGCCACTTCCTTTAGATACCATTTTCTTTCAAACCACCACATGGGGAGAGGTGATCCACATCACCTGTCAGCTTTATCTTATGAGTAACAAAGGCTTATTAGAGTCTATGGGATTTTTCTATGCTATTCTGAGGGCAATGATAACATCAGTAATACATAATCATAGCTATCAAACTTTGATGTCATTTACAATCACTTGGAAAACTAATCCAATTATTTGGAGTACCAAGCTGGTATAGAGGGAAAAGGATATTTGGGATATGGTGGAATCCTCTGGATTTTAACCCAGGTTTCCAGGTATCTCTGATATATGTCAAAGTTTGAGTGTCTCCAATGAAGAACACACACAGCAGCCACTGTGCTGGTCACTACCAGAAGCAAAGAAACTCCTCTTTACTGCTCATCAAGAGAAGACAATTTCATATTTTAAACATCTTTTACAACAGATGAATTAATGTTTTTCGTCTGGATGTTTTACCTATGCATGTGTGTTCTTTGTATGTGCCTAGTGCCCATGGAGGACAGCAGAAGGTATCTATCTCCTGGAACTGATGTAAGAATTGGTTGTGAGCCACCATGTGGATGCTGGAAATGAACCTGGGTCCTCTGAAAGAGCAGTAAGTGATCTTAACCATCTCCCCAGCTGCAATATCTAAAAACATCTTTCAAGAAACATATGTAGTTTCCTTTGTAAATTTATAGGTTCTACTTTTCATATTCTCCATATTTTTAAACAAAATGTAATGTAAACCTTGCATGTTTTTTTTCTTTATTTGGTTCACAGACATTGCAGCATAGTTCTTTAATGAATTATATATATATATATATACATATATATATGTATATATATATATATAAATTCTTTATATTTCATCATTTTCATTTTTTTTTCTTGTTTTGTTGAGACAGAGTCTCTCTATGCAGTCCTGGTTGTCTTGGAATTTTTCTATGTAGACTAGGTTGACCTTGATCCACCTGCCTTTGCCTCTCAAGTGTTGGGATTAAAGGCATGCACTGCCATGCTAAGTCATTTCAGCATTTTTAAAATTAACATTATTATGATAATTTCATTTTCCTTCATTTAAAAAAATTATCCATTTTTAATTAAAAGAATATTACAAAGTATTTCTCACTCAGTCAGTTTGGCAATCAAGCTAAGCACTGTAAGTGGTGATTCTCTTTTCAGGTGGACCATATTAGAATCCAATATGTGAAATTATCATGACACTGAATCCACAAATAACCTATTAAAGATATAAAACTTTATAACAAAATAGAATTATGTCACTTTGCCCATTTCTTTTCATGTTTCCAGCCCCAACCAGTTTCTTTTCTTTCTTTCTTTCTTCCTTTCTTTCTTTCTTTCTTTCTTTCTTTCTTTCTTTCTTTCTTTCTTTCTTTCTTTCTTTCTTTCTTTTTTGTAGCTCAGCCATGCAACACCAATATATGCCACACTGTCCCGCATATGTACCAGGGATCCTTTATACCAGCCAGGCTGTGCAAGGCAGAATGCAGCCAGAGGCTCAGCTAACTCTGCAGATAGACTCGTGCCCTTACTCTTCTCTCCTGTCTCTACTCTGGTTGGTCTACTTGTCTGCTACAATGAAATCAATAGCAGGTTGCCAAACCCCATCACTGCCTCAGCTACAAGGTATGACTTCCATTGTACCTTGAGCAATTCATGTATCTTTCTCACTATAAAGGCCTGTGCTCATTAGTAGTAGAAACAAGATGTGGGTATAGAATAAGATTTAGACTGTAGTAAGGGATTTATGCTGGTTTAGCAAAGTGGCAGAAGTAGATTTTTTTCCTCCAAGGTTCATGACTCACTAGTCCTAGAATGTTGGCTTTGTTTACTTGGCATGTTTCTTTCCTGTCAAGTGGGTCTTAAGTCCAGTAAGGACTGGTTGGTTCACCAACGTATAAGTGAGTGCTACTTATTGCATCATATGGATATCTCACCATGTTGGTCATGGTTGTGGTTCACAGACATTGCAGCCAGGTAGGATTATTAATTGCTGCCCCCCTTTTACAGCTAGCATAGACTTTTATGATACCAGGGAAATTAAATTGCAGGGAGGAGGCTTTCAAACTATATCCAGATCAAATAATTTGAGTTTTGTTCTCTTCAGCAACAGATACCTACCTTCTACCTTTGAGAGGCAACCAAGGGCTACATCAATAGTCTATGTTGTATAGTATTGACTCATGTATATGATAATTGTCATCAAAATAATCTCACATCATTTTTACTTAAGCCCTTCCTACATACTCTTCTCTATTTTTAATATTTCTTCCTTCCTTCCTCCCTCCCTCTTTCCCCTCCTCCCTCCCTCCATCCATTCCTTCCTTCATTCCTTTTTTCCTTCCTTGTTTGCTTCTTCTTCCTCCCTTCTTTCTTTCCTTCCTTTTGTTTTATTTATTTTAATGGTTCTTGTCCCATCTGTCATATTCTGGGTTGATTATAATTTTGATAAGTCTTACTTGCTTTCCACACCCTGCTAGCTGCTATCTGTGTAAATCTTAGAAGCTCTTCTGACTTTCCTAACTTTTAGCTTCAATTGTTAACGTCTTTTAACATCCTCTGTGTCCTAGACAAGAGTTTTCCTGAGCTTCAAAGACATTCTATTAAAACCAAGAATCAAGGAGGATTTTAATTGAATTTTTTCTTTTACATAAAACTGTATCAAAAAAAATCTTTGACATTGACCAGTTGACCCTGATTCCTTTATGCTGACAATTTCTGATGAACTATGCTCTCTATGGTGCTCCTTAAAGCCTAATTTCCTTTATGTAGTCTTGTTTTAGTACCACTTTGAAACGAGCATGAACTTTCTCTCTCTCTCTCTCTCTCTCTCTCTCTCTCTCTCTCTCTCTTTCTCTCTCTCTCCCCATATATATATATATATACACACACTCACACATATATTTATTATTTTTTCTTATTTTACATATTGATACCAGTTTCCTCTCCCCCCTCTTTCCTTCCCTCCCTCCCATGTTCCCCGACCACCCTCCCATCTCCCCCCGACCCACTCCACAGGGAGGGTGTTGCCTTCCAGGAGGATTCATCAAAATCTGTCAAGTCATTTGGAGTAGGGATGAGACCCTCCCTCCTGCCTCTAGGCTAAGGGAGTATCCCTCCATGGGGAATGTGCTCCCAAAGTCCTTTCATGCACCAGGGATACATCCTGGTTCCACTGTCAGAGGACCCTTAGTCTGCCCAGGTCTTCTAACTGTGACCCATATTCAGGGGGTTTGTGTCGGTCCAATGCTGGTTTCTCAGCTATCAGTCTGGGGTCCATTGGCTCCCCCTTGTTCAGGTCATCTGTCTCTGTGGGTTTCTGTAGCCTGCTCTTGACCACTTTTCTTACCACCCCTCCCTCTCTGCAACTGGATTTCAGGAGTTCGGCTCAATGTTTAGCTGTGGGTGTCTGCTTCTGTTTCCATCAGTTACTAGATGAGAGCTCCATGATGGCATATAAGTTAGTTATCAATCTCATTACCAGGGAAGGGCATTTAAGGTAGCCTTTCCACTGTTGCTCAGATTGTTAGTTAGGGTCATCCTTGAAGGTCTCTGGATATTTTCTAGAGTCACTTCAAACCTATAATGGCTCCCTCTATTATGGTATCTCTCTCTCTCTCTCTCTCTCTCTCTCTCTCTCTCTCTCTCTCTCTCTCTCTCTCTCTCTCTTTGCTCTTGTCTATTTGTGCCCTGATTCAATCTTCTTGGTCCCACACACATGTTCTCCTCTCCTCCACTTCTCTTTCCCCTAACTCCCTCTCCACTCACTGCCCCCCCCAACTCCCAATATACTCGTGAGATCTTGTTTTTTTTCCTTCTGTGAGGGACCTTGTATGAATCTCTTAGAATCCTCCTTGTATTCTACTTTCTCTGGCAGTGTGAATTATATGCTCATGATCCTTTTCTCTATGTCTAAAATCCATATATGAGTAAGTACATACGATGCTCCTCTTTTTTGAGACTGGGTTACCTCACTCAGAATGGTTTCTTCAAGTTCCATCCATTTGCCTATAAATTTCATGATTTCATCCCCCCCCCCCGCTGAGTAGTATTCCATTGTGTAAATGTGCCACATCTTCTTTATCCATTCTTTAGTTGAGGGGCATCTAGGTTGCTTCCAGGTTCTTGCTATTACAAGCAATGCTGCTATGAACATAGTTGAACAGATGCCTTTGTAGCATGGATGTGAATCATTTGGGTATGTGCCTAAGAGTGGGATTGCCATGTCCTGTGGTAGACTGATTCCCATTTTCCTGAGCCATACTGATCTCCAAAATGGCTGTACATGTTTGTATTCCCACCAGCATTGAAGGAGTGTTCCTCTTTCTCCACACCCTCTTTGGCATAGCTGTCATTGGTGTTTCTAATTTTAGCCATTTTGACAGAAATAAGATGATATCTCAGAGTTCCTTGAGTTTCCCTGATGGCTAAGGATGTTGAGCACTTTCTTAAGTCTCTTTCAGCCATTTTGGATTCCTCTATTGAGAATTCTCTCTTCAGTTCTGTACCCCATTTTAAAATAGGATTATTTGGTGTTTTATTGATTAGTTTGTTGAGTTCTTTGTATATTTTGTATATTTTGGAGATCAGTCCTCTGTCAGATGTGGGGTTGGTGAAGATATTTTCCCAGTCTTGTCTTTTGCCTTACATAAGTGTCTCAGTTTGAGGAGGTCCCATTTATTAATTGTAGATATCATTGTCTGTATTACTAGCGTTTTGTTCAGGAAGCAGTCTTCTGCACCAGTTTGCTCAAGGGTACCTCTGTCTTTCTCTTCTAAGAAGTTCAGTGTGGCTGGATTTATGTTGAGGTCTTTGATGTGCTTTCAAAGTGTTCAATAAGTGTGGGTATGTTGTATCTCCATTCTTGTTAAATTCTAGAAAATCTTTAATTTCTTTCTTTATTTCTTCCTTGACTCAGAAATGGTGCAATTGCTCATTGTTTAGTTTCCATGAGTTTGTAGGATATCTGCAATTTGTGTTGTTGTTGAAGTCCAACTTTAAAGCATGATGGTTTGACAAGATACAGGGGGCTATTCCATTTTTTTTTGTATCTGTTGAGGTTTGTTATGTTGCCTATTATGAAGTCAGTTTTAGAGAGGGTTCCATGTGGAGCTGAGAAGAAGGTATATTCTTTTGTGTTTGGATGGAATAGTCTATAGATGTTTGTTAAAACCACTTGGTACATCACTTCTGTTATTTCTTTTGTTTGTTCATTAAATTTCTGCTGGAAGTCCTGTCTAGTGGCGATCGTGAGGTGGTGAGGTTTCCCACTATGAGTGTGTGAGGTTTTATGTGGGCTTTGAGTTTTAGTAGCATTTCTTTTATGAATGTGAGTGCCTTTGTATTTGGGGCATAGATGTTCAAAGTTGAGACTTTGTATTGATGGATTTTTCTTGCAATGAATATGAAATGACCTTCTTCATCTCTAACTGATTTTGCTTTGAAGTCTAACTTGTTCGATATTAGCATAGCTACACCTGCTTGTTTCTTGGGTCCATATTATTGGTACTTCTTTTCCCAACCCTTAACCTGAGGTAATATCTGTCTTTGAAGCTTAGATGTGTTTCTTGTATGCAGCAGAAGGATTAATTCTGTCTTCATGTCCATTCTGCTGGCCTGTGTCTTTTTATGGGCAAGTTAAGACAATTAATGTTGAGGGAAAGTAAGGACAATTGATTGTTAATTCTTGTTTGTTTTAGATTTGTTGTTGGCAGTGGTATTGTGAGTATATTTGCCCCAATTTTTTCTTTTGGGTTCTGGTGAAGTGAGATTATCTATTGCATATAACTTTGTGAGTGTAGTTAATTCCTTGATTTGGAGTTTTCCTTCCAGAACTTTCTGTAGGGCTGGGTTTGTAGATACATATTGTGAAAATCTGGCTTTGTCATTGCACATCTTCTTTTCTCTGTCTATAGTGATTGAGAGTTTTGCTGGGTATAGTAGCCTGGGCTGGCATCCATGGACTCTTATCCATGTAGACCATCTATTCAGGACCTTCTGGCCTTGAGATTTTCCATGGAGAAATCAGGTGTAATTTTGATAGGTCTGCCTTTATATGTTACTTGGCCTTTTTCTTTCATTACTCTTAATATTCTTTCTTTATTCTGTATGTTATGTGTTTTGATTATTATGTGTCAAGGGGTCTTTTTTCTTTGGTCCAGTTTATTTGGTGTTCGGTATGCTTCTTGTACTTTCATGGGCATATCCTTCTTCAGATTGGGAAAGTTTTCCTCAATGATTTTTGTTGAATATGTTTTAGGCACCTTTGAGCTGGGCTTCCTCACTTCTTTTATGCCTATTATTCTTAGGTTTGGCCATTTCCTGGATGTTTTGTGTTAAGGATTTGTTGGATTTAAGATTTTCTTTGGTCAATGAATCTATTTCCTCTACTTTATCTTTAGCACCTGAGAGTCTCCCTTCCATGTCTTGTATTCTGTTGGTTATGCTTGCATCTGTTGTTCCTGATCATTTACTCAGTTTTTCTACTTCTAGCAATCCCTCAGGTTTTTTGTTTTTCGTTTTTGTTTTTTTTTTTTTGGTCTTCATTTCAGTTTTCAGGTTTTGAACTGTTTGAATTGTTTCCTTAATCTGTTTGATTGTTTGTTTCTTGGCTTTCTTTATTTTCTTTAAGAGATTTGTTCATTTCTTGCATGTTTTGTTTGGTCTTTTCCTCTATCTTTTCTAATTTTTTGTTCTTTCTTTCATTTCTTTAAGGGATTTTCTCATTTCATTTTTAAGGGCCTTTATTATTTTTTCCTTCTTTTTTATTTTAATTTTTTTGCTCTTATTCCAGTTCCCTCTCACTCCCTCCATCCCATGGCCCCGGACCACCCTCTCATTCCATCCCCCCCTCCCCCACACTCTACAGGGAGGGTGATGCCTTCCAGGAGGGGTCAACAAAATCTGTCAAGTCATTTGGAGGAAGGCCTCTATCATTTTTATGAAGTTATTTTTTAAGTCATTCTCTTCCTCTTCATCTGCTTTGGTGTATTCAGTTCTAGTTGGTATAGAGTCCCTAGATTATGGTGTTGTCATGCTTGTCTTTCTATTGTTGGGTGTTTTCTTGTATTGCACTCTTCCCATCTCTTCTTCCAGTGAGTGCAGGTGGAGTCTTTCTCTCTCTCTCTACCCTGCTGTCCTGGTGGGTGTAGGTGAGTTAGGAATTTGATGTTTGTAACTCTCGATGATCCTAGCTCTCTTGGAGGTCTCTACAGAAGAGGGTAGGTGATGGGGCCCAAAGATGTGAATGAGGCCTGAAAGTGTTTCAGCATGGGTAGACAGATCCAGTGTTCTCAGAGCTGATCAGGGAAGTTCCAAGGAGGTGGAGGGGGTGTTGGACCCACATTCTGGACCTATGTTCACCTCGAGCTGTGGGCCCAGCAGGACCAAGGGAGCATGGGCTTTAATACTGTCCATTTTTGGTTGGTGTTTAATCACTAACGGTGGTTATATAATTATTGATTTTGATCACATGCTTAGAGCATTCAAAACACTGTAACTAAACCTTTAGGTTACTATTCCATGCAAAGAATGCTAAAGCCTTTCTGGTATCACTTATTCAATATTTAAAGGGTTCAGTCAGATAGGAACTCCTATGATCTCCTTGGGTGAAAGAAACCAGGAACCTTTTGGGCTTCCTTAGGTGTAGGAAAAGGTGGAAATATCTCCCAATTCTCAACTCATAGGAGCCTTGTAAAATACTGAGCTAATTTGATTACACATTCATAATTTCCTTGCAAGGCCCTCTCCTCAGAACCCAGCTGCAACTCTAAGTATCCTCTGCCTATATCACTATTCCTATATCTATCTAGCCCACAGACTAGGGGATATCTTTAGCATTTTGTTCTTTTGTCATTAAAGTTGGGTTATTAGCTGAGCACTGCTGAGTATCACTGTCATCCTAATATTTAGGATCAGAGGTAACAGAATTGCTATGAATTTGAGTTCAGTTTTGTCCTCATCTCAAAACAACAAAAATTCAATAATTAGAAACCTTTGATTTCTAAATTCAAAAGCTACTTTTATTCATGCCTGTATCATGTGTTTATTAGATTCCTGTGTGGCCTACTGATTGATGCTCTGGCTATAAATTATCAAATGAAAACAGAATTTATGGTCATACTCATCACTTTTCTATCCCACATTTTATATTTTTGTAATGACACCAAGTTGCTTCTAGTTCCCTGATGTCATTCTACACTCCTTGTCTTGAATTTCTTATGAACTCTTCTGCTGCCTCAGGACATTCTTCTATTCATCATCACCTTCAGCTGATTATTTTCTCTTCTTACATTAGTAATCAGCCAGGAAAATCCTTCTGAGAATTTGTGTCAGACACCTTGGATAATACTGGGTATTTCCCCCAAGTATTGCCTCCAAGATTTTTCAGGTACTATTTTCAAGAGTCCCTTAACATAACTAAACATTGCATTTATAGCCACTTCCAAGGATCTGTGTCCAAATGCATCTGTTAAATTATTAATTATAATTTATTTTTACAGTATTAAGCTTACTATTCTGTTCTCTTTTAAAGCTAAGACATTTGATGATCTCAGATTTCTTGCGTAAAGGTTTGTATCTCTCCTAAATTTATGTTGAAATCCAATGCTCAGTGTGATGGCATCATGAGATGAGGACTTTGAGAACTGATTGAATGACAGATGTGTCATCCTCATAAATGGATGTGTACCCTTATAAGAGAGACTGCAGAAAACTGGCCTTTTCCTTGTGACAGAAGAGAAAGGTAGTTTTCCAGAACCAGAATGTAAACCCTCACAGGACAGTGGGTCTGTTTTCTCCTTGATCTTGCACTTGCCTCAGAAAGTGTGAGAACTAACTTTTGATTTGCAAGTTACTCCACTTAAAAAACTTGGTTGACATCTGGCGTGTGAGTTGACTTATCTCTTAACAGTTTTAGGAAAGTTTCAAGAAAATTCTTAGCTATTGTCTTTTAAAAAAATCTATTCTTTGCCCCCTTGTACAGTTAATTCTCATGTTTAGTACAACTTATTTCCATGCCTTTGTCACATCTATGCTTCCCATTTGCTTCATTATGAGTACTCTGCCAAGTATTTCAGCTAATTCTCACTACCCAGTGTCTATATCCAAACACACCCACCAAGTCATTAATTGTAGCTATATTTTTCAGTGTTAAACTTCCTATCTTGCTTTGCTTTGATGGTAAGCCACTTTTACAATCTTGAAATCCTTGCCTAAAATTCCTTTTATGAATGAAAATATTTCAAAGTCTGTGTATAACAAGTAACATGTTTCTAATATTAGTGAGCCTGTTTTTATGATCTGGGACTGCACTTATTCTTGACCATGTCATCTTGATCTTCTCATTTGTCAGTATAGCTATTTTTAAATTATTTACCAGACATTATATTGAAAAAAATCTTGTAAAATATGTAACTTCTTTGATGATAACATGTTTTTTTTCAGCAGATAAAACTCTGTTTAATTTTTCCTAAGTACTTGGACCATCAGTGGATTTTCTTCCTTGGGTCATTCAACTGACAGAAAATTGTACTATAGTGTGTGTAAGGACTATGTTCCCTCTGATTCAGTCTAATCTCTTTGAGTTCTAGAATAATTGCTTCAGGGCTCCAAGTGATCCTGGGTTCAGGCTTCCAGCTTCAAGGTTTGAAATTCACAGCTTAAATTCTAATTTTCTATTCTGGACTTGACAGCTGCCCTCAGGGGTCAAGAAACCATATGAAGGGCTCAGTATACTGACAGCTCTCATAGTCTTGGTTATAGAGTGCTTTATTAGTTCTCTCACACATTGAAGTAGATAGTTTTAATACATTTTCTATTTTGGCAAGCTGTTCTAGTTGACCTAAATTAGAAATCAGATCTGAACTCACATAATATTATTAGATATGGGACTCCATTTTCCAAAAAATGATTTTTTAATAATAGGATCATTATTAAACTTGTATGGAGGCTGGAAGAAGAGAATATAGTCTCCACTAAATTGTCTTCTGATATTTCTAATAGTACTATATGAGAGGGCCAAATGTTCTATAGATATTTCTTTACCATGTTTATCTGGCAGCAAATTCCCTAAAGAACTCTTTTGTTTGTTAGGCAATGGATTTCACTGCATTATAGAGGCTATACTTTTGAGGCATGAGAAGAATGACCACTGACACAATTGTTCATGGCCAAATTAATTAAAGGAAGCAATTCATTAATACAAATTTTTATTATTTGTGCACCTATAAGGTGGAGTTCAAGAGATTACCATTGGAGGTGAGGAAGACAAGGTTTTTATATAATTTAGGGATAAGGCACTTTCAAATGGGTTATTCAGTGGGGAATATAGGTGGGGGTATAGGAACAGAACATAAGCATATCAAGTAGGTCAAACATCCTAAAACAAAGACATAGCTGCAAGGTGGGCAAAACAAGGTAGTCATAACAACAGGTAGTCATATAACCTTCGAAATAAAGGTAGATCGCAAGATGGTTATAAACAACTTTTTAAAACAAAGACATGAATGCTTTTGTGGAACAGACAGTGTGAGCCATTTGTAATTAAGGTTACTGGTGGGGCATAGCCCAATCCCTGTGAAACAGAGATTTAATAGTACACAGGAATGAATCTAGTTTGCCTTAGCTACAAGATGGCTTTTAAGCATAACACGGAGGCAGAATCTCTTTTCCTATCTGCTAGTTTTGTTAGAATTAGTGATAAAGAGATGCTGTCTGCATTTGAAACAATGGAAAGCCTGGGGCATCAACAGGCATCTTTACCTTTATGTGGAAAAAGTCTTCATCAAAATCCAGACATTGTGTAGAGACTCCTGAGGAAAAGCATAGGCCAAGTAAGTTGTGCTGTGGAATAATCCTTCTGTACACTGTGTATCTTACACTGTGATTGGTTTAATAAAGAAGCAGCTGGACAGGATAAGGTTAGGTGAGAAAACCAGACTAAGAACATTGGGAAGAAGAAGAGCAGACTCAGAGGAATTGACAGACACTGAGGGAGCAAGACGTGCTGGAGGACAGGTAAAGCCACTAGCCATGTGGCAATACATAGATTAATAGAAATGGGTTAATTTAAGTTTTAAGAGCTAATTAGTAACTAGCTTGAGCTATGCACTAAGCATTTAAAATTATTATTAAGTCTCTGTGCCAGTTATTTGCAACTGGCAGGTAGGAAAGGAAAGTTTGCCTACAAAGTTGAGTCTGTTACTTGTAAACCCCATGCCCAACAGACTCTCTGTAGCTCAGGATGGCTTGGAACTAACTGAATTTGTAGCAAGGATGGCTTTGAATTCAGTGTGCCACTATCAGCCCATTCTCATTATTTTAAACTCCATGTAAGGTTTTTGTAAAATATTGTAGAACTTTTGTTGTTGTTTTTACTTTTGTGATGGGATCTCACTGTGCATTCCTTGGTGGACTTAACCTACAGTTTCTCCAGCCCTTCCTTCCTTGTGCTGGGACTGTGGGAGTGAGCCATGCCTGACTTATGTTTTATCTTTATATATTCATTCCAGATTAGGTCTCATTAAAAAAACAATGACTTTTTGAGTTTTTTTTCTTTTTCTCAGCTCTTGCTCACTATTTTTCTAACAAGATCTCTGGGATTAGCCTAAGTTTGAAAGAAGCTATTAAACTGATTTTTATGTGGTTTGAGTTTCTATTTCACTTAAGTCTACAGGAAACTTTCCAGTTACACTCATTGTACTTGACCAGAATTCTGGGTAGAGCAGGGAGTACACTGCCAAAGGCAAATGAAATATGCTGGTGAAAAATGTCCTGTTTCTGGCTGTGTCTCAAAATAATTCGGAGTGATAATTTCCTCAAAGAGGAGTTTAAAGTAAGTAGTTTATCTTGGAGAACTATTTCCTAAGCGAGATAATATATGCAAGGTCTTAGAATTCAAAAGTCATGGTTGCATTTTTATTCAAATGAACCTAAACCTTTAAACCCAGCTTTTCTTCCCAAAGGAGAAGAGTCGGAAAACAAAACAATGTGCTCATTTTAAAGGGCTTAGGGGAGGGCTGTTTGCTGATCTGTGTAGAACCAGCTAAACACTAACAAGCCTAGCTCAATGTCAAGTCATTTTTCAGAAAAACATTTGAAATTCTTTTTAAGTTCAACATTTTTTTTATTATCCAGATAGATGACAATGAATTTCAACAGAAGAAAAAGAAGCTTTTAAGACATGAATTGATTTCTTTCTTTGATTTTTTTTAAAATTAAATTTGCTCTTGGATATTTTCATACATGTTTACAATGGATTCTGAGTACTCTTGTCCTCACCTTTCCTTGCCTCCTCCAAACCAACCCTTCTCTTCTCCCTAGAGTTCCACTTCTGTATTCAGATGTTTTGTTCTGAAGCCCAGTGAGTTTAATACAAAGGGGGGTTGGGGAGAGTGCTGGCACAGTGCTGGAAGAACTGGGGTTGGGTCACCAGCACCACAAAATAACAAACAAGTAAGTAAGTCAGAGTGAAAGGCCTGACATTTGAGGTTCTACTTCTAGACCAGTGGCTTGAGAACCTTCCTAATCTCTGACCCTTTAATACAGTTCCTCATGCTGTGCTGACCCCGAACCATCAAATTATTTTTGTTGCTACTTCATAAGTGTAATTTTGCTACTGTTATGTTTTGCAATGTAAATACCCATGTTTTCCAATGGTCTTAGGCAGGACCCTGTCATTCAACCCAAAGGACTTACTACCTACAGGTAGTGAATGTTTCTAGAAGGATTACTAATTTGTCTCAGCTGGATATACCCAGCACATCTAAAATGTAGCACTGCCTCTTGGAGTCTGAATCTCCCATTCCACAGTTAACCGCTCTGAAAAACTGTCTATGTGATCTTAAAATTCCCACTCACTTCTGCAGTGCATTTTTACCTTCTTTCTTGTGCCAGCCTGAGCTGGTTTTGTTGCTCACTACTCAAAGTTGTTGTCCTATTTATGACATCAGGTAGTAGAAGCTGTTTCCCAACCTCAGCAAACACAAATTGCATCATCATACCCTAAAAGAAAGTGAAACTTTTACAGAGGAGTTGAAAATAAAGCATAATCTAAAACTAGGTGGCTACGGTTGGCTGCTACAATATTTTTGTGTGGATGGTTTAACATGAGTGTAACTGAAGTTAAGTAGCTGAGAACAACATAAGTTTGTTTTCTCATCTTCTCGAGGTCAGACTCCCATGTCAGCCTGTTGTCAGGGTTAGTGCCTTTGAGGGGTCTGAGGAGAGTTTGTTCTAGGCTTTTCTCCAAGCTTCTAGTGAAGGGGACTCCCACACAGTGGGGACTCCCTTCCAGACTCTGGATTAGGTACAAACCACACCCAAACACTTGTTTCCCTAGAGAGATCCTTTATTAATTGGGGAAGAAAGGTTTAAGTGACTGCTTTCTGACTCAGGCAAAAAATCAGCAGCAAATGACCTTGCAGGTGTAACTTTTAAGAGGAGGAGAAGGGCACAGCTCTATTAGAATGGGCTAGGATGCAGAGGTAAAGAAGATAGAAGGATAGAAGTATAGAAGATAAAGTGGATAGAAGGAGACAGATGTAGCACCTAGGCAAATAGTGGTTTATAAAGGTAAAGGGGAAACCCAGTGTTAGGAAGAGGTATTTAATTTTAATTGGGAATGTCAGTTAGGTGAACAAAAGGGACCTCTGATTGCTGGACTTTAATACTTTGAAAGCTGGATCTTGGTGGTCAACTTCAGGAAGAGGGTGTGGTCAAATAAGGGAATAGAGCTTGGTGGCTAGCGTTGGGAATGTAATGTAATTGTGTTTAGCAAGGCAGAGGGAATGGGAGAAAGGCAAAGCCTGACAGAGCCACATGTTTGACAGAGCTAGTGTCCCTTCATTTAGTGTGTTAGGTCTATTATTTGTGTTCTTTGGCTAACAGCTGTATACTCTGCTTCCATCCTTACATAAGCTTTTACGTGTGTTTACTACGGTGTAAGTATGGGTTAATTTGTCTCAAGTGTTTATATTCTGGAACCTTGATTCCCAATGTACCAGTGTCAGCTGGCAGAACCTGTAAAAGATAGAGATGCTTGGAAGGCAATTTCCTCATGGAGGGTCTGCACTAGGACAGCTCTAGTGAAGTTCTTATGTGATCTTAGTCATCACAGTCTTCAATTTTTGTGAAAGATCAAGTGTGAACCGTGATTTCTTGCCTTTCTTCTAGATCACTCCTTGTCCCATAATCTCTGGTCATGTTGATATCTGCCATGTTGTGATCCAGTTAAGGGAGTCACTGCCAGAAGCTGGACCAATAAAACCAGATGATCTGGATTTTCAGACTCTAATACTGTGGCCTATAGAAACCTCTTTTTTTGTTTTTTTAAATAAACTTTACGGAGTCAGGAATTTCACCATAGCAATAAAACAGGCTAATATGGTATCCCACTGTACCTTTTTTTGCTACATATAAGTAAGTCGATGGATATTGGAGTCTTTCTCTGTTCCACTTGCCATCTCTAAAATCACAACACACAGACTTATTATTATTTATGAAAGCTTGGCTGATATCTATATGCCATGCTTCTTCTGCTTCCTCACTACTCTGGCCTTCTTCTCTGTGTCCTATGTGCCTGGAAATCTTGCCTAGCTATTGGCCAATTAGCTCTTTATTAAACCACACATCTTTACAGAATGTAATCAAATATCTCATAACAACTGGACTAAGATCCAGGATTAGCGCATAAAATATTTGCAAAGTTTTTACTTTTGTTTAAGATCACTTGGGCATATCTTTTGGGACTGCTTTCTTTCCTGCTAGAGACTTTCAGTAGGTAATATGATGAGTGACAAGTTTCACACATGGATGAATAGAGACTGAAATTACTTGTCCAACAGAGGGGAAAACAAGATTGCTGCCCAAATTTCATTCCGAGGCCAAGGGTTTCTCTTCCATATCTCCTCCTTTCTTGTGCTGGTTTTGCTTATGTGCAATTTCCTCTCTTAAAGGAATACTGCATGTATTTAACACTGTTCTTGCAGTTGGTAAAGTGGCATATTTTATTATCACTAGGCTTAATTTTCTCATCAAAACAGGCTCCAGTTAACAAAATCTTCCCCCATCTTTCAAATAAAATAGAGAAACTCAGTCTGTTTTTGTTTGGTCTTCTCTCGCTCTTTCCCACCCTCAGGATTCCAACCATCTGTTTTCATCGCTCTTCTGGAGCTCACTCTCTCATGTCATTTCCATTGCTGGGTGCCAGCATGAAGTGAGTTGTCCTGAAGCCCTGGGAAGTCTCCTGACTGTGTCTATGATCCTCTTCTCCTGGAAATCTGTGAATGCTCAGGAATGCACCTGACAAATCACAGACAAGGGAGAGAGGCCAAGGTGGGATGTTGGACATTTTGTTTAAAGTACAGAAGCAGTTTTGTAGATTATTTCTGCTGAGTACAGATTACTGTGAAGAACAGAGGGGAATGTCATTTTGTGTGTCCTTCCCAACAGGTGTAACAATTCAGCAGCAATTTACCCAAGTGAAACTTCCTGTGCTTTTCTCAGAATATTCTACAGTCCTGAAACACTCAGAACTAATTCACATTAAGTCCATGGTAGAAATTCCAACACACAGAAAGATGAAGCAATTTGAAATGACTCTCGATTTTACAGAACAGCTCAGGTCCCTTCTCTCGGTGGACAGCTCTGCATTAATCTGATTCTGTTGCTCACAAGGGGTTAAAACCATCAATGATCAGTTGAGAAACAAGATTGGTTCTGTTTCTGTCTTCAAATTGTTAGACTTCATGCTGCAGTCCACCTTTGGAACAAGCTTTCATCTTCTGAAGCCAGGCTGATATTTTCCAAGAAATCCTGCATCCCAGGTTTTTTAGATTTCCTACTTTCTGAAAAGCAATTGATTTATACCCTACAATTTAATTTTTTTGTTATTTGACATGCATGTCATAATTCCATGTACTGTGCTTATATATTATTTCTGGGTCACGTGTTCCAGATTCTGGAACTTGACCTTGTGTGTGTGTAAGGAACCATACATATACACAAATATTCAGCATGACCATAACAAAACTCAGCCTACCATCACTGGAAGAACAGAACTGATACAAGCTGTGCTTGTAGCATTGATGTTTACCATTATTGAAGTTTTCTTGTGCACTAGATATGAGTATAGTGTCTTTTATATATCCATATCAGCTTGTGGGAAGTTAGAACATGAAATTATTATAATTACCATTGTAATTTTCTTGAGTAATATAACTTTTTATCAAGGTTGGTTGCTATTCCTTTCTCTAGAATGCTATTGCTATTGCACAAGTTAAGATGAATTTGCTTCAATTTTCACCTTCTTTTCCTACTCTGCTCTTTTTAATGGGTCTAAAGGTCATGGCGTGTGGTGGAGAGAAGAGAGATGGTGATGGTAGTACTGCTGCTGGTGTGTGTGTGTGTGTGTGTGTGTGTGTGTGTGTGTGTGTGTGTGTGGTCTCCTGGGGAGACAGACATCTGTAGAAAGGAGGGAGGCTGGGAGGGGTGAGAGCAGAAGCTGAAACAAGAAAAAAGAATGTGGGGCTGTGTAGAGATAACTCAATGGGCAAAGTGTTTGCAGTATGAGCACGAGGATCTGAGCTTGGATATCAGGCACCCATGTAAAAGCCAGGCATGGATGTGTGTGGTTGTCACCCCATTGCTGGGGGGCTGTTAGAGACAATCAGATCCAGGGGCTTGTTGGTTAATCAGTCTAGCCAAAATATTAAGCTTACCTTCAGTAAGAGGCTCTATTTCAAAAAGCGAGGTTTTTGATTGGTAGAGGAACTTACATTAAGTCAAATTCTGGTTTCTACATGTACACAGATGAGCACATCTGCACATATTTATGTTCAACACACACACACAGAGTAAGTATGAAATGTCATGACAAAACCCATTGCTGTGTATGCTAATTAAAAAGAAACGGTAGGAGACCATCTCTACAATTACAGGAATTCTTATGTTTCTTTAGCTTGACTTTTCCATGGTGACTTTTAGTTGTAGAAGGAGTAATGGTTTGAAACTGACTTATTTTTAACTAGTAAAAAATTGCCTGTCAATAGCAATCTGGATATATTTTATATTTTATAGTACTCTCTCTCTCTCTCTCTCTCTCTCTCTCTCTATATATATATATATATATATATATATATATATATATATATATGTGTGTGTGTGTGTGTGTGTGTGTGTGTGTGTGTGTGTGTGTGTGTGTCTGTGTGTGTGTGTGTGTATGATTTAAAAATGGGAAAGCCTCATGTGAGTTGTCCTCTCCACTGTTCTCTTCTAGCCTTCTGTTCCCCAGTCCACCACCACTCATTGCCCCACTTTCTTTCCAGGAGCATTATTCTATGAAGTCTTTGTCTTTTTTTCATAATTGAAAGTACATCTGAAAGTACACCTCTCTCTCATTCCTTTGGGTAATTTATGTTTCTAATACCATTTATCTCCTGCACATAGCACCTACATTTTCTTATCTTTCAGAGTTTTATTCATTAAGAAATCCTGATAGTGAGTGAAAGGCATCTGAAAATATTCATTATATATGACTTATATGATAATAATTTTATGCCTTGAGAATTGTCTGTACCACTTCTTAAAATTCAATAATGATTGTTTTTCTAACAGTACAAAAAAAAATTAACCCAGGTTGCAGTAGAACCCTGCTTTACTGTCTCCACAGCAATAACAATGCATTTCAACACCTCATGCCAAGATTCAGACTCCAACAAGATGGTATCAAAAGGGGTTTTTCTGTGTAAGTCTTTATTTTCCAGCTTTTAAAAAATAATTTGCTTTTTTAAGAACTACCCAAGTTCCTTATATTGCAAATGAGTGTATCTTCTGAAGCCTGCTTTGTGTATTTTTCTGTGGACTTGCAGAGACGACATATCCTCTCTTGACTCGTTTCACAATTCTCAAAATGCAAAACCTAGGAAAATCCTCATCTGTGAAGAAAAGAGTGCTTCTCATCAGCAGGGAAACACACAGCTCTGTCTTCATTGCCACACCCCTGTGAAACATCTTAGACAGATGTGTGCATTCAAAGCCTTCACTTAGAAACGGTGCTCCACTGTGGCCTGGAACCAGCCAGCATCACGTTCTCTATAAACCTTTACATAAAGGTAAGATGTCTATCAGGAAATGTCAGTGGTGTTTAAACAGTAACTTGATCAAACAGCACACAGCTCTGTCTACAGAACAACAAACAGGGGTATGTCTCCACCAACTCATACCACTTAGTGTGTATATAACCAATTGGGGATTAAAGTATAGAATACATTCTCTAGTCTATACAACATTAAAATTTTACCATTATTTTATTCTATGTTAATAAACGTGTAGGCAAAAATTAACTTAGACTGTGTCTCTGTTTCCCTCCTACAGCATCAGGGATTGAACCTTAAGCATACTAAACAAGCATTATATTCCCCAAGCTCCCAAATCACTTTAGTTTTGTTCTTTGTTTTGTATTCTTTTATTTTTGTTATGCTGGAGACCAACCCAGGGGCTCGTTCATGTTAAGCAATCACTCTTACTTTTCAGCCATAACCCCAGCCCATCCAACCTGAGTCTTTGAAAACTTAATTTCCCACTACTGGTTTTACTAAATTACAGGGTCAAAACTAAATCTAAGATATGATTTTCTAAAATGCTCACTTCTTGGCCTGGAGAGATGCCTCAATTGGTAAAGAGGCATCTTTATGAACACAGGCAGGAGGTCTGAGCAGATCCCCAGCATCAGGTTGTAATGCTGAGTGTCTGTTTTAGGCAGAACCCTGGAAATCACAGGCCAGTTGGCCTAGCAGAACTGGTTAGCTCCAAGTTCAGCGAGAGACCCTCTCTCATCAGAGGGTAGAGAGTGATGAAGGGAGACATCATTATCAACTTTTGGTCTCTACACTTAGTCACACATATGTGTACCTACATTTGCCTACATTAGTGCCTATCCCCCACACAGTTACCTACATACCCTACATACATGCAAATGGTTCCTTCAACACTGGAGCTTTGGCATAAAGTCAAGAAGCTGAATTTCATAGTTGACTAATTAAATCATTCAAGGAATTCAGTCTTAATCAGAGGGGTCCTGGCCTAGGGATGCTGCTCATAGTCACCAGAGAAAGTTTATTTTGAATAAACCCTTGTGTTGCTTTTCCCCTTCTTAGGAGTCCTAGTCTCCTATAACTCCAAGATGATAACCCACATTATTGTAGACCATTTTTCGTAAGATCCTCTTGAGTTTATTTTGAACATATTGAACGTGAGCTCACTGTCATGTGTCCAAAGGAAGTGTTTGAGAGATTATCAGACTGGGTCCTCCGAACAGAAGTTACTCAGAATTTGGAGCACACGGGATTTGTTATGTAAATGTCTGAGGCAGATGAAAAGGGAGGGTATAGAAGCCCACAGGGAACCCTGCAAATGTACCATCTGTGAGGAGAGTTGGGAAGGACAGGGAAGGAAGGGCTTCACAGCATAGTGCTGAGCAAATTTCAGCCAGGACTGTAGAGTGCCACAGCAACCGTTGTCTCCCAGAGGAGTCGGATGATGCACATGGTTGTACAATATTCACACTGTATTTGGTTACAGGCTATGAAAAGTCAGGACAGATGGCTCTGTGTAATGCAGAGGTCGATCCTGAAGTGTAAGTTGTCAGATAAATATGGCCCTTGTCCCATGGTAAGGATCTGAGCAGCATTCTTCCTTGTCCTCCACAATGGCATATGGATGAGCTTTAAATATGTGAAAAAGCTGATTTCTTTCTTTTTTTATATATATAGTTATAATTTCTGTCAGAATTTCTGCTTGTGCAACATGTGCATGCTAGGTGCCTTAGGAGCCAGAAGAGGACATCAGATCTCTTGAAACTGAGATTACAGATGGTTGGGAGCAACCATTTGGACACTAGGGATTGAACCTAGGTCCTCTGTAAGAGCAGGCTAATCTTCTTAACTTTTAAGTCATTTCTCCAGCCTTAAAAAAACTTATCTTAAGAGCTGGCAGTACATTCCCTTTAAAGAAGAAACATTTTTGACTTCGAAAAAAAATGGTTTGAGAAGCCATTTGATATAGTCAATGTTCTATTGCTGGGAAGAGACTCCATGGCCATGGCAACTCATAAAGGAAAACATTTAATTGGGGCTGGCTTTCAGTTTCAGAGGTTTAGTTCATTAACAGCATGGTAGGAAGCATGGCCACATTCAAGCAGACATGATGCTGGAGGAGCTGAGAGTTCTACATCTGGATTCCCCAGGCAGTAGGAAGAGAGCCTGTGCACCCAGCTTGAGCATTTGGAACTTCAAAGCCCACTCCCTAATGACATACTTTCTCCAGCAAGGCCACACCTACTTCAACAAGGCCATACATCCTAATCCCATTCAAGTGACAACAGTACTCCATAATAAACCAAGCATTCAAATATATAATGCTATAGTGGTTATTCCTATTCAGACCACCACAGGACTTCTGAAGAAGTCCCAGATTTACAAATGTTGGCTAAGGTGCTGTGTATGAGGAAACTCTCCCCTACAATTTACCTAACAGATACTCAGTGAGCAAGTATGGTTTGCAGAGAGCTGTGATAGCATGACAGTAATTGGAACAGACTTTTCCCTCCTAAGCCAATATTCATATTCTGGTGGAGAAAGGCAGGTATCAAATAATTGAGCAAGGTCTGTAATACTGACTTATTTGTGAGTGCTGAGGTGAAAATGTAGCAGGAAGATGGAGGGGTAAGTCAGAGGGAAAGTGTTGCTACTGTGAAAGTGTGTCTGTGAAAGTTTGGCTGATGTGCAAACTGAGCAGAAACCCGGAGAAGCTAGAAAACTAGCTACTTTGGTAACTAGAGAAGAAATGTTGGCAAAGGGAAGACGACTGAGAAGGAAAGTTACCAACTGCCAAGGCGGCCTTTGTGTGTGGGGTTCATGAACAAGGTAAGGGGTGGTAAGGGATAGACTTAAGAGACACGAAGGGCAAGAGGCCCTGCAGGACAAATTTCAAGGGCTTTTTCTCAGGATGTGATGCAAAGCTACTGGAAGAGTCCAAGGAAAGCAGTGGGACAAACTGAGACCTTTCTACGTGACAAATGGATGGCAGGAGGGCAATGCTGAAGCAGAAAGATGGAAGTCATCGAAACAATGAAGTAAAAATGTGGGGGATTAACTTTTCTCCTGAGATGAAGGGGACAGAAATATGAGGAGGAGGAGGAGGAGGAGGAAGAGGAGGAATAAATAGCATAGGGGACTGTGATGGATGCCAGTCCAGTGATTTCAGCTGTGGGTGAGATGACAGCTATGTTGTGAAAGGAGATGTCAATGCAATGATATCTAACCATATTCTCCTGTACACATGGATTGGTGCCTATCCCAATTGTCATCAGAGAGGCTTCATCCAGGAACTGATGGAAACAGATGCAGAGCCACAGCCAAACTTTAGGTGGATCTTGGGGAATCCCGTTGAAGGGAGGGAGAAAGGATTGTAGGAGCCAGAGGGCTCAAGGACATCACAAAAATATCAGATTCAACTACCCTTGACTCACAACTAACCTGAACTGACAACCAGGGAGCCTGCATGGGACTGGCCTAGGTACTCTGCAAACATATTACAATTATTTAGGCTGTTCTTCTTATGACTCCTAACAGTGGGAACAGGGGCTGTCTCCCACTCTTTTGCTGACTTTTGTGACTTTACTCCTCATACTGGGTCACCTTGCCCAGTCTTAATACAAGGAGAGGTGCTTTGTCTTTCTGCGACTTGATATGCCATATTTTGTTAATACTCAAGGAAACCCTGCCCTATCCTAAACAGAAATGGAGGAGGAGTGGATTGGGGATGGGAACAGAGAAGGGATGTGGGAGAGAGACTGAGAGGAGAGGAATGAGGGGAAACTGCAGTTGAGATCTGAAATAAATAAATAAATAAATGAATAAATACAATTAAAAATGAAGGGAGGTGTCAAATATTAATTATCTTTGAAATTGTTAGGTTTCTGTTTTTACCTCATATTTCTATTTTAGCTTATTTCCCTCACATATATATTGTGGAAATGTGTGTGTGTGTGTGTGTGTGTGTGTGTGTGTGTGTGTGTGTGTGTACAGAGAGACAGGTGACAATACAGATTGATTAATCATCTATAAATAAGCAAGCTGGAAGCTCATTTCTGCTGCACATCAGTTATCTGACAGAACAGGACAATGATGCATATGTGGGATTGTTTAATTTTCTACCAAATCCAAATTTCTACTTTATATTTATAGAAACAATTTGTTGGACAACTAAAATGCAGTATCTTATATTTTTAACTTACACTAAGACTTGAATGACTCTACTGGTTAATGTCTGGATGTGGTTGGAGTTTTCCTGTCCTGAAGCTGCTCTCAAAGAATCACTCAGAGGCTTAATATAAATTATAAACGCTCAGCCGACAGCTCAGGCTTGTTACTACCTAACTCTTACATTTAAATCGACCCATATTTCTCATCTATGAGCTTTCAGTTTTCTAGTTTGCTTTTAGGGTGTGGGATTCATTTACTGCAGGGCACCATCAGGGAGGGATAAACCATAACTGAGGTTCTAAAAGACTCCTTAGAACACAGATGTTTCCTTCAACTCTTCATCATCCATCAGGCATACTTCTCAGGTATGTCTACCCAAAATGTTGGTGATTCTCAAGCTCTTCCAAGACCTTGGTGAAAACTCAGCAAGACATTTAAGCAACAGAAGGTATTTTCTACAGACCACCCTCTACCAGGGAGCTGGTCTCAGAATGAAGGGTGTTCTTTGGAAGCAGAAAGAAGCAGCAGCTGGCCAGAGATTCTAACTGGCATCTGGTCTCAGGCTCATTATGTTTGTCTGATCCTCTCTCAGATTCTGTGAAATGTCTTTCCTTAGAGAACAAAGCTTCCAGAAACTCTAACACCTGTATTGACTGACTAAAAGGACAGCTGACTAAAAGGAACACTTACCTGCTAACTTCTGGCTACCTTTCAAGAAGCTTGGCAGAGTTCTCCTGCTCTTATTACACTGCTATGAATAATGAATTATTCTAGATAGCTAGGCTGACTTCATTTGGAACTGCTTCATTTTAAAAGTCTCTATTTTAAAAACTCTAATAGTCATTAAAAGGCCATTAGAAAAAATTCTGGGGAAAATAGAATCTTAAGACTGGCAAAGGTATTATCCCAAGGTCCCTACAAAGGCAGAAGCTGCATGTATGGATTTGTGGAGTTTTTATTTTGCAATTCACATAGAGCACAAGGGTGAATGACCATAAATAATGTGTTTGTGCCATCAGTTCCCTGAAGTTGGGGTTGGGGCATTGCTTTCTTTCTATCGCCTACCTCTTTGTAGGATCATTGGGGTTATAGGGGAATGGGATCAAGTCCGGCTTTTACCCCAGGTCGAAGGATTTGAAATTAAATTCTCACATTTGCGCAACCAGTAATTACCCACTGAGCCATCTCCCCTGCTCCTCTTTAGTGCAGCCCAGGCCCCAGACCCCTTGAGGTAGAGCAGAAATTGTAAATATAATAACTGTAGTGGGTGAATTGCCAGAAGTCACACAGTTGCTTTGTCAAATACCTGTCCTCAGGTTCATAACTCTTTGGCAGACAGCATGCCAGACTGTACAGTATTTTAAGCACAAGTTCGGCCTATACTTCATGAGTTTTAATATTGTTGAAAACCCCATAGCATGGAATGCTGATTATCATCTCATTTGCAGGGTAGATAGCATAGCAGTTATTTTCCCACTGCCCACTTTTAGCCATTTCCTGTACACCAGAATAAGAAAACACTTAAAGTTATTAAATTTCACTCATTTGCTCTTTTTAATTTTATCCATTATTAAATGGTGACAAAAATTTTGTGAGGAAAAAAAAAAGAAATTATGGATTATAATGAACTTCATTTTATTATTTTACTATTTCATTTAATTAAACATTATCATTCTTCATTTGCATGGTTTCTTAAATGGAGTTTAGTTTTTTTTTTTTAAAGTTTACTGAAAAATTTTATTGTAATCAAAAAGTGACGTAACAGGGCTGTAATGAGTTCAGCAAATCATTCTGCTGATATTTTTGAACTGATACCAGCATTTGCCAGGCAATTAAAAAAATTTCAAATGTGAAAATTTCACAGTACAGTAAACTCTACCCCAACTAATTAATGGTGGTTAAAAACAATAGGCCCTAGCAAAACCTCTCATGTTCCATGGTCACAACTCACAAATCTGTACAAAAGTTCGTTATAAAGCTCTGATGTAAAAATGAAATAATCAAGCAACAAATACTTTAAGTACAGCACAGGGTCGTCCATTCATTATTTACAAGGCTGGAATCTCTTTACATTATAACAGAGTTTAATACAGTTGACATAGTAATTAAGTCAATTAAAACATCCGTCCTTCACACAGTGACAGATTTCACTTTTTGGTCATCTTTCGCCTTGTCCTTGTTCTTCTTTGCTTTCTTCTTCTTGTGTTTGTGTTTCTGGCTCTTATCCGGATCAACGTCTGTACAAGCATGTTTCATGCACTTCTTGTGCTTTTTCTCCTCCTCCTCCTTGCTGTCCTGACTTCCTGCTGGGCTGGCACTGCTGCTGTGGCATCCAATCTGGCTGCCAGAAGGGCTGTGACTTCTACTTGGACTACCTCTGGGGTTGCTCTGACACTGGCTCCTGTCTGCACCTGGCTGGATGGCTGCTGTTACATTCAAGCTTTCTTTTGCTTTTGCTATTACAGTTTTCTCTTTCAAGTCCTTGGAGATACTGGTCACAACTTCCTCTTCCTTCACAGACACATTACTCTCACTGTCGCTCTCATAGTGTGGTTCAAAAGCAGTCTCATCAGTCTCTCTAGTTAGATCAGAGGAAAGCTGAGAAGAATGACTGAACTGGAGGTTTTGGCTTGATGATGCGCTATCCAGCAACCAGCTCTTTCTCAACTGCAGGGTCTGTTGGATTAGGTATATATGGTAACTTCCCACCACTACTGGACTCTTTCTTGTTTCTATCCTCAGCAGCATGCTTCTCCAGTTCCTTCCCAGAGTTTTTATCTACAGACTTTGTCTCTTCACATGAGCGTTTGGTATTGTAGGAGGCTTTACGATCATGAGGCTTTTTGTGTCTTGGGGGACTAGAATTACACTTTTTGGACTCTGTCTCCTTTTTAGGCAAATCTCTTTCTTCCCTTGGCTTACTTTTCTGTCCAGATGAAGAATCTTTACTTCGAGGAGAGTCCTTCCTTCTTACTAACTCACTTCTCTCATCTCTTCGCCTGGAACTGGAATACTTTCTGCTGTCATAGTCTATTTTCTTGTCCCTTCCAGGAGTGAAGTCTTTATTTGAGGAACCAAAACCAGAAAATGTTTATCTGAAGTCCTGGTCTCTTTGAAAGATTGAGACAGATTCTTAGAATTTCATTGTTCACTTAGACAGTCCAAGATGCTCTCCTTCTCTGGCTGGGTGCTACCCTTCCTCTTGTCAGGGAGATCCTTCTCTAACGACTGATCCCTGTCTTCGGTTCTCCCCTTCTCACTGGATGCAGAGCCTTCTGAGCTTTTGACCTCGTGCTGTGTCATTTCTTGACTCACCCCTTTTGTGAGCTTCTGAATTTTCTCTGACTGCTCACCTGCTCACTTTCTCAGTGTACTTAACTGGAGCAGATGGCTTAGTAGGAACATTTTTTTTTTTTTAAATAATACTAGATGGTTTCCCTACACTCTGTATATGCTGTGTGGATTAAATATCTTCTTCTTCAGATTCAAAGTCATCTTTATCCCATTTTGTCTGAGAAATTGGATCAAAATTATAACATCTTCAGCAGGAGCTGTATTATTATTATTATATTCCTCCATAGTCTTGTATCTGTTGTTTCTTCAGATTTACCCACAGGACTGCCACCAGTTAAGCTTGGAATGGTATAATCCACAAGGGTGGAACTGGAGATTGAGCCTTCAGTCCCAACTACTTTCTGGTTGGCCTTTCCCTTGATTTTTCCTATTTAAATTTGCCTGGACATTGACTCCATTTTTTCAGATAGTTCTTTTGTAATAAATGTATTTTCTGCACTCCAATTTATTTCCTAGTTTATCTCTTAAGTTTAATTTTTTTGTCTGGGGCAGCTGATGATGCAATCCTGTCCTTTTCCAGTGTCCTGTCTAGCTTTTCACCATCCATCACCTTCCAGTTTTCACTTTGATTATGGTTTCATTATCTCAGCTCCTTCTAATTTAGAGATTTTCAGTGATGACTTAATATCCTCATCTATATTCTCTTTTTCAGTTTTTCTCTTTCTTTTTTCTCCATTGTTATCAAGTAGTTTATTTATTTCAGGCTTCTTGGCCTTTTCACCCTTATTAGTTGGCTTTTCTGACTTGATGTCTTTGGAACAGTCCTTTTTCACCTTCTCCTCCTTGACTGGCTTTTGTCTCAAGGTGTTCTTTACATATTTAGGGTGGGCTTTTCCAGGACTTCCAGTGAAATGATGATGAAAGTTTTACAGAGTCAATCTTTGCACCCTACTCTTTGGCTTTCTTAAGTGGAGGTTCAGATTGAGGAGATTTTGCGCGCTCCCCATCTACTTCTTCGTGGGGTCCTTTAGAAGGTTTAAAAACATTTTCTTTCTTGGCTGTAGCAGACCCATCACTTTTCCATTTGGTCTTGTCACTTTTTACTTTTGGCTCACCTTTTTCTCTCTTGTCTTTTTCAGATACTGATTTGAAAGTGACAGATTCTGCATCCATTGGTTCATCCTAAACATTGTGTCTACTTGGGTGGGTCAGGAAGCTCTTACTCTTCTCCCCCTTTCTTCGTTTTCTGTGTTTCTCACACTAATTTTCTTTATTGTCTCCTGGAATGTTCTCAGTCTCTTTTGCTTTTGTCTTATCTTTCTGATTGTGACTATCTCTAGTTGAAAGCTCTTCTGGATAGCTGCCACCTAGATTTCTATTTCTATGACTTTGTCTAGCGGGATAGTCGTCTCTGTGCCCTCTTGTGAAGGGTGAATTTCTGATATTAGGCGGTAAAAGTCTCTCTGGAGAGAAGTCCTCTCTGTTAGCTGAGGAACTAGCCTGTGCCCCCACAGCATATCCTTTGTAGTACTTGCGGTATCACTCTCGATAATTCTTCTCCCATTCTCGGTAGTAGAGTTCTTTCTCAAATTGGTCTCTAAAGTAGACACTCGGTCCATAATTGGGTTTAATGTCATAAGGGGGTGGAACTTCTCTATATCTATTAAAATACTCACATTCCATTTCTCCTTGAGGTCTATTATGCTTAGTGGGAGACTGACTCCCAAATGTCTGAGGAGATCTTAAATGATAGCATCTATATGGAGGTGACCTTGACCTCGATCAGTGATCTCCATGAGATCTGGACCGTGAACGATTATTGCGGCTCTTGCCTGTGCCTCTCCTGGGGTTTGGGGGTGATCGTGAAAAGGAGCGAGAGTGTGAGCAGCTGAAGGATCCAGAGTAAGAGCGTGACTGTGTCGAGCCAGATCTTGATTTTGAGTAAGGGTATGAACTTCTTGAATGCGATGAACCACGATAGGATGATTTAGATTCTTTTTTTAGTCGTCGTTGCTCTCTATAGAATTCTTCCCTGGACAAAGGTAGTGCTTGCCTGGTAGGGATGGCGTTTGAATGAGCAGTCTGAACTCCTGAAGATACCCAAGGTGTTGATATGTTGGCAGGAACTGCTGGAAATCCCACAGGAGGAAACTGAGGAGAAAACTGTGGGGGAGGTGCACCTGGAGGAAGAGGGAGTGCAGGGGGAGGCGTTGGATGCAAAGGAGGTGGTGGCACCGGTACAAAGACTGGAGTGGCTGGTAGTGACCGGTCTTGAGTCCTCTGTGAGCTTTCGCTGTGGTGTCGCCCACGGTTTATACTTCTGTAACAGTTTCTTTCTCCTCTTCTAATTTGCTGTGGCAGAGAAACCAGGTGCCCAAGCTTGTTGGAATGATCCCAACCCGGTCGACTACCACCTGGACAAGCAGTATTTGTTCTTACTGGACCCGTTGTGGGGATCAGCTGTCCAGGTGATAATGACTGTCCCAACAATGATGGAGTTCCTAGGATAGGTATTTGGTAACCCTTTGCTTCCATGAGTGCAGTACTTGCCATGGAGGAGGCTCCCTTGGAGTGTTCTGATGCGATGGCAGCAGCTGGCAATAATTTATTATCAGAGTCCCGGAAAGGGCCGTCTGACCTTTCTGACTGGACTGGTATAGACACTGTTGCAGTTCTATCAGGTACTGGAGCTGGGGCAGAATCCAGATTTCCAGGCACAGAAGGAGCCAAGGAAGATGGATTTGAAGTTAATGAAGCTATAGAGGGAATTAGATGAGATGAGGAAGTCGTCCCTGGAATCATAGAAGGATCCTGCTGTCTTGATATTGGAGATCTCATCAGAGGCTGCGGGTTCCGCTGAACGAGTGGTCTTGGAGGTGGTAATGGGCGTGGGGGTGGACGTACCTGTTTTCTTAGTCTTATTGGATAGCCAGTTCCGTTTTTGAAATTATTAACAGTCTGCCGTAAAAACTTGTTGGCAACCAAGGAATCAGGGGAAACTTCCTTTTGATGACACGTTGGACATGTATGGTCATCGGACTCCAGGAGTGCTGTCCGAATGCATTCATCACAGTAACTGTTTCCACAGCAGGGGATGAGAGCAGCATCAGTCATAAGGTCCTTGCAGATGAGGCACAAGAGCTCCTCTGGGATAGGATCATTTTCTGAAGATGAGGGCCGCTCCTCTGGCAAGAAGGGTGGCTTCTCTTTCTTCCCAAGTGCATAGGTCTCTGTGTCTATAATTGCACATTTTTCAGTGTCCGTAAGCATTGCATCTTTCATGTTAGGATCTTTCACTTTCATCATAAAACTTCGAGGAATTCCAGTGCTCTTTTTGATTTTTGGGCCAGATTCAAAGTTCTTTTCCCCATTTGTTGGGCAATTCTTAATATAATGACCAGGCTTGCCGCAACGAAAACAGGTATAAGATGGAGGTGGGGGACCTAGAGGTTTCTTTATGTAGTTGATCACGTTGTATTCATGCCCAGATTGAGACATCATTGCTTTAATTTTATCTTCCTCGGAAGCATTGGATTCAGCCAGATTGGCAGTCGTTGTAAAATGGGCAATAGAAATAAATGCGGAAGAGTTATCGATTGCTTTTGTAGTTCCCATCAATCGTTCGGTTCCACTTTTAACATATGTCTTGCTTATGGACTTAACACCTCCAATAGGAATTCTTCTGACAATTACAGATGAATTTTTAGGAATTAGTGCATTATCCTCAGGATATTCTTCTTTTGTCTGCGCATTGATGATCTGCAGATCGCTATGGGCATCTTTCAGCTTTTCTCTTATCATAATCTTCTTCTTTAAGTCACAGAGGGAGATATGGAGCCCATCAAAAGTGATGGTGTCATATTTGAGTTTAGAGGAAAATTTATAGTGTACACAGGACATTGTGGCAAAGAATTTCTTGTGCTAGGCACGGCACTTACCGTTGATGATTGCAGCTCTGGAGCCGAGTGGTCTGGGCCTGAAGTTAGCTCCGGGGCCTTGATGTAACTCTTGTCTACAAGGACCAGGCTGAAAAGTCCAATACAGAAATTGTTCAGCCGACGAGGCTCAGTATCTTAGTTGATCTTCAGTAGACTCTGGAGTCCCAAAGAAGTAGCTTCTAATGCTACTTCTAATGCTACTTGCTAGCAAGGCAAGAGCCAGCAGGCAGATAGCAAGAGCTTCCTTCTTGCATCTCCTTATATACGCTTGGGCAGATTAAAGGTGTGACTTCCTGTAGTGAGATATTCACCTTGTCCACACCTGTGGCTTAGAACACGCCCATTGGGGCTGGAGACAAGGCCAGACGTGACCTTGGAGAAAAGGCTTAGGAGGGGCTCAGAAAGCTATCTTGCTGGTGAGACACGGAAGGAGAGCATCCGGTGCAACCTGCTCGTGTTGATCTGTCTATCTTGTGAGTTATTTTTCCCTGAATAAACACATATTCGGCCTATTTGTTTATTCAGATCCTTATTAAACCGCAATATCTTCCCACCTCAAGATCTTGATTAGAGGCTCAACTTCCACCATCTTGAATTTTAATTGACTCAAGATTCAATTACTTTGACAACCAAGAATAGGCCATCCTCTGTTACCCTTTGCTTTTTTTTTCTTTTCTTTTTTTCTTCTTTCTTTCTTCCTTCCTTCCTTCCTTCCTTTCTTTCTTTCTTTCTTTCTTTCTTTCTTTCTTTCTTTCTTTCTTTCTTTCCTTCTTTCTTCCTTCCTTTCTTCCTTTCTTCCTGTCTTTCTTTCCTTCTTTTGAGACAAGTTTTTTTGTTTTGTTTTCATTATTTTCTTATTTTACATATCGATCCCATTTACCTCTCACTCCCTCCCTTCCTCCCAACCCCCCAACTCCACTGGGTGGGTGATGCCTTCCAGGAAGCATCAATAAAACTCTCAAGTCATTCAGAGTAGGGACTAGGCCCTCCCTCCTGGCTTTAGGCTAAGTCCTTTGGTGCACCAGGGATACATCCTGGTTCCATGAGACAGGGTTTCTTTGTGTAGCATTGTCTATCCTACAGCTAACTCTGTTGACCAGGCTGACCTTGAACTCATAGAGCTGGTTTTTGTTTTTAATCCTTAAATATCTCTTATTCAGAAAGTGAATACAGGATTGCCTAACAAATAAAAATAGATTATATTGATTATATTGATTATTATATTGGTTTATAATTACCCTAATGGTCACAGAAAGAAACAAACTAATCAATAAAGTAAATTTTCTGTTTGTTACTGTGAAGGGAGCCAACAGCTACAAAACAGTACTTTTGATTTAGTGTGAAAAGTTCCCAGGCAAAGCCCAGCGTGGTACCCTTGGTACAGGTGATGAGTGAATTCCTTGGCAATAACTATACATACGATATTATCAGTATCATCAATTTCTTACACTATCAATATACTCTAAAGTTTCTACTTAAACTTTTTCTCACCTCACCCTGCCTACTCTGCTTTCAGTCTTTTTTGGAAACGTTTATTCTTCTTTTTGTTTCAGAACATGACAGAAGGTATTGTAGGACAGGACCAGGCAAATATGCAGGTTCAAGTACTTCTTTCTCTTTTTGTAAAGACCCTGCCATTTTGGGGACGCAGTCTTTATCACCTCACCTAATCCTAGTTACCTCTCACAGGCCACACCTTCAAGTAAGTATCATTTGGATAGTACATACTAAACCAAAGTGCAAATTTCTGGGGTTTATCTCTCTTTCTTTCTCTCTGTCTCTCTCTTTCTTTCTCTCTGTCTGTCTGTCTTTGGGTTTTCAAGACAAAGTTTCTCTGTGTAGTTCTTGTTTTCCTGGAACTCACTCTGTAGACCAGGCTGCCCTTAAACTCACAAAGATCTGTGTACATCTGCCTCCTACGTGCTGGGAATAAAGGCGTGTGCCACCACTGCCAAGCAGGTTTTCTCTTTTTACTTTCAAATAATTTGGTTTTTATTTTCCTTTGTGGATTGTATATTGAATACAAGTTTTTACTGTCTGTTAGGAAATTGTACAATTAACTTGGTATTGTTCAATGTTGAATATTTATTTGAAAAATAAAAAGTAAGAATTTATAGAGTGTTTGGTAGAATTAAATAATCTTACCATTGCTATTTGGGAATGGTAGATCTTCAGGGAGTATATTCTGGACAAGAAATATTTATATGTAGACTTGGGATCCTGGGCTTGTCTGTTTTTGCCTATCACACAAATGTTTTCCGAGTTGAGGATTAAGCAAGATACATATTCTTCAATGGTAAGAGAAATTTTTGTTGGAAGGTATAATTTTACTTTGAAATTCTTTGTTATAAGGAGGGTGATTTGTTTGGCTTTCACAAATACAGAATTCATTTGTAGCTTCTATGATAGAGTCATTCCCAGCAACATATGTGGGGTAGGAGATTTTGAAGCTGTACTTTTCTGAAACCCAGGGTAGAAGAAGAGGGAGATGCAGGTTTTTTGTGCGTGAAGAGCTGCTTTCCAGGGTTTGGATCTGGTGATTGTGAGGAAGCCTGGGTCCAGGTGTGTGGTAACCAGCAGTCCTCCACCGTAACAGTCTGAGACAACTTTCTCATCCCATAAAGGGCAAAAGCTTATTTTGGAGATTTAGTTATGAGCAATTGTTCCTGTTTATTAGGGGCCTGTGGTGGCCACAAGTCATAGTACTATATGGTAGAGACAAATCACTTACTTATGGCCTAGAAGTAAAAGAGACTGAGGTTCCATGATCCCCTTAGAGGGTATGTTCTTAGTGACCCAAAGACTTCCTGTTAGGTTTGTAAGACCCTAATTCTGGGGTCCTGATGGGCCGATGGGAGAGCCCCATGACACAAACACCAAACCCAGGAGATGCAACAAGCAAGAGGTGTTTATTGAAAAAGTGCACTCAGGTGACAGTAATCTGTGTCACCCCTTCAAAGGGTTTAGGTCCTTTTTATAGAGAATGAGCATAAATCAGCATACATGCATGGGACACAAAGTGCTTGATAACAAAGTATAATTACAAATTATAATCACATATAGGAGAGATTACCCAAGTGTGACCTGTTCTTCTTTAAAGAAAAAAAAAACAAAACAAAACAAAACAAAAAAAACAGAATGACTTGGAAAGACCCCAGACTTTCCATTGGCCAGGTGTGAGCCAATAGGACTGTTCATCTGGAACCATTTGTTCCAGGGTTGGGGCCTATTTCCTTGATGTGGGCCATGACCTGGGAGAAACTTCAGTTATTTCACAAAGGTTTGATGATTCAGTTACTAGCCCTATTTAATAGGATCAGCCTAGCATATAACCACTAGTCCCATCACCATAGTAACCTTTCTTGTTCTCATAATTCCTGATCTTTCCACTCATGTCAAAGTCCATTCTTTGTGATTTTCTATATTCTGCTTGCAAGAACTATTCTTCTGCCTTTTTTTTTTGCACATTCTTGCTCTGCAAACTAAAATCTCTCAGGTTCTACCTCTTAAAGTTTCAACCAAGTTCCAATAGCAACACATTGGGAACCAAACCTTGAATCCATGAGAGCTTGAGGTTCTTCCTGTCTCAACTCTAATAGATGGGAAATTAGAATTATGAAGGAAATGACACTCAAGACGGAGTCCTACCAGGTGGGTTAGTCTTATGGAAGAGGACTACAGGGGTGTTTGTGTGAGTGTGTGTGTGTGTGTGTGTGTGTGTGTGTGTGTGTGTGTGTGTTTGTTCATTAATTTTTGCATAATGGATTTTAAACCTTACTATGGTCAGGATCTCTTGAAGGGACTAAGTATAGATTCTTCTGAGTTCATGGCAACCATTAATTTCTATTTCAGTATGAAGAGGCTGACACTTGAGTTTTCATATTTCAATTTTTGGGGTGATGAAGCAACCACAGGTCCAGAGACCTTGCTTTGAAAGCCATTGCCTCTTCTGAATTTTATGTATGACTGAATAAGGGATTCTTTGAGACCAGACTACTAAGATTTTTTTTTATACTGACTGGTGAGGAATTGTGGGACATTGGCAACATCAATCCACTAAAAGCATCTCTGCAGGTGTGAACAACTTCTAAATTTTACTGATTTAAAGATATGCTTAAAATATTTATTTTATTTTTTATTTGTGTGTACATGTGTGGTTGTATGTGTGCATGTGCATGTGTGGGGTCCAAGGAGGTCAATAGAGGGCAATGGTTATCTTAAGCTATAGCTATAGGTGATTGTGATCTTCCAACATGCTGATTAGGAACTGAACTCAAACTCAATGGAAGAGCAGGACATTCCCTAAACTCCTTAGCCAATCTTTTCCAGCTTGTAGTTTTTAATTTTTTTTATTTTACATTTCGATCCCAGTTCCCTCTCTCTTCCCCTCCTTTCTCCCTCCACTCATGCCCCAGACCACCCTCCCCACCCCCCCCCACACACACACATGTAGGGTGATGCCTTCAAGGAGGGGTCATCTAAATCTGTCAAGTCATTTGGTAGACTGATTTCCATTCTCTTGAGGAACTGCCATACTGATCTCCAAAATGGCTGCACAAGTTTGCACTCCCACCAGCAGTGGAGCAGTGGAGGAGTGTTCCCCTTTCTCCACATCCTCTCCAGCATAAGTTGTCATTGGTGTTTCTAATTTTAGCCATTCTTGCAGGAATAAAATGGTATCTCAGAGTTGTTTTGATTTGCATTTCCCTGATAGCTAAGGATGTTGAGCACTTTCTTAAGTGTCTTTAAGCCTTTTTGATTTCCTCTATTGAGAATTCTTTCTTCAATTCTGTACCCCATTTTTAAATACGGTTATTTGTTGTTTTGGTGACTAGTTTCTTGAATTCTTTGTATATTTTGGAGATCAGCCCTCTGTCAGATGTGGGGTTTGTGAAGATCTTTTCCCAGTCTGTGTGCTGCCGTTTGGTCTTGTCAACTGTGTCCTTTGCTTTACAGAAGCTTTTCAGTTTGAGGAGGTCCCATTTATTAATTGATGATCTCAGTATCTTTGCTACTGGAGTTATGTCCAGGAAGTGGTCTCCTGTACCAATTTGTTCAAGGCTACCTTCCACTTTCTCCTCTAAGAGGTTCAGTGTGGCTGGATTTATGTTGAGGTCTTTGATCCATTTGGATTTGATTTCTGTGCATGGTAGTAGACTTGTGTCTATCTGCAGTCTTCTAAACACCATCTTCCAGTTGTGCCAGCACCATTTGTTCATGATGCTTTCCTTCTCCCATTGTATACTTTTATCTGTTTAGTCAAAAATCAGGTGTTCATACATGTGTGGGTTAATATCAGGAGTTTTGATTCAATTCCATTGGTCTATGTGTCTATTTTTGTGCCAATAACAGGCTGTTTCCACAACTATAGCTCTATAGTTGAGCATAAAGTCGGGGATGGTGATGGCTCCTGAAGTTCCTTTATTGTACAGGGTTGTTTTGGCTATCTAGGGTCTTTTGATTTTCTATATTTAGTTTGCCACACCAGCCCCCGTGGATACAGTGTAGCAATGGCTGAGAGAAATCTCAATGGCTATCTGTCCAGAGGTTCGTACCACGGGTTACGCCTCCTGGGGAAAAGTGGTCCAGGTCCCGGCAGGTGCTTGCTTGGCTGACTGTTTGGAACAGGTGCTAGATGTGTTTTGTGCTATGATAACAATAATGTCTTTTATTCATGCCTGTAGCTTTACTGTTAATTCAGAGAAGCCTAGAGAACACTTAGATATAGTTTCAGGAACGGAAAGAGATATAGATCAGCAATCAATAGATGAATATTGCCCTCTGTGCCTTCGGATACAGATCCCAAGGCACCAGTTGTGACTTCAGATGTCAGCCCAAGGCCTGATAAATCAATTAGGGCTAAAGCTGTAAGAAGCAGCCCACAATGTGACCCTACCTGTAATTAGCCGCCTGCAACAAAACTGCTGTGAGATTCACTACAATACTCTAACTTGGGATTTTAGGGCCCTTGAAACCTGACCACAAGCAGGCCAATATAAACAGAGGCTCCCAATTATGCACTTGCTTAGAAGTATTTACGATCTCATACTTCAAAGGGAATTGCTGACATCTATAGAATGTCTATCTTTAAACTGTGACCAAAGATCTGTTCTTTGAACTTTCTGTATAAAAACACGGTATTTTGAAGTAAACTTTGCAGCAGTTCACAAACCTCCTTAAGTATGTTGTGTCTGTCTGTCAAGCGGAAGCCACTCCTGCCTGGTCATTCGAGTCTTGGTCTCCACGCAGACCTGCTACCCTCTGAGCATTCTGCTGCAATAGTTAATTATTATCCTTTCAAGGTCAGTGACAAATTGTGCTGGGATTTTAATGGGAATTGCATTGAATCTGTAGATTGCTTTTGGCAAGATTGCCATTTTTACTATATTTTTCCTACTTATCCAAGAGCAATGGGAGATCTTTCCAATTTCTAGTATCTTCTTTAATTTCTTTCTTTAAAGCCACAAAGTTCTTATTATATAAGTCTTTCACTTGTTTGGTAAGCATTACCCCAAGATACTTTATGCTGTTTGTGGCTATTATAAAGGGTGATTTTTCTCTGATTTCTTTCTCAGCCTCTTTGTTGTCTGTATATAGTAGGGCTACTGAGTTCTACTGAGTTCTTTGAGTTAATCTTGTATCCTGGTAGTGTGATGAAGGTATTTATCAGCTGTTGGAGTTCACTGGTAGAGTTTTTTAGGTTGCTTATGTAAACTATCATATATAGTGACAGTTTGACTTCTTCCATTCCAATTTGTATCCCCTTGACCTCCTTTTGTTGTCTTACTGCTTGAGCTAGAACTCCAAGTACAATATTGAAAAGATATGGAGAGGCAGGGCAGCCTTATCTTGTTCCTGATTTTAGAGGAATTGCCTTAAGCTTCTCTCCATTCAGTTTGATGTTGGTTGTTGTTTTATTGTATATTTCTTTTATTATGCTTAGGTATGTTCCTCTTATCCATGATCTCTCCAAGACCTTTATCATGAAAGGGTATTGAATTTTGTCAAAGGCTTTTTTAGCATCTAGTGATATGATCTTGTGGTTTTTCTTTTTTTTTATATGATGTATTAGAATGAGAGATTTTCCTATGTTGAACCATCCCTGCACCCTAGGAATCAAGCCTCCTTAGTCATGGTGGATGATTCCTCAGATGTGTTCTTGGATTTGATTTGCCAGCATTATATTGAGTATTTTTGCATCAATGTTCATGAGGGATATTATTATGTAGTTTTCTTTCTTTGTTGTGTCTTTGTGTGGCTTGGGTACCAGGGTAATTGTGGCCTTATAAAAAAAGTTTGGTAATGAACCTTCTGCTTCTATTGGTTGGAACAATTTGAAGAGTATTAGCCTTAGCTCTTCCTTGAATTTCTGGTAGAATTCTGCACTGAAATCATCTGACCCTGTGCTTTCTTTGGTTGGGAGGCTTTTGATGACTACTTGTATTTCATTAGGGGTTATAGGTCTATTTAAGTTGCTTATCTGTTCTTGAGTTAATTTTTTAAGTGATAGGTATCCAGAAATAAGTTCATTTCCTTTGAATTTTCAAATTTTGTGGAGTACAGGTTTTCAAAGTATGACCTGAAAATTGTCTGGATTTCCTTTGTGTCCATTGTTATGTCCCTTTCCATTTGTGATTTTGTTAATTTGCATGATCTCTCTCTGCTTTTTCATTAGTTTGGATAAAGGTTTGTCTATCTTGTTGATTTTCTCGAAAAACCAACTCTTTGTTGCATTGATATTTTGTATTGTTTTCTGATTTCTACTTTATTGATTTCAGCCCTCAAATGGATTATTTCCTGGCATCTATTCCTCTGGGGGTGAGTTTGCTTCTTTTTCTTCTAAGGCTTTCAGTTGTGCTGTTAATTCTCTAATGTGACTATCCTCCATTTTCTTCATATGAGCACTTTGTGCAATGAAATTCTCTCGCAGCACTGCTTTCAATGGGGCCCATAAGTTCGGGCCCCATTGAATTCTAGCAAGTCCTTAATTTCTTTATTTCTTCTTTGACCCAGGTGTGGTGCAATTGCCCATTGTTCAGTTTTCATGAGTTTGTAGGGTTTCTGCAATTTGTGTTGTTGAATTCCAATTTTAAAGCATGGTGGTCTGATAAGATACAGGGGGCTATTCCAATTTCTTTGTATCTGTTGACGTTTGTTATATATGGTCGATTTTAGAGAAGGTTCCACGTGGAGCAGAAAAGAAGGTATATTCTTTTGTTTTTGGATAGACTACTCTATAGATGTCTGTTAAACCCAATTGTGACATAACTTTTGTTAGCTATGTTTTTTCTTGTTGAGTTTCTGTTTGTTGGTCCTGTCTAGTGGTGAGAGTGGGGTGTTGAAGTCTTCCACTATGAGCATGTGAAGTTTAATGTGAGCTTTGAGTTTTAGTAGTGTTTCTTTTATGAATGTGGGTGCCTTTGTATTTAGGCCATAGATGTTCAGAATTGAGACTTTGTGCTAGTGGATTCTTCTGTGAGGAATATGAAATAATAGTCTTCATCTCTTTTGATTGATTTTGGTTTGTTAGATATTAGGATAGCCACACCTGCTTGCTTCTTGGGTCCTTTTGATTGGAAAATGTTTTCCCAGCCCTTTACCCTGAGGTAATGTCTATCTTTGAAGCTTAGATGTGTTTCTTGTATGCAGCAGAAGGATGGATTCTGTCCTTGTATTCATTCTGTTAGCCTATGTATTTTTATAGGCAAGTTAAGACCATTAATATTGAGGGAGAGTAAAGACCATTGATTGCTAATGCTTGTTTGTTTTATATTTGTTGTTGTCAGTGGTATTGTGAATATATTTGTCCTGCTTTACCCTTGGATTCCGTGAAGTAGGATTATCTGTTGCCTATGTCTTTGTGAGCGTAGTTAACTACCTTGGGTTGGAGTTTTCCTTCCAGAACTTTCTGTAGGGCTGGATTTGTAGATATGTATTGTTAAAATCTGGCTTTGACATTAAATATCTTGTTTCCTCCATCTATAGTGATTGCGAGTTTTGCTGTTATAGTAGCCTGGGCTGGCATTCCATGAACTCTTAGTACTTGTAGAACATCTATCCAGGACCTTCTGGCCTTGAGAGTTTCCATGGAAAAATCAGATGTAATTTTGATAGGTCTGCCTTTATATGTTACCTGGCCTTTTTCCTTCACTGCTCTTAATAGTCTTTCTTTATTCTGTATGTTAGGTGTTTTGATTATTATATGTAGAGGGGTGTTTTTTTCTTTGGTCCAGTCTATTTGGTGTTTGGTATGCTTCTTGTACTTTCATGGACATATCCTTCTTCAGATTGGGAAAGTTTTCCTCAATGGTTTTGTTGAATATGTTTTCGGCATCTTTGAGCTGGGCTTCTTCACCTTCTTCTATGCCTATTATTCTTAGGTTTGGTCTTTTCACAGTGTCCCACATTTCCTGGATGTTTTGTGTTTAGGATTTGTTTAAGCTTTTCTTTGGTCAATGAATCTATTTCCTCTAGTTTATCTTCAATGCCTGAGAATCTCTCTTCTATCTCTTGTATTATGTTGGTTATGGTTGAAACTGTAGTTCCAGTTGTTTGCCCAGGTTTTCTATTTCTATCAGTTTGTGTTTTCTTTATTGTCTCTATTTCAGTTTTCAAAGCTTGAACTGTTTGAGTTGTTTCTTTTATTGGTTTGATAGTTTTTTCTTAGCTTTCCTTACTTTCTTTAAAAGATTTGTTCATTTCTTGCATTTTTTGTGTGATCTTTTCCTCTATTTCTTCCAGTTTTTTGTTTGTTTTTTTTTCTCCCATTTCCATAAGGGATTTTCTCATATCACCTTTGAGGGCCTCTATCATTTTTATTAAGATATTATTTAAGTCAATCTTTTCTGCTTTATCTTCTTTATGGTGCTGATGTCTGGTTGGTGTAGAGTTCCTAGATTCTGGTGGTGTCATGCTTGTCTTTCTATCGATAGGTGTTTTCTTGAATTGTGCTCTTCCCATTGCTTCTTCCAGTGGGTTCTGGTGGGGTCTCTCTCTCTCTCTCTCTCTACCTACTCTCTTGGTGGGCTTAGGTGGGTCAGGAATTTGATGTCTGTAGCTCTGGCTGGTCTAAGCTCTCTAAGAGAGCTCTCCTCAGGCAGCAACCTGGGGATGAGCATCAAAGATCAGGCAGGTGGGGACTCGGGGTGGTCTCGTGTTGATAGGCGGGTCTCCGGCAGAGGCCCAGCACTCTGACATAGGTCTGGTGTTTTGAGTAGTTTCCCGCCAGTCTGGACCCACCGCCTTGCCAGCCCCAAATAATACAGAGACTCTGTATTTGATTTAAAGCTGTTGGCCAGTTACTTGTTTCTTATCGGCTAGCTCTGTCTTAATTATTAACCCATTTCTATTAATCTAAGTATTTCCACATGGTCTCATCTTACCAGAGAGAGAGACCAGTGTCCTACCCTGTAGGTCCTTCATCTTCAAACTCCTCCCTCCTCCTAGTCTCCTAGTCCCACCTATCTTGCTTTCCTATTGGCCAGTGGTGCTTTATTTATTAACCAATAAGAGAAACATATTTACAGAATGACATCTCCCATCATCTCCTCTTTTCTGTCTAAATAAAAGGAAGGGTTTTACCATTAGCACTGCAAAATATATCACACAACAATTATCAAGTAAGAATCACAGTTAACAATATTTAGTCCATTAACATTTAGTAAGATATAAAGAAAATATTTCACCATCTATCCTATCTTTGTGAGTCTAAAGTTCTATATGTAAATTATCTTTAATCCTAACTAAGGAAAACTATAACCATAACTATCTGTCTTCAACTCCATCAAAGACCACAGAAGGATAATATATAAACTCTAGAAATGACAGAGACAACTCATTGCCTGTTCAGTCACCTAAAGATCTTCTGTAATGTTCCATCTTCAGCCTATAGGCCATAGTGTGTCTAGCACATTCCTCAGCAAAGGAGGAAACTAAACTGTCCACCTGTATTGGCAGTTTGTCAGTCACTTTTCTCTGTGTCCAGCAGACTTTCTGGCAGACTCTTCCATGAAGCAGGAACCCTGTATTAATGGCCATCTTGTATCAGCAATCACTTTCCTGTGGGTCCTGCATGTCCAGTTTGTACATCATAAATTCAAACAATCCAGACAAGAACAGTATCTTGTTCAAACGGCTAGTCTTGCCCTATTGAAAGCAAACTCCATAACAAGTTTCTTCGATGTCCATCTCCTTTCTGACGCATGTGGTGTTGTCAGGAGCAGTTGTCCTCACTGTCAAGAAAAACCCTAAACAATTTTAAATGCCATATTCTGTAGGTCTTTGAAAGGTTTGAAGAATGCCTATTCATCTCAAATATTTTCTTGTATATCTTGAAAACTTAACTCTAAGTTGACTGTCATAGGTAATTATAATCTGTACTAAATTACACATTACATTTTAATATGAGCTATATAAACAATACCTAAACAAGAGGAGAAATATACATATCACAAAATTGACCTTAAATTTGTACCAATAAATGAAAATCCATTCCAAAACAAAGTACACATTTCTATACCACAATACCTTTTTTTACTTTAAAAAAGATTGGTTGTGGTCATTAACCATTTATAACAAATCCCATTTAAATGAAAACAAACATTTATAAACAATATTTGGGAATTTGGGCATTGTTCTTTCCAAACTGCTTCCTGCTGGTAGGGGGCGCTGCCCTGGGGAACCTAAGAAGATGCAGAAATCCCGGCTGTAGTTTGCAAGGGTGCCTTGTCCCAACTGTTTTGAATGTTGGATCACCTGAGACATTGTTTCAGGGTGACTTGCTTGATCAAATCATATTAGTCTGGAAGGAATCCACCCACAGCTTTTCATTTTCTGTGGAAAGAAAAATAGAAATTCTTTTCCTCAGTAACCCATCCTTAGATTTAAATTTTGAAGTCAAAGCATTTTTAAAATATACAAATTGGATTGATCCAGCAGCATTTGTTTTAACAGTTGTTATTTCCTCAGCAGTCAAATGATACAAAGACAATATAATACTGTACAGTATCCAGATTCTCTCCATCTTTATGTAGCTTTTTTATTACTCTATTTCTTCTACTTCTATTTTTTCATTTTTTGAGACAGGGTTTCTCTGTGTAACTTTTATCTGTCCTGGAATTTACTCTGTATACAAGGTTTACTTTGAGATCACAGAGATCTGCTTGCCTCTGTCTCCCGAGTGCTGGGATTAAAGGTGTGTGCCACCACACCCAGGTACACTCTGTCTTTTTAAAACCATTTTATTCACTTCCTCTCCAAAGCCTATGTATATTTTAAAACACACTGTAAATCTTTAGTGGTTTTCTTAACCTGAAGCTGTCTTTACTGTAAATCTTTATCTTTTCTTGGCCATGTCTTTATCTGGTAAACAACAACATTGCTAAAATGAAAGCCACAGTTGTTTTAGCTGTGGTCTATCCAAGATGGTGGCGGGTACTTTTACCACCAGGACTGAGAGCTATGCTCACTGCCTTGGTCAAGCATGCTGCCAGCTTGGAGTTGTGGTCACTGCTATTGCCAGCTCTTGTACACACCATTCAGTTGTTAGCAGAGCTCTTTAAAAGCCTTGCATTTTTTTTTTTTTTTTTTTTTTTTTGCCACTTATGCTGAATCAGGAAACCTCCCTTAAAGGAGCTGACCAAGTCTCTGCTTGTCTCTCGCAAAACAGAGTACAACCAAAAAACTGTTGCTACCAAGAAGCCTTGCTCTCTCTGTTCTTTTGTTTCTGAAATTCCTTTTTAAGCTTTTATCAAATTTTATGTGGAAGTTCTCAGTTTCACGTTTGGCACCATTTTGTTATAAGTAGTTTCCTGCCAGCTTGGACCCACGTCCTGGTCAGCCCCAAATAATACACAGGGACTCTGTATTTGATTTAAAGCTGTTGGCCAGTTACTTGTTTCTTATCGGCTAGCTCTGTCTTAATTATTAACCTATTTCTATTAATCTAAGTATTTCCACGTGATCTCATCTTACCTGAGAGAGAAACCTGTGTCCTACCCTGTAGGTCCTCCATCTTCGAACTCCTCCCTCCTTCTAGTCTCCTAGTTCCACCTATCTTGCTTTCCTATTGGACAACAATGCTTTATTAATTAACCAATAAGAGAAACATATTTACAGAATGACATCTCTCATCAGTCTGACAATAGTGGTCACTGGCAGAGGCCTGGCAATGGGGGTCAAAGATTTGGCAGGTGGGAACTTGGGGTGGTCCTGCGTGGATAGGCGGGTCTAGTGTGCTCAGAGCAGATCCAGGAAGTTTTCTGGAGGTTGCATGATTGTTGAACCCGCCCTCTGATCCAGTGCTCAACCACAGCAGTGAGGCAGTGGGCTCCAGCAGAAGCCCAGCAATGGGGGTCAAAGATCATGTAGGCGGGGCCTCAGGGTGGTCCTGCAGGGATAGGCTGATCTTCGGCAGAGGCCTGCAGCTTTGGCAGAGGCCCGGTGATGTGTGTCAAATATCAGGCAGGTGGGGCCTCAGGGTCTCCAGATTGTATTATATTTATTATTACTATTATTATTTTTTATTTGAGCATGATATGTGTGTGAGGACAACATTGTAGAGCTGGTTCTTTCCTTTCACCCTTATACAAATTTCAAGGATTATCAAGCTTGCATGGCAAGTGCTTTTTTTCAATGGATCATCTCACCAGCCCTGGACAACTTACTTTGACTATGTCTTTATGTCTGTTGGTTCTGTGAAACAATGAAAGACAGTGGAAGAAAAACTCATGACTTCTAATTCTCTACTTAAAATTTGAAAGGAGAATATGAGATTGAAGGTTTTTTGTCTAGGTCTGATGGACACTTTAGTTAATGTGTCTGTTTTTATTAATACTATCTTAGATAATTTATTCAGTGAATTTATAAAACACTTATGTATATTTTCATTAATGTTATGTACCCTTTAAGTTTTAATTAACCACAAACAAAATATTGCTTCCATACTATTTCTAAGTTATAGGTAGAAAGTTTACCAAGTGAAAAGTGGGAGATGCTCCGAGGATCAAAAGTTTTTTTCTAATCCTTATTCTATCTTGAAATACAATTTTACTTACATTGTATGCCTGAGAGATAGTGAGTTGTGTAAGAAATCAAAATTCAAAACAAGATTATTAAATAGACAAATAATGGGGAAGTACGGCAAAGCATGGTGCCCTGAGACTGATTCCATAATTGAAAAATATTTTCATTAGGAAGTGGAGGTGGAAAGAATGTAAGAGACAGGATGGGAAGTGCTGAAATCTGTCTTCTTGATGTGACATGGGTGTTGCTGCATCCATGAACTCACAGCAGCTGTAGTTTCTTGCATAAGACCTGAACAAGACTGAGTCCCTCAATATCATATGGTGGATCAGAGAAGAGTTAATGAGGCCCCACTCCTCCCTGGGGGCTATGCATTCTTAGTGGTATCTGAAAAGGCTTGGTTATATTCTTTACATTCTAGAAAGCTCTCATTAGTTTCCTTAACTTTCATGTAGTTTAATTGCCACTCATCTATGTTGGTATCTCAAGAACAATATTGACATAGTTTTCTAAGAAGCAATAAGATCAGAATTTATACTCAATATGTGATCACCTTCTCATACAGAAAAGTCTTTTTTGGCTTCCATTCAAAGATTTTTCTGGACCTCTGAAAGTAAAACTCCAACAGGTCTCAGTGTGTAGGTAAAATACTTTGCATGGTCATGCAACCAGAAATTAAGAGTTGAAGAATAACTTCAAAGTGAATTCAATATTGGAAGGACAAGTTATCATTTCCCATCAATTTATAACCAAACACAAAATAAAGAACATTCTTCTAGCTCATTTCCTTCACCAATTGGTATAGTTTTCTTCATTGTAAGTGCATGGTGTGCTGAGAAGTGTGGACAACGTGAGAACTGTTATTTCAGAATGCATCAGACTGACTCTGTTTTAAAAACTACCAGCAAAATTCTCTAAAAGCTACATAATTAAAAGAAATGTAAAATTTAAATCATGAAAATGTCCTATAAGATTTTCAGAATGCCTGTATTGCTCCTGCATTTATGACCATACAGGTAACACTAACTGAGTTTAAAAATTAGTATGTTGTGAGGCGAGGAAGATCTGGGAGGAGTTGGAGAAGAGGGAAAACACAATAAAAATATTGTATGAAAAAATTGAATAAAAACCCAAACCAAATCCCCACAAAAAAGCAAAGCACATAAATTTGGGAGAAGGGGTAAGGAGAGCGAGGATTGAGGATAAACTTGATCAAAATGTATTATATGCATGTGTGAAACTCTCAAACACTAAACAGAAATTAAAAGAAAGGACACAAAAGATTACAGAATGCTTACAAAGGGCAACATTCTAAGGCAGTGAGTCTCTACCTACCTAAAGCTGTAATTCTTTAATTCCACTCCTCATGATGTGTTGACCCCCGACCATAAAATTATTTTTGGTGCTACCTCATAACTGTAATAAAGTAATAACTTTACTTTATTACAGTTATGAACTATAATGTAAATATTTGGGTTTTCTGGTGTTCTTGGGTGACCACTATAAAAGGGGCAGTTGACCTAAAGGGTTCATGACACCCAGCTTGAGAATCTCTATTTTAAAGTCTTCTTTGTAGGCTTCACATGGGTTCAAGTTAATACTTCTTAGGACAAAATGTATTGCATTAAAAAAAACAATTTAGAACAAAATCTGATAACAGGTTTTTGATAACAGACCCTCTGAATTATATGACTACAAAGAAGGTTCACTCTCATGGCTCTGTCAGAAGTGAAAATTTCAAACTGTTGGATTTTATGCAAGATAAGGGAGTTTATAGTTGTTTCAAGTTGGTGAGTTTGGCAGAAAACATGATCATTCTGTCTGTAATGTTTGGAAATGTAGAACAAATTGAAGAATTTCTCATGTAATTTGTAACTCTAATGAAGAAGTGTTTCTCACTCATTTCTGCACAACTCATAAGATTAATAAGGTAGAATTTCTTTCGCCATGAAAGGCTCTACCTTCCCTATCACTTTATATTTATTGGGGTGATTTTCTTTGTCTGATAGGGAGGATATTAAGCTTGGACTTCTGAAAACAATACTCCAACTATGCTCAGTTGTGTAGATAAAATGCTTTGTTCAGTCATGAAACCAGAAATTACAAGTTGATTAATAACTTCAAAATGAATTAAGTATTAGACAGACAAGTAATCATGTCCTATCAATTTATATCTAAGTAGGAAGTAAAAGCATTCTCTTGCTGCATTTTCTTCAGTGATTAAAGTCAGAAACAGTTTTGAATTGGATGCAGTAAGAATTTTCTACGTGAGAAGATGACCACATTGTGAGGATAAATTCTGATGGTACTCCTGTGTTGTTTCATGGTGTTCAGTTTCTCCTAGGAGATCATAGTTAAAGATCAGGAAAGTAAAGAGGAGGAGGAAAGAGGTGGTATAAAGGTGCCTTGCTAAAGACATAGTCAGAATTGTAAGTCTTCAAGGGAAGAAATGTTTCAGGCATAAGTGGAGCTTGCACAGGGTATTGTCAATACAGCAGTATGGATGATGATGATGATGATGGTGTGTGTGTGTGTGTGTGTGTGTGTGTGTGCGCGCGCGCGCACGCGCGCGCGCGTGTGGGGATTATCTCTTGAACTTTCACAGGCCTGCAGATAGGAGATCTGTGGGAGGCACAAAGGCAGTTTGAGTTTGGTTCAGCACAGGATCAGTAGTTGGTGTTGGTTCAAGTGTAGAGAGTCTGACCCTTGACTGGTTTATTTTTAGGCAAATTTAAGCACAACACTGTTGGGTGAAAACTATTCTGGTGATAATGAACTCAATCCCACACGCACAACAAAGCTTATGTGAATCACCTTGGGGAACAGAGTATGCTAAATAGAAATCAGGTGTGAGTGACTACATGGAGGCTCATTGTAAAGTCTATAAAGATAGGTTATATAGATTGACTGAGAAAAATACATTCATGATAAGGGTCTGGGGGAGGATCCCATGTTGGAAAAGTCTCTAGCTACACAGAGTGACCAGCCTTCTGGGTTTATCACAGGTATTGCATTCCTTTTCTTATAGGACAAACCCCGTGTGCTTAACACTACATGTTCCCTAGTGCTTTTCTGTGAGCACAAAGACCTCTATGATTTTTGCATGCGTGCATGCACGTGTGTGTGTGTGTGTGTGTGTGTGTGTGTGTGCGCGCATGTGTGTAAAGAGCAGAAGCTAGTATAGTACTGAAAGAAAAGCTTACATATGCAAGGCAAATAAGGTATCAACCTACACTTAGGGCTTTACACTTGCTGAAGTCCTTTGACTACCTAGATGGTGACAGGAGAATACGGAGATTTTTCTTTCTTTTTTTCTCTTATTCTTCTTTTATTTTCAAAAGAGCTGGGACTGCCTGCACAAGACCTGCCATAAGATCAAGCCAGCCAAAATTCTAGCATAGATGGGGGGGAGGGGCTCATGAAGTCTCATTCCTATCTGATGAGTGATTGGTTGTTGATAGATAATGGGGAAAGGAGACTTAGTTTTCTTCAGAGATGCAGGCCCTGAGAGGCTATCCATGTGTAAGTAGGTGCTCTCACACGTATGCATACTCAAGAAGTACTAAAGTGGTTATTAAATTTAAAAAAGAGAAAGAGAAGCTGAAAGGGAAAAGTGGAGGGGGGAGGGGGAGGAAATAGAATGGGGGATGAATCCAAACACATTATATGCATGTATGAATATTAAACAAAACATTTAAAACATTGTTATATCATATGCCATAAAATACTGAAGTTCCCCTGATGTTAAAGTATTTTTAAAAAATTCCATTAGGCTTATAGCAAGTCATCTATCTCAGCTTTTTCTTTGATGGCTCCTGGAATCCTCCATGTAACAAGAATCATGAATTTTACAATCCTCTCTGTCTCTGGGTTTTTAGCTAAGTTCTCACTGAGCTTGAGTCCCTAGATGCTTTCTGGGTGGGGGAGACAGAAGAACTCCTGACATCCTTTGTGTGGTCTAAGGAAGAGACAGGAGGTATTCCAGGTTCTTTCCATCTTGTGCCTGTTTTGTGTCCTGTCTCTAGTATGGTGTAAAACACGCTCAGAAATGTCAATGTGTCATCATACCACTTTTTGTTTCTTCCCTTGGAGGACTTCACAGATTCTATTTCTCAGACACTATCTCGAAATACTGACAACTTATAAAACTGAAGGCATGTGGGAGGAAAGCAAGCATAGGGAGGGGCTTTTCAATTATTTTGACTCCACTTCCACAATGATAAGCAAGGAAGATTAACACACACCACAGGGAGCAAATTCATCTTCACACCATGCCCAGACAGGCTTTGTTACAGGATGCCACCTATTCATTTGGGGTTATTAGTGTTTTTTTGGAAATTAACTTTTCTCCTCTGGGTTTCTTACCTTGCCCCTACAAAGACATCATATGACCTTCTCTGTCTCAGTGAAAGAATAGCAGAAATAAGAAAATGTAGTAAAGTTGCCTAAATCTACTTGGGCAGAAAATGTATTAAAGTTGCCTAATCTCATACCCATTTGGGCATTTGGAGAGTTTCCCCCAAATAAAACTTGGTAATATTTTCTTTTAGATCTCAGATGGGAGTATTTCCAATCCAAGGCGCAGGATTACATTCATCCACTATAAAACAAAACTGATGACAATCATGAATTTATATGAAAAGAATTAAAAAATAAATGCAGATGGCTATCAGTGACTACTTAATTGTAAAGTACATGAAATGTAATTTAAGCAAATAAAATTATTTTATAATTATGATTAACTATTACTTTAATATCATAACTCATACTTTTTGAGGGCACAATTAGTTCACCTTTGGAAGTAGTTGGTATTTCAACAGCTTTTTCTTCTCTGTGAATCTGATTTCGACCCCTTGAGGCAATTCTAGGGTATTTACTCTTCTTATCTCCACATTACTGATTTTTTTTTTTTTTAAATAAAGGTCTCCATACATGTCTCCATATATAGCCTTGGTTGGCCTAGAACTCTTGAGGCAGACCTGGCTTTAAAGATACAGAAAGAAATATGCCTGCCTTTACCTCCCAAATGCTGATGGATTAACACCCACGTGTTTACACACCAGCTGATCTCCATGTGGGTATCATCTGTGGGTCTCTATCTCATATATTGAGGCATACTCTCACAGGATGTGGCCAGCTTGCCCCAGGGATACCCTGACTCTGTAGTGCTGGGATTACAGACAGCTACCATGCTAACCCTGCACTTTCAAGGATGCTGGCGGTTACTTCAGTCATCAGCCTGGTGCAGTCGGGACTTCAACCCGTGAACCATCTCTATCCAGCCCATGATTTGTTCTATTTTCACAATGCCCACTTCATTCATCAAGAGTGTGGATGGAAACTTTCAGCCAGCAGCGAGCTCTGCCGTGTTTTTACAAGGAATAAGAACACAAAGCCTTTTGATGGGAACTGCAGAGCAATCCATGGCTGAAAATAGAACCACCGTCTCGGATTTTCCTGCAGATGGCGCTGGTGCTTCTTAGATAGAGAATCTTTCTGCGCTGAGCTGGGTTCAGTTCCTTGTGCATTGTGGAAAGGTCCATCCATCTGTACTAGGAGACGAAGGACATGTCTTGCAATAACTACTCACTTATCTGTGCATGTTTAAACCCCAGCATGATCCAGCCAGTTCTGCTGGAGGTTTGTTTTTTTTTCCTTTTTTCCCTCCCTCCCTCCCTCCCTCCCTCCCTCCCTCCCTCCCTCCCTCCCTCCCTCCCTCCCTCCCTCGCCCTCCCCCATCCCACCCCCCCCCCCCACTCCACAGGGAGGGTGATGCCTTCCAGGAGGAATCAACAAAATCTGTCCAGTCATTTGGAGTAGGGACTAGGATGAATTCACATGGAGAATAAATTCTGTCGGAGTACTCTTTTGAATAGAGAACAGGTCTTTTACCAAAATCCTATAAAAAGAAAATCCCTTGGCCCATTCTTCCAGTTGCTTCACCTTAGAATTCCTGACTATCACAAGAATTTGGGGGCAGGTATTGTGAATTTTTAAGGGTAGAAATGGTTCTCTGTAACTGAGTCCTGGATTATGTATTTAGATTTTATTACAAATGAGTTCAGTAAAAATTTGTTGGGCACTTATGTCAGGTAAGGCACTGTGCCAGTGCTATATAGGGATTGAAGATTGAAAATAAGAATAGTAAACCTTCCCATTCCCTCAATAAACATGATGCCCATCTCAGGTCCCTCAGACAGAGTGTATGTGTATGAGAGAAAATTATTCTGGCAAGTGACATAAAAATACCAGGAATGTTATTAGAACAAGAGAGAATGCTGAAAAGGCAATTGGTGGCCTACAGAGGAAGGTAATTTCCAATTTAAAAGAAGGGGGAAAAGATGGAAGTATAATTCCCTGTAAGTGAACCAAATGAGCATAACAGTAGGTAGAGAATGATATAGTGCTAGGATTAAATGATTTATCCAGGGTTGCAGTATCTTAGACCTTGTTAAGGGCTCTAAAACCTTACTGCTTGCCACTCTGTGCTTTCCAGATATAATTGGACCTCTTGGTACTTTTGTTTCCACATCTGTAAAATGGGAGTAGTCAAAGGGTTGATCAGATCACCTGGGCAATGATGATGTATGCCTTGAATTCCAGCACTCAGGAGGCAGAGGCAGGCAGATCTCTATGATCTCCCAGGCCAATTTGAACTACAGAGCTAGTTTCAGGACAGCCAGAGCTACACAAAGAAATCCTGTCTTGAAAAACAAAACTAAAAACCAAACAAATAAAAGATTAAATTAGTTCACACACACACACACACACACACACATATATGCAATTATCTATTCATATTCTCCTCCCTTTATCATTGATTTTCCTTATTCAAATAATCCCGTTATACTTTTATACCTCATCTTTTAAAACTTTCAGTTATACATTCAAGAGAAAACATGTAATATTTGTTTTTTTTAATGTTACTGTGTAAAGAATGACAATGGGGAAAATCAACGAGATAAAGTATGCTATATACATGCATAAAATGGCTTAATGAGAGCCATTATTTTATATAATGTATTAGCTAACAAAAAAAAAATAGAGACAAGCACAGCTATCTCCTTAACATTTATCTTTATAATACAAAGAATAAGAATAAAAGTGAAGAGTGACCATTAGGTGTGTTGTGCAGGAAGTAAGGAAGAATTTAGATGGCTATTCTAAAGAGTTTGAGGTGCTTGGTTAGAAAGAGGAGAAGAGAAGAGAGAAGAGGGGAGGGGAGGAAAGTGAGGGAAGGAGAGGAGAAGAAGAGGGAGGAGAATAAAAAGCCTCATAGGTGGTAGTCTTATATGTGTGTGCATATTTATCTTCAGATGGAAATGTATCCATAGATACTGAAGAAAATGTCAGTGGAGGTGGGTTAGGGAAAGAGCTGCATGATGGTCAGTGATGGATAACAGAGGCTTTGGTGAGGACATAGATGAATTGTGCAGTGCAGTGAGGGCAGGGAAAAGACCAAGGCTGTGGGGGAATTGTTTGCATGTGGGACCACATGATGTAAGAGCAAGTTTCTTTTGATTTACACAGGAAACAAATTGGCCAGTGCTGCTGAGCATACCCTGAGCTCTCACATACCATCCATAAATTCCTGGATTAGTTCCTTAATTGCAGTTTGTCCCTCTTACATACAACATCACCATTTGAGAGCAGCTACTCAAATGCTTTCAGAGCTTCATATTTTGTATATAAAGCTCTTTCTGTCCAAAAGCTGTTCCTTCAGGTACTTCTCCAGTTCAAACAAAACTCAATGGCCCTCTTTGCTGGACCGCTGTGTTTTGAGCTTTACGAATCTCTCCCAATAGACTTCCTTAGCTTGAGAGCTCTTTCTAAGTGGCAAGTACTTACTTGTTCCATCCTAGCTCCCAGTACATAGTAGTTGTTAAACAAGTATTTGCTGAATGAATTTCTTTACTTACCAAATGAAGATTTGGTGTATCTTAAAATTTCATAGAAATTTGGAAACTATTTCCGTTCATAACCTCGCCATTTATGAAGCTGAACTGGAGTCAGACTTGGTTTGAGTAATCCTTTTAAGTGCTTGACTTTTTGTGTATGCTTGTGTACCCATATAAGGTATGGGTTAGTAGCAAGCATTAAATCTCTCAAGCACAACTTTAGTTTCTGAACCTACAACATAGACTGCTAAAGGCATGCTGAGGCGATGGCTTACAAATACCTAGCAAACTTGATTAAATAAATAGACCTAAGGAGGTTTGGGTGGAATGTCTTCTTAGAAAATTCCCTTTACACATGAAAGTCTTAGTTAATTCTTCATGAGGTGATTTCACCTGCTAATTTCCCCACAATTTCACTCCAAAATCAGGCTGACTGCGTTTGATTAATAACTTTTATTTACAGAAAAAAGAACAAGTGAATAATTATTCACCAGGGGCAAGTTCTTAGGCTGGCATTTTCCAAGGATCCATGGGTAATATAATCTGCATAACTAGTTTTGTTTGCAAAGTACAATGATAAATGAATGATACCTTTGCTTTTACTTGAATAAACACAACTCTACTCTCTCTGATGGGTTTTCTCTTCTGTTTTTACTCAGGTCACTTCTTCCATGGTTTACTCTACTGCTCATCACAGCACTAGATATACCTCCTCACTTCATTTTGTTTTTCCTGCCTTAACTATAGGGTTTTCTACTACCTGGAGTGCAAACACTGTTGGCATGTATTGATGGTTTTCATATCATATGTTGACAATGCCACTAGTCAGGAGTAGGAATGTGTTATTTTTTTTATTTATTTTTAAAGGCAGATATGACTGTCTAGTGTTTCCAGAGAACATTATTGCCATTAGGAACATTCTCAGAGGTCTTTTGTGTTTTAGCTACCAAGGTTACTTTGGTGTGTACATTTTGCAGCTTCTAAACACCATTGCTAAGTATAGGAAGTCTTTGCTTGGCATCATAACCCAGGGTTTTGTGGATTTCGCTAAGCATACACACAAATAAATAGTAGTGTTGAAATTCTCCATCTTATTTGGTTTCTTGAAGACTCTCTCCCATATTGTGTGATATAATTTCACATGATAAATGCAATACTAATGGAAATCATATGTTGTCTTCTAGAATGTACTTCACAAAATCCTTTCCTTGACTTGTCTCTGAGAATTCAGTTATTGAAAATTTACATAACCTTGTGACTATTCTATGTTTGACTGTGTCTTTAGAGTTTGATTCCTACCACCTGTGTCCAGTGGCTGACAACTAACTGTAATGCCAACAGTTGTAGGGGGATTTGACACCTCTAGCCACACACACACACACACACACACACACACACACGTTCTGTTTAGTGTACTTGGCATGTGTTATTCTATAAAACTCAATCCGTCTATGATGCTGTTGCATATGAACCCAGTCCTTACAGTTTATGTTAATTAAATTACTATTTAATTTATATTATAAGCAAAGTGAATCCAATAGTATATAGGAAAAGAATCATAGATAGAGTGGAATAAATGAGAATTTACTTATTATACATGTGAGAATGGTTATAAGGTAAGACATAGAATGCAGACTATTTAGTGGAACAACTTACCTTTAGGAAAACTTACTTGTTCTGTCTTCCAAGTCCCCTGACTTCTGATTCTTAAGAAACTGCAAATCTTGTATCAGGCCTCAGAGATGGATGACACCTACTTCAGAATCCATCTCAAGGTGTATTTCTAACTTCTCTAAATAAAAACGATGGATACTGGTGAAGTCATCAGTTACCGCTGGCTTTCTCTCTGCAGGTCACACAGATGAAGTCAATCAACTTGAGTATCTGCCCAGGTCAGCACACTGCAGGGACTCTTGACACGGAAACAGATTTCCTGATCCAGCCTCCCCACAGCACACATCCCAATTTCAACCCAGGGCCTCTTGATTTGAAGGAAGCAGGCTGATGCTCTTACATTGGACAATCTGTCTACCTTTTCTAGTGCTGTTTTTCATCACCAAGGCTTTTAAAGACGGTTCAACTTATGGTTTTAAAGCAAAACCACATTTTTTTCCCCATGGTGTTCTCACCTAGAACACAGTTATAAAAAGCTGAAGGAGGGAATGTAGTGTGCATTTATTGCTACCTGCTCATCAGATTTCCAAAAGCGAAATTAAAGTGAACAATAAATGAGGGTGGTATTTCTACATTCCCTCTTTGGTTCACTTATTTTCCTCCCCTCCATTTCCTGTTGCCTACTCCCACTGTATACATTCCCTGTGGTTTAGACTATATTTAACAGGCAGACATTCAGTCCAGTTCTTACTACATGCAGCTCCGAGAGTATGAGGGCAGTCTTGTCCCGCCCATGGTTAGAACCGTGTGCTCATAAGAATTTGAAAAGCTTATAGGAAAGTTAAGTGGTAGGGCACTTGCCTGGCATACACAAGGCCCTGGTTTTGGTTCTGAATGATGCCACAGATGAAAAGCAATCAATGGAAATAGTCAGTGGCCATGTTCTTTTAGCAGATCCTTTACAGGTTAACTCTGCCTTTAAAGTTTCTAAACTGTGAGGGGTGGCTCATGATACAATTGTTGTTATAACACAAATGGAAATGTCAAAATTATAATAGATATATTTACAGAATTTGCAATATTTTTGTGAGTGAACGCAAAGGGAGAGAGGCCAAAGAAGACATGGTCAGGAAGGGAATACTCAGACGCAAGGGAGTATGGCAAAGGGGAAGGAATAACGGGCAGTGTATATAATATGTGCCAAGGCATGAGGGTGGGAAATGTACTAGTTATGGGAAAGTAAGGTGGTGTGACTATAGAGTGGAATAAAATAAGGGCTGGGTGTGATATTGTGTTGTTTTTTTTTTTCCTTCACATTTACTTCTCCCACAAATTATCTAATGCTACTACTTCTGCAAAAAGGTTCAAACAAAACCAGAACTTCCACAAATTTACACAAGCAGAAATTCATAGAAGCAGTAGTCAAACTTAAGTCTAATGGGCTTTAAAACCTATGTTATTATTCATGGAAAAGTTGGTGTCAGGGTGAGTATATATGAAGAAACTTGCAGGCAGTAGGACCTCGAATTTTATATGTATTAGTTCAAAGAACTATTTTAAGTCATATAAAAAAGGTACTGTTTAAATTTATTTTTCTAATATGAATCACATTTGGTCATTAATATTATTAAAAAATTACATCAAGTGAATAGCCAGTCAGAAACAAAATACAATGAAACTGTTCTATGGTGATGGGAACCTTCTATTCTAAATTAAACTCAAAGGCAATTGAATGCAAGGAAGGACCTTGAAAATGACAAGGAGTTAGGCCAGCTAAATATATACTTTTTGGGACCATCTCTGCTCATCAACATTGAAAGGAACTAAGAATACAGAGAGGCGCTCAAAGACATCTGCAGAGAGGCTACTTTCACAGTTGTTTAGGGTGGATGTCAGCACAGGATTCAATCCCACATCTCAGATGACACAATGATCGTCTCAGACAAGCTGTTCAGATTTGGTTATAAATTTAAAATCTGTATGAATTTGGAGCAAGTGTTAGCATCAGGTGGAGGTCAACACAACACCACCTTGTGTGTCTTCATTTTATCTGAAACAAGAGCTGTTCTGTAATCCACTGTATAGGAAATACAGTGTAATTCAAAAAGGGGCTCTGTATCAGGCACTGTGTCTCCATTGAACTACGTGCACAGAAATGAGATTGGTACTAGAAGCACAGCGGCCTGTTATGTGGCAAATGGCTGCATTTATTTCCCTCCTGACCTCTCTCTTGTGGGACCAGTAATAAGCCACAAAACCTGGTGCATTAAATTGTCAGTATTGCCCTTCATTGCAAAGAATGCATTTATTGTGACAGAAATCCCAGTGTGTAATCTACCTTGGAAAGAGATTACTTGAAAAATATAACAGTGATGAAGTAATATGCTTTCTTCTGAATTCCTCTGAGTACTCTAACTCAAACTGTTTCTTTAGATTTGAATTTTGATTCTTTTGCTTATCTGAACAAGTTAACTTAATGCCCTTGAGCCTCAGTTTCCTCAATAGGAAAATAAGAATGCAACTTCCCTCTCTTCAAGGACCAGTGAGAAGATAAAATATGACAGCATGCAGAACACAGGGAGGGGCCTTAGCTCATGGAGACTTCCCTCTACCCTACCTACAGAAGCAAGTGTTGTTTTGGTTTTAAAAGTAAGTTGCTGCCAAATCATACAGTTATTGGAATAGTTTTTTTTTGTTCAAAAGTAAAGACTACAATATCTGAATACTGGATTTTTTATTGAAACATCAATTTATGTTCATATTCTTTATTATGAAGTTATTCTGTTATTTCTGACATTACTTAAGCAGTTGCAATTCATCAGAAGAGATTTAAAAAAAAAAAGGTATCGCTATAGACAGATCTGTTCACAAAAAGACTGTTATCTGGTGTCTGCCTTAGGAAAATTCTTTCTTTTCTAAGTCTAATATTAGATTCTTAACAGATGACAGCACTGTTCTAAGTGCCAATCCACAGCATATAGTGCAATTACAAAGTCTTGCTCACAATGAAGAAGGTTTTGAAACTATACTTAAAGATTTTTAGCAATACTCTTGAGAACTCTGCTAAAATCTAGGGCAAAGGTTTTTCTAAAAAAAAAGAAATATGTATTTTTTCTTTTCTTTTCCATGCAGCTGACTTTGGGATCTTTAATTTGTATGCTACCATGGAAACAAGTCACATACACTAGTTCCCATAGCAAAAGTGCCAGCCTGTGAATGAAGAATACTCAAGGTGGCACCATGCTCTTCTGTACTGGGAATCACTCAGAGCTAAAACACCACAGATCTTGGTCTTAGCATAGAGGCTAGTGTTTCAGTGTTTCAAAGGCAATTGCCAAATACCTTTCTCTACTTTTGCAGATGCTTTCAAGTTTTCCAATTCAGGAACATCACCATGCATATTTATTTCTTGAAGATTTTTTCTAAAAATATTTAATTCAATATTAATAAAAGTATTAATTACTTAGCTTTATTTAATTATTTAGCATTTTGAGTACCTACAAGGCAATCTTCAAAACTAACTTTCCTCTAGAAACACTGTAGATTGATACTATTGATTGATAATCTAATAGACAGTAGGACTCTCAAAATAAAGTCTTAGAATAAAGGGAGGTGTTGTTTTATATAACTCATAAAGTGGAACAACTTGTTTTGTTTTATTTAAAAATTGTGTGTGTGTGTGCATGCGCACACGCCTTTGGAGGTCATAGATAATCCATGGGAGTTTGTTCTCTCCTACTACCTGGTTCCATGGATCCAATTCAGGTCACAGGGTGGATAGAAAGCACCTTTAACTGCTGAGCCATCTTGGTAACCTCAGTGCTTTGGTCTGATTTTTAGTGGTTTCTTAGATGTTCATGTTTTCATTTTCCTTCCTCCTTCATATTTATGACTGAAATAGCAAACATTAGTACAGACTAAATAGATATGAAAATTTCAAATAGTGTACACTATGAGTATATGTTATTAAAATTTTATTTATGTATTTATTCACTGTGTGTGGGTATTATGTCTGCATGTGTATCTGTGTATTACATCTGTGCTTGTTGCCTGCAAAGGCCAGAAGAAGGTACTGGATCTTTGGGATTGCAATTTCAGATGGCTGAGAACCTGTGTGAGTGTTAGGATCTGAACCTAAGTCCTCTGGAAGAACAGCCAATGTTCTTCTAATGCTAGAGGCATCTCTCTAGTCCCATATATGAGTTATTTTATATGAGATATTTTTAGAGAATGGTCAAACTAGTATTAATTAGTATTTTCATATATTGTTTTGATATGCTTTGCACTTGGATCCCATGACATGAGTAAATATAATTAGCTAAAAAAATAACATTTTGACTTATTGACATGTATGCTTGGAATTCCCATTCCAGTTCTTTTATCATCCTTCCACTTCTATCACATATTTCAAGATTTATGAATCCAAATAAATATTTCCTCTACTGTTCTGAATATAAAGGATACCTATAACATGCTTTACCATTCATCTCACCACTAACAACTGTCATTGCTTCTGTAGACTGTGTGCACTTTGGTAAGATATTAATATCTTCCAAGCCTTACATATTATTTTTTCTGTTTATAGCTGCTTTGTCACAGAAGATCCAAAAATGGCATTCGAAGCTGATATAATTTGCCACAATTTAGTGTCCAGCAGATGCTAAGTTGTAGAGGTGGCATCCTGACCTTGACATTCAGTGTTGCCCCAGCTTCAACACTTGCTCTGTGTTGAGAAAGTGTCATGATGAACAATTCACAAGCTTTGGTCAGATCTAATTTGTCATATTGCATGTACATGAGACAGAGAGTGTCAGTGTAGAATCCCAGCAGAATGAGAAAGAAAAATAAGCACTAAAAGTAAAATTAAGGATGACAAGACAGAAAAAGACAGAACTCCTAAGGAAATGCTACAGTAAAGCCAGGGGGAATGCTGAGAAAAGAGTGATGCACTATAAAGGGAACAAAGGGGAAAGGAATGAACAGGCAGTAGTCAGAATCATTCCAGAATTGGACAGGTCTGAAGCATCGGGCAGCACATCACTAAAAGTGTATCTGGGAAGCCAGCCACTCCTTTTTAATAGCAGACTATTTCAGGTCTTATGATAGACATGCAAAGGTCAGTCCCGGCTGTACTGACAACATTCTGCCTGTGTGAACACAAAAGAAAACCATAAGGTTGAATAAAAAGCAGAAGGTAGTTTGTAACAGAAGGGTGGGGAGTAATAGTGGACTCACATCATTGGAGAAGCTTATTCATGAACTGTTTGGAAATCTGTGCTGTGAATTGCTCGCAACTTTGATGCCAGTGAAGCACCACTGTGGACAAGCCGACTTGAATTAAATCAAATCAATTACAAATGCAATTGTACATTTCATTATTCTATCTTGTCTTGAAAATGAAGTGATATGGAAGAACATGAAGTCAATGGTTCTCTGAGGGAATTGCAAAATTTGTTTCCAGTGGTGACAATGAAGCCATACACTTCCTGAGCCACAGAAACCTTCTAAGCACGTGGCATCAAAACCTTTGAGAACTGCAACAATTCTAAGAAATGAACATGGAAGTAAGCTTTGGAATGCCATAGCTATTTTTTTAATTGCAGAAGATTACGTTTTAGCTCTGGCACACATGACTTTCTATAGTGCATTTCCATTCCATTCTACATGAAGGTAAGAATTCCAACTGTTTCCAAGAAGCTGTTTTGTAAAAAGATATTGATTTAAGAAGCCTGTCAAGTATTTTTTTTCTCTCAGACAATGAGAGTGCAACTGAATTTAATTTTTTAAAAGATTTATTTATTTATTATGTACATAATGTTCTGTCTGCATGCCAGAAGAGGCCACCAGATCTCATTATTATAGATGGTTGAGAGCCACCATGTGGTTGCTGGGAATTGAACTCAGGACCTTTGGAAGAGCAGCCAGTGCCTCTTAACCTCTGAGCCATCTCTCCAGGCTTGCAACTGAATTTTATTAATATCTGATGTAGGGCAGAGATAATATGTAGTAGGCTTTGTGGTTTCACTATTAGGAGAAATGGAGAACAGATAAGAATGAATGACTTGCTTACAGGAAACTTGATTGTTACATTTATTTCTATATTCTTTTAGACCTGGTACTATTGTGCTGATAATATAAATTCCATACTATTAAACATGCTCCATGTACTATATTTCAGTTAGTTTTACTGGAGGAATATAAAATGACAGGAGGGAGCCATGAACTTTGCAAGACATTAGAAAAACATGCATTAACCAACACATTTCCTGCCAAGTCCACTCCAAGTTTCTGAAATGTACATCATAAAAGCTTTGTGAAGTTCAGCTACTGTTAAGTGTTACAGTGATAATAGTTGCTGGGAAATGAATGAGTAATTTTCATATTAATGCTCTAATTTCTTTCTGTAGTTCATCTTTTAAGAAATATGATACTTTTATGTGTGCAAAAATTCACTTAATGTAACAATTATCTCTCAAATAGTGTTCCATAGGACATTAATGAAGAACTCATTGGTTTATGATTCAAGACAACATCCATCAAATTTTAGAAGATACAACTAACATCATATGAAAAGTTTATAACATTTTCTATATAGTCTTTTTTTTTGAGACAGGTTTCTCTGTGTAGACTTGGCTATCCTGAAACTCCTTTTATAGGCCAGGTTGGCCTGGAATTTAGAGACCTGCTTGCCTCTGCCTCCAAGTGCTGGGATTAAATGCATGTGCCACCACTGTCCGACTCTATAATATTCTTAAAATAAACATCATTGGAGTAAACAAAAGTAAACACAAAACACAAGTATGCCACAGTGATTTAGCACTAAAATTAGGTTTCCTAATAAACTTTGGTTTGAAAATTCTATTTGATTCTTTCTTTTCCCTTTACTCGAGGAGAAAACAGTGTCTCAAAGGGAATATACACCTTAAAATTGTTCTAGGCACTTTTGAAAAGAGGAAAGGGATTATTTTTCTACAAGTATACATCTAAGACAACATGGACAGGACATATATGCAGAAAACTACATAACGCTGATGACAGAAATCAATGAAAATTAATGTAAGTGGAGCGCTATTGTAAATTCATGGGTTAGAAGATTCAACATTGTTTTATGCTTACTCTTCTTAACTCTACCTATACATCAAAGTGTAGTAGACTCACATAATTTTTCTTCTGCTACAACTAGAGCAGACACACTAGAAAAAACAGGCCCACCTAGTAACTGGACCATGGTTTCTAATGCCAGCACCAATAGTAAGAAACCAGGACTTCCTGGATGGATAATTCATTTGGTACTGGAGCAGGAAGTACATAAGATAGGTCTGAGACAACTTAGAGTGACAAAATAAAAAGCATTATGACCCATTCTCAATAAAAAATAATCTTACAGTAACACATAATATGCACCTGAAGGTGATTAGATGGCTTCAGTTGTTGTAGTAATATATAATAACTTATAGTGTAAAATAAATCTGTATGAGTTTATGATGACTGAAAAATTAAGTACTTTTTTCTTTTGCAAAACAAATAACTAAATTTTAATCATGAAAAAAAAATTAGACAAGAACTCATTGAAGGACACTATATATAAAATACTCCTGAGAGCCGATAATATAAAAATGAAGGAAATCTATACAATACATTAGTTGAGAGCAGACTAAGGGGACATAGCAGTTTAAAGTCTGTGGGTCTCTGGGTGGAATGCTGCAAAAGAAAGTGAATGTTAAAGAAAGACTAGTGGAGAAAGTATGGATTTTATGTGGTTGCTATGGGTCAATATAAACTCACTAACTGATATATTGGATGTGTTAATAAATGGAGTACTTGGCCTGGGAGCACATAGGGAGCCATTGTATTACATTCTCATTTTTTTTAAACCTCAAATTATTCTAAAAATTAAAAAATAAATTAAAGATACCATAAGGGGGCAGGAATACATACCTAAGAGGAGGAGTAGAGGGGATAAAATAAAAGCTAACAATATTTCATATATTCTTTCATTTGTAGGATATAGACTTAAATACATAGTTGTGAGGAGGATGGGTAGAACAGTGGGGGAGAAGAAGATCAAGATAAAGTGATGCATATGCACCAAAATGTCACAGTGAAACTCATTATTAATACAGAAAGAAATAAATATAGCTCATTATCAACATAAAAAGAAATGAACAGTTCTGTGAAAGGTATCTTTAGTTTTCCCTGCTCTGAGCATTCCAGTGTAAAAGGATTACCCAGGCCAGATACTTATTGGAGTAAATCACACATCTGCCATTTATTTTGGCTACCGAGCAGCCACACCCATTGTAGTACCCAGGAGAAATCTTTAAAAAAAAATAGAACTGATAATCTCCAACTATAATCCAAAACAAGTACTACTTTGTACTATGGATAATCAAAATGTAGTCATAAGCAGTATTGCCTTTGTTGCTTGAGGTGGGATGTCATCAAATGCAATGTACCTCAGCCAACCACAGAGGGTAAGCTTCAGCTGGTTCCAGGCTACCCAATGACCAGATCATGGCCATTTAAGGACTCCAAAACACTGAATCAAGTTGTTGATTGATTCTCCTTGTCTGCCTTTCAGAGCAGCATTCTCTGGACCTTAGTTATGTTACATGGCTGCAGTTCTCAACCTGTGGTGTGTGATCCTTTGGGACCACATATTAGATCCCCTGCACATCAGATATTTACATTTCGATTCCTAACAGTAACAAAATTACACTCATGAAGTAGCAAGGAAATAATTTTATGGTTGGGGCTCACCACACATGAGGAACTGTAATAAAGGGTTGCACCATTAAGAAGGTTGAGAACACCATTATAAAGGATCCTCATTAGCAAACTGCTTTTTACTCAAACTGTTAAGTTCAATTTAACTGAAGATTTTTCTTTCAACACAATCATGTTAAAAGTACATTTTATTTTGTTCAGCATTTGCAAATTACTGCTGTCAACTTCATAGTGTTGTGATTCTTTCTCTCCACATTCCAGCCTTCCAACCTCAGCCTTTAGGATTCCACATGATTTGAATCTGGGTCATCTGTCCCAGTTCCCATGGACAGAAGGAGTTCTAATCTGTTTCTTGCAATTGAAGTGATATTTTCCTGATTGAACCAAAAAGGGAATTGATATCAGTAGCCTTTAGTTGTGATTCTGATTGAGTGCTTGAACCTCAAACTTTTGACCTACCTAATGTAAAGCATTTGAAAACAAAATTTTAAGATATCAAGCACTAATAAGAACCGTCAAATACACAATAATAGTTTTCTTTGCTTGAACAGAGATCTCTGCAGGGAGGTGATTGGCAATTCAGTAGGTGGCATGCTTCCTCCTGCGTTAGAACTAAAGCAGAGCCCCAGGAGTTCAACCTGCCCAGGAACTGGTACCTTTATATTCACAAGTAGAACAAAGGAGGTATTTATTTATGGTATCAAAGACATTTTTTTTTCTTGGAGTGCTCAGGTGTGCTGGTTAAAATCCAGTTTGGATAATTGCATTCCTCTCACAGAAATTCCACCTACAATTATAACTGCCAACTCCAGTGTCACAAGGGTTTAAATTCTAAATAGTCTGTTTTTGACACACATTGTTCTTTAGTTTCACTTTGCTATGGCTGGCTAATTGTCTTCCCTTCCCCCCATAGCTCATTTGGATGAAGAAACTATTTCAAGTATAATTAAGTTATTTTAATTGGATGGCACTATACTAAAGTGATTTAGTACATATTAAGACACAGCCTGAATATGTCAACTAAGATTTTGAGATCTTTGGGTACATAACTTTGGGATTTTACAGCTGTGATATTATACCAACTAAGAACTCAAAAAACTCCTTTACTTTAAACTGTTGCCATGTTTTATTATTTTTATTTTAAATATGTGAGAGTCGAGAGTCCTACTAATTTAACATGAAAACATGTTATGATGTTGGTATTCATTCCATATGGTGTGCAGATGTATGGTTTCCCACTGGAAACCAAGCCTTCAGCACCACACTTATGTAACCCCTTCATGGAGAAGTATGTGTCAGGAAGAAAGTTTGTCTCTGTCCTCAAGAGCTAATCATTTTTAAATCAGAAGAAAAAGAACAAAACTTCCCCACAGTTAATATTTAAAATAGGTAACTTCTGTCTTAAGGGAAACAGTCTTAGAAATTAATCTCATTTCCATCCCTGGATTCCCTCCATTCTGTCATCCTTTCATGCTGCCATTTAACTGACCAATCTCAGGGAGATTCATTCTTAGGTTTTTATTCTTTCCATATACAAGTTTGTTTTGCAACAGTGTTCCATGTGTTTCTTTCCTTATCTTGAAGCCACCTAGAAAGGTTGAGTATTTGTAATGAATTCTAATGTTTTGTTAGTGCCTAGATAATACACAACTAGTCAGATAGCCTATGCTAAATTTATCTGAGAACTTTGAAAAGCACAAAACATGCCCTTGAGTGAGTGACTGATGGAAGATATTCTTCTGTATACTGTGAATATGTATTTCTCTTATTGGTTGGTGAATAAATGCTGCAGTAGCCAGGCAAGACGTATAGATGGGATTTCCAAACCAGAAATTCTGTGAAGAGGAATACAGAGATTGAGTCACCAGGGAGATGCCATGTAGCCACTGGGAAAGTAGGACTCCTGGGCATCACCGAGTAAACCACAACCACATGGAAATACATAGATTAATAGAAATGGGTTAATAATTGACAGAGAGCTAGCCAGTAAGAAGCTTAAGCCATAAATCAAACAGTTTATACTTAATATAAGCCTTTGTGTGTTTATTTGGCTAGGCATGGTGGCACACACCTTTAATCTCAGTACTTGGGAGGCAGAGGCAGGCAAATCTCTGTGATTTCAAGGCCAACTTTGCCTACTGAGGTAGGTCAAGGACAGCCAAATTTACACAGAGAAACCCTATCTCCAAACAACAAAAAATAAAAACGTAAAAGGAATTGAATAATGAAAAAGACCATGGAAAGATGAAAAGTACACAGAGTCTGGATACTGTATGTTATTATGCTGTCTTTGAATTTCTTGACTGCTGAGGAAGAAGCAACAGCTGCTAAAAGACATTTGATTATAAATGCTGCTGGATTAATCCAACCTATGTATTTTGAAAATACCTTGACTTCAAAATTTAAGTCTAAGGACATGTTACTTTTTAAAAGAGGTTGTGCTTTTGTTTCCACAGAAGATGAAAAACTGTGGCTTTCTTCCAGACTAATATAGTTTGATCAAAGAAGACCCCCTGAAGCAATAACCCAAGTGATCTAACATTCAAGACAGCTGAGATGATGCAGCCTTGCAGACTACTACAGCCAGGAGTAGGCCATGATTCTGAATTTTCTCCGGATCCCCTTGAGATTGACAGTGCCCTCAAATAGCACGAAGCAGCTTGGAGAGAACTACACCCACATTCCAAAATATTATTTATAAATGTTTGTTTTTATTTAAATGCTGTTGGTTATAAATGGTTAATGATCACAGTCAATCTCAGAAAATAAAAGGGGGAATATGATATAGAAATAAATACTTTGCATTGGTATGGATTTTGGTTTGTTGATTTAAGGTCAATTTTGTTATATGTATATTTCTACTCTTGTTTAGGTATTGTGTTTATACAGCTCTTTAAAATGTAATGTATAATTAAATACAGATTATAGATAGTCACCTATAATATTCAAAATTTATAGTTATGTTAGTTAGGTTTCTAGATATATAGAGATATATCTAAAATGGATAGTTACTCTTCAAAACCTTTCAAAGACCTACAGAATATGGCATTTAAAATTGTTTATGAGGTTTTTTTCTTTTTTTATGACAATGAGACACAACTGCTCCTGGTAATACTAATTAAATCAGAGAAGAAAATGGGCATTGAAGACGCTGTCAATGGAGTTTGCTCTCAATAGGACAAGACCTGCCATTTGGGCAAGAAACTGCTCTTGCCTGGACCCTGGACTGTTTAACTGTATGCTATATAAACTGCACATGTATGACCTACAGGAAAGTGACTGCTGATTTTGCCAAAACAAGATGGGATAGTCCTTCAGGGTTCCTGCTTCATGGAAGAGTCTGCCAGACATTCTTTAGGACATAAGAAAAATGACTGTGAAACTGCCAATACAGGCAGGACAGTTTCAAATTTCCTGCTTTGCTGAGAAGTATGCCAGACACACTCGGCCTGTAGGCTGAAGATGGATCCCCCAACATCACAGAAGAATTTTGGGTGACTGTCCAGGTAGTGAGATGTCTCTGTCAATTCTAGAGTTTATATATTATCCTTTGAGGTCTTTGATGGAGTAGAAGACAGATAGTTATGTTTATAGTTTTTCTTAATTATGATAAAATATAAGTTACATATTAAACTTTAGGCTCACACATATAGGATGATAGAATATTTTCTTTAAATTTTGTCAAATATTAATGGACTAAATATTGTTAACTATAGTTCCTGATTAATAACTCTTTATATATATATATTTATATTTATAACTATATATATAACTGTATATATATATATATATATGTAATTTTACTATTAAAGTTAAAACCTTCCTTCCTTTTCATTTAGATAGGAATGAGGAGATGATGGGGGATAGATGTCCTTCCGTATGCTGTGAATATATGTTTCTCTTATTGGTTGGTGAATAAATGCTGATTGGCCAGTAGCCAGACAGGAAGTATAGGCGTGGCTACCAGACTAGAAATGCTGGGAAGAGGAAGACAGACAGTGAGTCACCAGGGAGACACTATGTACCTACCAGGAACATAGGATGCTGGGCATTCTCCTGTAAGCCAAGACTACATGGAGATACTTAGATTAATAGAAATGGGTTAATAATTAAGAGAGAGCTAGCCAATAAGAAGCCTGAGCCATTGGTCAAACAATTTATAATTAATATAAGCCTCTGTGTGCTTATTTGGGACTAAATGGTAGCAGGACCAGGTGGAACAGAAATTTTTGTCTTCAACTGACACTCACTATAAGACAGTTTATCAGTTGTTCATTTTGTTATTATTATATTGTGCATGTGTGTGCACATGAGTGCTGTGGCTGGCAGAGGCCTGCAGAGGTCTGCAGAGGCCAGGTATGACCTGTTGGATGTGGGTGCTGGGAGGTGAACTGAGGTCTCAAGCAATAGGTGCTCTTAACTGCCAAGCTATCTCTATAAAATAGACAGTTAAGACTCTAGGAACAAAGATTTTACTAAGACAAAATTTAAGTCAAGCTCATGTGCTTGGGGCACATGTAAAGCATAGGTGGACCATTATCTGTTTTTACCTCATCCTGAGCCCCAGTCACTTGATTCCAATTATTCAGAAACATTACAGCCTTTTTAATAGCCTACATCCTTTAAAACACCTCAACTCCATAGCTGATTCCCATTGCATTCTTGTTTTCTAACAGCAATTCTAAGCACCATTTTCCATCTAGTATCAGAGGACTACAATTGTTTAAGAAAACCAAAGACCCAATAGTTAAAATGGTAAAAGCATATTTTATTCAGCACCTACTGCAATAGCAGAACAGGAGTATTGGGATATTGAGTTTATATGATGATAATAGGCAAATGTAAGGATTTATAGCTAAGGAGCAGGGTAGTAGGGCTAATCAATTAAAATCTGTAAATTCTTGTACAAATAATCCTGCAGTATTCTTGCTAGAGGAAGGCCTTGATAACATTTGGTGATGGCAGGGGATGGTTAATTTGTGTCTACATTGTGGATAGTCATATTGAAATCAGGGAATTCTTGTTAAACTCACTTAGCAAGTGGGTACTGGGAAGAAGGAAGCAAACTCTTGGGAGTTACTGAGGGTGTTTTCAAAGGAGTCTGTCTGGAGAAAAGAAAATTCATCACATGCATACACTAATAAAAATCATGTTTCTTATCTGGATGATGTAATCTAGAGAATATTATCAGACTTTCCTGCCTCAAGGTGAAAGCAAGATCTTTCAGTGTTTCTATGACAAGGTCATAGAAACACTGATGTTTAAATGGTTAGTATAAAATGGCAGCTCTGCTTAAAAGGAAATGAGAGATAGCTTATTCTTAGCTAAGTAGAAGAGATGGTGGCTTAGGGACATGGATTAAGGGTATCTTGAATGGCATGAACCACAGGAAATACTTACTGGAAGTTTTACAGTCATAGAACAAAATCAAATCATCAATCAATACATCTATCAATCATGCTAAAATGGTATTGGGTAGGCAGGTTAAAGAAATACCATCTCCATGATTTTGATGCTATCAGTGTCTTAGCTTTAGCATTGGTAGAGGCTAGAGGTCTGTCAAACAAACATTGGCAGACTTTTATCTTGTAGTCCCAGGATGTTATGCTAGATAATGTACTAAAGAAGTTTGAAATTAGTCCAAGATAACTTTGGTCCTCATCTGCAACTTTCCATCTCTTTATAGTCATGATGTTCTTTCTACTCTGCCAAGGTAAAAAAGCCAGCAGAATCTTTTATGGAACTCCTTTAGATAATTTGAACTAATAAGATAGACATCTTTTTTGAAGAGAGGTCATGAGTTTGTGGCCAAAGTTGTCTTAGACCTGAAAATGGAATAATGGCAAACTTTTGGTGATGAAATATACTGAAAGCAGCTGAATACTTAGGAATTGACAAGGTCTCTGCCTCTGCTTTTCCTCCTACCCTTCTGTCTCTCTCTCTTCCTCTCTCCCTTTCTCCTTCTTTCCCTCTCTGTGTGAATGTGTGCACATGTGTGCATACACTCAAGTGCTAAATATTGAATCCAAAGTTTTGTAACTTTGTGCACACTAGGCAATGCCATTTCTGAGCTATATATCAGTATTTGATTCTTTTTCTGTTTTGTTGTTGTTGCTTGTCTGATTTTTTCTTTTCTTTCTTTTTCTTTTTTTAAAGATAAGTTCTACCTCAGACTACCTACCTCAAAATTTCAGTCTCCCTGTTTTAGTCTCCTGAGTGTGACGGGTCATAATGCATATCACAGTGCATGGCAATGACTCTTTCAAACTTTTGTCAAACTTCTTTGAGTCCTTTTTTTGATTAGGCTCCATCACTGGCTTGCTGAACTCAGTTTTAGCTCGAATACTGCTGACCAATCTATTTAAGCTCCTCTCACCTCTAATGTGTAATCAAGTTCCACTTATCCTACCCTTGGTATCTAATCATGTTTATCTTGTTCTTTTCTATCGAATGACCCACACCCTGCCCAGTGTCTATAAATTCCCAGTGGCTCCTGTTATACTGAGTCAACTTCAATCTCTCTCTTTTACTACAATAGCCTTTAATAAAGTCTTGACACCCATTGAACTCTATCAAGTGCAATTTTGCTTTGACAGAACCAGAAGATGATCTTGCCCTAAATAATTTCTCTCTTATCCTACCATATTATAAACACCCATGCTGATGGGAAGACTTTGATTGATATAGACTGACATATATGTAAATGTATAGTGTGAGATAAGGGTTTTTAAAGCTCCATTGTGTTTAGCAGGGTATTTAGTGAACAGAATTGAGCTGGTAAATTTTAATCAGATGAATGCATTTGAAAATAGTTTTAGAGTGAGGGCTTTGGCTGATGAAAGTACACCTCTCAACCTGCAAGAAGGATCCTAGGCAATTATGACTTTGGTATGAGGGGTAGCTCACTCATGATGCACAAGGCATCAAAATGGAAGGGAAATAGAAGGCTAAAATGAGAAGAGGACAGAGGTGCTAAGATAGAAGGCTTTTCTCCTGCTTCTCAGATTTGTATGTTTTCCTAACAAAATAAACTCTGGCAAATACCTCTATAGATACACTGAAAAGCATGTTATGAACAGGATTTTTCTATAGCTTATTGAATATTATAGATGCAGAAAAATCTTAGCCCCCAAATTCTGATCCAGGAATATTAGCTAAAATCTTTTCTCACTTTTGAAATGTTCTGATAAGATAATACCAGGCTGCATTGTCAAATATCAATTTATTTTTAGTATCAAATGTAGATGAGGGTCCTGGAGACATGGTTCAATGCTAAAAAGCAATTTCTGCTCTTGAATAGGACCTGGGTTTCATTCTTAGCACCCATGTGGAACACATGCATGCATGTAGGTCAAATACTCATTCACATAAAATAAAAAAAAATAGGTCTTTCAAAATAGCCAAACAAATATACTTTTTAATAATTTATCAAAATGTTAGTTTTGCTTCTTATTTTCAGCATAGAAAAAGCAAAATGAATTTCTGTGCAATTTTTCTGAGTCATTGCCCTGTAACAAATGACAAATCAATAAGAGAAAAACCAAAAGAAGTTTATTATCAAGTGTACCTCATTGAAGAGTCCAAGAGCTATGATTAAGTTCCAAAGATGTGACTGAATTCAAACTCAAGCACCATTCACTGAAAGAAGGAAGTGAAGGTATGGGGATGGCTAATTACAGATTATGTGCAGAGGCAGAGGACAAAACATAAACAAGTATGTTGATTTTGTTATGAGAAATCAAAAGAGTACAGTTTGCATCAACAGGCATTTCCAATGGCTTGCTCTGGGTTAGTCAGTTTTCACCACATTGACAACATTCTTGAGGTCAGTTTGTTTTGACTCTCAGTTTTAGTTTTTTTCAGTCCATAGTCTTTTGTTCCCATTACCAATAGAAAAGAGAAAGAGAGAAATGATTAAGATCCATGTTGATGGCTTAGAGAGGGGCTGGCACAGAAAGTTAAAGAGCTGGAAGAGGAAGGGAAGAGGAGGAAGAGAGGGAGAAGAAAGAGAAAAGTGAAGCTGAAGGTCCCAATAAACCCTTCAAAGGCATTCCTTCCCTTTTTTCTGGAATCATACCCCACTTAAAGTTTCTACCCACAGTTTCCATAAACTCCTCATAATCCATTAACTGAAGACCAAACCTTCAACATGGAAGTCTTCCATGTGGAAAACCTTCCAGATGTAGACTATAGCTGTAGCTCATTCATTACTGGTACAGCGAGGAAGACATGCTTACACATGGATGTTTCTTTTCTGGATGTAAATTTCTTTAGAAGAGTAACTTGCACCTTGTTTTCAGAGTTCCTGTGTCATTACTGAACAGTCTGGTTGCCAAAGGGTAAACACTGCGCTCCATAATCTGGTCCCACTATTATTACCATAGGAGATTCCCCATTTGGTTGATTTTCAAGGAACAGTGGGATAATTTTACTCAGCTGTACTTCTTCCTTTCCCTCATCTTCTCTAAGATCAAGAGCATGCATTGAGCTTTCTATTTTTGTTTGGAAAATCTTCGACATAGAAGAAAAGTCAAGGCACCTTGCTTGTGGGAACTCTGACAATTTCTGACCTATAATAAAGGAAAAGAACCAAGAAACACAGTAATAACAATTGTGCTAATCAGAAATCAGAATTTTGCACATATTTTACAGAAACTATGCCACTATAAGGGTTGTAGTCTTTCTGATGAGTCATACTATGGATGCTAGGAATGCCAGGCACAAAATCTTTGGAAATAACTGTTTTCTTTTACCTCTGTAGGTTTGCATATAGGGTTGCCATCCCAATTCCACCACTATTGTTGGTAGTCCTTTGCAATATGTGTCTCTTTAATTAAGTTTTATCAGCATATTTATAAGTCAATGTTATTATAGTATTTGGCTTCAAACAGTAATGATTTCCAGAGCAGTCCAGCTTGAGACAGCCAGGCAGCCCAGCTCTGTGATAGACAGCTGTGATATCAAATGTGACCATGTTGTAACCACAATGCCCAAGAGGGAGATCAGTTCAAAGGGGCTGCAAAAGAGGAGCCCACGAGAAGCCCCACTAGGATGACAGCCAATGCTGCTTCTGTTGGGGTGGACACGAATCCAGGAAAGGCTTCAAGAGAGGACAAATCACCAGTCAGAAAAGTGTGAACTAAAGGGGAAAAGGAACAGAGGGAAAACAGACTGAGGTTGCTGACCACCATCTTAAGGTATAGCTGCAGAGAAGAGAAAGATGGAAAACCAGAGTTAACCTCTGATGAGGTGGAAGATCAGGAAGCCGAATCTGATTAACAGTGCATAACATCTGTCCATGCTGCCTGTCTCATTTCTTGTATAGCCCCCAATATATTACTATCAGCTATTTTTTTTTGTAAAAGTGAATTATTTTAGTAGTATTTGAAACAATTTTTAAAAGGGGTACTCCTACCTCATTCCATTTTTAAAGTGTTAATGGTTTTTCAAGAGGTAAAATCAGGGGCTGGAGAGATGTGTTAGTGGTTTAGAGCACTAGCTGCTTTCTAGGGAACTGGGGTTCAATTCCAAACACCCACAGGGCATCTCACAGCCATCTGTAATTCCAGTCCCAGGGTCCCAGGGGATCTGATTGCCTCATCTGGTGTCCATGTCCTACAAAGACATGCATTTAGGCAAATACTTATACACATAAAATTAAATTAATAAATAATAAAAGAGGAGAAACAATTTGCTGGTTGTTTAATTTTTGGTAAAATCCGAAGCAGCTGAATGAGCCAGGGGAAACTGTTACCATGTCAGGGTCAGCCCACATTACGTAGAGGTGATGGGAGATGCCATTCTGTAAATATATTTTTTGTATTGGTTAATGAATAAAGCAATGTTGGCCAATAGGAAAGCAGGATAGGCAAGAGTAGGAGAGGAGGAGGAGAGAGGAAGAAGTAGGGAGGAGATTCAAGATGGAGGACTGAGAGAAAAGAATGCCGGGGTCTCTCTCTGGTAAGATGAGACCATGTGGAAATACTTAGGTTAATAGAAATGGGTTAATATTAAGACAGATGTAGCTGATAAGAACCTAGTAACAGGCCAACAAAATTATATCTAATAAAGCGTCTCTGTGTGCTGTTTGGGGTTGGCACCACAGAGGGACAAGACTGCAGTGGCTCCAGGCTGCTGGAAAAATCTGCTCTTAAAATTGGGCTTAGTTTTATATCCTACTAGATGGCCTTATTAACTGGAAATTTGGTGTTTCAGTGGTATGTTTAATGTGTCTCAAGTACTGTTTTTAAGTACAACTGTTCCCAAAGGAAACAAACAAAGAAACCCACAAACAAACAAAAATCTGATGTAAACTCCACTTGGTCATTGCTCTATCCTAGAGGTATGCCCTCTGTAACATGTCTGCTCATGATGGTAGAAACAATGAATAATCTTGGTGTTATACAAAGGAACACACAAAGCATGTGAAAGCAGCTCAACAAGGCAATTTCTGTTTGCAAAAAGGATGCACTGAATCCCAAAGCAGGCTAGCTAGGACTTGGAGGCAGGGAGTACACTCAGTTTCTATTCTAATGCAAGTGGTACCTGTGCCAGACCCCACTGACTGGGGTCTGACATCACAGCCATTTGAAACTGGCCTATTTTCAAAGAATCGGTGCAGAGGAAATGAAGGGAAGTGGAAGGGCTCAGCTAGGTTAAGACTTGAGTCACTGCGTTCAGAGAAGGCAGTAGGGCCTCTGTGTAAACACGTTTTAGTGTTTGATGGAAAAGAGTAATAGTGCATGTTTCTTACAGCGATGGGCCAGTTTCCTAACAACTTTGATAATGCGCCGTGAAAACTGGATTAAAAAAACACCAACTGATGGAAGCCAAGAAAGGAACATTGGATGATACCAGGAAAGATATTCTTAAGGAAAATTTGCCACCAGGTTTGAAGCTCACTAGAACTCACTAGAGTACTGCTTACAAAGAAACAAGACACATGCTCTTCAGGGTTTTGATATGTGCTTTAAGAATTGCGTAAAAAAATTGAATTTTCCAGGCCTGTCCTGTATCCAGTAAGATATCAGTTATGAAACACAAAAAAGGACTTGTTTTCCATCGTCTCTCCCCCCCCTTTTTTGATAATTCAATTGTGAATGATGCTAATTTGTTCAGAACAGCAGGAAGAAAAGCTGACAAAATGGTTCTAAATCTCTTTCTAGATGAGCAAGTGGCTGAAAATAATGAGGAAACAGAGAATGCTGCCTCCGAGGTCTGCTGGTGTCCTTGCTTTGGCCGATACAGAGCTGATTGTTATGCTTTGAACTTTAGCTTCCCCTCTATGCCTGTCTGCTGTCTGCGTGAGAACCAGAGTGCTTCCATGGCTCCACCCACCACATTCAAAGGGTATCATCCCTCTGCACCCACCTGGTTGGATGTTGCAATTGCAACAAAGACTCGGGTGACACTCAGACCATTTGAAAGTAATTAGAGCAGCGAACACCAAAGTCCTTCTACTCCCTCAGCGGAACACCACTTTCCCTAAAGGGATGGTGAGCATAAAGTACAATTGAGCTTCATCCTAAAGTATGAATGGAACCAGGAAGTCACCCCTTTGCTCTTGTCCACAAGTACTTCAGAGGTCATAGGATCAGAAATCAGTCAGGAAGTCTATTCAACTGTGCAGGCATGTGGGTAATTACACACACCAAGACTGACAGTGAAGCTGCTGAAAAAGTCTCTGTTTTCCTATCAAAGGCAGCCAAGGGAACCGTTAGGAAGAGCACTTTACAACAGGGCCACGTTTTGGTGCATATGTGATACAGTTAACTGCACCGCTAACTCATGCAGTCTGTGTGGTTCTCCTTTACCAAGAGCAAGCTCAGCAGCTAACAGGGAGTTTTCCCTGGGGTTGCCATCCCTGCGCTGGCCTCACTGGTGAAACCGCCCTCAGTAGCACATTCTCAGAAAGGTTATTGATCCAGTCAGAGTAATCTGCTGGAGCATCAGAGCTTCTATCTGCTCTGCCATCTTTCCTCCAAATATGTCTTTGCTCCATTTTCCCAGAGGCTTCTCTTTCCCAGGAAGTTCACCATGAGAATAACCTCCAATAAATCCTCTTCAGATTTTTTTTCCCCATCTGTCCACTGAAGTCCATTCTTTGTAGCTATGAAAACCAGAGTTGAATCATCCTTAAAGCTCCAATCACCTCCAAGTAGGTCGTCTTACTTTGCTTTCCCATGTATATTGTCACCATGGCTTAAAAGAATGTTTCTGTCTTGAGCCAGTGAGATGGCTCAGTGGGTGCAGTCTCTTGCCATGTGTGCAAGCTGTTTGACCCGAGTTCGATTCCCCGGAACTCTCATACTGGTGGGAGGAGGGAACCAACTCCACAAAATTGCCCTCTGGCCGTCACATTTACACCATGGCACGGGCCTGCCCATAAACATGATTGCCCCCTGCCTCCGATAAGATTTAAAAAATTTGACCTTTTATATTATTACATTTCCTTAAAAGTAAGGGTAAAGTAGATCATAGTGATTTTGATTCTAACATTCTAGTTTGCTCGTGCTGAATGCTTATCTTACTGTTCCCTCTTTTACCAAGGTCATGTCGAAGTCAATACACAGAAATTCCACTGGAAATGCCCTTATTGTGGTAACCTAATTATGTTGAAAGTTTTGGTTTTTGTTTTTAAAAATTTAATGGACAATAAGTCTTTTATCTTTCCAATAGCTACTAACACCAAATGACACCGAGTCTTTGAACAGTTTACATAACTTTTGACATTGTAAGTAAGGCCGCAGCAATAGCATAAGGAATTCGTCCGTTTTAAAAACTAGAAAGCACAAGCTGCACCAGAGAGCACTGCATTCTGGGCATGGTTCTGAACAGATGCTGAGGATGCACATGGAGTAGAGATGCTCTTCACCCTGGCCCACCCTCCCAAATGCTAACCAACACCACAAAGCTAAGTGTCCCTGATAATAACATGGAAAAATTTTATGCTATAAATAATGAGCAAAAAAAAAAATCAAATTGATACTGCTTTAAATTGTCAGTGCTGGTTTCAGAATGCTCCCTTCCCCATGTGCCCTGTTTGTGAGGAATTAAAACAGTGTATGAGATGAATGATGAGGATTTTGCTACACCACAAATGCAGAACACCTGTGAACAGGAGGAATGTTTTTCAAATGGAAGCAAGGCTACTCATTCATCTCTATGGAAGAGTGCTTACCTAGCATGTGTCAGAGTGTGGTTCTCCCTTTTTATTCCAGCACCCAAACCACAAGTTATTTTTGTAGTGAGCAGCAGTGCACTTATGTAATCCTGAGACTCGAGAAGCTGAGGCTGGAGGATCACAAATTCAAGACCTGCTTGGGGAATGTACAGAGAACCTGTCTTAAAACAAAACTAAAGAAGGACTGGGGGTGTAGCTCAATGGTACCCGGGAGGCAAAGGCTGGCAGAGCTCTGATTTTGAGGCCAGCCTGGTGCCAGGCCAGGATATATATATTCTTCTTATTTGATCTGTATAAAATACAAAATGGTTCACCTGCATATGTAAATGGTTACCACATGTGTGACTCTTGCCCACAGGGGCCAAAAGAGGGCATCAGAACCTCCAAAACTAGAGTTATAGACATTACAAACTGCTGTTGTTAGTGCTGGGAATTGAGTCCAGGTCTTTGGAAGAAGAACATATGTTCTTGACCAATAAGTACTCAAAAGCAAATATTCTTTTTTTTAAGTGTATTGTTAACAATTAGTTTGTGTGCATTTTTGAGAATTCATATACAATGTTCATTAAGGAAATTATCCTGTGACTTTTTAAAATTTTATCTGATGGGCTAACACTGGGTCACGGGGATCAGGCACCTTCATTGAGTAGGTTTTCTGTGTCTTTAGTTGGTATCCTTTGCTAAAGAGGATACCGTGCCATAGATCTTGTCATGGCTGTTGCTTCCTTTTATTCTGTGGAACTTGTTTACTTCTTCAAGCCTGTCTCCAGTCCCCAAGATTCTGTCTTCTACTGGATGTAACACAATAAATAAAAATTCCAGAGACTGATATTGGGGTTCAAGCTTCAAGATCAGAGACACAAAGCACTATCTCTTACCTCTACCTCAGACCGAAAGGGGGTGATCCTGTCTCTTGAGCTCTCCTCCAAGGCTCAGACTGCTGCCTCTCCTCAACCTGGTTGGAGACTAATTTCAGAATATAGCCTCAGATTCTGGGTCTTTTATGTAATGCTCTAGTACTGGAATTAAAGGCATAAACTCTATTACTCTTTTAGATTGATTTACTCTCAGGTTGCCCTGAGTAGTCTTGACCTCACAGAGGTCTATTCTGAGGCCTGGGACTAAAGGTATGTGCTACCAGTGCCCAGCTTCTATAGCTACCTAGTGTGACTGGCTTTGCATTCTGATACTCCAGACAATCTCTATTAAATCATAAATAATATATCACCACAACTGGGGTTGGTGTGGTGGTAATATTTTCCATTGGAATTTCCTCCTCAATTTATTGAACTTTTCACGTTTCTGTTCCTTTCTCTTTTTTTGTTATTCCTTTCTTTTTCTCCCTCAAGTCTCTCTTGGCTGAATTTCTTGTCCAAGTTGCTGGCTTCATTTTAAACTCTTGAGGTGACCTTTACTTATGTCTGTTTGTTTGAAGCCTCTTTGAGATTACTGGCTGTTCTTCAAACTGGACTTATTGTTTGGCATTTTATTATTTCCATATTTTGGATCCAATTCTTAGCTTTTGAGAACAGTTATCTAACTTTGTTTTTAAAACATTTCTTGTATTTCGGTTCTATAATTTGTGTATCTGTTGGGAAAGATAGCACTTCCAGGTGTGTGTGTGTGTGTGTGTGTGTTTCTCTCATTTCTTTTGAGACACAGTTTTTTTCATGTAGCATTGATTGTCCTGGAACTAGTTCTGTAAACCAGGGTGGCCTCATACTCACAGAGATCCACCTGTCTCTGCTTCCTATGTAGAGTATTTTTTTAATTAATTAATTATTTTCTTTTATTTTACATATCGATCCCAATTCCTTCTCCCTCCCTTCCTCCCTCCCTCCCTTCTTCCCTTTCTCTTACCCTCTCTCCCCCTCACATGCACCCTGACCACCCTCCCCTCCAATTCCACATGTAGGTCTATTCCATCCAGGTTGGGTCATGTAAATCTGTCAAGCCATTTGAAGTAGGGACTAGGACTTCTCTCCTGTCTCTAGATTAAGGGAGTATCCCCCCATGGGGGTTGTGTTCAGAAGGTCCTTTTGTGCACCAGGAATACATCCTGATTCCAATGTCTGAGGTCCCTTAGACTTCTCAGTCCTTCTATGTGAGACCCATGTTTGGGGGGAGGGTGGTGTCTGTGTCAGTTCCATGCTGGATTTCCAGCTATCAGAGTGGGGGCCCGTTAGCTCCTCCTTGTTCAGGTCAGCTGTCTCTATGTGTTTCTGCAACCTGAGTACCATATGTAGGGTATTTTTAACAAGCAGTCTTCTGCTGGAACTTAATCTTTTCTACTGTGTAGCCAGGAGAATATGAACCACCACAAAAGCAACCCATATCACAGCAATCCAAAGAATTTAATATTTCCTCTGAGTGTAATGGATGGAAGGAAATTTTACTTTCTAAATTTTATTACATATACATGCATAATAATACATATAATTTTTGTGTGCATGTACATATTTGAGCTGTCTTATCTATACCTTTTCTCAAATAGCCAGCATCATTTTAAAAAGTGTTTCTTGGCACTGGGAAACAGTTCAGTGAACCACTGTATCTAACTTGGTCCTGGGTTTCATCCTTAGCATCATCATATGGAAAAGAAAAGTTTCAAAGACTGTTTCTTTTCATTTTTAAAAAATTTATTTTATTTGTATAGGTGTGTGCTGGGTTCTGCAGATATGTCCATGCAACATGTGCATGGAACACCCACAGTATCAAGAAGAGGTGTTACAAGGGGCTATGAGCTGTCTGTCATATGGGTGTGAGAATCAAACCCAGGTCCTTTGAAAGAGCAGCCAGGTGCTCTTAAGCACTGAAGCATCTCTCCAATCCCAAGGAGGGTTTTCTGATGTGTTTGATGCCTTGCTTCTTTTTGGCAAAGGGCTGGGCTTATTTTCATATGGTTGGTTTAAATAAGTAAAACTGTGTTTCTCCTAATAAACACTTTTTCACGGATCCATTGGGGTTGGCTATTGACATCTATCCTGGAAGTCTATGTCTACTTGGCCTTCTGTTGTGCCTGATTTGCTCACCCCCCCCCCGACTCTGCTGTGGCTCTTAGAACTTCAGGAAATTGTTAGATCCAGTGTAAACTCATGCTTGATGCTTGCACAAGCTAAGAAGGCTTCTTTAGGTTTTCATTTTTATTTCTGGTGGTGACAGTTTCAAGTGGTCAGCACTCTGTGTCAGACTTTGCCTCTAATTCCCAATGTCATCATCATCATCTGCAGCAACTTTATACTGTCATCTTTATTACTAGAGTATGATTGTGTGTGCGCAGGGCATGAGAGTGAATAGACCAGAGGGCAACTCGATGGAGTCTGTTGTCTTCTTTCACCTTTATATGAATGCCAGGGATCAACCACTGAAACACTGGGTTTCTCGTACTGTGATGAAACACCATGATCTTGAACAACTTAGGACAGAAAGGGTCTGTTTCACCTTACACCTTCTCATCAAGGTACTAGATCATCAAATGAAGTCAGTGCAGAAACCCAAACAAGGCAGGCACCCGGAGGCTGCTAACCGGCTTGCTGCTCGTCCTCACTTGTTCAGCCTGCTTTCCTATTGCACCCAGGACCAGCAACCTAGTGTGAGCTTGGTCTTCACACATGAGTCACCAGTCAAGTAAATGTACCATGAGCTTGCCCTCAGGCCAATCTGGCGGAGGCATCTTCTCAATTGAGTGCCTCGAGCTTATCTGAAGTTGACATAAAACTAGCCAGTACGCATGGAAAGTGCCTTCATTTGAAGGACCTCACCAGTCCTTGACTTTAACTCCTGTTTCTTTCACATCTCCTGAGGAGTATAGACATTTCTAATCTAATTTTATTTTCCCTTAAATTTTCTTGTTAATGTTTATGTTCCATAAAAACCTTTTAACTTCTCATAATGTGCTTTACCAAATCCTAATTTTTCCCAGTTTTCTACACTATTTATGCCTCTAAAGACTCTGTATATACTAAGTAAAAGGAGAATACCCTACCCTAGGTAAAAATACAGTGACCTACCTTCTCCATTTCTTCAGTGGCTTCTTGGGTATTTCTTTTTCATTTACATCTATTATAGTTTCTCTATCCAGGGTTTTCTGATAGTCATTGTTCTTATATCTCCAAAGCTCAATTTCCTTCTCTTGTTCTCACACAAATGTTTGAAGAGGTAGGATTTTAATTCTTAACACAGATATTTTAGACTTAGTAAACTCACTGTACACTGCTAAGTTTTCCTTTTCTTTTAAATCTTTTATCACTTTATTTGTTCTTCTCTCTTTAACATATGCACTTTCCCCCTTTGCAGTGCTAAGGATCAGACTCAGGCCTTGATATATTTGCCAGTACACTTACACTGCTAGCGTCCCAAGGAGCACCTTCAGAAGGAGCACCCTCAGAAGGAGCACCCTTAGGACATCTCCTTCTTATTTTTGTAGCAATTACAAAACCTGTTAATAGTTACATTGCCTTCATTAGATGCCACAAGCACACAACAAACATGTGTAGTGAAGTGATTCTGTTGCTAACAGTAGGGAGCAATTACAGTTAACTTGAATATAGTAGTGGTTGCCATGAGTCTCAGGATGCTTACAAGGAAAAGGATGCAAAACCAGGATATGATCGAAACCTGTCATGTTTGTATTTCTAAAAATGTGGTGTGGGATATAAAATAGGTAACATCAAATGGCTTTTTCATATACCCAAAGCATCTTATTATATCCTGCACAGTACCTCCCACTTCTTCCCTAGTGCTCAATCAGTTGAGATCAAATGTTTGATTGGTTGCTGTAACAATAGGCAATTTTACACAGGCTGACAATCAGCTTCTCTTTAGTCTTACAATTCAATATTTGCAACCTACACAATAGGTTGAAAAGCTATGTCTCCCAAATTACATCACAGTAGGTATCATTAAGCCATCCTAGAGCCTTCATCTAGCAGCTGATGGAAGCAAAAGCAGACACCCACACCTAGACACTAGCCAGACTCCTGGAATCCAGTTACAGAGAGGGAGAAGTGATGAACAAAGGGATCAAGACCAGGCTGAGGAAACCCACAGAATCAGCTGACCTGAACAACAGGTCATGCAAGCTCATGCCCGTGTGCTGTTGGAGGAAATGTAGCATGTATTTCAGCCTTCTTTCCTATAATCAGTCACCAAGTTTCTTATGCTCTTGTACTTCCTGCATCTACTTCTGACATCCCCAGTGACTCTTCCCCAGGCTGTTCAGTGGCTTTAGGGTTGTATTTTAGTATGGAAAACAAGCTTCCAGGGCTTCTACTTGAGCCTCTTACAAAAGTCTGGAGAGAAAGTAGTCAGCTTCTTTATCACTGTGACACTCTTACCTGAGAACAATGTTTAAGGAAGAAAGGTTTATTCTTAACCATGTTTTGGGTCATATTCAGCTAGCTCCATTACTCTGGGACCAAGGCAAGAGTGAATACCCTGGTAATGGAAGGAAAGTGGTCAGAAAGAAGAGAGATCTGAATACAAGGTCCCAGGACCCAAATTAGGCAGCTCCCAAGCACCTGTAACTCCAGCCACAGGCAATCCAACACCCTCTTCTGACTTTCATGGGTGTCCTTCACTCACCATGTGCATATAAGCAAAAGTAATAAAAAATAAACATAAAAAAAGAGTGGCAAAATTGAGCTGAGCCTAGGAAGCAAGCATGAGTGTCTATGTACTCATTTCTCTGTGCTCCTGACTGTGGAAATGATGTGACTGGCTGTTTGAAGATCTTTGACTTCTCCACAGTGATAGATTGTCAGTGGAAACATACCATTCCATTTCTAAATTGGGCTTTGTTAGGGTGTTTTACTGCGACAACAGAAACAAAACTAGAACAACTACCATCATCATTACCACCATCATTGTTAATGGTATTAGCATAGTAGGAGTGTGTATTGTCTCAAGTCTGTCAACTAGATAGGGAATCATGACTCTATCAGTGTTTGCATTGTGAAGAAGCATCTTTGTGAGCTGTGTGTCTAGTTAGTTCCTAAGAACCTCATGCTGTTAAAACTTCCTGGATTGTGAATATTCTGGTTCCTCTGCTGTGCACAGTCCCCATGATGGGGTGCAAGCTCAGTAATTCTTCTGATGAGTACCACTACTTAGTAGTTGCTACCACAAATTGTTCCGAACACTTTGATATTATTTTCCATACATTTGTCCGGTAACATTACTATTCTTACTAAATGCCTTCAACTTACAGGTTTGAGGAGTTAAGAAGGTTTGGTATAAATGAAAAATATTTATAGCTTACTAAAATGGCTCTCTAGCATCTTGTTGAGATCAATGATTGTCCCAAGGCTAAGACCAAACTATATCAAAGATGCTATTTTGAACTTAATTTCATAAAGAACACATGAACAGCTCCTCTTGATTTTATTTTATTAATTTATAATAGTAATATAAATATATTTTCTTTTAAAGGAAAATAAAGTAGGCCTGATGTTTAAAATATTTTGATTGATATAATAAAATCACTAATTATATATCACTTATCAGTAATATTTTTAATTTCTAAATATCCCATCTTCTTATGTTGAAATAACATTAAGTAATAGTCATTCCAAATGCCTTTGGCAAAGATGTTTACTAGTGGATTAGATAGTCATACCAATAATTAGTAAGAATGAGAAAAAATACTAATTAAAGTTAGCATTTCCAAATACTGAGACTTTTTTGGGAACATTAGCTGTATATGTCAAGGAAGAGCTCATTTAGAAATACACTGTATGAAAAGGAATTGCCAACTACAAGTGTTATAGATTATGGGACGTTTTCTTTAGGCCACAATTGCTGCATTTTCTCATGATTCTTTGTAACATTTTAGTTTTGTCAATGCCTGATAACTGTAGTGAGCTTAACAATTAATGTCATTTTTAGTGTCTTTAGAAGGAAACTACTATATATTCATTTGGTTAGGTTGAGGCTCTTCTTTAAAAAGGTTTTGTTTGACAGATTTTGCTATTACAGGGATGTTGCATTCTGAAGAGAAAATAAAACGATCCACTTGACAAGACTGCCAGATGCTACATTCCTTCAAATGAAGATGTAGAGTCAGCTGTAATGCCTGCTGATACCCACTAGGATCAAAAGAGGTAGGAGTGAAGGACTGACTTTAGTGTGATCCTTCACATAGTCTTTTGGTTATACTTTGAAGTCTCGTTTTCATGCTTGGAAGATGGGGTATGTATGGAAACTTGTCTATAGTCCTCACTGGTGTGTTCTGATCTTGCCCTGTAAGGAATATCAATTCTTTTACCTTTGGGTATAGGTTGAAGTTCTGTAACCTTCAGAAAGTTTGTTTTTTGAGGAAAACATTGACATATAAAAAATTAAACCCAGATATTTTTAACTGTCCTAAAGATTTAGCAATAATCTAATATGTGAAAAAAGTAGTTAAGCAGCTCTACTTTTTCTATCTATCCAGTCTATCACCTATCATCCATCCATGTATGTATGTATGTATGTATGTATGTATGTATGTATCTATCATCTATGTATCTATCTATCCATCATACATCTGTGTATCTATAATCTATGTATGTATGTTTGTATATATGTATCTATCTGTCATCTACATTTATTTCTTTATCCTCTGAGGTTAGAAGTACTCTACATTTTGCTGGATTCTGAGAAAATAAGCAGATTAAACACATATTCCTTCTTCTCAAGAACCTTGTTTCTTAAATGAATAATTATTTTTTAAAGGTGTTTATATAGGAAAATATAATTTCCTACATGAAACTTGAAACTACTCCTTTCTGGGCTTTTTTATTTAGGTGTAAAAAAGCCACCTTCTCATTAGTGCTTTGTCAGCCATTTTACAAATATAATCTATTAGAGTTTAAATGTCAGTTAAACATTTCTAGTTTTTTCTTACAGGAGGAAAGCAACTTTTAAAGATTTATTTTTTTTTATCTGCAGAAGTGACGGAATCGCACTGTTAGAACAATGGCAGACTATTGACACAATAGTGATAAGCCCTGATATTTGAGAAAAAACATAATTTTAATTATTTAAAGATAGGGAGATAGGGGCAGAGATTTTTCCAGCCCATTAAGATAATAAGTCTAGGTGATAGAACCTAAAAGAAAGCAAAAGATTTTTGTTGATTATGAAAATAATTTGCATATAAGGAATCCTCAGATACTAGCAATTAATAAAATTTATTAAGTAACTGTGATTATCTGGCTGTTTTCCATACTTTTAATTCTAGCATTTTGGAGGTAGAGTCAGGGACGTCAGGGTTTGGGGTCATCTCTGACTACATAGAAATGTGGAGATCAACTGAACTATGTGGGACACTATCTAAAAAACAAAACAAAACCAAACAAGAGACCTAAAACAATACCAAATCTTCAAATGATTACATGCTTGTGTACATTGTACATGGGATAAAATCATGACTGTGATTTCTGTCTTTCAGAAAGCTGCAGTCACGCACACACACGCACACACACATGCACACACACTCATACATGCATCACTTGCTACACAATGCCCTTTCAATCAATGTTGAACTGAATGTAGAACAGTGGTTCCATAAGATTGTATTACCTAGTGAAATTATAGGTTGCTTTAGGACAGCATGCTCTATGACCTTGACAAAAGGGTATCCTTCAAGGATCTATTGCTCAGAGTGTATCTGGGATTAAATGATGTATGTTGGCAACTGTACTGCACTTCATTAAAGGATATTTCTGAGACAGAGTACATGAGCATCCAGGAAACGAGAGAGCAGGATGTTGGCCATGTGTTTCTTCATTGGGGACACTGTAGAGATTAAGGAAATGGGATTTTGCAGAGCCCAAAGACAGATGTCATTTAGTTGGTAGAGATGGGCAGAGGCAGGAATGCACATTGATGAAATGGCTGAAAATCTTATGTTCTGGAATTCAGAGTGTGCCCTGGGGAGAATGGTTCATGAAAAGATGGGCCAGGAATGTCCTTATTTATTATTATTCGTCTAAAATCTCCCAAATTCTCTTGTCCTTCAATTTAGAAAAACCAATCTGCACTCCAAACAATCCTTGTACTTAAACATAAAGTCATTCATGTGTTTTGTTCAACTGTCTATATGATTTTTTTTTTAAAAAAAATCATCACAGTTACCTGGAGCTCACACATCACGAGTGCAGCTGGTCTTAGAGGATGAAAACAGGAACAGAGTCAAAATCAGGCTTTAAATAGACTGATGTGAAGCCAGGCATTCTTCAGTAACAGCATCTCCCTCCACGGGCATGTTACCTTTTAACTTCTAGTCGATTAAAGATAAAACCTCGGAGCTGTAACAGATCAGTAATTAGATTTCCCGGTCTCTCTCCTTTAAGTTAGAAAGTAGGCTGTTGTATCTCCAGTTGCTTTATGCTTGGCTTACCTTACAGCTTTTCAGTTTTGAGACTTTCATGTTTGGATTAAGTATGGCTTTGGGCAAATGTGGTTTTTATCAAGTAATTCCAAACCATCCTGTTTTCACAAAGTCACAGATAGAAGGGCTTGTTTCTGATCATTCTTAGGGTAATAGTAGTGCCTTTGTTAACTTTAAATGTAAGATTTTAAATAATCATTACTGTTATAGCAGCAGAAACTAGTTGTGTCAAGAAGTTGATAGGTAAAGCAATTTGATAGGCACACATGATTGGAGTTGCCGAAGATTATGACTAACAGCCATTTTAAAGACCAGTTTATATTTATGTGTGAATTTAATTTTTTATTTTCAGCATAATGAAGTCAATGCTAGATTATATGAATATCCTTCCATGGACTCTGTTTTTCAATTATGAAATTGTATGGCTCAAATTCTCAGCAAAAACAACTGTCCACCCCAACTGTGTGCTACTTGTTTTGTATTAATGCTCATGAAATAATATAATAGAAATTGTTTTATTTATTGTATACCTAGCCTGGAAGCGATGTTGTTTGCTGTTCATTTGCCAATATACTCTTCTTTTATTTAAAAAAAAGTTTCATACAGTATATTCTGACAGTTTCCCTTCCTAAACTCTACTGAGATCCTCCCTGGCTCCCACCTACTCAATGCCAGGCCTCCTGACTCTCTCCTTAGAAAATAATCAGGCAAACACAAAAGCAAGCAAACCGGAATTAAACAAACAACAAACAAACTCAAAGCCAAGGAGAAAGCATAACACCCCCACACACAAAATACAAAATCTGAAGTCTTTCAAGCCAAAGAAGAAATTATGATGGTACGATTTTAATCTACATGTCTTATTTTGTGGCTTTTATCACTAAAATGCAGGTTTGCTTTTATAGTAAACATTGTTGAATTTAAATTTAGTTTTTTAAAGAAAGTCCTTCCTATATTTTCTCCAAAGTTTAAACGAGGTATGTCCCCCACAGAACCTTGTTTTGAACACTTGGTCCCCAGTTGTTGCCACTATTTAGAGAGGTTTAGAGGTGTCGCTTCGCTGGAGGAAATATGTCAATGGGAATGGGCTTAGAGATCTTAAACTTCACTCTACTTCTCATTGCTCAAAAAAAAAAAAAAAAAAAAAGGAAGCAATTTATCTTCTTTGGACTCCTATACCATACAATGCTATTTCTATTTTCCTTATCAGACTTCAGGTTTAAGTCTAAGGATGGAGACATGTTCTAGTTTAGACCAATTACCAAGCTACGTATTCAAGTTGTCTGTAACCTCTTTGTTAGTATGCTAAAACTGATGAGCCTAACATTTGTGAGAATTTCTTAAATTTCAATATTAAACATTCATGGAGGTGAATAGAGACGTAGGAAGGTGCACCCTTAACAGATAAGAGCTAATATTTTCCTGTGAGTTTCCCTCTGCTTTTGGCACCTGGTGACTCAACTCTCTGGAGGATGTTTTTATGACTCGCCTCTGCAAAGACTGGCATTCTAAGAATCTCAACCTTACAGCCTAAAGATGCTGATGGAAAAATCACACAGAAGATGCTGTGTTGTCTGTATGGCTGAGTGCTCCTAGAAAAATATTTTACAAATTCAAGGATACATTAGTAATTAACATTTGTTATTATAGGGATGTAACACAGCTATATCTAGTTGTATGTAACTAGGTGGCTTTGGCAGAATACAATGCAGACAAATAAATATTGAGAGTACATCATTTTTTTTCCCTGATGGATTTAAATTCAAAGAGGAGGCTTTCTTTTAAGTATCAGCATTCCATTGGATACAGGGACCATTACCTGTAAGTATGAAAGGTACATCTAACATCCCCAGCTCAGCTCAGAAAATCACCATGCAGACAGCTGAAAAGAACTTTGCCCCTAATTTGCAACCGTTGGCTTTTGTTAAATCTTTTAGTCTTAGTAATTTCCATGGCTTATTGGATAAAGTTACATTTAATATTCCCATTTGTTATAGATGCTTTTAACTCAGCTAAATTTTGATAAAAAGTGACCACTGTTTGTATCCTATAGTTCAAATAGATAGTTGGGTCTTGAGGGAAGTATTTGAAGACATTTTGTTTCTACCTGTGAAACTTTATCAAGTGGATTAGTAACCTACCAACTGATACAACATTTCAAGAATCTCCATTGCACTTTTACATAATTGTACATTGAAGAATTTATCCAATTTATCTTAAACTCACATGAGCGGTTCTCTTCCATTTATAATTTAAAGGATACAATTTTATTTCCAAATGAATAATGCAATGTAGTCAAGATATTTTACTTGGCACATTATTTGTTGAAGTGACTTTAAGCCAAATTCATTGTATGTCAGTTTACTCTAATAGAACCTTCCAGTTCATATTTTAAAGATTACATTTAATTTTATTTTCTTATAGTGACTGTTACAAAGAACTGCAAGACTGAAAGTTTACAACCAATAACCATATTTATAGAATTCATTCTATTGAGGCAGAAGACAATGAAAGGGATGTGAATGCCTATTTTTCTCTCAGAGGGCTGGGAGTGGATGTTGTTAATAACCTGGTGATCTTTGCTATCTTTAGGGCCTTGCCACACCCAAATTCCTCAATGTGTTTATCTTATAGTCTCCCTCCCTAGATATTTATCCTTAGCTTTGTTTCTTAGTCAATAGAACTTATCCATAGAGGATATATTACATGCATCCTATAGCCTGGTGATTTCTGTGGTGATATATTGTTTACAATTTAATAAAGCTGGCCCGGGTATTAGGATGCAAAGCTAGCCACATTAGTTAGTCATGGAAATCAGGCAGTAGTGGTACACACCTTTAATCCCAGGATTGAAGAAACAGACATCTCTATCTCTGTCTCTGAATCCAAGACCACCCTGGGATACATGATGGTGAATCAATCCAAAAGAATAACAGCTCACACCTTTAATACTAGCTCTTGGGATCACAAGCCTTTAATCCCAGCACTAGGGAGGTTGAGTCAGGAGAGATACAGCTGGGCAGAGAAAGGAATCTAAGGTGGGAGGAGACAGGATCTTGGAGGATTACACTCTGAGGATTCATGGGGACAGGATCACCCATTTCGGTTTTGCTAGAGGTGAGAGTTACTGATCTTCAGCTTAAACTCCAGTATCTATCTGTCTGTGGGCTTTTATTATTTGTGTTACAGATTTCTATGCTTTCTCAGTCAGAGAGCATACCAGGTCCTAGGTCCTTACGCTATCAAACCCATCTTCATGGAACTTTGTAAAAGAGGCTCAATGTAGTCATGCCTTAAGCTTTGTTTTGTGTGATTGGTATTGAGATAATCATTACTAGAAAACATTTCCTCAAAAGTATAATGCTTAAATGTGTCTAAAGTACACTGCCTAGTGCCAGACTCTCTCTAGAAGTTTACTAAGTTGTGATGAGCTAGATTTCCTTTCTGTAATCTTGAGGACCATTTCCATTCTGGTCATAGCATTTGTAGTGACTCCTACACTGCTGGAAAACACAATCGCTTCTGAAAAGATGCTTGAGTTGGGTAAGACAATATCAGAGACTGGGGCTTCATTCTCACCTCCAGAAACTTCCTCACACCCTGTTTGCCTGACAGATGCTGTGTCCACTTGTTTTCTATGCTTCAGTCCAAGGAATCACTTGTCCTAAATAAACGAACTTTCCAAATCCTACTATATGCCAAGTCTCTTTACATTTTAAAACTTGCCTCTTACACAGTAAAATACAGAAACAGAAAAGCACTTAAATCAAATGAATGATTGATCAATCTTTATGAAGTACACATCACCCAGGTCAAGAACCAGCTTCTGCAGCCACCTGCGTAGCTATTTCTATTAGCCTTGTCTCACTCTCAACTTCTTCCCTTCCACAATTATCCTGAATTTCATAGCAGTGATTTTCTTGCAATTTGCTTTTTATAGTTTTATCATTCAAATATGTGTCCCTAGACATTCTAGTTTAGTCTACACTTAAAAATTTGGTATGTGTTTTAAGTGTCTTACTCTGCCACACTCCTTCTGCTTTTGTTCTCATTTCTTTATAAAGTTTGTCTATTGAAAAGACTGGGAAGTTGGAAGCTCAGATTTCCTTGCAAAAGGGAGTTTGACGACATCTTTGTGCATTTCTGTTTGTTTCCTTCTTTGTCATGTGCATTTCGTTATTGTGAATTCAGAGGATAGATCTGACTTAGGCTTGATCCCTTTGACATGCAGTATGCAGTATTTGGGATAATTATAGGAGGTATATGTCCATCTTTCTTCTTCTTTGATCTTAGTGGCTATTGATGTTTAATGCCTGTATGAAGTATCAATCATTCATTGGCAGTTATAAAATGGTGTTTTCCAATTCTATCATTTTATTTTCATTTCTTATTTCAGATATCTTTATAAATACACAGTTCTCTCTATCTCCTGTATAATTAACTAGTCCCACAGCTCAAGTAAAAAATGTTGGATAAATGCTTGTTGCTGACATTTCATTTATTAGTTCTCAAGATAATGAGTTGATTCTTTAACTACTCTCTGAGGGTGGTTTTTAAAAATCATTATGAACTTGAGTGTTAAATAACTCTTTACAACTTTTGCAGTTTTGAATCATTTTTGTAACTCACATATTAAACTATAATAATTTATTTAATCCTAATGTGATTTACCACTAAAATAATGATGACTTCTTCAGTAGTTGAGACTTTTTCTCAGACAGTATTTTTTCTTACGTTTTTCCAATTTTCTCCTGTGGGCCATAGTAAGCATTACTTTATTGTTACAATAAAGGTATAATTATTGTAAAAAAATTTAAAAGATAATAAAACTAAATTCCTTCACCCAAAACCTACCACTATAACATTTTGGTAAAATCCTGTTCAAATTTTCATAGGCAAAAATCTACAGTAGAGAAATCTTAATGTTTGTCTTGTTTTACATCCAGCAATACTATAAAAGTAGGTGATGAACGCCTTACCACAACAGATATCATCACTTTCAATGGGTGAACATAAATGAAGAAATTATTTACACAGTCTCTAATTTCCCACTAACATAATGCTAAATAAACAATCACCTTTGTGTCAATGATATAAAACATTTTCTGACCCATTCATATATATTTCTGAGTGGACTTTAGAAGAGAGGATATTTTACCTGCAACTCCTTCACTCCTCCACCCTCTGGTGCATGTGGCATGTGTGTGTGTGTGTGTGTGTGTGTGTGTGTGTGTGTGTGTTTGTGTTTGTGTGTGTCCAAATGAGGGATTAGTCTATGCTTCAGTAACGTGGCTTAACAACGAGATGAAAAGCATCAATCAGATATTTTGCTCAAAAAATTGGAATTGTGAAAGTGAAAGCAAATAAAATAAGTTAGTTGCTGGTCATTTGAGTTGGGAGTGGTAGTGACTCTATGCAAGCTGATGATTAAGATGAAGATGGAGTGCATAGAAATGAGAAATGTACAAAAAGTACCTGTTATATGTCAACGATCACACTACTTGTTCGGCATATACCAACGAATAAGACAGTGAATAATTTTTACTTTTATGGCATGCGCATTCTAGAATATGTGGTCATTTTAGTAATATACAGCAAGGAACACAAAGAGTATCAGTTGTAGGGATGATTGTTTGGGAATCCAAAATGGCCTCTGGCAATTTTCTAGTTAGTAATGAAAGATTATGTAGTATTATCTTACTGTATTTGTTTGTAGTACTTTGCCGTTTTGTAACATTTTGTGATACTTCACTATGTTCCCCCTTTAAAATGTGACTTGGTCTTACTCTTTTTCTGTTGTCCCTAACTTTGCTGAAAACATGTACCTTAACATTTGGACATGTGTACAATTGACTTTGTTGGATGATTTATGAATAGTAGATTACTGACTTAAGTGTGTATATACTCATTCCAGTTTTTAAAAAGACTTTGGGAGCACATTCCCCATGGAGGGATACTCCCTTAGCCTAGAGACAGGAGGGAGGGCCTAGACCCTACTCCAAATGACTTGAGAGATTTGTTGACCCCTCCTGGAAGGCATCACCTTCCCTGTGGAGTGAGGGGGGATGGGATGGGAGGGGATTTGGGGGACATGGAAGGGAGAAAGGGAGGGAGAGGGAACTGGGAACTATAAATATATATATATTTAAATATAAATATATAATATAAATTATAATTTAATTATAATTATAATATAAATTATATTTATATAAATTATATATATATATATGAAGTCTCACCAGGGTAAAATTGTGGCCTCTGCAGAAAGAATGTGGCTTCCTAGAACAACCTACTAGTACACAGTGAATAAGACACTTTATGGGGACCTCTTACTTTGATAACTGCAAGATACTTCTACTCTAGGGACTTGTGGTGGATGGTGCAATTTGCTGAGCTCCCCAGACTCACATCAGCTCCTGAAAATCTACTACTTCCAATACTTCTTTCTCCTCCAGCTGCAGCATCCCTCCAGACTTATGACTGGTTGTACTCCACAATGAGCTAAGAGACAAAGGTTATAATGCAATCTACTGGGCAAAACAAGGTGGGCTAGAGAGGAAGCCATGTAGTAATACTGCAAATGTGGTTAGTGCGTTCTTTCAATGTATAAACAGAGGATCTGTGATACAGTAGAAAATATATTATAAAAGTATCCCTTTGCTGGAACTTGAAGAAACCATCCTGAATGAGGTAACCCAGTCACAAAAAGAAGAACATGGTATGTACTCACTCATATATGGATTTTAGACCTAGAGCAAAGGATCACCAGCTTATAATTCACACTACCAGAGGAACTAGGTTGCAAGGTGTATTCTAAGAGATTCATATATGGTTCCTCACAAAATAGGGAAAGTCCCCCAGAGCACATGGGAAGTGGGAGGGGCGTGAATGGAGAGAGAACTATGAGAAAGAGAAGGGGAGGAGAGGAAAGCACATGTGACTAGGAAGATTGAGTCAGGGTAGAACTAGAAGACAGGAGAGAGAGAGAGAGAGAGAGAGAGAGAGAGAGAGAGAGAGAGAGAGAGAGAGAGAGAGAAAGAGAGAGCATAAAAATAAATGAGGGAGCCACATTATTGTTTTGAAGAGAAAACTGAACCTAAAGAAAGGTCTAGAGACCTACAAGACTGACTCCAACTAACAATTCGAGCAACCATGGAAAGGCTACCATAAATGCCCTTCCCTGATAGTGAGATAATCAACTAAATTATCCACCATCATGGAGCTCTCATCTAGTACCTGTTGGAAACAGAAGCAAACAGGTTGCAGAAACACACAAAGATAGCTGACTTGAACAAGGAGGAGATAATGGGCCCCCCAGACTGATAGCTGGGACTGACTCAGACCCCCTGAACATGGGTCTCAGCTAGAAGGACTGAGCAGTCTAAGGGACCTCAGACAGTAGAACCAGGTTGTATTCTTGGTGCACAAAAGGACCTTGTGGACACATCCCCCATGGAGGGATACCCCCTTAACCTAGAGATATGAGAGAAGTCCTAGTCCCTACTTCAAATGACTTGGCAGATTTACATGGCACCATCTGGATAGTATAGCCCTACATGTAAAATGGGGATGTGGGGATGGGAGGGGAGGGTGGTCAGGGTGTATGTGATGGGGGAAAGAGGGTAAGGGGGAGGAAGGGAGGGAGGGAGGCAGAGAAAACTGGGATCGACATGTAAAAATTTTAAATTATATTATTAATAAAAAGTATCCCTTTGCTTTTCTTTACAAAAACTGAGCATATTTGTGAAAAATCTTATTCTTATGAAATATTTTAAGCTTGAGAAAATTATCTAGTATGTTCAAAGTCCCTTCTTGGGACTATAACTCAGCCTCAATATGTGTTAAAAATTGGTGGAAGGGTATGGTCTATCATTCACATTTATTTCATTCTGTTTTTAAATTTTTTTTCTTATTTTACATTTTGATCCCAGTTCCTTCTCTCTCCCTCCATCTCTCCCTCCCTCCCACCCTCCTTCCTTCTTTCCTTCCCTCTCTCCCTAGCTCCATCCCAAGCTCCCCAACTACCCTCCCATCCCATTCTCTCTCCCCCCCCACTCCACAGGAAGAGTGATGCCTTCTAGGAGGGGTCAACAAAATCTGTCAAGTCATTTGGAGCAGGGTCTAGGCCTTTCCTCCTGTCTCTAGGCTAAGATAGTATCCATCCATGGGGAATGTGCTCCCAAAGTCCTTTTGTGCACCAGGGATAAATCCTTGTTTCACTGTTAGAGGTCCCTTAGACTGTCCAGGCCTTCTAACTGACACCCATGTTCAGGGTGTCTGAGTTAGTCCAATGCTGGTTTCCCAGTCATCAGTCTGGGGGTCCTTTAGCTCCCTCCTGTTCAGGTCAGCTGTCTCTGTGGGTTTCTGTCACCTGGTCTTGTCCCCATTTTCTTAGCATTCCTCCCTCTCTGCAACTGGATTCTAGTTTGGCTCAGTGTTTAGCTGTGGGTGTCTGCTTCTGTTTCCATCAGCTACTAGATGAGGGCTCTATGATGGAAGATAAGTTAGCCATCAATCTCACTATCAGGGAAGGGCCTTTCCACTGTTTCTCAGATTATTAGTTGGGGTCATCCTTGTAGGTCTCTGGACATTTCTCTAGAGTCAGTTTTCTCTTCAAATCTATAGTGGCTCCCTCTTTTATGGCATCTCTGTCTCTCCTTCCTTCCTTCGTTCCTTCCTTTCTTTCTTTCTTTCTTTCTTTCTTTCTTTCTTTCTTCTCCCATCTACCCCTCCCCCAACTCAATCTCCAATTTTTCCTAGTCTCATAATTCACTTTTACTATGGAAATGAAGACCAGACAGTGTTCCAAGTCTATGGAAAATGTTATTGATTTGAGTTTATTAATCTTGCTGTGCACAGCCTTCCTTCCTCATCAGATTCCCTAAGGACTGCTCACAGTTATTTTCCATGTGTTATTCACAAGCCTTTTCAGATGTATTTGTCCCATGGGAATTAGAAAGCCCTAGAAACATTTATTTTTTTTTTTTTGCTATATATTCTAGTGGGTACAAATTTCAAAGTACAGCCACACCTAGTAAGAGCCTCACAATCTGCTGTCTGTTTTTAAGAGTGCAGTAAATTGTCTAATGAGGCAGAATTTTCCATGTGCATTTTCTTTCTTTTTCCTCTTTCAATCAAATTATATTATCACATAAAATTACATTAAATGTCTAAAAGTGCTATTTATATAGCATAGTAAACTCTGCTAAAGTTTCTAACATGCAAAGCTGTCCTTTTCTTACTAGTTCATGATATTTATATAGCCTGTGATTAAACTCATCGTGACTCATCTTTATGGCTAAGGTAGCCTTCCGAATTGCCTCCTGAACACCACTGTCATATGCCTCACATCTGTCCTCCTTAGGCCTTTCCAAAAGTACTGGTGCTATTGCAGAAATACCCAGATGTTCTTCAGTGAGCAACTCTCATTGTGAGGCAGACAGGATTTCATCTCTAGCTACTCATCTCCTTTACCTTGAGTCTCAGCTTCTTAAGATGCTGGTCATTTTGAAGGTCTACATACTGCTTTTTGTCTAATGGTTTTCACTCATCTTTCCAAATCTATACAAACAGCTGGCATCAAATCATCCCTGATATTTGGGGAGAATTATGGAGAAAAATTTTGCCACTAATGCCTCTTTACAGCCTGTATTTAGGCACTTCAAATACTTGAGTATCTACTATTTGTAGAAGAGAACAGAAGTGATTAGATTAAGGGACGGAGATTTTTCACAGCAGCTTGGCTGATTACTCTGAGTTAAAATCAATCAGGGATATGAATGAATGGAAGGAACAATCTATGTGACCTTCTGAGAGAAATATTTCAGGCATAGGAACAGCTAGAGTATGTTTTGGTATGGAAGGCATGACTGGCAGAGAAACTCAGCCAAAGGGAGAGTGCCTGGAGATGAGGCTCGTGCTGGGTTAAAGAGTGAGGACTATTCACAGAAGGGTGTATAGACCATGGTAAGGACTTTGATATTATCCTAAATTAGGAAATATTAAATAAAATAACATAGTACCCCAAACAAACTATTACATAAGACTATGGAGGGCCAAGTACCACCCTCACTTGTTTTTGTTGTGGAGAATAAATGAATCCATCAGAACATGGAGCACCACATTTTTTAATTATGAAATATTTTCACTCTGTAGCAAAACTTGACGTGCAACACTAAATGAACTTGTTGTTTTACCTTTTGCAGAGAGGAGATAATATTTAAGTGAAATGAAATAATCGCTTATGGAAAAAATCAATTTCTTATCAAATCTCTTCAAATGAAAAAGGCTCACAATTTTTGCAACTTCTTGGAAAACAGCCTCACGTTGATAGTGGCTTTGATCATGCATTAACTCCCATTTCAAATCAAATCATTGCAATGGCACATTCTATTTATTTTTAAGACTTTTTGTCTGAATACAAAGACTATATTTGTGATTTAAATTAGTTTAAAACTTCATAGTAGAGTCTTGACAGGGGCAATGAAATAAAAATCATAAAACTATCCAGTCATTCTCAGTATGGGAAGGAACTTTTCAAAGGATGACATAGTACTTATATTGTAGACTTCATTGCTTTACAGCTCACATATGTCTTGCAATTGTATGAGAACTGTAAAAGTATTATAAAATATGCAGACACTAATATATTTAAATTCTTAGCTGACTTTTGAAAAATAAAAAATGGAATCTCAAAATCATGAAACATATTTAGGATTAAATCTATGTAAGCACTGAATGTAAAAACTAGGGTTGTGGGGATCTCAATGGTATCATACCTTGTCCAATCAAAGTTGGTATAATCATGGCCTTCACTTTTCAGTTTGTCACCAATTCCAGTTTCCGAGCATCTGTGTGGATTTTAGAAGCACCATGGAATTGAATGGAATATATGCCCTTGTGTGATATGGTTTGGATACAAATGGGTGTCCTCTTAGGCATTATGAGCTGAAATTTAAACCCTACCATGAGATATTACAGAGAAAGAAACTTCATCTTAGTAGGGTAGTTTTTAGGTATGTGTTGGGAGCTCTCGGAAATAATTAGGATTAGACTAAGCAATCAGGGTTGAGCTCCATGATTTGAATACTGCTAGCTTTATAAGAAGACAAAGACCACAGCCTGTCGCCTGCCATGTGCTGTCTTATGTTTGAGACTGTGCCATAAGAAAACAATCACCCAAAGCAAGCCCTAGACCTTGGACCAGAACTGTAGCTAAATCAACACTTTTCCCTTCTTGACTTAACAAGAGAAAACTGACTATTGCAATGCATACTACTTTATTCTTACGTACTAAAAACATTACAGCTAATATGTAAAGATGCCTTATGATTGATCCATAGCAACTCTCAGCTACATAAATCCTCAAATAGTTGTGAGGTGCACCAGAACCCAGTGGTGGTACAAAATTGAACACCCATGCTCATGTTTCTATCTCTCCTAAACCTCTTAGGCAATTCAAGGAGAGGTGGTAGACAGGCCCTTCTGTGTGGTTAGAAGAAAGGAGGGGGAAAACCAGAATAAGAATTCAGAAATCAGGGAGATGGCTCAGCACATAAGAGCATTAACTGCTCTTCCAGAGGATCTGGGTTCGATTGCCAGCAACCACATGGCGGCTTATGACCATTTATAATGAGATCTGATGCCCTCTTCTGGTGTGAAGGCAAACATGTTGACAGAACACTGCATATATGATAAATAGATGATTTTTTTCAAAAACAAACAAACAAAAACCCCTCATAATGGTGTTTTAAATAGATCTTTTTTACTGCTACCATTTGTAAGGGTCAAGTTATTTAACTTGGTATTTTGTCAAAATGGAACATATCTTTCTGGTTAAAGCCACATATGTACTAAAAACATTTTTGTGGTTTTTCAGAACTTCACTTGAATTTTAATAAGATGAGATATTTGATATCAAAGCAGATAAAAAGGAATTAGATGATGTTCCTCATCCTATTTGTTTCTTAGTTCAATAAGACCTATAGAATCCACAAATACCCTTTTGCCAATGGCTCTTCTCTGACAATTTTTAGTTCAAGTCACTTCAGAAAATCAAAGACTTACTGTTACAGAAGTGAGAATGGCTTGTGTAATGTTGCTCACACCATCTGCTTAGAGTAATGACTTTTGAATGGGGCACTTAATTTGGCCATAGAGGAAATCAGAGCAAACCATCCTTATATTTAGAATGCTTTGTTATGGCCCAGCTACCTGCTCAAGTTGTGCACAGTAATCCTAGGGGCTCCAAACTCTTAGTTTCCTAGCTGTTAAATTGTCCTTAGGCCAAAATAAGCCTCCCTAGATGCTTTAGAGGTGTCTACTCCTGATGTGTCACACTTTGTTCTTCCTTTAAAGTGCCTGGGAGAGAACAAGAGCACGAGAACAAAAATTAATTTTGACATAGTGGTTGATAGGACCTGTTTGGAAAGTCGTGTTTTTATTTGTTTTACTTTGTTTTTAAACTATGATTACATTTTTTATGTAAGTTTTGTCTTCAGTTATAATATTCTTTTTTTGTAATAAAGATCAAGAAAAGCAACAACAACACAAAAATGTTTTAGTAGAGGACAATAAAAGTAATGATCAAGGGCAAGGGGATTATGTTAGTGGGGAAAATGCTTGCCATGAATGCATGAGAGCCTGGGTTTGTTGCCCAGAACCCACTATAAAAAAAGTCTGGCATAGTGGTTCATGGCTGTAATCCGGTGCTGAGAGGTAAAAGACAGGAGGATCCCTGGGCTCACTGGGAAGTCAGCCTGATGTACTTGGTTAGTTCCATGACAGTGAGAGATGTTATATGAGACAAATTGGACAAGACCTGAGAAGCAAACCCTGAGGTTGACAAATGGTCTCTACATACACACACACATGATTACATTCAGAACCATGCATACCCCTCCATCACATGCTCATGATACATGGAAACTAGGAATAGGTGATTTTTCTTTTTAAAAATTATGAACACCCCCCCTCTCTGTGTGTATGTGTGTCTGTCTCTCTCTCTCTCTCTCTCTCTCTCTCTCTCTCTCTCTCTCTCTCTCTCTCTCTGTGTGTGTGTGTGTGTGTGTGTGTAAATACAGGTATGACATATGAACATGCCATAACTGGCATATGGAAGTCAGAAGACAATTGTAGGAGAATCAGTTCTCTTCTCATTGTTGTCAAGACCACAGGTTTCTCTTGCTGTTTCTGTTTATTCCAGGCCAGTTGAGTTCCCTGGTGATATCTTGTCTCTATCTCTCAATTTGCTATAGAAGTGCAAGGCCTACTGTGTGAGCCATCACATCCAGATTTCAAAACAAAGACAAAAGAAAACATGAGTTCAGACTTTATTGGCTTAACTTTGTCTACTTTTGCTTGTCTATTGTCCTTGCTCAGATCATGTTTAGCCTGTCATGTTGGGGAGACTTTATTAGTTTAGTTTCTGACATTCCCAGGAGACACACTCACAGTAACAAAAAGGGGCTTGAATTTGAAAGAAAACAAGGAGGGACATATGGGATGGTTTGTAGAAAGAAAAGGGAAGAGAGAAATGATATAATTTCAAGAAAAGTAGCAACAAGATTAAAAAAAAAACATGGGTTCAAGAGTCAAACTCAGACAGTCAGGCTTTAAAGGCAAGTGTGTTTGCTATCCTGGGACTACTATCCCAGTCTCACTGCCCTCTGGAATGGGATGTAATGATAACGAAGGAAGAGAATAAGTAAAAATAAGTAGCAGTATGACTAAGGGTACATATGAATACATAAGAAGTGCTGAAAAAGAAATAGTAAATGTTTACCAAAGTACACTTGATTATTCCCCTGATCCTTTACTAGGAGAGCTCATTTTCCACTGAGAAAAATGTGTCTCCAATGCTTAGAGGCTCTATCATGAAAATGTTCAGACTTTCCCATTCTGAATTTTCTAAACATGGATGATTCTTCTTACATGGTGGGCCCTTTAGAGATGTTCCTGTAGCTGCATTTCTCCTACTCAGCCTGTAGGCTTTGGAGGTTGTTAACATTGGCCTACTTTCCAAGTCATGAGTTGATGCCCCAAGGTATCCTGTTGTGTAGAGAAACACAGGCAGAAGAAATGACAATGTTCCTGTCTTTTTACAGGGAAGAAATAATCTCCATTAATTAAGTGAAGAGCTTGAGAGGTGCTTGGAGAATTGTTTGCAGCTCTCCTGCGGAGCTTTCTTTGCTATGTCTGGATGTCAAAACTCCAAGCTCCCTTGTGAATTAGAGCCTGCACAAAGTAAAAGTCTAAAGTCATATCTCTCTCTAATCACTAATAAAAGGCATAGATTTCAAAACCATATTTGGGCCCCTACCCTCTACTCTTACTTTTGGCTCTAGGGAAATGGTCTGGGAAGTAAAGGACTTTGTGGACAGCAATCTCCCCCCCCCCCCGCTTTAACTAACTGATGAGCTGTGTTTCCATAATCTCCCCTCCTTTATTTTCTGACAAGTACTACAGATGGCATTTGCAGGCAGGTAGAGAGCTAGACTCTGAGCAAAGTGTGCCTCTAGAGTATGCATGGTTGCAGCTGCTGCCTGTTTAGAAATCCTTGCCAGTCTGCAAATTTAAGAACCTGGATGGGACAACAAACTAAATATTGCTCTTCCCAAAACACAAAAAGAGCTTGGAGTTTGAAACTAAAACTGGGTTTGGATTTCTGCCTTGTCTTTTTCTTGTCGATACCCAAGGAAGGCTGCTCATCCCCTCAGTCCTTATTATAGAGATGGGGGGTTTGCACAATGGCTGTGTCATGTGAGACAGCGCCAATCACCTTGGGGCAACTGATAGATGATAACTAATAAAATAGATGATAACTATTTTATAATTTAGGCATTGATTAGTAAAATATTGGGCGTATAACCTTGATTTTCTTCTTAGTGTTTAAATTCACTCATGGTTCATACACAGCTCTATTCTCGATTTAGATCCTTAAGGATTCAGGCATTTGGAAGATATGATTTTACTATGTCTTCAAATTATTTGCAAACACATTTTCAGAGACGGCATTAAATTGCATTGTTTTGAGCATTCATTATCTCCAAGGTCATCTCATCTTACCACCTTTTGTTTATTTTTTATTAAGGGGAACTGAATTTCATGACATTTTAATTGTCTCTGCACTCTTACAGCTACTAAAAGGGAAGATGGAAATTTTTTTTCTTTTTTATTAATTTCTTTTTAAAATTCCAATTCCAGTTCCCCCTCCCTTCTCTCCTCCTACTCCCCCACTTCTCCCCTCTCCTGTCTGCTACTTGGAGAGGATAAGGCCTCCCCGAGGAAGTCTACTAGGTCTGTCCCATCATCTAGTTGAGGCAGGACCAAGACATCTCTCAATCCCTCCTGTGTCTAGGCTGAGCAAGGTATCTCTCCATAGAGAATGGGCTCTACTAAGTCAGTTTGTGCATTAATGATAGGTCTTGGACCCACTGCCAGTGGCCTCATATATCTTCCTATCGACACCATTGTTACCTATATTAAAGGAGTCTAGTTTGGTTTTATGCAGGTTCCCTATTTGTCAGACCGCAGTCAGTAATCTCAATTACAAGTATTGTTGCTATGAACATAGTTGAGTAATTGTCCTTGTGTCCTTGTGGTGTGAATATGCCTCCTTTGGGTATATGCCCAATAGTGGTATTGCAGGTTCTTGAGACAGGTTGATCCCTAATTTTCTGAGAAATCGCCATACTGATTTTCACAGCAGCTGTACAAATTTGTACTCCCACCAGCAATGGAGGAGTGTACCCCCTTTTTTTCCACATCCTCTCCAGCATAAGCTGTCAGTGGTGTTTTTGATTTTAGGCATTCTGATCTGGGTAAGATGGAATCTCAGACTGGTTTTGATTTGCATTTCCCTGATGACTAAGGATGTTGAGCATTTCCACCATTTGAGATTTATCTGTTGAGAATTCTCTAGGATAGGAATTTCTTTGGCTGCATTTCTCATCACAGGATTCAATACAAATATACACCAATCCTGCCCTCATTGCCATCCACACAGCAGGCTGACAACTTTTCCCCTTCTCAGTCTCTTTTTAATGAAGTCCGTCTTTGCACTCAGTGCCTAAGTTTGATGGGAGATGTTATTCTGTAAATATGTTTTTCATACTGGTTAATGAATAAAGCACTGTTGGGCCAATGGTAAAGCAAGATAGGTGGGGTTAGGAGACAAGGAGGAAAGAGGAAATAGGAAGGAGGAGTCAGCATGTAGAACGTGGAGAAAGCAAAATGCAGGCCCGCTGCGCTCAGATAAGATGACCACATGGAAATACTTAGATAAGTAGAAATGGGTTAATAATTAAGACAGCGCTAGCCCATAAACAATAATAGTAACTGGCCAACAGGATTGTATCAAATACAGAGTCTCTGCATGTTATTGGGGGCAGGTGCGGCGATGGGACCCGCTGGTGGAAAATACTAACATTACATAAGTTATTGATAAATATGATCTCCCTTGTCCATTGACTACACGGTAATTGCATAAAGTCATTAAAAAGTTCTTTTAGTTAACTTTTGTTCCCTGTAGCTGTTTTATAACTAGGTTTTTGTCTAGGCTTTTAATAGGTCAGATTTCAATTCCTATAAATACTTGTAATATATTAGAAAATGTCCAAGCAGAATTATATCAAAGGTCCTTCCCATTAATTTGTTTCTGATTTTACAACCATGTAACACTGTTTTCCCTAAGCAGCAAACACGTAAATAATAATGGCTGTTTCTATAGTGCTCCAAGAAACAAAATGCAATTAACAAGAAATCAATTTGGGATAAGCAAGTATTGCCAAATTATAAGTCTGTGTGGCTTGAATATAAAATGTCCCCTGTGGACTCCTGTATTTAAACACTTGGTCTCTAGCTGATGCTGTTGTTTGGGAGGGTCATGGTACCTTTAGGAGGTAGAGCCATAGTCAAGGAAGTATGTCACTGGGTATAGTCTTTCAGGTATCATAGCCTCACCATACTTCATATTCTCTGTCTGTCTGTCTGTCTGTCTGTCTGTCTGTCTGTCTGTCTGTCTGTCTGTCTCTGTCTCTGTCTCTCTCTCTCTGTCTGTCTCTCTGTCTGTCTTTCTGTCTATCTCTCCATTTTCCTCTGTTTTCTGTGTTTGGATAAAGTATGATTTCTTTGTATCCTGCTCTTATGGCCATGCTTTTCCTGGGTGTTACCATGCTTTTCCTGTCATGACGGACCATATCCCTCTAAGACAATAAGCTGAAATAAGCATTTTCTTCATTAAATTGCTTTAAATGCAAAGACCCCCCCCTTTCTCCACCAGACTCCATCAACAGAAAAGCATCTGATACAAGTTTAAATGCAAACTACTGTCTATTTCCAAGTGGTTTTAATCTAGCTTTTATGTTTTAATGATTGGCTCTTTTTCAGTATTGTGTGTGTGTCCCCAAGACCTTGTATATACTCAGATATGAGCTGTATTGGTGTTCCATATTGCCAACCTTACATTTAAAGATTTATTTTTAGTATGGGTATGTGTGTGGGTATGTGTATATACATATCACATATGTACATATCAATACAGTTGTATATGAAGACCAGAAGATGCCATTTGATCCCTAGAACTGGAGTTATAAGCAGATAGGTATGTGCTTGGAACTAAACTTAGGGCCTCTAAAGGAGCAGTACACTGCATAACCATTTCTCCAGCTCCTCTAATCTTATGTTTTAAAGTGACAAAAATCATTAAAGATCTAGCGAAGTTTGGTGGTGCCTTCTTGTAATAGAAGCTCTTTCTTGGGAGGCATAGGCAGGAAGTTTACCATGAGTCTAAGGCCAGTCTGGTTTGTGTAGGGAATTCCAGGCCAGGCTAAGATTCAGAGTACGACCCTGGCTTGCAGGGTCTGGGAGGTTCCTGATGTGAGTTGTGGATGGTGTAGAAGGTAGATATAATCTAAATATATTATGCTCATGTGTTAAATTATCAAAAAAATCCCAAATAATATGTTAAAGCAAAACAATATAAACTTCTCAAAAGCAACAGTATTTCATATACATGAAACTGTTATAAAATTCAGTGTCATCAATAAAGGATTATTGGAATATGGTCACTTTCCTTTGTTCAAAATTCTTTATAGCCACTGTTGTACTTCAATGACAGAGTTGAATAGCTGTAGCAGAGATTTTATGATCTGCAAACTCAAAAAGCCACTAATTTTTGACAGAAAAAAAAACATGTTTACTCCTGGTATAAAACTGGAAAGTTGTTTTTCTAAGTTATAATTTTTAAAAACATTTTTATTGTTGTTTTAGGAAAAAGGGTCTCATTATAAGTTTCAGGCTGGCCTTGAACTCATGATTCTCCTGTTTCTGAGATTACAGTAGACAGTATCATGAATGACTTATAGAATGTTTGTGTATATGCACTTGCACCATGTGTGCATATCGTGTACATCATGTGTGTATATCACATGTTATGTGCATGTGTGTCCATGTATGTTTGTGGGTGTATATCCACATGAGTGTATGTTCATGTGAGGTCAGAGATTGATGTTGTCTGACTTTATCTGTCTCTCTCCATCTTATGTTTTGAGACATTATCTTTTACTGAGCTTACAGCTTACCAGTTTGACTAGACTGGTTGGCCAACAAGTTCCAGTGACCCTCCTACTCTGCCTCCCCTTAGCTGGGATTCTGGAGTGTGTTACCATGTTTTGTATTTATATATGTATTGGCATAAACTCATTTCTTCATGCTTGTGTGAAGGTACTTCCATGATTGAGCAGTATCTCTAGCCTATGGATTACTATATTCTATTAGGTATTTAAACAAGTTCCATGTTACTATTTACTTGCCTAAGATCACAATATGCCAATTTCACATGTGTTTTTCACCAAGACCAACAATTTAAACTTAGTTCAATGAAAATTATTTAAAGAATGTTCATGCTGAAAGAAATTGAAAGGTTCATAATTATTTTCCCATTTCATCTGTCCAATAGGAATCTATTAAGACCAGGGAAGATTCCAATAAATTTATTAGATTATTTGTAATATATTAAGGTAGGGAAAAGGTAGACTCATGAACAACTGGTATCTAAATATATGTTAAGTCAATGATATTGAGACATTGGTTTTCATACTGACACATAATACTTTACAGAGTGGCGTTCATTATTCTAAGTTGATTGATGGTTGGTGATTTTCATACTGACACACAATACTTTACAGAGTGGCATTCATTATTCTAAGTTGATTGATGGTTGGTTTTCAGTTTATTATAAAGGTCTAAAGAGACATATCAAGCACAAAATAGAATCTATTAAATAAAATACCATAAACCAGCGTTGTTTCTCTGTTGCTTTTAAACTACTTTCTGAATAAGTAATACTCAGTACATGACAGGTGTCATTACTGTATTATTATTAGAAAACAGATGCACTAAAATTATTTAGGTAGAAAAGAATGTGTAGGGTAAATGACTGATACTCTAATAAGATAAGAAATAGAAAGGTAACCTCTGATCATTTTATAATCAACATTGGTTATCATTTACATTTATTTTAGTTTTACTTTATGTGTATAACTGTTTTTTCTGTATACATATCTGTGCACCATATGCAACCCTGGTGCTGACCAAGGTCAGAAAAGTATTTTAGATTCCCTGGAACTGGAGTTGTATGTAGATAGTTGTGAGCCACTGTATAGATACTGGGAACTTAACCTAGACTCCCTGTAGGTGCAGAAAAAGTTCTTAACCATTGAGCCATCTCTGCAGTCCTGGTCATCCTTTTCATTTATCGGATGTGCTATGGAAATCAGACAGTAATTTAGCAGAACACCGTAAGAAGCCTCTGTTTTCCCTCTTTTTTCCTTTTTAAAATTTAAATTAGAAACAATGTTATTTTGTATATCAATCCCAGTTCTCCCTCCCATTCCTCCATACTCCCTCTAGCCCCCATCCTGTCCCTCTTCTGCTCAATAGAAAGGGTGAGGCCTTCTGTGGGGGATCATCAAAGTCTGTCACATTGTTTGGGGCAGGGCCCAGGCCTTCCCCTTCTCTAGGATGAGAGGGTATCCCTCTATGGGAAATGGATTTCCATTGTCCATTTGTACATTAGGTATAAATGCTGTTCCATTATCAGGGGCCCCATAGACTGCCCAAGCCTCCTAATTAAGTGTAATTTTATACATAGGAAGCAAGTAGAGTACTATACCAGCTCCTCTATGTACACATATCTCAGCATCAACAGTTTTAGTATCTGTGTTATTCTCATGTCATAGTTAAGAGCTTTCAACTAACACCAGGTTCAAGTTGTTTCAAAAAGTAGCGCTGCATGCAGCCTTAAAAAGTAACTACTTAAAAAACTAAATTAATCAAACTTCTAAAATAATACCACCTAGCTACAAATAGAAGACATGAGTTTAGAATTCATTGCTGTGCTCCCTGCCTTTCTCCCCTTCTCCTTGTAATTTATTTGTTGAAGGAACCAGGATAAACTGCAGAATTTTTCATTTTGTGAATTTTGTTGATTGAACCACAGTGGTATCATTTTACATGCTCACTGGAGACCTGTATTTATTCTAAAAGGCATTTGGATTAAAGGAGTTGATCAAATTCAGGTTCCATTTTAGGGCAGGGATATTTCATAGCACCTCTCCACCCCTCCCAGAGAAACCTGAGTATCTTTTGTTATTTAAGGGATTGATCATTGTCTATAGCCATCACTTCATTAGTGTGACGTTGTAATTACTTTGGTCCCTTTTCTTTTATGAATTGAAAAACTTGTGTGGAGAGAAACATCCTTTCATCAACTGTTTTCTTATCTCAGGTATACCTTGAACAAGAAAATCATCATAGGATTTTCACACAGCACTCTCACAGTAATTTACACTTTTTCTTTTGCCTGTGTACATCATTGTGAACTCACCAAGTCACGAGTAATTGGAGTATCAACATATTGCAGTTACTATATGTATTATTGTTCAAATTATTTCTTTTGTGGTCTGGTACAAATTTAACCACAATATTTTAAACATATTTTTGAAAATTCCTTCAATGTGTTATGAGCATTTCTTGTGTGGCTTTAAGGAATATGTTTTTTTTCAATATTTTATCATTACACATACAATAAAATAAGTGCTCATAAAATAAAAGAAAAATAAGATGTGAGTTATTATGCTCATCCTTGTTTTGTTTACTTTGCTGTGATAAAAATCTTAACAGAAAGCAGTCTATGGAAGAGAGTGTTCAACTTAGCCCTCATTTCCATCTCTGACGGGAAGCTAAAGCAGAAGGAACCCAACGCAGCTACATCTACAGTCAAGAGCAGAATAATAGATTAATGTATGCATGCTTGTACTCAGCTCACTTCTTTTCATAAAGTCCAGGACCAGGACTGAAGAGATAGTTCAGTGGTTAGGAGCACTTGCTGCACTTGCAAAGGGCCAGGGTTCTGTGTATAGCACCTACATCAGTGGGTTCACAAGTGCTTATAACTCAAGCTCTAGGGGATCTCATACCTTCTTCTGGCCTTTGTAGGCATCTGCATACCACAGCATATACACATTAATGAAGTAAATAAATATATCTTAAAAATAAAGACCAGGATTTAAATTCAGAAAATGACGATGCCCACTTATTGATTGGCTCTTACTGTAATAGTTAACAGTCCAGACACATGCACAGGACATTCTAATCTAGATAACTCTTCATTGTAATTACCTTTTCAGCTGTGTCAATTTGGTGATTGAAACTTACCATCACAGTACCCTTTGAGTTCTGTGATCAGTACATCCTGAAGGAAGCTTCCTGCTTGCTTTTCCCCTTCACTATTTTCATCTTACTGAGTTTTCTAAAACCATGGGGCTTAAGAGAAAACTGACATGTGCCTGTTGCTGATAATTGATTCATTTGTTTACTCTTTAACTCTAGCATTAATAAGATTACAGTATGCAGAACTGCTCTAGAATAACCCTTTCCTTAATGGTTTTCCTCAAGATGTTAGTTTTGGATCTTCTATAAATGAGTTTGTTATCCAAATAAATTTGGGTAAATTGTAATTTTTTGAGTATCACAAGGCTTGTGGTGAAAAAGTTATGATGATTTCATAAAAAATAAATGAATTTACATTGGTCTTACTGTACAGTTTCTCAGTCTACCAGGCCATGAAATCCTTATCTGTTTTGTGCCTCTACACAAGAATGTGCCCTTGTGGAATGCTGGACCAGTCAGTGACCAGGTCTCTTCTCATTGTGAAATGAATGGGTCAGAAGTCAGAATTGCTCCCCGTGACATCCATGAGAGAATTGCTTTTCCTCTTAGGTCTTCCTCCACTTCTTAAGTGGGAAAATACTGTTGATTTTAGGTCTCAGATTGGATGGGATTTTTTGTTAAGATTTTTTGTTAATGAGGCACAGAGATAAGTTTTATCCAAGCAAAATAAAAACATACTTGCAGGAAGGTTAATGTGTAGTGGAGTATTATATATACTTACTTTAAAAGAATGAGAGTTTCATGATATCCAAACCTAAGGATGAAGCTCAAGAGCAGTCACAGTGGAAATGGTAGAATGAACTTCAGCCTTATCAACCAGGAAGATTTTGTCTTCAGTAAAGATATTTAGTATATAGTATCACTGGGGCTTTGGGTTTATGGACCTGAGAGTTTATATGGACTAGCTCCTTCACTGACTGAGTTACTCTCGGTAAATCATATTCCTCCTTGGGCCACAACTTCTTTATGCACAAAATTATATGCTTCACTGTTGACTAGAAAATTCCCCACGGTCTCATTTGGTTCTAATTCAATGATCTTTATGGAACACATTAAAAAACTCCCATGTTTCTTCTACTGTTTGTAAATTCAGAAACAAATTAAAAAGTTTCCCTCCTTTTTGAGTGTGCTTGTACTCCCAAGAATTATTTAGATTAACGAATGGGACTGCATCTCTCCAGATGAGATGTGCTTGGTGGAAACAACATAGTGCTTGAAAAGAAGCAGTGACAAAATATTAACTACTAAAGGGAAGATACAATAGAAGCTAAAAGCCATGGCTTCCTGCAATATTCCAGGGAGCAAATGAATTAGAGATAATTAGTATTGTCAGAGTAATAGAGCAAAGACTTTGAATGCACAAAGTTCTTCCTATTTCAGTGCTATGCCCAGTGCTAAAAAAAATTAGCAATTAGCACAGGGGTAAGCAACAGCAGAGAGAAGACAGAAGAGTCTGGGACAAGTAGAGCATTGGAGATTGCTTTCTTCTGTACTGCAAGAAGAACCTTATAGGCAGGCTGGGACATCATTTCAGATTTTTGTTGTCAATTCTCAGCATGTTCTTTTCCTAACCTTTTTCTTTTTAATTGCATCTTCATTTTATCCACGCCACCAGCTTCAGAACTCCTGTGTTCTTGGTTTCATGCAGACGGTTTGCAAATAGAGCGTGTCAGAGTTCCTCTGTGGCAGAGACTTTCTGTGACAAAATGTCTGTACCCACAGTGGCACTTAGTCATGGTCCCAGACAGAGTGACTTCATTAAGCCATCTGGTCCTGATGTTGTTCAAGAAAAAGGATTTAAAGTAACTCAAACATGTTTAGTAGCCACAAGCAATTAACAGTGGATGATCCTAATATATACTTGTTGTGAAGAACCCCCTACAGCTTAGAATATACAAGAAGTATATTCTAAGTGCTAACAGAGTGACTGATTTTAATTTTCCTGCAAGACTATTGGGTATGGCAACCAGAAGCAGAGTCCACTTGTAGTATTAAGGGATTTGCAATTCAAATGTTTTCTTCTCCAATTTGGATCTGCAATTGCAAACCCCATATTTTCCTTGTGCTTGTCATATCCCTGGGACTTTGTTCCGTCAAATTGTTGGCTCCACCAATTTCCATGGTAATTTATAGAACTGGGTTCACTTTGTGTTACCACAGGTTACAAATGAAAATGGAAGCAATTTGCTGTTAAGATATCTGTCAGAAATAAAATGCAAATAACATATCAAACAAACTAAGGATGTTTTAAAGGATCAATCCAGTAATTACAGGGGCTTGTGTTACAGTAAATTTTGTATTTATTAAATAATTTATCCCCCCTTCCTCTATTTTTTCCTTCACTCAGAGAGTATTCTATATTTAAATTAAAATGTCTTTTTGGAAGAAGAGTGTACATACTTCAGTTTTCCCAATCAGTTGGTGTCAGTGGACTGTGGTGGGCATGGCAGCTTCTCATAGACTGAAAACACATCTATTTACACTAAGAATTTTTGGTAGAACCAATAATTTGTTAATATACTACTGGATGATCATTTTAAAATATATCAGAAGTTGTGATGTGAAGGAGTCAAGATGTAGACCAAGGAGGAAGGAAGGCGCCAGCTGCCTCTCCCCATAAGATGAGCCACGTGGAAATACTTAGATAAGTAGAAATGGGTTAATCATTAAGACAGAGCTAGCCCATAAACAATAATGGTAACTGGCCAACAGGATTGTATCAAATCAGATATCAGAGTCTCAGAGTGTTACTTGGGGCTGGTGTGGCTGTGGGCCCAGACTGGCAGGCTGGCGGGCTGGCGGGCTGGCGGGCTGGCGGAAACATACATGCTACAAAACCTAGGATTTATTTAGAACTGGAATGAGATCATGCAAAGCCCTTCTTACCATTCCTTTTACTCACAGCTTCCCAGGGCATCACCTGCCTCAAAGTGTTTTTTTATTCCTGTTAGATGGACAAGCTGCCTGCCTGTAGCTATGAATCATTTCTCTCTCAAGCATTTAGAATTAATTGGTCATTAACTGAGTCAATATGGGATGCTGAAATGATTCATTTCTAGAAAATTTATTAATTGTCAGCTCATGGATTTCCAAAAATGACTTTGCAAAATGTTTTGCTTATTTCTTTCTTTTATTTTATCTTCAGGTAGGATCTCATGTACCCATACTGGAGTAAATTCTTGAACTTTGGATACTTCTGCACACACATCCTGAATCCTGGGACTATAATATTTATCTGCAATATTGATCTGCAATTGTCTGTAGAGTAGCAAGTTACCAAAATAAATTGACTACATTATTGTAATAGCCTACAGCTTTGTGATAAATCTCTATATATCACAATATGATATCTATATAATCATATACACATGCACGTGCATGTACACACACATATATATTTTATTGTTCCTTTTGAGATAGGGTTTCTCTGTGTAGCACTGGCTATCCTGAAACTCACTTTGTAGACCAGGCTGACCTCAAACTTAGAGAGTCACCTGCCTCAAACTCCTGAGTCTAGGAACAAAGATGTGTGCCACGATATCCAGACCAAGTTTTAGATATATTCATTCTTTCAGAGAATTATTAATAATGCATTATTTACATTTTAACTCACTTTTATTTTTTCTTCTATATTTTTTCAGAGCTATCCTTTACTAAAAGAAATGCTTCACAGTTGAAGTTGACAAACATGATTTTGTCTCTTGTTTGATCATTTTGTATCAGGCAAGAAAATTGTGATGTTTAGTCTATGAAATTGCTAAGTGAATTTAAAATACAAGTTTTTAGGTGCTTGAGTTCAAACAACAGCCAGGTGAGTGACCACCAGAATGTTCCCCTGATACACCGGTAAAAAAGTATTATAAATTTTAATTGCTGTTTTCTTTTCATTATTTCTACTTGAGATACAAATTGAAGTATTTATTTTACCAATAGATATTAATGTGTATAAAATGAATAATGTTTGCAAAAAAGCAAAACTAAGAAAAAGATGTTTTTCATTTTCTGTAAAAATCAGATTCATTGATCAGAAAGCACAAAATGTTCAGTCATAAAATGAATTATTTCTTTCTATTTATTTATTATTTTTTATTTTGCAATTGATCCCAGTTCCCTCTCCCACCTACCCAAGGTCCCCAACTCCCATCCCATAACATTCCCCACCCACTCCACAGGGAGAGTGATGCCTTCCAGGAGGGACTATCAAAATCTGTCCAGTCTTTTGGAGTAGTGACTAGGCCCTCCCTCCTGCCCCTAGGTTAGGGGAGTATCCCTCCATGGGAAATGTGCTCCCAAAGTCCTTTCATGCACCAGAGATACATCCTAGTTCCACTGTTAGACTGCCCAGGTCTTCTACCTGAGACCTATGTTCAGGGGGTCTGAGTCAGTCCAATGCTGGTTTCCCAGTTATCAGTCTGGGGGGTCCATGAGCTTCCGCTTGTTTAGGTCAGCCATCTCTCTGGTTTTCTCCAGCCTGGTCTTGATCCCTTTTCTTATTACTCCTCCCTCTCTGTAACTGGATTCCAGGAGTTCAGGTCAGTTTTAGCTGTGGGTGTCCGGTTCTGTTTCTAACAACTACTAGAAGAAGGTTCTAGGATGGCATATTAGTTATCAATATCATTATCAGGGAAAGACATTTAAGATAGCCTTTCCACGGTTGTTTAGATTGTTAGGTTGGGTCATCATTGTAGTCTCTGGACATTTCTCTAGAGTCAGTTTTTTTATTAAAACTTATAATGGATCACTCTTTTATGGTATCTCTCTTTTTTTTTTCTCAAGACAAAATCTTTATCTATATCCTTTTCTTCAGTTTTTCTCTTTCTTTTGTTCTCCCTTGATATTAAGGAGTATATTTTTCTCGGGCTTCTTGGCCTTTTCATCTTCACCAGCTGGCTTTTCTGACTTGATGTCTTTGGAACAGTCCTTTTACACCTTCTCCTTCTTGACTGGCTCTGTCTCAAGGCATTCCTTTACAGATTCAGAGTGGGCTCCTCTGGGAGTTCCAGAGACCTTATCATCCTTCTGAAATGATGATGAAGGTATTACAGAGTTGGTCTTTGCACACTCCTCTGGCTTTTTAAAGTGGAGGTTCAGACCGAGGAGATTTTTCCCACTCCCTATCTAATTTTTCTTGGGGTCCTTTAGAAGGTTTTAAAACATTTTCTTTTTTGGCTTTAGCAGACTTATCACTTTTCTGTTTTGTCTTGTCACTTTTTACTATTGGCTTACCCTTTTCTCTCTTGTCTTTTTCAGATACTGATTTGAAAGTAATAGATTTTGCACCCATTGGTTCATTCTAAACAGGTGTAACATAGTCTCTACTTGGGAGGATACAGAGTGTATCTGTCTCAGTGTCTTCAACACTTGATGACTCCCTGGATTTCCTGGAACTGTCTAACAGATCGGGGGTCAGGAAGCTCTCACTTTTCTCCCCTTTCTTCGTTTTCTGTGTTTCATATGTTTGTTTTCTTTATTGTCTCCTGAATTGTACTCACTCTTTTTTGCTATCTTTCTATTGTGGCTGTCTCTTGCTGAAAGCTTTACTGGACAGCTGCCACCTAGATTTCTATTTCTGGGATTTTGTCCAGCAGGATAGTCGTCTCTGCACCCTCTGGTGAAGGGTGAGTTTCTGATATTAAGATGTTTAAGTCTCTCTGGAGAGAAGTCCTCTCTGTTAGCAGAGAGTATAGGCTGTGCCCCCACAGCATATCCTTTGTAGTACTCTAGGTATTTCCTCACCCATTCTCAGTTGTAGCGTTCTTTCTCAAATGGGTCTTTAAAGTCGACACTCAGTTCATAATTGGCTTTAATGTCATAAAGGGGTGGCACTTCCCTGTATCTATTAAAATTCTCCCATTTCGTTCCTCCTTAGGTCCATTAAGATTACTGGGAGACTGACCCTCAAATGCTTAAGGAGATCTTGAATGATAAGGTCTATATGGAAGTGGCCTTGACCTCTATTGGTGATCTCCATGAAATCTGGACTGTGAACGATAATTGCAGCTCTTGCCTCTGCCTCTCCTGGCATATGGGGGCGATGGTGAAAAGGAGCGAGAGTGTGAGCAGCTGAAAGCTTGAGAGTAAGAGCCAGATCTCGATTTCGAGCAAGGGTAGGAACTTCTTGAATGCGATGAACCACTAGAAGGCAATGTGGACTCTTCCTTTAGTCGTCCTTGCTCTGTATAGAATTCTTCCCTGGTCAAAGGTGGTGCTCCAGTGGTAGGGACAGTCTGAATGAGCAGTTGAATGAGCGGTCTGAATTCCTGAAGATACCCAAAGTGTTGATATGTTGGCTGGAACTGCTGGAAATCCCACAGGAGGAAACTGTGGAGAAAACTGTGGGGGAGGTGCACCTGGAGGAAGAGGGAGTGCAGGGGGAGGCGGCGGATGCAAAGGAGGTGGTGGCACCGGTACAAAGACTGGAGTGGCTGGTAGTGACCGGTCTTGAGTCCTCTGTGATCTTTCGCTGTGTTGTCGCCCACGGTTTGTTACTTCTGTAACAATTTCTTTCTCCTCGTCTAATTTACTGTGGCAGAGAAACCAGGTACCCAAGCTTGTTGGAATGTCCCCAACCAGGTCGACCAACACCTGGACAAGCAGTATTTGTTCTTACTGGACCCGTTGTGGGGATCAGCTGTCCATGTGATAATGACTGTCCCAACAATGTGGAGTTTCAAGGACAGGCACTTGATAACCCTTTGCTTCCACGAGTGCAGTACTTGCCATGGAGGAGGCTCCCTTGGAGTGTTCTGATGTGAGGGCAGCAGCTGGCAGTAATTTAGATCGCTATGGGCAGCTTTCAGCTTTTCTCTTATCATAATCTTCTTTAAGTCACAGAGGGAGATATGGAGCCCATCAAATATGACGGTGTCATATTTGAGTTTAGAAGAAAATTTATAGTGCACACAGGACACTGTGGCAAAGGATTTCTTGTGCTAGGCACGGCACTTACCTTTGATGATTGCTACTCTGGAGCCGAGTGGCCTGGGCCTGAAGTTTGGGCCTGAAGTTAAGGGGCCTTGATGTAACTCTTGTCTACAAGGACCAGGCTGAAAAGCCCAATAATCCAGAATTTGTTTAGTGGACAAGGCTCAGTGTCTTACTTTATCTTTAGTGGATGCTAGAGTCCCAAAGAAATAGCTTCTAATGCTGGTGAACTTACGGACTTGCTAGCAAGGCGAGAGCCAGCAGGCAGATAGCAAGAGCTTCCTTCTTGCATCTCCTTACATAAGCTTAAAACAGAAGGCATTGGGCAGATTAAAGGTGTGTCTTCCTGTAGTGAGAGATGTTCACCTTGTCCATACCTGTGGCTTAGACCACGCCCATTGGGGGGTGGAGACAAGGCCAGATGTGACCTTTGGGAAAAGGCTGAGGAGGGGCTCAGAGAGCTATCTTGCTGGCGGGACATGGAGAGGAGAGTATCTGGTGCAATCTACTGGTGTTCATCTGTCTATTTTGTGAGTTATTTCTCTATGAATAAACATCTATTCAGCCTATTTGTTTATCCTGATCCTTATTAAACCGAAATATCTTCCCACCTCAAGATTCTGATCAGAGGCTCAACTTCTGCCATTTTGAATTTTAATTGACTCAAGATTCAATTACTTTGACAACCAAGAATAGGCCATCCTCTGTTACCCTTTGCTTTTTTTCTTTTCTTTTTTTCTCCTTTCTTTCTTCCTTCCTTCCTTTCTTTCTTTCTTTCTTCCTTTCTTTCAGCCTTTCTTTCCTTCTTTTTTCTTTTTTCTTTCTTTCTTTCTTTCTTTCTTTCTTTCTTTCTTTCTTTCTTTCTTTCTTTCTTTCTTTCAGCTTTCTTTCTTTCTTTCTTTCTTTCTTTCTTTCTTTCTTTCAGTCTTTCTTTCTTTCTTTCTTTCTTTCTTTCTTTCTTTCAGCTTTCTTTCTTTCTTTCTTTCTTTCTTTCAGTCTTTCTTTCTTTCTTTCTTTCTTTCTTTCTTTCTTTCTTTCAGTCTTTCCTTCTTTTGAGACAAGTTTTTTTGTTTTGTTTTCATTATTTTCTTATTTTACATATCGATCCCATTTACCTCTCACTCCCTCCCTTCTCCCACCCACCAACTCCACTGGGTGGGTGATGCCTTCCAGGAGGCATCAATAAAATCTCTCAAGTCATTCAGAGTAGGGACTAGGCCCTTCCTCCTGGCTTTAGGCTAAGTCCTTTGGTGTACCAGGGATACATCCTGGTTTCATGAGACAGGGTTCCTTTGTGTAGCATTGTCTATCCTACAGCTAACTCTGTTGACCAGGCTTACCTTGAACTCATAGAGCTAGTTTTTGTCTTTAATCCTTAAATATCTCTTATTCAGAAAATGAATACAGGATTGCCTAACAATCCATTGGTGTGTACAAGAGCTGGCAATGAAGGTTTACAGTGTTTTTTCAAAATATACATAGGCTTGGGAGAGAAAAAGAATAAAATGATTTTAAAAAGAGTGTGGCTCGGTGTGGTGGCACACATCTTTAATCCCAGCACTTGGGAGACAGAGGCAAGCAGATCTCTGTGATCTCAAAGTAAACCTGGTATGCAGAGTAAATTGCAGGACAGATAAAAGTTACACAGAGAAACCCTGTCTCACAATATGGAAAAATAAAAGTAAAAGAAATAGAGTAATAAAAAAGTCACGCAAAGATGGAAAGCACAGAGAAACTTTGGATACTACACGTGATTCTGTTTTCTTTAAATTGTTTGACTGCTGAGGAAATAACAACAATTGATAAAAGAAATGCTGCTGGATTAATTCAATATATATATATATATATTTTAAAAATTTTTTGTTCCAAAATTTAAGTCCAAGGACAAGTTACTGGGGAAAAGGATTTCTAATTTTGTTCCCACAGAAAATGAAAAGCTGTGAATTCCTTCCAGACTAATGTGGTTTGATTGAGCAAGACCCCCTGAAGCAATGTCAAAGGGACAATGCAGCCTTGCAGACCACTACAGCCAGGATTTCTGCATCTTCTTAGGATTCCCCATGACAGCACCCCCCTACCAGCAGGAAGTAGTTGGGAAAGAACAATGCCCAAATTCCCAAATATTGTTTATAAATGTTTGTTTTCATTTAAATGGGGTGGTTTTATATGGTTAATGATTAAATGGTTAGAGATCACAACCAATCTCTTTTTAAAGGTAAAAAGGGGATTATGGTATAGATATGAATACTTTGTTTTGGAATAGATTTTCATTTATTGATACAAATTTAAGGTCAATTTTGTGATATGTATATTTCTCCTCTTGTTTAGGTATTGTATTTATATAGCTTAATTAGAAATGCAATGTGTAATTTAATGCATATTATAGATAGTTACCTATAATAGTCAAAACTTATAGTTAGGTGAGTTAGGTTTTCTAGATATATAGATATGTATTTGAGATGAATAGGCATTCTTCAAACATTTCAAAGACCCACAGAATATGGCATTTAAAATGGTTTAGGAATTTTCTTGACAGTGAGACATAACTGCTCCTGGCAATACCACTTGCATCAGAAAGGAAGATGGACGTAAAAGAAACACATAATGAAGTTTGCTTTCAATATGGCAAGACTAGCCATTTGGGCAAGATGCTGCTCTTGTCTGGACTGTTTGACTTTATGCTGTATAAACTGGATATGCAGGACCCACAGAAAAGTGACTGCTGAAACAAGATGGACATTGCTTCATGGAAGAGGCTGCTAGACAGTCTACAGGACACAGAGAAAAATGACCGACAAACTGCCAATACAGATGGACAGTTTTTAGCTTTGCTGAGGAGTCTGCCAGACACACTATGGCCTATGGGCTGAAGATGGAACATTACAGAAGAACTTCGGGTGACTGACCAGGCAGTGAGTTGTCTTTGTCATTATAGAGTTTATCTATTATCCTTCTGTGGGCTTTGAAGGAGTTGAAGACAGATAGTTATAGTTTTCCTTAGTTAGGATTAAAGAGAAGTTACATATATGACTTTAGACTCACAAAGATAGGATAGATAATATTTTCTTTAAGTCTTATAAAATGTTAATGGACAAAATATTGTTAACTGTGATTCTTATTTGATAACTGTTGTGTTAATATATTTTGCTATGTTAAGGTTAAAACCATTCTCTTTATTTAGACAGAAAAGAGGAGACGATGGGAGATGTTATTCTGTATAAATATTTCTGTTACTGGTTAATGAATAAAGCACTGTTGGCCAATAGGAAAGCAAGATAGGCAGGGCTAGGAGACTAGAAGGAAGGAAGAAGTATTGAGGAGGAGTCAAGATGGAGAGCCTTGAAAATGCCAGCCGCTCTGGCCGGTAAGATGGGCCACGTGGAAATACTTAGAATAGTAGAAATGGGTTAATCATTAAGACAGAGCTAGCTGGTAAGAAACTATTAACTGTCCAACATCCTTATATCAAGTACAGAGTCTGAGCCTGTTATTTGTGGCTGCTGTGTCAGCGGGACCAGGCGGGCTGGTGGAAAATAACTAGCTACACTATATGGTAGAGACAAATCACTTAGAAGTAAAAGAGACTGAGGTTCCATGATCCCCTTACAGGGTATGTTCTTAGTGACCTGAAGACTTCCTGTTAAGTTTGTAAGACCCTATTTCTGGGGTCCTGATGGGCCGATGGGAGAGCCCCATGACACAAACACCAAACCCAGAAGATGCAGCAAGCAAGAGGTATTTATTGAAAAAGAGGTATTTGTTGCACTTGGATGACAGCAATCTGTGTCACCCCTTCAAAGGGTTTAGGTCCTTTTTATAGAGAAAGAGCATAAATCAGCATACATGCATGGGACACAAAGCAATTGATTACAAAGTATAATTACAAAGTATAATCACATATAGGAGAGATCATCCAGGTGTGACCTGTTCTTCCTTAAAGAAAAAAACACAGAATGACTTGGAAAGACCCCAGACTGTCCATTGGCCAGGTGTGAGCCAGATAGGACTGTTCATCTGGAACTATTTGTTTCCGGGTTGGGTTCTATTTCCTTGATGTGGGCCATGACCTGGGAGAAACTTCAGTTATTTCTCAAAGGTTTGATGATTCAGTTACTAGCCCTATTTAATAGGATCAGCCTAGCAGATAACCACTAGTCCCATCACCATAGTAATCTTTCTTGTTCTCCTAATTCCTGATCTTTCCACTCATGTCAATGTCCATTCTTTGTGATTTTCTATATTTTGTTTGCATTAACTATTTTTCTGTCTCTTTCTCACATTCTTGCTCTGCAAACTAAAATATCTCAGGTTCTACCTCTTAAAGTTTCAACCAAGTTCCAATAACAACACTGTGGGATCCAAAATGCTGCAGGACTGGGCAGGACAGAAACTTCAGTCTACAAATAGCATTACATTTACTTATTTTCTTCATGCTTGCTTTGCTCCCAATTTTTAAAGATAGCTTAAAAACAATAAATAAATATTCACTGCTTGTCTCAAAATACTCACCCAGCGCACAGTGATTTGTTTTTTAATAGGTTCTTGAGATTTATCTCCTCTAGAGAGTAGATAGTTGGGGAGTCAGGTTGAATTTCAGGGAGAGTGTGGCAGGCAAGATCATTACAGCCCTCGCTGGGATAGATGGAACAACTCCCAGCTTGGTGACACGGAAGTCGTTTATTTTAATGTTTCATTTCCTGCCATGGTTTGTACCCTGAGATATACATATGACAGAACTTTGCCTTCAGTTCATGAATAAGTTTTGTTGTTGACTTTAGGAGTATGCGATTTTTCTATTTTGCCTGTCTGTTTCTAGAATCTGATTTGAAGTTGCATTTCTTGTTATGGTTCAAAAGCATAGAGATACGTTGGGCAAATTGCTTTCTTGCTTATGAAATAAGTTTGGCATGTTGTTTCTTTTCGCAAGTAGGCATACATTTGTTTCTATCAACTTTGCTTTTAAATCTTAGAGTCTTCACTAATTAGGGACTGTAAAATTGTGCTTTAACATTTTTTCATTTTCATTTTTTTTTTAAGTTGGGGCTGGGGAGATAGCTGAGTGGATATAGCTTTCTGTTGAAGCTTGGAGACCTGAGACAAAGTAGCAATTACTATTAGCAGTATGCTATAATTACTAATTAATTTTTCTGATAGCTCATAACTTAGATGGAATTATGTATGCATCAGGGACTTTATCAGAAAAGAGAAATTATTTTACTCTCCATTTTCACAGCTTTCTTTTGTTTGTTAAAAAGATTTTCTTAAATATCTCTGTCATATGAAAAAAAAAACTGCTTTATGTTCAGAACCTATTAGTGAACTGTCAGTCTGTTGCTGAGCTCTTTACATGGAGCACAGTTTGACCTCCCAGGGCCTAGAATAAGGCCTCACATGGTGAGCCACTCTGAAAGTATGTACAAAACTGAGCCCTTGTCTTTAAAACTTCTGTGTCAAATGACAGTTCTCCAAGGGTTCTAAAAATAATGGGTATTTTAGAACCCCTTCTCCAAGTTGCTTCTGCTTATAAATATGCTGCCAGTGCATATTTAGTTTATTTAGTGGGTCTAGTTTTATAATAAAATCTGCATAGACTTTAAACATTGATAAACATTTTAAAGTTCAATTCAGACTATAGGTAACATTTTCCATTTCTAATTTATAAAGCCTTTCAAGGATTATAAAATGAATTATGTTAAAGAATTGTAAAATGGACAATTTGATATGCTGTACTTAAGATCTGATGACTTCCCACATCTTCCTTCTGTGTTTTGAAGGTCCCTGTGACAGTTATCCTCTGTTTTTAATCATCAGGTCTGGAGAACATTCCAGAGTTTTGTGCTGTATCTGCTGCTAGTGTCGCTCTCAGGGATTTTAAGATCTGAGTCCTTAGCTGGGATGTGGGAAGCCCAAAGGAACCTGTACTCACTGCAAGCACCGAAGTTCCTTTTCAAGTGTTTAGAATCAATCTGTTTCAGGCGTCCCTCATTTCTCCAAGGATTAGTAAACACATACCGTCCCCCTCTCTCATGGTTTTCAGAACATGTAATGTACATCACTTGTTTAGTTAAGATCCCTAGACTGCAGTTATTTGTTCACACTCTTACTATGAAGGCTTTTCTGCACTAAAATTTTTTGTCTGATAAATTCTGTTGCAAGAAGAATATAACTTAAAAGGCATAGAGATGATAACGTTTTCATAAAGTGAAGATTTGCTGTGTGTATGTACTCCATTCTTTTATGGAGATGTTTGTGTATGGAAAACAGGTGCATCTGACAGAACAAAGACCACTCTCTGGCCTGGGATGCTTTGGTATCTGAATTCTAGGGTGCCTGTGGAAGAAATGTGCAGAGTTGAAATATAAAGGCACATCCAATGCTGAGGTGGGATCAAGCATCTGGACTGTGATTTACCCAGCTTCCTTATCTGAGTTCAAGCCCTGAACATGTCTAGTGTGATGAACAGAATTAATGAGTGCAAATTGACTTTCAAACTCCAGCAGGGGAGAGGAGCTATGTAAGTACGGATCCATCACCAGCCATGGTCGTTCTGACAGCATTCATCCACCAGACACAACTTCTGTGTGGGCAATGCCAGGGAAATTTATTTCTCTGAGTGAGTTTACTGCCTGAATTCAGGGTGTCTCATCTTTCTGGCAATCAGGATAAATTGTGTCTCTGTAATAACACTGTAGCAAGCTATTCTTTACCACGAGGATTCGGTAATGACTGTGTCTTACATTTGCATTCATTCTGACAAGATTTACTGGTGCTTGCTGATCTGTAAATTTCAAAATGGCAAACAGCATCAAAGGTCAACACAGTGATAATATTAATAGCTTTAGGAAAAGGTTGAGAGGCTCAGAAATTCCAGATGATAGCCTGGGTAAGAGAGAAATCCACTGAGCAGTGGTTGTCCTCACTCTTGCTACTGCTTCTTCCTCTTTATAGGACAGCTATAGCACCTTAGTAAATGAATCAAGCAGCTCAAAAGGTCAGTCATAGGGAATTTTGTTGAGTCACAGGTAATAATTTTTCAGAATCCATACCTTATATAAAAAAAAAGACCAGAAAAATGTATACGTTTTTCTATATCAAGGTTTGGGCTAAGCACCTAGTTTGTGTGTGTGTGTGTGTGTGTGTGTGTGTGTGTACATGTAGTTGTTTATATCTCTACATGTGTGTATGTGTGTACATGTGACCATGTATTTACATGCATATGGAAGCCAGAGGTTGACATATGATGACTTCCTTAATCATCCTCTACCTTACTTTCTGAGAAGAATCTCTTACTCAAGTTGGAGCTCATTGATACAGCTAGGCTGGCAGGCTAACTGATCAGCTCCAAGGATGCTCCTGTCCCTGCCTCCCTAGTGCTGGGGTTATAGATATGGCTGGCCTTCTAGAAACATATGTTGAGGGTTAGTGACCAAACACTATCAAGTAACACTCATTTTAATATAGTCTCTATTAATGGGAAAACTCAATAAAACATACTTAATCATACAGAGAAGCAGTCACTTGAACTCTTCAGGTTTCTGTAGGAGAAACATGTTTTATGTAAGACTGGACCTTTCCTTATGATTCCAAATAACACAGAAACTTCTTGACACCTGCCAACACAGTGTGATTTTTATTTCACATCAAAGTACCCTAGACTGAGTAATTTACAGATGGAAAAGGTTGTATTTTGACTTGTATTTTAGTTTAGAGGCTAAGAGTCCAAGATTAGATAGCCATATCTGGAAAGATACTCAATGCTGCTTAATTTGTCACAGCAACAACAACAGACTTGCTGATGGGTAGAACTTATTTTCTAGTTGACCTCATCTTAAGAGAGAAGCAGATCTTCATCCTGTTGACCTAAAGGTCCAGTTGAAGTACACCAACTATAAGCCAAGCCAAGTGCTTGAGACATTGTAAGAATGTTCACCCAAGGTGCAATAAATTCCAGGTACCTACAATTAGCCCTCCCCTAAAGAACAGCCTATGAAAGCACAGATCCTTCTGTGAGAAGGAGAAGGTGGAGAAGAAAGTTGAGGAGAGTTATAGGTGTTATTTCTCTGGAGAAAGAATACAGGACAGTGATTGGTAGCTGGTTGCTTTTTAAATTATTGGGTATGTTATCACTTTTAACCCAGACTAGCTCCATCCAAACTTACGTTTGTCAGGCTGGCTTTGAACTTAGGATCATTAGGTTTCACTTTCTTGAATGCTGCAATTAGAGACATACAACCCCTTTCTCCAGCCAGTTAAGGCATCTATCTTGAGGACCAAAGAAGAATGTACATAGCACTAATAAATCTGTGGTATGGGAAGAGAGACAAGTAGAGCTGAGCTACAATTAAGCTTAAGGAATGAAATTCACAGTGAATTATAAATTATTATGAGCAATCTGGTATACTGCCCTGATACCTTATCCTCACTGAGACATACTAGAGTTGGCCTTTATGTGTGGTTTACTTTTAATTTTTTAGTTTAAATATTCTAAGCTTTGTGATGACCTGAGGTAATTTTCTTTGCATTATAATACTTTCTTAGACGTAGGCATGTGAGTCTTTTTTCATAGCCTTTATTCATTATGTTCCAAACGTGATTTGGCCCCACTGAGAAATTAATTCAAATGTTCTTGGGTAGATTTTTTTTTTTGTTGGTTGGTGGTCTTGTACCTACTTATTTACTTAGTCTCCTCATGCTCTGAGTTTTCCAGGATGAATTCTAAACTACCCCTAATTTGGCTATTAGACTGTTGTATTCTTTTGTTTTTGAGCACAGAATTTCCTGAGTGGGGTCTGAGCCAAGGCAAAGCTTACTTTGAGCTGAAGGACCATGCCAGCTGTTCTGTAACATCGTTCAATATTCTTTCTGGCTAAAATGTATCATCATTTTCTTTTTGAATCATTTCCCATCTGTTGAGACATGAGCCTTCGAGACATAGACAGGGAATGAAAACAGACAAACGTATCTGTTTATTTAGACATATTAAACAGATGCTTGTAGCTGCTAAATGCCCGGTGTCATAAAGAATGAAAAATTTGTACTGTACAGCCACTGTGGGGGAAAAGATTTTCTCTCTCTCTTTCCAGCAAGTTCCCCTGTTGTAGAATAAATTAGTGTTTCATTCTTTTACCTCATCTCACAGCCATGTCCTTTCTCATGTAAATGGAAGAGTTTTAGCTGTTGGCTGAGTATACTGTCCCACCTGTAGCTTAGTTTGGTTTTATGCTTTGCTTTGGCTAATGGAGAGCAGACTCAGACAGAAAAATGGCCTGAAACGTGTTTGCCTGCTCGTGTCTGTTTGTGACAAGTCTCCCTTTTTTAGTTCTTACCCTTTCAGTCTAGGCAAGGGAATGAACATCCTGGGCACTGATCTTTGAAGCTCAACTTGCAAAAGGTAAGTGCATCAGTCCCACAGGGTCTGCAGCTTGAAGCAGTCTTCCTTTCTGAGAACACAGGACATATGAAGGACAAGGAGTGGTGGCTCTTCTTCTGAAATGGGTGCAACTGTTTGGTTGCTGCTAGCATTTGGTAGGTCGAGAGTAGAGAGTGTGCGGTCTTTCATTACTTTGAGTTATTTGACCTCAAAGTGTTGATTCTGCTGATGTAAGGGAAACCTCTGTAAGATAATAGCTACCACTTTCCACTGCTACTACTTCCTTCTTCTATCCCTACCTGCTACTTATTGGCTCTGGTGTTCTGTAGTGGTTTTGTCTGCTGCAAGGAAATATTGATGAGAGGTGAATACTACACTTGTCTGTGGGCATAAAGATAAATGTTTATCGGTTGTTATTAGAGACTATACTGATTCAGTAAATTGGTGGTTGTAAATTATTCTCCAATAACCATGACTTCACTAGCAATATTTTGTTAGTACCTAACAATGGTACCAGGCTTGATATCCTCTTGTTGAGAAAGCCTTTCTTTTTCAAACAAACAAACGAACAAACAACAACAAAAAACCTTTTTATTGAGTCTTTGTGGATTTCATATCATGCTTTCTGATCTCACTCATGTCACCGTCTCCACCCTCTGCCCTTGCAGCCTCCCCCACCAAAACATAATTTAAAAGTAAAACCCCCAACTCAAAACCAAAACAAAGCCAAGCAAGCAACCAAGCAAAAAACAAATTAAAACCAGTAAGTCTCACAGTATACCCTTTAGTTCACACATCTCTACTTGTAAGTGTTCAATGCAATGAGTCATTGGTCTGGTTTGAGGCCTCTGGCTCCTGCTACACTACAGATACTGTGCCCTCACTGGGCCTCCCCTTGGATATCCTATTGTTGTCTTGTGTCATGGGGATCCTGCAGGCCTGGCCCTTTCACATGCTCCAGCAGTTCTTAGATGATGCAGGTAGTTGGGTGGCTAGCCTGCCAGATTTCCCTCATCACCACCACCTGGACTAGCTCATCATTGTCGCAGACAGCAAGGAGCGGGAGCAGTTCTGCTCTCACACCCTGAGACTCAGCTCACCCACACTCACACCACCAGGGCCAGGTCAGGTACAGGGCTCACTCTCCAGATGGCTGCACTTGGAAAGAGGCAGAGCCAGCTCTTCTGTTTTCATGCCCCCTGAGGCCAGTTCTCCTGCCTCTAGCTGGTGGCAGGGGGTCGGGGAGGGGGGGGAGAGTCATATTTCCCTTACCCTTGCCACTCTATGGTATAGGAAGGAGAGGGAGGGCAGGGCAGATCTCCTGCTCTCAGGGTTACAGGCCTGTCTCATCTGTGCCCCTGTAAATAGGGTCAGTTCTACTGTGCTGCCTAAGCTAGGTACAGAGCCTGCTCTCCTGATTGCTGCAGCTGGTGAGGGGCAGGACCAGCTCTCCCACTCTCATGACCCTGGAACAAGTTTTTCCTGCCTGTAATAGCTGGCAAGGCAAGGTGAGGGGCAGGGACTTATCTCTCCCTTGCATCTACCACATCACAGATCATGGGGCTACTTACCCCACTCTCATGCTGTCAGGCCGTGTTCACCCCCTCCATCTATGCCCCCCAGCAGGGACAGCTCTACTGTGCAAGTGCAGGACCTGTTCTTCCATGGGCTGAACATGGGGATGGGCAGTACCAGCTCTCCCTAGTGCTGCAGTCAGTGAGGGGCAGGGCTAACCATGTGCATCTCTATCTTCATTGCTTTCAGTGGTAATAGGCTACATATATCAACACAGACCACTGCTGTGGTGGGGCCATGGATCTGACATGGCCTCTAGTAGCAGCCCAGGCCCAGACAACACCATGGCCCTGGGTGGCAGGCAAGCTACTCAGATTTGCATGGCCCTGGCAGAAGTTCAACCTTTGGGCACTAACCTGGCCCTAGGTGTGGCTCTTAGTAGCACTATGGGCTGTGGACGTCAATACAGACAACAGCTAGACCATGGACTAGATATGGTCCTTGGCAGCAGCCTAGGCTTGGATGTCACCATGGCCCTGGCTGGTAGTGCAGGTCTACTTATATTGGGATGGATCCAATGACAGCCTGCCTTGTGAACCCTGACACAGCCCCGGGTTTGGGCCCAGATCTTGGTCACCTGCACAGACTTTGAAGGCAACAGGAGCCTCAGACATTAGCGTAGGTCCTGGTAGTAGTCAGGTTACAGGTTGAGTTGGTCTTAAGTCCAAGAGGAAAGTTGATTACACTAAGTATGAATGCCACTACTGTACCAGTCAGGTTATATTTGCCATGCTGGTAGTTGATATGGCTCATAGGCATCATAGCTGGGTAAGACTTTTGGTTGCCTCCTTCTTTTGACACCTTCTGGTACCATAAAAACTAGTCCTCAGGGAGGGGGGGGTGGTGCTCAGATTAGTTACAGTTCAGGGGTCTCTGGACCCTGTTTCTGAAGTTCATGGTGTTTCCAGCCATAGGAACCTTCTTTCCACTTCTGGGGGCAACCAAGGGTGACAGCAATAGGCTGCATGTTTGCTGTGTCTCTTAGACTTTTGAATTTTTCCCCGGTCTTAATGAGTCTTTTAGAATTGCCCAAGTCTTAACAAGCCTTCTTTAGAACTTTCTGAGTCTTAATGAGCTTCAGGAACTTGCTATGGAACAGCATGAGGGTTTGTTCTGTGATCTCTTGTGGTTTGCTCATCAAAATAAATAGACCTAGGCAGGATATGTGTTCTTAGAGTTAAACTCAGTCATATCCTGCTCTGTTTTCTCTAGGATAGCTTTTGCCTTTCTCATGCTCTTGCCCTTAGCAGTTCCTAAATGTGTTCCCAGGACCCACACTGTAGGTTCTGTTTTGTTTCTTGGAGCTCTTTCAGTTACTTGCTCAGTTACAAATACAGCAGTACTTTGGTCCTCATTCTGATGTCTTCCTTAGCAGATAGGACACTCTGATGAACTCCACAGGAGAGATGGGGGTTTGCCTATTAGCTATTAGCTCTCAGTCTCAGGTGGCAATACCTTTTTGTTAGTTAGCACAGAAGCTTCTTTTAGAAATCTGTAGAAGCTTCTGCTGGCTAATTCTCTGTGAAAAATGCTTACTTCTGTAGGTTTTCAAAGAAGGAAGCATGGAAATCATTGTGAAAAAAAAAGCTTAGTGGAGAAAATGGGTAACAGTCAATGGTTTGTTGAACACATTTTAGTAAGGATCCTTGGCTTGGAGCATTCCACACCTTACCACACCTAACCTCAACATTGTTTCCCCAGGCTTATTCATTATTGTTTCACTGTTTCTTCCACTCACCAAACACAATGCATGCAGTAAGCTAACAACGGCATTAGCCAAGAGTGGATGTCTAAACTCTAAAAATTGCCAGCTGATGATACTGGGTAGAATTTGAATAATGGTTTCAGATTTCTGCAAAGTTCACAATACTTCAGTGTAATCACCTGCCCAAATGAAGCTGTTATTTGGCTTCCATTTACAATTATTCATTGGATTTGTGTTTGATATACTATACATGTAATCCTATTAGTATCTATTTCATTTGCAACAATGACCCCTTTACCAGCAGACATGAATGTGCACCTAGAACAAAGCAAGAGCTATGAGCAAGAAATGGCAGATCCTGTGCAGTATTCCTCCTGACTAAAGTCTTGGATAATTTTCAGATATTCATTATCTGAAGTGATTTTGCCTATAAGAAAAATCAAAAGTGTTTTTGAGAGATCAGAAACAAACGTAAAAGTGTCTAGAAGTGAAAGTGTATTGGGCTTCTGACTGTCTGCTCTCTGCCAGTCCTGAGCCCATGTCTCTTTCAACTGTGTGCTGGTTCTGACTCCATATATTTCCTTTTCAAGCGTCTGTATTTTGGCTTTGGATTTGATGGGTCTCCGTTAAATATATAACAAACCCAGAGACAATACACTTACGATGCATTAACGAAGCCAGGTTTCAGTGAAAGCCATCTTCATTTTAGACCATCCAGCACTCTTCTTGAAAAGGGGCGTGAGTTTGTTATTTGAAATGTAATTAATTTGAAACATATTTAATCAGCAGACTTTTAACCAGTCTAGTCTATCACACAGCAGAAGTGAAAATTGTATGCTGCCCAGAGCATAGGTGCCGCTATCTTACTGAGCACTGTAGCAGACTGTAACAACAGCATGATTACGGGGGCTCAGTAATGAGGAGTTTTCTAATGTAGATGCCAAGAATTGCATTGTAGGTATATGTTGAATTATATTGTTAGGGGAAATCTTTATACTCTTTCTTTAAAGAGGAAACAGGAACTCCATGGTCCTTTCGTTTTGTATTGCTTCTGCTTAAGTGACTACAGTTGAGTCTCCTGCTAATTTTTGTCTAAACTTATTTTGCTATAAAATAAATGATGCCATTTTGGAATAATTTGTTCAGCTACTGTGATTTTTAAGGTTTCCATTTTTGTTCACTGAACAAATTCTTAATTATCTCAGGGCAATTGAAATGCTTCACAAATCTTTGTGCAGGCAAAGTTATTTCTGTGAATAATGTACGAACTAACCTCTTGGGAGCCTATCTGTATTTGAAAGGGTTACTAATGGGCTCCGTCTTCCCCTTGCAATATGCTGCTTTATCATCTACGGCGGCCCTCCAGGAGCTATGTCTAATCCCACAGCCTTGCCTCACATCATAGCACACAGTTTTCAGCTGCCTCAAATCCCAGGCTGGGAACACTCTTCTCTTCCTTTCCCCACAGTTTATGGTATTTTGTTTCTGTGGTTTCAGTATTTCTAGTTACTTAATTGAGCTGAAACCATGTTATATTTTTCTCATTACAACTTTCCCATAACTTTCTCCTTTGAAGATACAGATTTTATGTTTTATTGCAGTATTTTTACTTCTCAGCCCCACACATGGATTATCATCATTTCTCTTAATAATCAAGATATTGGTGATGGCCTCAGAACAATTGGGAGGTTCTGAGTGTTTTCATGACTGTTTCTTCCACTGTTGCTCATTACAACAGATCTGTCACTTCCTTTTGCCTTAGTTCAGAGAGCACTTGCCTCTGTGAAGAGCAGTTATCTTTTATCTTCTTGTTTGTGCTTGGATTTGTGGAAGGAGAGGAAGCCAAGTTAATTACATTTTACTATTTTTTTTTTTCTATCTCAGTTCTTGACAGGCATTTTCAAATAGGTTATGGAATTACACCTTCATTAGGGACGTCTACAAGAGAAGTTAAATAGCACAGTCATTTTAAGATTTTTTTCTCATATTCCCAATTCATGTAAAGTGCTAGTTTAGACATATATTTGAAGCAATTTCTAACTTATTTTTTCTGAACTACAACTCTATGCCTCACTTTAATTTTTTTTAAAATATAATTTACCAGAATTTTATAGTTATCAATGATTTTGTTTATTTTACTTCTAATTAGATGTAACCTAGGTATATTTACACTAGGTCGTGATGTAGGGATTCAGGCACTATGCTGGCCTGCCCCCTGTTACCTGGCAGAATGCACTCAGGCAGTACCCTGGTCAGCCTAGGGTTCCATGGCTTTGTAGTCTGCATGTGGGTGCAAAGGGCCCTTTAAAAGAAGAACCCCTGCCCACTTCCTCTCGCTTTCCTGATGTTCCCCTGAAGGGAAAGACTGGACTTTCCCTGTCTCTGTCTTCTCATCTGTCCTCTCTCTGTTTCTGTGTCTCTTTACCTCTTTTCTCTTTCTCTCCACCTTCCTTTCTAATAAAACTTCTCACTTAAGCTCTGTCTGCCTGGCATGTTTGTCTCTTGCTTGCCATGGAATCCACTAAGATCCCCCTCTTGCTTTATTATATAACACATGAAACTGCTAAGAGCTTCAGATCTCTGTCTGCCAAAAGGAAATTCTTGTCTCAGAAGTGACTGTAGCAGCTAAAATGACTCCATTTTGACCAAAACAACCATGCTAGAGGCTGACCCAGTCAGCAACTTGAGTCTGTTAAAACATTTCAAGAATGCAGAAGACTCTGGGTGTTAGGTCACTGGGGGGTGGGGGTAGGGAGGAGTCTGTTGGAATGAAATGTGGGTTTTATCTTTAAAACCCTTTAATCCCACACCTTTAACCCCAGCACTGGGAGGAAGGCTGAGACAGGAAGAGTGAGTTCCAAGAGTGCCTGTTCTATACAGAGAAACCCTGTCTCAAGAAACCAAAAAAAAAAAAAAAAAACAAAAAGCAAAACAAAACAACAATAATCAACAATAATCTCACCGGGCTCTAGCCCAGGCTATAGCCCCACATCCAATTAAGGTGACAGTGGTTAGCTGCAACTTAACAAAACTATGCTGATTAGAATCTCGGTAAGAATCCAATGGTCTTTCCATATTATCCAACTCTGCAACATGGCTAGTACTTTATTTTACCTACTGTGTTCAGGGCATCTATAATAGTGGAGTCATTTCATTTTGTGACATATCAGTTTTTCATTGAATTGCCTCCAATTTTACTTTTCTTTTTATTTATAATAATAAATTATAATACTTTAAAGAAAAAGTAGATATCTGCATTGGATATTTGAAAAGTTATTCTTTAGCAGGGTGTGAGCTTATTAAATGTTTACAAGAATTCTTTTACACTTTTGTGTCATTTGGAGCAAGAGGTTTGTTGTGTTTATACTTCTTTGAGATCACTTTACCTTTATCAGCAGAGCTTTACTACATTCTTGGGGCTGGAATACAGGACCTCAGGGCACAGAAGACGTAGAAACTCTGCTTTCAATTTTTCTGTGAAGCTAAAATGGCTTTGAAACACGTATATTTTATTAATTAAAAAATACAAACCAAAAACCCCACCCCAACTAACCAGATACTCAGACAGGGGAATTCAGGATATCTTAGACTCAGTGGCATGGGATTGTTATGGATATACAGCAAGCTAGACCATAACAACTGATTTACATTGGTAATACAATATTCTCCCTTTTCTATTAAACATTTTGTCATGAGAAATGATTAATCTTGTGACATTTTCTTTTTCATTACATTCCCTGTGATGAGAATATGAGACTGTGAAATGCCTATTACATTTTATGAATGATGGCTTGTTGCAGTAATATTTGAAAATTCCCCCCCCCACTTTCATTGTAGTACTGGCCAGCTTTCTCATTTGGTTTGACTATGCAGCTTTCTGATTGAATGCTTCAAAGAGTTAGAAAGCTCAAATTCAGAATACTAAGAACCTATAATTCAAAGGCAACATCAATCACACAATGCTATTTTCCCATTAAATAAGATGGTATTGAGATATGCTAATGTGATAGATAACATGAACTATCCTCATTAAAATATTGGTATTCAAGTTGGACGAGAAATAAATTGAAGAAAAGACTATTCCACATAATTTATTACACTCCCTGCCACCAACAAACAGGCAAGCAAGCAAGCAAACAAACCTAGTGCCTGTGGTAGCATTTTTAATATGGATATGAGATGTACAGAAATTACCGTTTTGTATTTTAGGGTATCTGTCATTTACTGGGTGCATGCTACCTTTAAATCCTCACATGGCCAGCAGCTCAAACAATGAGGAAGGAACCAGAATGTAAAGAATGGTTCTATTGAGCAAAAGTTTAGACTCCCTGACTGTTTTTTCCTTCAGTTACTTGTGTCAAGATCTTCCATTCTAATCAATGCTGGTCATTATCCCTTTTGGGGTACCATGAAACATACACTTTGTCTTCTGGGAGAACACTGGAATACTGAATCTTGGGAAATCTGGGATGGAATGCTCAATGATATCTTTGCCCTTATGTCAATGCATTGCTCTCCACATTATTTCTGTTATGGCTACTAAGATTAGATCCCTGAGGAGATTCTGAAATGAATTCTACTGCTGACCTACTCTATACCTCCATCAGTTCTGTGAAACATGTTTAAATGCATTAACTTTTTATGAACTTGTCTGTCACTGTGTTTGTCTAAGTGTATAGTGTTTTATATTTAATGTTTGCATTTAATATTAGGTATTCAATAACTATTTACAAAATGAACAAAGAGCATAATAAAAGGAAATGAGCATACATATATTCTAACAAAGATAGAATTTTAATTACTTCACTGTTGAGCTTACAATGTGGATATTAAGGGGCATGAATGCTTTAATCTCAATGCCTCTTATTTGTTTTACTCTATCAAGTCCTGTATTGTGTGAAATCAGGGACAGAAAGGGGTCATTAGATGTCCAAGCTCTCAGGGTCTCCCCCAAGCAGGATGTCTTTAGGGCTATTATCAGGAGAAGGTGTTAGATTAGATCAGAGTTAAATCACAGTGTTGCTGAGGTCCAAATAACTGGTCCAGATAATTCTTCCAGTCCTTGAACCTTAAGTTGCTAGTCTCAAGGAAGACTTGGTCATAGAATATGTGTAACTCTATCTTTAGTTGTTACTTCGATGAAAGCTGAAAACTGTTCTGAGACATGCTATCAATGATCTTCTCCCACCTTCTCTCCATTCTTCCATCTTCTTCTACATCCTGTGCCAGGTAGTTTTATGTCAAATTGACACAAGCTAAATTTGTCTGAGAGGAGGGAACCTTAATTGAGAATATGCCTCCATAAAATACAGCTGTAGGCAAGTCTGCAAAACATTTTCTTTATTAGTGATTGGTGTGGGAGGACCTGGCCCATTGTGGGTGATGCTATCCCTGGGCTGGTGGTCCTGGGTTCTATAAGAAAGCAGGCTGAGCAAGCCATGAGGAGAAAGCTAGCAAGCAGCACTCCTCCATGCATCTGTTCCAGCCTGTAGGTTCTTGCCCTGCTTGACTTCTTACCCTCACTGCTTTTGATGATGAACTGTTACAATGGAACATGAGCCAAACAAACCCTTCTTTCCAAAAGTTGCTTTTGATCATAGTGTCTCATCACAACAATAGTAACCTTAATGAGGACACTTCCCCTTGCAGTTAGCCAACTCAGAATTGTAAGTATTTATCTTATTGAAGAATTGATAATCGAATTAATTCTTATTTCCAAATTTAATCCTGATGCTTGTTAGAAAAATCTTCTTTGCATAATCACTACTTTGTTTTATGATGGATTGTAGCCTAGTAGAATTTGTCTCTACAGACAGCCTTTGGGGGAATTGTAAAAGCAAGATTTTCCAGGAAGGTGATTGAAAAGGAAACATTTTTCATCTGTAGGCTGATTTAGACTTACACAGGAATAGAGGTCTTAATGAGCAGAGCTGGGCTGCAACAAAAGCCTTGGTTATACTCTGCCCTTTCTCCCTTTCATACAAAATGTACAGATCTAGATGACAACTCTGGCACTTAAAGTTGATGTGAACTTTAATATGTGACTCTGTTTAAGATCTAGACCCAATTGCACTGTTAAAAATGGCCTGGTACCATTTCTGTAAAGATTGTCTTTGAAAAATTATTATTATTATATTTTTATATATTAATAATGATAATAATAATAAAGATAATAATAATGAAGGAGGGAGGAAATCTTAGGGCTTGATGGCTACATTATGACATAGATGGTGTAGAGGCTTTCATGCTCACCAAGTTGTATATATTAAATATTTACAGCTTTGTGAATGTTGATCATATGGTAATAAGTTGGTTTATAAAACTTATTTTACTAATGACGTGTCTTAGGACTCAAGGAAGTCTTTCACATAGGTGATGTGGGATATCCGTCTGTACACTACAAATATGTGTTGCTTTTATTGGTTGATAAATAAAGCTGATTTGGCCAATGGCCAGGGAGAATATAGCTAGGAGGGAAATAAAGAAACAAAGAAAAAGTAAGCGGAGTTAGGAGATGCCATGCAGCCACCAAAGGAGTAACATTCCAGAGAATTACTGGCAAGCCACAGCCTTGTGGCAGTATACAGATGAATAAAAATGGGATAGAGAGAGAGAGAGAGATAACCAGTAATATGTCTGAGCCATTGGCCAAGCAATTTAATATTAGCCTCTGAGCAATTATTTCATAAGCGGCTGTGGGGACCCTACAGGTGGGAAAGAAATTGGGCCAGTGGGATTGGTCAAGACAGAAAAAAATGTCCATCTATACAAAGGGCTTAAGAAAACTTGGTCATGAGAGATTATACCATACTACATTTTTCATAGAGTATACAGATGGGGGCAAGAATGAATAGAAATTATGAGAAAGTAGAGAATTTAGCATTATGAGAATTTTGAGGTGAGTGACAGTTATATGGTACATGCTACTACCTTGTAGTATTTAACAATATTTATGTTCTCCAGTTTGTTTTATATAACTTAATTTTAGCAACTTAAGACTAAATTCTCTTCTATTGTCATAGGGTAGAATGTACCTGGTACAGTGATAGTTTTGATTCTGACTTTTACCCTGTCTCAATATAAAGCTATTGGAACAAAAACTTTGTCTAGTTCATTCTAGTATGTTGTGATCCTGCCAATGGTGTCAATACATTCAGTCTATATCTATAATATAAAACTCAGTAAATAATTATTTATAGCAACATTTAAATTTTATTATATATAAGTCATTTTGATTATCTGTACTTATACAAAGACTAGAGTTGTAGAGAACAATTAATAGGCTGGGGAGATAACTACATAGAGTGTTTGTCTTGCAAGCATGAGAACCTGAGTTTGACTCCCAAGATTTACTCAAAACAAAAAGTCAGGATTGATGGCTCATGTTTGTAATTTCAGTACTGGAGATATGAGGACCCCTGAGGCTCTCTGGTCACTCAGTCTACTTGTTAAGTTGCAGGCTAGTGAAAGAAACTGTCTCAACAAAACAAAACAAAACATAGCGAAGTTGTTGGGGCTTGAGGAACCAGCCTGAGGCTGCTTTCTGACCTGCACATGCATGTACACATGTGAACACTTAAATCCTCATACAGATAAACATTCATAAATTCATATATACAAAGAACACTTAGCAATTAAACAGGGTGTTTCTATTAAATTTTTGATTAATTGTTGATCGATTTTTCCTCTAAAGAAAGCTTACAGTTAGCTCTGTGCACTGACTGGAGACAGTGTTTTCCCTAATATTATCATCTCATTTGTAATTTTGTTGGAAATTTTGGATAGGAGGAGGTTAAAGAGACAAGACCAGGACAATTTCAGAACAAAATGTGTACTGGATGTAAAGGAAGTTTTATAATGTTTAGATTTGAAAAAGATATTAATTTTAATATATACTTTTGTTAACAGGGTACATTTTCTGGCAGGTTAATTATGTAGTTTTTTTTTTTTTGTAACAACAACCTTAAGAGATAAAGTTGGTTTTATACAATAATATATGTGCATAATGCATAATATAACGTGCATTATGCACATATATTATTGTATAAAATCTATATTCCAGATACATATTTCCTTTACTTTAAGAGTATATGTTTTGTGAGTTTTAATATGAGTTATTGACCATTTTCCATTAGGAGACTACTTACCTTCATGTTCATGTCCAGAGCTCATCAACTTTATTTTATTGTCTGTCTCCTCTCACTTCTTTGTCTTTGAGTCTTGCTGCACTCCCCTCTTTCTTGTTTATTCCCTTTCCTCCCTTTTCTGAGTCATTCTCTTTCTGTCTTGCTTTGTTTTTCCGAATTTCCACCTCTTGTTCTTATGTTCGATGCCATCTTGACTTTGTGAGCTTCTGGAACATTAAGTCCAGGACATCAACCACATACAACAGAATACTAATAGGTATTTACTGCATGAAAGAGAGAAATAGAAAGGACACAACTGCTCCTAGTTATGTTGGAGGAGGAGGTTTATTGTAGGCATAAAGCAGAGTTCAACTAGAGGCAGAGACATCTGGGAGAGGAGGCTAGAGTGGGCAGGAGTAGAGACAGGGCCAGACCATGTGAGGAGAGTGAAGAGTGGAGAGTCTGGAGCCAAGAGGTCAGGAGACCAAGCTGGCCAAAAGGTAAAAGGTCTGCATAATGCAAATGGCTGGGTGACACAGGGAAGAACAGCTTCAGGGAGGATAACCCAGCCTTTGGCCAGAGATGTTCCGGATAGGGGTGGATTATGCCAGCCAGGAAGAGTCTGTCAGATGTTGGGACTGAGGGATGCTGGGAGAACCTATGTAGCGTGCATGTTTTCCGCCTGCCCGCCTGCCACTGGTCTGGTGCGCCAGCCCCAAATAACACGCTGGGACTCTGTATTTGATACAATCCTATGGGTCAGTGACTATCATTGTTTATGGGCTAGCTCTGTCTTAATAATTAACCCATTTATATTATTCTAAGTATTTCCACATGGCTCATCTTACCGGAGAGCTGCAGGCCACATCTTCTCTCTCCAGGCTCTACATGCTGACTCCTCCTAACTACTTCCTCTTTACGCCTTGTCTCCTAGCTCTGCCTATCTTGCTTTCCCATTGGCCACAGTGCTTTATTAATTAACCAGTATGAGAAACATATTTACAGAATAACATCTCCCATCAAACCTAGGTGCCAGAATCTACTTTGATACATTAATAGGCATCTTGGCTGTCTGTCCTGGGTTTGAGACCTTACATTTACAGTTTGAATTTTGGTACATGATATATTTGTCATCTTTGGATGGTTGTAATTGATCTGTTTTCCTTCAACCTGAACTATACTTAAATAACAGCTTCTTCACCTTTTGATCAATTAACATTTTTCTGAACAGGTTCTGCAGTCTTAGGAATTTGATAAAGATTATGGAACATTTAGTAGTGTAGACATAGCTCCCTTACACAAGGGGACCTTATAGCGTGAGAAATACAGGTGCTATGCGATTGTAACTCTGGGAATTTTAGTGAACAGGGCAGATCAGAAAGTGAATGCTGCCATTCTGTAAATAGGTTATATACCAAGATTATCTGAAAGGTAGTCACCTGGATATCAGAATATGTTTTCCTTGCAAAAATTAGAGTTGGGGCACTGAATATCCATAATTATGCTTTTTGCATACTGTGTAGTTTAACTTAAAATATCAAAATTCAGAAAAAAATCTGTATCTGACCTTTGGAAACTGAGTTATGAACACCCTTAAACACTGTTTAGCTTAGTGTCAGTACCAAGTCTGTGAATCAGAGAGGATACAAGTATCTTGAAAATAAGCAGAAGAGTGTATATAATTCTGACTAATTAAGGCAACTGGTATTATTTAAGTAAAGAGGAGGTAAGCTTTTATTGAGCATTCCTCCCAAGTGATTAAGAATGATCGATGGAGCCCTGCTTCAGTGAATTGATAGCTATAAATTGGGGAAGAATTACTTTTATCTTACGTTTACCTCATTCTGTCTCTGTGGATGGAGGAAGCCATTAGAGAGGTGCATTGCAGAGAATTAGGAGAATGCGTTACATGTTTTCTCCTGATGAGTTCCCACTCTAGCAGTAATCAAGGCAACTCAAACAACACTAATGATCAAAATGAGAATGAGATCACTAAACAAGCAACAGAATTTTGTTTAGCTTCATTTCTGAAAGGGGGTTTATCACCTGATTCATACAATATGAAAAACAGAATTTTCAGCCTCTGTCTGTTTTCTTTGTATTTCAAGCATTCACTGTGGCCAAGGGATTTTTACAGTCACTTATGAACCTTGATTTACAGCAATGTGAATGGAGTAGGAGTTTGGGGAGATCACCTTTAATTGTCTCTCTGTGATGTTTGATGAGAGATGGCAGAACATAGTTCTCTCTAGTAAAGTCTGAGAAGCAAAAGCAAGTTCATCTGTTTATTCAACCCAACTATAGGTTATAGAAATTCCTATAAGTTATAGGAATTGAGTTAGAAATCATGCCTGCTTGGTATTCCTCCTAAGTCTGCTAGTACCTCACCTCTGCTCAAACAGAAAATTTATAAGGAGAGCCATGGAGTAGCAATCAGTTCTCCTGGCCTAAATAATCTCAGGGTGGCAGCATAGCAGCATCATGGCATAGAAGCAATTCCAGTGCTTCTTAGTCATCTCTGGAATGAATCTACATTTTCCAGGCAAATTTCTCTGTCATCACGTTCAAACCTAACTTTTGGTCATCATGTATAATGACTACATTTATAAATACTATTGTTCTTTTGTGTGTATAAGATGATGACTTAAGTTGGATAAACAAAAATTAAAAACCATGACTGATGTGACTATAAAATTCTTAAGATTTCTCAGAACTGAGGTAAGATATAGAAATTAAGGACACTTTCAAACTCCTTTATTGTCTGGAAGTTAGGTTTTTGGTGCAGGAAATTTGGAACAGGAAATAAAAGTTGTTAAATCTATACATATTTTCATATATATACATATATACATATATATTATGATTAGAAGTGCTTAAGAGATGGTGACTCAAGAACTTTTTGGAAAAATAGGCTAATAAAATCCACACCATGACATAGAACATCAAAAATAGCTGGGTTCACATGAATGCATTTTGGTGGTGTCTGCTTCACATCTTCCACATTTATACAAAGTCTGTCTATTCTTAATTTGTCTCCCAGACATTTTAAACTCTGTCAAGTCATAAAGCAATATCCAATGGGATTGACTACATGTCTACTGAATTTATTAAATACATGTGTAATGCATTTATTAAGAACATGTGTAATGCAGTTTTTTTAAAGTTCTATTTTGACCCAGTTTTGAGACCAGCCCAATGTCTTCCTCATGCTGAGTGGCTAACCCTAATTGCCTCAGAGCCATGCTCCCAAACACAGCAGTGCATCTCCTCAACCACCACAGCCCACAGAGGTTACACCAATTTGTTAATGTGTAACCTCCTTCACCTTTCCATTCCCCTCAAAAGCCACAGTGGAGTGTTTGCTTACATCTGCCTTCTGTGGCTGCTGCTAATCCTATTGGCATGTAGTGCTCTTCTGTGTCCTCTGTGGTGTATGAATGGAACAAAACTATGAGACCCTTGATTTCTGATTTTGATTCCATTCTGAACTGACCACATCTCATCTGAGGCAATGTAGTTCAAGTAAACTGATATAATATTGGTTTTTCCCAATTGTGAACCTTGTGACTTAAAAAAATTAACTTGTAAAGGTTAAATGACTCTAAATCTTAACTTTAACAGCACAAGAGGCAAAATCTTAAATAATTCATAGACTACCTATATGGTAGTAACTCCTTAACCTAAGTTTCCTGATGTAACTTGGATTCTCTATCAGCTTTGAATTTTCAGCTGTTTATTTGTTGTTTATTTGCTCTCTCACATGTAACATGTCCCAGAGTGAGACTCTCTTTTCCTTAGGCTCACTCTTTCTCTATAGTTCTCACTCCTAATTGTTGGCACCTCCATGCACTCTCTTTCTATAGCTAAGCATGGAGCAAGTGTTGGTTATTTTATTGCATTTCAGGTAGTGATGATTCTGCGGCTCTCACTTAAGAAGCAAATACACACATATTTTAGTTCTTTTCATCTCCAGTCCTTCCTTGCTAGTCCAAGCTCAAGACATCCATTACCTGTATACTTCTGTAGCTTTCTGTCAGTCTTTTAGTGACAACTCATCTCATTTCATTATAATTGTTACAAAATAAACTATTTTAAAAACTTTTTTTATTTCTCACCTTTTTTTTCTTTAAATTTTTTCATACAATACATTCTGGTCATATTCTTCTCCCCACAACCCCTCCAAGATCCATTCCACTTCCTTATCCACCTAACTCCATGTTCTCTCTCTCTCTCTCTCTCTCTCTCTCTCTCTCTCTCTCTCTCTCTCTCTCTTTGTAGCCATAATTCTCCACTTTTTGATTTCTAGTCTTTTTTTTAAAATTAGAAACAATCTTATTTTGCATATAAATCCCAGTTCCCTCTTCCCCCATCCCATGTCCTCCCTCCCACCCCCCCAATCCCACTCACCATCTACCCCCCAGGGAGAGTGAGGCCTTCCATGGGGGAAGTCTGTCATATTGTTTAGGGCAGGGCTTAGGCCCTCTCCAATGTGTCTAGGCTGAGAGAGTATCCCTCCATGGGGGAATGGGCTCCCAAAGTCCATTTGTGTACTAGGAATAAATACTGGTTCCACTGTTAAGAGATCCCATAGACTGCCCAGACCTCCTAACTGTCACCCAAGATCAGGAGGCCTGGTTTGGTCTTATGCTGCTTCCCCAGCTGTCTGGCTGGGGTTCACGAGCTCCCACTTGTTCAGGTCAGCTGTTTCTGTGGGTTTCTGCAGCCTTGTCTTGACTCCTTTTCTTATCACTCCTCCCTCTCTGCAACTGGACTCCAGGAGTTTGGCTCAGTGTTCAGCTGTGGGTGTCTGCTTCTGCTTCTATCAGCTAATAGATGAGGGCTCTAGGATGCCATATAAGGTAGCTATCAATCTCATTATAGGAGAAGGGCATTTAAGGCAGCATCTCCACCATTGCTTAGATTCTTAATTGGGGTGATCCTTGTGGATTTCTGGACATTTTCCTAGTGCCAGATTTCTCTTTAAACCTATAATGGCTTCCTCTATTAATGTATCTCTATTTTGCTCTCCTCTATTCATTCCCTAGCTCAATCTTCCTGATCCCTCATGTTCTCCTCTCCCCTCATCTTCTGTCCTTCTCTTTATCCTACCTGCCTCCCCCTCCCCAGTGCTTCTAATTTGTTCAGGAGTTCTTGTCCCTTTCCCCTTCTCCCAGGGACCATGTATGCCTCTCAGGGTCCTTCTTGTTTCTTAGCATATTCTCTCTCATGCTCCATAAAACAACACCCCTAAAAACAAAAGACAAAAGAAATTAAAGTCAAAACCAACCAACCAACCAACCAACAAAAAAATCAAAAGCTAAATTGTGGTAACATTTTAGTGGGGATGTACTTTCACTTTTCCAGCACATTTCAATTGCAATAGCTTCTTGGATGGAAGTATTGGGCCTTGTATTTGCTTCCCTTTCTTAGCGCAGGAATTTTGTCTGGTTTGAACTTGGGCAGGTCTTGTGCATGCTTTCACAGTCTCTGTGAATTCATATGTGTATCAGCACTTTTGCTCTTGCTTAAATATTTATTCATTTAAAATTTCCTTATTTTGAGGATTTCCATACATATATAAAGAATATGTTCAAATCTACCTCCTATTTCTCCATCCAGCTTTCTCCAACATGATGAAACTCTGTCCTAGGTGCACTTGTCTTTTTCATAGCTCACTAAATTCAGTGCTTCCCACATATGCAGGCTGTGAGAAGAGGCATCCACCGAAGCATAGAAAACCTGCCCATGGCCATTTCCTCAGTAAAGAGTATTCCTCCTCTATCCCCTGCCAGTAGCTCATCAGTATAGACGGGGGCCTTTCCAACCTGTGCTGGAAATTTGGCTGGCTTGATCCAGTGTAGGTCTTGTGCTGGTGATCACAGGTGCTATGAGACATGATTTTGATAGCAATGTAAGAATTTCACAGTTAGAATTTCACAGAATTCCTCTCTATCTTCAGGTTTTGATTATTCTTGACTTCTTTTTAAGGTGTTTTCTGAGCTTTGGCATTTTTTTTTTTGGGTGGGAGGGGCTTGGGGAAAGTGGGTTAATATAGATGTCCTACTATGGATGACTCCCTCTTACTCTCAGTACCCTGCTCAGTTACACATTTCTCCACTGATTGCTGACCACTGTAAAAGGAAGCTTCTCTGACCAGTGCAAAACAACAGTAGCAGAATTTCCCTTAGGGCTTCTGAATTGCAAGCTTTCTTGAGTTCAGTTTTCTAACATTGACATTTACTTTTCCTCAAAGATTAGGTCATACTAAAATACATGTTTCTGGACTGAGCATTTGCTTATAGTTATATTTTCCCATTCATTGGGCTGTCTCAGAGCAAGTGCTTTGCTTCTCAGCTTCATGAGTGGATATCTTCTGTCTGGAGCAGTTATAATCACAGAGGTGAGTGGTGTTATCGCCACAGCAATTTCTCAAATGATAGTATAAAACCCAAAATTTGAAGTTATAAGGGAGCTTAGTTTTATTTAATTGAGGAAAGTTATATAAAAGTAAAATATATAAGTATACACACACACACACACACACACACACACACACACACGAAATAAATCTAAGATATCTACAGAGGCCAAAGTAAACAACAAAACAGAATCAGCAAACAATCTTCTAAAACTAATAACTGTCATCAAGAGAAAGTTGTGATATTGCTAAAGGAGGAAGAGTGAGCAACCGTGAATTTGGATGGTATTCAGCATCACTGCCATGGAAACCAAATGTAAAACATTTTCATGTGGAAACATTGAAGTAATCTATTTTGAAAAAAAGAGAAGATCTTATTTGAAGTAAAAAATGATATTAATGCTTGATAAATTTAGACATTATTTCATTGAAGATTTTGACATTAACTTTTTAAATTTCCTGTTTGAAAACCAAGGCATTAATTTGGAACATTTCTTTCTCTTTTAGAATACTTATCATATTTTGAGGATGCTATCTTAATCAACATATGCCATCCAACTTCCTTTTAGATTAAGGGGCTGATATTTTACATACCCTGAGGATGATGTCTTTCCTGATAAGTATTTATACTATCAGGTTAATTCAAATTTAGCTTAATAATCACTCTAATTAATTGGAAGGCTCTGTTTCACTTTTCTCTTTGACCCTTGCATGTATATTGATTTCTGGTATGTTGTTTACCACTTCAATGTTTATAAGTGTGAAAGTCTCTGCTGAAAAGTAAAGTAAATGACTCTGACTTGTCATTTGCACCAAAAGATGAATGGAGCCAAATACTTGGTGAGGGAGCAAGGAGAAAGGGAAATGACTCTGTTGGTGGTTTCTGATGAGCAGTATACACAAATTATCTCACCAGAAACATGAGGCTGACAATGTTATCTTATGCTTGCTCCCACCCCCATGGTCATGGCACTATTAATATTTAATATAGGTACCATGTCCAGGCTATCTGTCTAATAAGTGGCATAGAAAGGATTCCAAAGTCAGGGTCTGTAGGTTACTTCCCAATCATCTGTGTGGTGTTTTGGGTTTAAATATTTCCTGTTCAACAAAACTTTACAATATATTTCCTTTAAAAATGGGAGTAGGTACCAATGAATGTAAGAGTCAGAGAGAGAGAGAGAGAGAGAGAGAGAGAGAGAGAGAGAGAGAGAGAGAGAGAGAGAGAGAGAGATCTTGGAAGTGAACTACAAGGGTGACTGTGGGAACATTGATATTTTCTTGGAGTCTGCATCACTATCACAGAAAGTAGCCTTGTCAGCCACAATTAACATTTCATTAGCTTTCTCTACATATTTTTTCTTCCATTAAATAATCTTAGAATCTCCTCAATCTATCTTAAATTTCAGTAAACTCCAAAGTGTAAGTTTCACAAGTGGAATACATATCAGAGCTTAATGGCTGCTTCCAAATCCATTTGAAGTGTATCAAATCATATTTCAAAGTTAAGGACAAAAAGCAATTCTTTTTAGGTCAAAGTATTATAAAATGCTTAAAACAATAGGAAGATGAAAATTGATGCTTCTGTAATTGGAATATTGTTTTCTTTCTCAAGTTTTTATTTCATAGTCCATTGTTGATTTATAGATGTGGGCCATCAATATTTATTTACGATGACTGTACTGGTTGGTTTTTTGTCAACTTGACCCAAAGTGGAGTTGTCTGGGAAAGGGAACCTTGGTTGAAGAAATCCCTCCATCAGACTGGCCTATGAGTATGACTATGGAGCACTTTCTATATTAATGATTGATGTGGAGACCCTAGACTATTGTGAGTGGTGCCACCTTGAAGCAGGTGGTTCTGAGAAGTGTAAGAGAGCAAGGTGGTGAGTAAGTCACAGGAGGAAGCAGGTAAGCATCTTTCCTCCATGACCTTCTTCTGTTCCTGCCTCCAGGTTCTTGCCTTGGCTTCTTTCAATGATGAATTGATCCTTATAAACCTTTTCCTCACCAAGTTGGTTCTGTTCAGTGTTTTATCACAGCAACAGAAAGCAAATGAATACAATGATAGAGGCTACTTTCCAGTTATCAAAATCTAGTTACTAAGATACAGACATGACTTACAGTTTAAAGAATTTCCAGAAGAATTTACAAATTTAGCATGGCAAAGTGTTATCTGTCTCTAGAGTAATTCCAGGTAATTCATGAACTAGTTCCCACAAAATCACATTCATGGCATGTGAAGTGGTTGGTTAGTCAGACTATCTGTTCTTAGCTGGCATTATGCAGTGAAGGATCTGCTGCTTTTTGCTGGTATAACCTGGACTATCTGAGACAACGGGTGGAACCAACTCTTTCACATGTGTGGTGTATGCATGTGAGCACATGTATGCAAGCTCATATTCATACTCATGCAGAAGCCCGAGGAGACTTATAAGCAGAGGCAGGATCTCTCACTGAACCTGGAGCTCAATGTTTGCTCTGTTGGGCAGGTGACCCACAGTGAGTTTTCTGACAGCGCGCCCTTCCCTTCTCTGCAGCGGAGTTACAAGAGCACAGGGCCATGTGTGTGCTTAAGATCTGAATTTAGGACTTCACACTTGCTCAGCAATTGCTCTTACTGAGCCACGTATTCTCCCAATCCCCATAGTCTACTCTCATTGACTGCTTCTTAGCTCTCTTAGATTAAGACATATTTTAAAGCACAAACAGGTAAGTATTTTCTCAAATTTCACTTACTGTTTTGAGATAGAGTTTTGTTATGTTGCCAAAAGTGGCCTCCTGGTCTCCAGGAATATTTCTGCCTTGACCCCCTGAACATTTGGTACTACAGGTAAAGGTCTGTAGCCAGCTTTCAGATCTCATTTCTATGGTGTGTAGTATCTTATTTGCCTAAGGAAATAATATGGAAAAATTTAGAATCAGTATGATAAAATATGTCTCTTGATAGAAGAATGTCAGAGGGTACATGACAAAGGCTGTGAAAACAACAAGGTTTAAACACAATCACATGACAATGTCATGTAACTCATTTTACCCTGCTCAACCAGGTAAGTAAATACAATTGAAACACATTGCTAATAATATTGGCTATGATGGAGGTAATTATGTTCTTTAATTAAGTACTAACTATGCTGGAAGCTTCTTATTAACTAGTGAGGATGTGTTTTGTGGTCAAATGGGAACCTAATCATACAACTGTAAATGTTCATTTAATTTTTCCAGAGATGTAAACTGAAGAATCGTAAAGAATGCTGATGCCATCTGTGAAGAATAACTATCTGTTTTATCTTTTTAATCCTTGAGTCAGGGTATCATTTTGTAACACAGGCTGGCCTCTGCCACAAAATCCTCTTGCCTCTGCCTTCCAAGTGCATATATTTTATCTCATCCTGATATGGTAGTTATTTAAACTGTGACTTCAGAATGGCCACTTCTAAGAGCACCATGGTAATGGTGTGACTGCATCTGAGAAAATATGTTTCTTTGAATACACTGTGTCTGTATCCTAAAACTCATAAGGCACACCACAAAACATGTATTATTGATAAGGTTATTGAAATTCAGCCAGATAAAACAATCTTGTAGGTCTAGTCACAATCCCTCTGCAGCATACTTTGTCAATCCATGTTCCATGACATAGAGATAAAATAACTTGCATGTGTTGCTATTCATGTTGGATTATAAGACTATTTTAATTCTAAGTATTTTCAAATGTGTGACTGTCTTTGAATAGACTCATTGAAGTATAGGTCACATTCAGTAGAATATATCCATTCCATGAGTTTTGGTGATTATGTATGTATACTGCTGCGACCACTTATACTGTCATGGTTCAGGACATTTTCACACTACAGAAAATTACCCCATGCCACTCAAGGTTACTATACCATGGTCTCTAGCTTCAAATACCCCTGGATTCGCTTTCTGTCATCATAGTTTGATATAATTTCAATTATATCTCTATAATTGATATCTCTATATTTGATAGCTCTATAATTTCAATTCTTTATGTTCAGCCTTTTCTAGTCCCACCTTTTGTTGTTGTTGTTGTTGCTCATTTTAAACAAAGCCTTGTTTTTATTGCACTCACATAAAACCACTTCACTATATTTAAAACAGACAAGAACATTCACAGGCTATGGAAACCCAAACTTCTTTTCTGGCCCTCCCCAGGGTCCACACTGCTTCCGGGTCAAGGAGGCTTAACACACATGGGAAAAACCCACAAACAGCATGCTTACTTTGGGGGTCTTCATAGCTGTGCTGGGCTTTATTCACCAGAAAATGCTGGTGACAGGGACAAATATCTGGGCAGGCACTGTGTAAGAACAACTGTTATGGAGTGGTGCAGGCTGTCCTGGGGTAGCTGGGGTGGCTTGATTGCTAAGAAGGCAGGCTGAACCTCCTGCTTCAGCTCTGCCTGTAGCTCAGCCAGCTCAAGAGGCTGGTGTGTCAGTACCTCCCTATACATGGCAGGCTTGGAACAGATGTAGTGTCTCACTACCTCCTTTGTGTCTATGGCCTGGAGGGCAGCTTGCGACACCCTGACCCCCTCTTCTTTGTCCTCGTCACCTGCAGACTCTAAGGCAGCTCCAAACTAACAGGAGGATCTGTGAGAGCTAAAGGAGTTGGCACTGCCATCCACAGAGGTAGCCATGTGTTCCTGGGAGGCTGGGAGTGGGGTGTCCCTTCAGGGTCCAGCTGGCAACCTGTTCAGGTGGGGAAATACTTTAACCTCGCTGTTTTATTTATTTATTTATTTATTTATTTATTTATTTATTTATTTATTTATTTGATATTTAGGGCTCTTGCTCTTAGAGTAGTCCCACCTTTCAAAGGTTCATCTGAGTTATGTGTCTATGAGCCATCATCAGTTTGTAGTTTCTCATTGTGCAGAGAAACTGTCATTTGGATATATTACATTTTTTTTTTATCATTTACCTGTGGATGAGTGCTTTCAGTATTGGACTACTGGGGTTCAGATTATCAGCATTCAAGCATTGATGTGAACACATGTTTATATCTCTAGAAATATACTTTCTAGGTCATATATTGAATGCATAGTGTATTATTTTAGGAATTCTGATGGTACTTACCAAGTTCACCCATAAGCAGCAATAAGTTTTACTGTTCATTGCCATTGGTTGAGTTATATACACACAGCGTTCATAGTTCATATGTTGAAGTCCTGCCCCACAGAATGTGACAGGTTTTAAAAGAAGGTTACAAATGCATTTAGATGAGGTAAGATCTTCATTTTGACTGAGGTTCTCACAAAAGGTAAAATTTGTGCTGAAATTTTCACATACACATTTCACATGCACACGATGGAAGTAGCTAAAGGAGAATTTTAGTTATATCAGGTGCCCATCCTCATAACCTAGGCAGGTTTCTGTTGCTTACACCTCTTGGTTTTACAGGACTTCTAGTTCTTTTACAAACTGTGCAGTTGAATTCATTCTGAAGTCTACCAAAGTATAGGATCATACTGTCATGTCCTGTGGTTTGGATTTGCACCATCTTGTGTTTGCTGATTTTTTATTTATTTTCTTACATCCACTTTTAGCTAAGTTTCTTTTTCTTTTATGTGATAGTTTGCAAATATTTCCTTTCCCTCTCTGTTTCCCCTCCCATCTTTCTGTCTGTCTTTTGGTGTGGTCCTACGGAAAGTTTGCACAATCCCAATTCACACAGATTATTTTCTTCTAGAAGTTCAATAGTTCATCTTTTTATACCTGGAAAACCATCGTCTATTTGTGTGTGAAAGGAGTGTGGTAAGAGTTCCTGCATTAATTATTATCTAACGTTTCCAGTGTCATTTAGTGCAAGGACTGAAATTACAAATTGTATTATTGTACTTTTTTGAATTGAAGACCCACTGAATGTAAAAGCAGAAGTAATTTCTAATGCTTTTCTTCTGCCCCATGTGTAATTATGTTTCCCTCCTGCTGTTACCATACTGCTTGGATTAACAAAGATTCAAAGTCCAAAAGGAAAAAAAAATAGTGTAAGTCTTTCAACTTATTCCTTTACAAAAAAAATAGTTATTTTCTTTGGAAAATATATATTGCTGTTCTAGGTTTTTTTTCACAGATATTTTATTATCTTCTTGTTAGTTTTTTAAAATTCTTCATGGATCTTGGTTGAGATTTCATTGTACCAATTGAATTGTCAAGCTTTCTACAGTTTTTCTTAGCATTATTTTATAGTTTTCAGTATCGGCCTCTTTTATATCTTGTCAAATTCAGCCAATCTAATTATTATGAACATTTGATTATTGTACTTATCAGCTCAAAATGTTTTTTAAAAAATGTTTGTGGGACTGTGCGCCATTAAAGGCTAGGTTCACAATCAGAAATTAAAGTTTTTGTGGGATAGAGGGTCTCAGGTATCCCAGGCTGGCTTAGAACCTTTCTTGAGTTCTTTATATAAGAATGTGAGATTTTTATCTTGCGTCTCTACTGTAAAAATTTCTTTCATATCCAGTATCTTTCAGGCTTATGACCCACAAGCTTATTGTGGGTCTTTCAGGCTTATATCTACAAGCTTGTTGTTTTGTCTGAAGCAGGTGATCATCAGCAAATAGGTACCTATCAATGAGAACTGAAACTTTAAAAATTCTTCACTGAGACTCCAATCACTTACTTCAGTTTTATTTCAGTGGCTAGCTTACTTGAAGACTGAAAACCACATCGTTTTTAACTTCCAGGGTAAAATATGAGTTCTATTAAGAAACCATGAAGACTAAATCTGTGGTAGTCTCTACCCATAGAGATGGCTAGTATAAGGTCACATTTGTACAATCTACACATTTTGGTATAGCTTGTGCACATGTAGCTTTTGCCTGTGGTGTCATTACCAAACATCATTCTTGGAGATTGACAATTTGCCTAGTGATGATACAAGGACTTTGTTATCTCTCTTTATGTCCATCTTTATTGCTAGTTATAGTATGATAACAAATTCTGGTATTTTTCTCTTCCAAAGGACTCAAGACCTTCTGATCTTCTAGTGTGTATGGACTAATAGGCTTCCACTTAGTCTCATAGCATCTCAAAGAAGTTAATTTCCAGAAGGGCTGTGCCAGCTACTTTGAAAACTAGATGGGTTAAGATACAGTGAATAAATTTGTGTCATCAGTTCAGAGGGTGTTAGGAAAGTAGCTGAGATGGCTGGATTTTCTTTCTTGGAATTATGCTTACATCTGGATCTCTTCATTGGCTGATATAATTTTATACTGAGACCGCTCAACCATAACAAATGATTTGCTAGCTCTTTGGGGTCTGGTTTAAATGTCACTTACCTCCCCCATGGTTTTGTTTTTCCACTTCCTCTTTTAATGTCAATTATAGGCAGAATAAATAAGTTCTTTGTTCAAATCTGCATTCCAGTTCTTTTCCTATTTCTTTGTATGTGTGGTTTGTATGCAGACATTGCTCGGTTTATGAAGGGATTGCATCTTAAAAAAATATAGAAAGCTGAAAATGCATTGAACATTGGGGTCCTCTACCCTCGTGGTTATGTGGATGACTTGAAACTGTGAGCCCTGTTGCTATCCAGATTCATGAGTGATGTACTTGAGATTGCTAGCCTAGCAACATTTCCATTGAATATATACTGTGTTTATGCCATTATGAAATAACAATAATCAAAAAAGCTGGAGCATAATACATTGGGACTATGTCCTAAAGTGATTTATTAAAAATTTGTTTATTTTATATCCTGACCGAAGTTCTTCCCTTCCTCCCCTCTGCACTCCCTCCACATCTACTCCTCCTTTTCTATTCAGAAAAGGGAAGACCTCCCATGAATATCAACAAAACATGGCATGTCAAGTCATAGTAATACTAAGCTTCTTCCCTTGTACTGACACTGGGCAGGGCAACCCAGTATGAGGGTTAGAGTCTCAAAAGTGAGTCAAAGAATCAGAGGCAGCCCCTGCTCCCACTGCCTATGTTGACTTTTTAAATCTTCAGTGACAAACAATTTATCTAATTAAGTAGAAATAAATTTCTTTTGAAAGAATAAAATGGAAGGTTTGGGTTACATAATTATTTAATCTGAAATTCTCTTTCCCTTTTCTGTCTCCCTCTCTGTCTTTGCTAGTCATTCAAAAATCAATGCTTTGGGAGCAAAATAAAATAGTAAGTTTAGTGTATTATTTGTTTTAGTGTTTTAGAATATGTTGATTATTTAGTTTGTTTTCTCTACGGTATGGCTTTACTAAAAGTAATATTCTCTATAGGAAGAATTAGCTAAATGCACAACCTTCTGTTTGCATTCATGTATATGCACATAGCTAAGGTGTTCTTGGATGGGCTTGAGGTGTGTCTTATTTGTTTTATGCATCTTTTACATTAATGCTGTTAAGAAAACTCCAGGTTGTTCTCAAGTGTGGAGTCTAATGATTCTTTCATAGGAGTATAGTAATATGTTAGTAAGAAAATCCATAATTAATGTTGTGTTTCCAAGAAGCATTTTTTAATATTTACTAAACAATCTCACTTATATTTTAAATTTAAAATCATGGCTTAAAGAGAGATACAGGCTCCATATATAAAAGCTAAGCATATTCTAACTGTTGCAGGTTGTATCCAATCACCATAGCATTTATCTACTCTCAGCAGTAAGATACTATTTGTATGAGAAAAGCAGATCCTTGTAAATGCTGACAAATCAAGGTAAATATAGTCTAAGCATAGAGGGACAAGTGCATCTTAGTTCTTTATATTGCTCGAAAGTCAGATACAAAGTCTTTTGAGAAACTCTCAAGGAAGAAACAAGACTAATATTTATAATGACAAGATGTAGACTTGTAAGAAATGTTTGAAGCTATCTGTATTTGATGGTTTTGTGTCTCATGTCATTTTAATCTTGGGTAAACTTGGTACTAGGTAGACAGAACACACACACACACACACACACACACACACACACATACACAAACACACACACACACACACACACACACACACACCATGCACATACATACAAAGACAGATACATAAAGGTAGACACAAAAACGTATACATGTAACTATCATTTAGATATCTTATTTACCAGATTCTGATTTTTCTATACACACTACTGATCTTTTATGATCTTTTAACTAATTACTTTAATGCCTCCCCTTCATTACTCTTTGATAAGACTAGGAAGACAAACATATTTTAAAGGAACAGAACTTACTTACAGAGACAAAAATAACCATATGTAAAAGTTCAGTTAAGATAAAACTTCTCAAAGGTGACGCTTCTTGTCATTATTTAAGTTACCACTTTCTCAGTTGTAACATTAGTCCCTTAAAAGGGAGATGCTTTTAGGAATAGAAACTACATTTAACGATAGATTTTTTTTTTACAAATAAAAATTTAATAAAGCCAGCTAAAACAGAAAGTCTTCGTTCTGTAACTTCTTTATTCATTTTCTTAAAAATCAGCATATAAAGTTTCCATGCATGGCAAGCTCAGTTCACAAAACAAAAAAGTGTCTGAAATGTAAGTTTTTGGCAGGGGAGGCTGGTGACCCAAGAGCATGTGACAACACTCAAAGGATCCAGAGGCTGGGGACACAAGAGCATGTGACAGCATTCTTAGGATATGGACTGCCTCTTGCACCGAGTTGTTAATTGAGGAGTGGCTACATGCAAAGATACTATGCAATCATTAAACATATACAAGGAACAGAAGGGTTACCTAGTACATTGCCAGGGATAATGAAGAAGTTCAGAGTGAAACTTACATAGAAATAAAACAAGTCTATATAGGTCTATATAGGTCTATTTAGGTCTATATAAACAGCACATTCCATCTTCCCGAGGCCAGAAACCCGTTGTAGAGATTCTTTCCTTCTGTCTGCAGTTGGCCATGGGTTAGCATGCTCTTTGATGAAACACAATGTGTTCCTTTCTCAGACAAGGCTGTGGGTAACACCAAATAATGGATTTCACTATGGTATTTAATAAGTACTTGGTTTTTGTTGATTCTCCCCTCTGTGCTGTGGAGTAATCCCTTTGTACACTATGAAAATTTGTCACTGTGATGGGTTTAATAAACAAGCTGACTGGCCAATAGTTGAACAGAATATAGTTAGAAAGAAAGACAAACTGAGAATGCTGGGAAGGAGAATGGCAGAGTCAGAGAACATACCAGCCAACCACCCAATAAGCAAAATGTCTAAAAAATGCATTAACAAGCCATGAGCCATGTGGTAAAGCTTGATAAAAATATAGGTTAATTTGAGTGTAAAAGTTAACTAGTAACATGCCTGAGCTTTTAGCTGAGCATTTATAACTCATATTCAGCCTGAGTTGTTTATTTGGGTCTGGGGGTGGGACAAAAAACTTCCACCCATGCCCCTGTCCTTTGCTTCCTTTTTGCTGGTCCCTCCTATCCATTTTTCTGTTCTCATGTCATGTATATTCTGATTTTTATCCATCTGTAATCTGTAATCATCTTTTAGGACTTCTTTTCTCCACACTCTCATGAACCTTTTCTAGTTTTATGACCAATATACACCCTCCCTAGCACAAATATTAAAATAAAAATTTAGGATGCACATATAAAACTAACATAGTATTTGTCTTTTAGAGTCTGATGTACTTCATTTAACACAATAACTTCCAGGTTCAATCATTTTTCTGCAAATGTCATGATTTTATTTTTCAGAGTGAAGTTTTATTCAGCCATAACTCATTGTTTTAAAATTAGATTAGTGGCTTTGGGGCATAGCCTTCAATAAATAAGGCAAACACATTTCCTGTGCCAGGGTGACTGGAGTTTATGAAAATTTTAGAACATCTTAGAGCTTGTCTTGTTTTAATTTCTTCCATGTTTCATTCATTTTAGAAAGGTAACATTGAATGGATGGGCTTTGGAGTTTGTAGATTGTCACAGAAATCCAAGCCTGGGCATTTTGTTTGTTTTCTTTGTTTTCCTTGTTCTAGTTTCTGTGTTTAGTCTATATTTTGAAAAGTTTCCACATTGTTGTAAGAAAGAAATAAATACCCTTGTATCAATTTTTTATGAAATCTCTGCGAAGGATGCCAATCTAGTCCATACAACCAAAGGGAGGAAGAAGGGGGAGGATATGAGTTGAGGCTTCTAAACTGTCAGTGACCAATTAGAAACTCCCAGCATTCGAATGGTTTTAGTGCACTGAGGGGGAGAGTATTTCTGTGTGAAGCTGAAAGCAAGAAGTATCTCCAGTTAGTGACTATTTGCTCTGGAGCAATTTATGTGGTTACTCTTATTTCATTAATAATGGGTAATTGATCTGAGGGGAAAAAATGTACTGCTTGCAATTTTACTTTCCTTAAGGTGATGTTTTAGTTTTTGCATGTTTTTTTTTCCTTCAGCTTTATCACTGGTATTTTATTTTTTTTGTGGTCTTTTAGTTTAAGACAAGAAATGAAATTAGTATTTTACAATGACCTTGTCACAGTGCTTGAGAAGAATGGTCACAGAGATATTCAAATAGATTGTCCCAGAGAAACTGGAGGAGCAGTGACAGTGAAAAGTAGAGAGCAAAGACTGTGACTCATAAAAAAAAAAAAAAAAAAAAAAAAGAGGGACAACATCCCACAGTGAGTCCCTTTGGTTTTCATGAGGTTGGTCAATAGTATGTCCCCATCTCTGATTCAGTGAGACTGATTTTTCTGCTAGCCCATCTCTGACCTTTCTATTATATCCAATATGTCTTTGTTTCTTGAAATGATTAAAAATCAGAGGGAAAAGTGCAGTTTCCACACAGCAATGATGACACTTAAATTAGAAATGTTAAACCAGAACAAGCCGGGCTGTGCACAGTACTGCAGGGTTGTACACAATGAAAATGTCCATGTCTTAGGCATTCTCTTGGAAATCTCTGTCTGCATATCAAGGAGTACTTACCAAAGAGCCAAGATAGGTTATGTGGAATCCTTGTTAATATGAGTTCATCCTAGAAAGGCCATGTTGATTTGGTGCAAGGCAGTCAGTTAATTAGTGAAGTAAATTAACATAGCACACAAGCGGCAGTACTATAACCAAAGCAATTTATTGGTGTTAATTTCTCCATTTGCAAATGGACAAAGTTCACCTGTTGAAATTGATATTTTAACATATACTATAAATTACTTTTGAACTTGTACATTTTAAAAATTAGCTGCAGTTTAGTTAAATTTGAGTGATAGTGCTAGAGTGGATCTTTCCCTCTTAGACTAGAATAATTGAGTATTTGGGTTTCAGATATGCGCTGTCAGGAGCAGATGCAGAATTCTGATGTGTTTCTTGTCTCTTGCTTTCCTCAGGCCCCTGTTAATTGTGTTTATTATTCTTTTTCTGCAGAGTTTACATTGCTCTTCCCTGCCACTGGTTTTCAGGGCCGTGCTTCCTTGCTCTTTCATGTACAATTCTTAGGACAGTTTCTTTAGAATGTTCCTCCAAAGATCTTAAGGTAAAGTTTAATTTTATTACCATCATCAGTAACATACTTGTTATTCTTTTAACAATGTATACTGTAATTGGTAAAAGGTTTTCTCATGCATGGTGTTGCCAGTTAGTCACCTGTGCAAGTCTTTGAGGCAGGTGGCATCTCGTGTTTACAAATAATGAAACTGAGACTCATTTACAAAATGGAAGCTGGCCTATCACGTCTTCATGTCTCTGAGTTTTGTCTTTCTAGAGATATAGATGTCTTATTAGCCATAGAGGTTATGTAGCTTATAGATTATAAGAGAGGAGGAGTTCTTCCAAGTCTGTCTGTCTATCTATCTATCTATCTATCTATCTATCTATCTATCTATCTATCTATCTATCTAAGAAACCAGAATAGTAGGATTATGTGGGCAAGAGAATGGGAGGTCAGGGTAAAGGAATGAATATAGGAGAGCATAACTAGCAGTGAGGACCTTTTGAAAAGCCATATAGAAACATACTACACTACAAGCTCCTAAAATATACAAAAGGAATTTAAACGGAGTTACCTTGTAATGGGAGAGACAAGACCCAATTAGACATTTCATGCTGCCAACTAGAATCCCCAATTTAATAGCAAAAGGAACTAAGTTTAAAGAAGTTTACTGATGTGTTCAAAATTCCTACATCTGATAATGTGTGCAACCTTGGTCCATGCCCAAGTCCACCTCGTTCCAGTGCTCCACAGAAAAGAATAGTCAGTGCTCAACATTTCTCTCTGTGACAGCATTTACAATAATGTTGGCAACTGTTATTTTTATCTCTCTAATTCTTTGCTTTGTTCTGTTAACATTATTTCCCTTCCTTTTGGAGCATAGTTCTCAAGCCACTCCAACTGATACTTGGCCTGGCCAAACTACCAGGAATGAGCATGAGCCCCAGTGAGCTGAGTCAGAATACTTCCTTGTATTCTATTTAAGGAAATACTAAGTCTGTTAACTCTTTTGTGACAATATCAGTAGGATCACCTATGATGAAAACTGAAACAGCTGAATAACTGGTAGTGCAAGCCATGATGCTCTCCTTCAACAGATTGGAAGACGCTTGAAGCAGAGAGACTAAGCCGGTGTGGAGATGAGAATGAAGAAAATCCTGATGATAGGAAAGTCCCTAAGTCAGGATCCAAATAGTCCAGTGAGGCAAACATGACCTTATTTGTACGAACTCTGTTCAATTGGATTTGTGATATGTAAAACTGAAGGAAAACTTTAGAGACCAATTTTTTTCTCTCAAAGTTGAGATAAAAATTCATCTTTTATTATCATAAATTTATGTGAAGAGGGTTTAAAATAAAATAGTTGTGTCTCAAGTGAAGCTTGCCAGTAGTGTAGAAAATTTCCACTATATAAATTTCAAAATATGTTTAAAATTAATTATGATTACAAGGAGGAAGCATTAGAGGAGTAGGTGGGGAAAGAGAGAGGGTTTGAAATAATGTAAATATAGTAGACTACATATGAAAGCCTTAAAATAAAATGCAAAATAATGAAGCCTGATTTTATGGTGAAAATGCTAGGGTATATATGACAAACTAGGCCACAGGAGTCACATTTTACTAGTTCATGTTTGTGCTTGGGAAGCTCTTCCTCCACAGCTTTCAGTCTTGGTTCAGCTGTCTGCTCCAAATTGAAGTGAAGCTCCCCTGTCCTTAACTACTTTTTCTGAAAGTACTTGTTTCTTGACTCATTTCTTACTTCATGGAATATCCAATTCCCTGAAGTTGTACTCTATCTACTAATCTGCTTATTTATATGCCATCATGTTCTCCACTTGAGAATCAGCTTCGTGAGAACAGGAAGTTTAGTCTCATCAATGAATGAATCTTTTTAGGTAGACTATGTAGTATGGTAATTATGGGTGTCAAAAATCTGATATCAAAGACAATCTGACTTGCTTTGATTAAATCTCTATCATTTCCCTCTTAGGAATATGTCTAATTCATATCCTTCAGTTTACCTTGTAGTTTGGTGTGGTCCTACAGAAAATTTGGAATCAAGCAAGAGTAACATGTTACCCTAGATCCTGGTAAATCAAATTTCTCATGTATTGAGATGCCATTATCTTAGTATGCCTTGGGCAGTGTGGGTGTATCAGTCAGGGTTCTCTAGAGTCACAGAACTTATGGAATGAATACACACACACACACACACACAGAGAGAGAGAGAGAGAGAGAGAGAGAGAGAGAGAGAGAGAGAGAGAGAGAGAGAGAGAGAGAGAGAGAGAGAGTATATGGAATATATTATTATATGGAGAGTATTGGAATATATTGGAATTATTTACAGGCTGCAGTCTAGCTAATTCAGCAATGGCTAGTTGTAAGTGAAAAGTCCAAAATCTAGTAGTTTCTCAGCCCCACAAGAGGGTGTCTTATCTGGTCTTCTATATATGCTGGAATCCTGAAGAAGTAGGCAGTAATGACATTGAAGGAATGTTAAGGAGGCAAGGAGATGTTAAGCAGGCAAAGAAGAAAGTCTTCCTTTTTCCTTGTCCATATATAGGCTTCCAGCAGAAGGTGTGGCCAGATTAAAGGTATGTCTTCTCACCTCAAGATATAGATTAAATGCATGTGTCTTTCGGCCTCAGGATCCAGATCAAAAGTGTGTGTCTTCCAAACTCCAAGGTCCAGTTAGAAATGGATTCACCTACTCCAAACCAAGCAAGAAATCTCTCACATTTCATTGCCTCCATTTCTGGACTGTAGTTCATTCCAGATACAGTCAAGCTGACAACCAAGAACAGCCATTGCAGAAGGTTAGGGCCTTTCATTCTCTAAAGCCAAGTATATAGACAGCAGAGTTATGCTTGACACCTATATGCATTGCCTACAAGACCTGAGCCTCTGCAAGCTACACACTACAAACTGTGCTGTCTTCTTAAGGGGAGCTCCTGGGTCCTTAAGGGACCACTTAAAAGAAAGTTGTCCATCCACCTACTGTAGAGATTAATTTGTGAGTGAAATCAAATCCTTTACATCTGAGCTACTGTAATTAGAGGAATATAAAAGTTAACTTACTAGTATTGTGAATATATAAAATTGAAAATGCAAATGCTTACTCTTCACTGATAGAAATACAAATTTACTTTCCAGTTAAAATTACTTGAAAAAGGATTACTGAGTTAAATCATTGTAATCATTGTAATGTTCTTTGTAATGCCAATGTTGTTAGTAAAATTCACCTCAAATCCCATTAAACAGTCTGGGTTGCTTGTTCCTCCAGGATGGTTAGTCTGACTAGTCTACTGTGGAACATTCCATGGCTATGCAGGAAAATTACACGATTGGTTAGAATAATTTGATTACTCTATGATCACCAACTGGAAAGTTTAGTCATAATATCATTTTTATCTTCATTTTGTCCCCTGATAATGCATTCATGAAATCAATCAAGCTGAATCAAATCTTTCTGGGAGGCAGAAGTCTTGCAAACTGTTTCTAACACCATCTGCCATACAAAGAAAGAAAATGTGGCTTGCTAATTGGTGTGTTATAAAAAACCAAGGGACTGAATGGTGGTAGTTTTGTATTCACAGACTTCTCTGAGACCTCATGTTAAAGAACAAACAGTTCTTAGTCCTATAACATGGAAAAATCTCCTACCTGAAGTTTGACTTGATGTTCTAATATTGTCATCACCCAAGAAGAAAGGACAAACAGATTTTTAAAAAAGTTACAGATACGTATTGCATTTTGTAATGTAATGTATTTTACAGTGCACGGTTGCTGAAATTATAGTTAAAGGACAAAAAACTTCACACTGTTCCTTAATTCCTCACACATAGCCACTACTGAAATTTTCTTGTTTTGGTCTTCTTTAATTTGGAGACATTTTCTTTGGGGTCTGAAGTCTTTTGTCCTTTGATCATCTGAATTGGTTGAGAGATATAATTGGAGATGTAGATTGTTTTGATTACTGAATTTAAGCAAGTGGCATGATGGCTGTGATGATATTACTCTGTGAGGTGGAGTTCTCATTCCTCATAGAAGTCAATGGCTTCCTTCCGCCTAGTTTGTGTCTGTGTAACATCCTTCCTGGAAGTTAGACAAGGGATGGGAGTGTCCATTATTTAGTATGTGCATTTTCCTGTATCCTTTATATTTCTGATCAAGAGTTTTAAAGTTTGTGTGAACATTCGTACTCTGCAGGTTTCAGGCTTGGATAGTTTTATTTCAAACTATTTACAATACATCTCTTGTCTCTGAAACAGACATAGCTATTGCTGACTACTGGGTAGTAGCTACATTTCATAGAGAATGGGAACATCTACAATTGACCTTTCCCCTGTATTGGGTCCTATCAGTATATGATTCTTCACAAGGAGAAGAACACAGGTTTCCTCTGGTTTCTCTGGTTGTTTGCAGACTTAATTATTTTCCATGTTGGAATAAATGTAGACAAGCATACACATGAAAGAGCAAATGTGTGAAATAGAATTTTTCCTTATTATTCATCTTCTGTTTATTGCTCTCAGTCTCTGTATTCACTGAATGGATATTTTATATGTTACCAAAATAATGACAACTAGTACCCAGGTACCTTGAGTTTTATTACTGTAACCACTTCCTCAACAGAATTGGATTTTTATTAGATTAGAATATTTAATATTGTGATATTTCTGTATTGAATTTGAAATAAGCAGCTCAGGGGTTTCTTGTGGAAACATTTATTATATATAGGTAGTTTCTAGGGACAACTTTGATGGTACACTATTCCCATGGAATATTAGACTATTGTCTGGGGAACTGATACTGCTGGAGACAGTAGAACAGTTTCATGGGTGAGTCACAATTTTGACATAATAAAACAAAATTTCAGAAGAATGAGAATGACATTCTACACCATAATGTACTTTATTCAGGGAATATGAATGATGCAAAGAGAAACTGGAAAACTCCAATTTAAATGCGGGTGTTAGAAAAGTTATATTTCTTTGTCCATATTAGCAAAATAGTACTAATTATTAGCAAAATAGTACTACTTACATTAAAAAACAACAACAACCCAGAAACTTGTGTGGCTGATGAAAGGCAGAAAATATAATTTGTACCCTAAATAGCTAGGCAAGTTTTAATAATTTAATTTTTAATTCAAAGGGTTCTGGTATGAATAACTGAGGGTCCATTGTTCTGCCTATCTCACCTTAGATTCTCTGGTAAAGCAGTGATGTAGACCCAATATTACTTATATTGCTGAAGGTGCTGATATCTATCTGTGATAATTTGGATGTATTTGGCCTCCATAATCTCATAGAAGAGGTATGGCTTAGTTGGAGTGGCTATGGCCTTATTGGAGAAAGTCTATCACTGTGAGGGTAGGCTTTGAGGTTTCCTATGTTCAGGATACCACCCATTGTCTCAGTTGACTTCCTGTTCTCTGCTAGATATAACACTCTCATTTCCTGCATCATGTCTGCCTGTATTCTGCCATGTTCCCCACCATGATGATAAATGGACTAAACCTTTGAAACTGTAAGTGAAGCACCTCAATTAAATGTTTTACTTTACAGGAGTTGCCATGGTCATGGTGTCTCTTTAAGGCATACCCTAGGGGGAAGACTTTGTTGATCATTTTGAGTATTTTTATTTCTCAGTTACCTTTGAGTTGGACCTATGTCTAGATAAAGAAATAATTTTGTAAGAGGTATAAAGAGCTCTGAAAACAAGGAAGTTAGTTTTCCCAAACTCAGTTTCAGTTGGAAGAAAGGATGAATTTGAAAATCAAGATATGAACTATCTTTAGCCTTCATTTTCAGATTGTGAGGTTACATATCACCTGATGGTGCAGTGACTTCTTGCCACTGCAATTTCTAGCAATTATTTCTAAAATTGTGGGTGCTTTAAGCTCTCATCCCTCTCCACCTGCATTCTGGCTTCATTCCCATGAACAACACAACACAACGGGACACAATACAGCACCACACAGCAATAGCATCAAGTCATATGGTATCACTATCCTTGGAGTTCCCAAACAGAACATATAACATCTGGACAAATTATGAGAACATTACTAAAATTTTTACCATTTAAGTATTGCTTATAATTAACATTACTTATAATTCATTACTAAATAACTAAATAACATTACTAAAATTCAAGAAAGACAAGGGAGAATGAAAGAGAATTGTGTCATACTGTCTGTCAGGGAGATCCAGTTTCTCAGTCTGTCCCCAGTGCCCTGCTAAATTACATTTTGCACTCGCTGTTTCTCAAGTCTGGACCTGTGCCTTCACTTCTCTGTAATAAACTTAGTTTAGCACTGTTGTTGCTTCATTGCAAAGACTTCCAGCTAACAATTTCAACCCTGTCTATTGCATTAATTATTTGAATTAATATGAATATCATATTGACCAAAAGATTAAATACATTTTAAAGTAAAATGGAGACCAAAATCAGAGCATTGTGTTTGTAATTAGCTTGTCTTAAAAAGTGGAATTGTTAAATCCCTTTCTCATTTTGCAGTTTTAAAGAGTAAGAACTCCAGAATTTTCAGATGGAATTAGGGATTCTTGTAATAAAATATGAAGAACATGTATGTCATTATATTATAAAGATTTGCAATTATGCCTGGATCGGAGCTAAGGGATTACATGTTTTAAATGAAGTGCACTTTGTCTGTGTGCAAAGCAATAAAATGAAAAAGTTATGGAAGTGAAAATTTAATATATATGATAATACACATAAATCTATTAGAAAAAGTAAAGCAGAATTAATTATATTTCTGTACCCAGAGGGTGAATAAAAATGGAAAGAATTAAGAAATAAAAATTCATTTTGTAATTACTTGAGCATAGTAAAATCAGACATCAGTTTCCTTAAAGGTCTTGATAACTTATAAGACGTTTTATGAATATGCAAGTGGGAAATAATGTTAATTATAAGCAATACTTAAATGGTAAAAATCATTCATGCTGTCTTGGAATAAGAGTAATTACATTTCTAATTAACTCATGGTTTCATTTTGAAAACTAATCACAATTGTGTTTGGAAAATTATCAACATTCAACTAAAATTTGAAGATATGCTTAAGGCATTTTGAGGCTCAAGTGGTTTAGAATATTGGGGATGCTCTTGAATGCATTCTAGAAAAGCCTTATGAAGTAGGATGGTTTTCACCATCTTTGGGGTTGGTTAATAATTATGAGAACTCTGATAGGTTATTAATCTGTGTATGGATTTGCTTATTCTTAATACATTGTAAACTTTTTTGTTATAAAAATATTTTTCTGGAAAGTTTTTTGTTTTTCTATACTATGATAAACATAATAATGTAAAGAACTCTCCTCTATTATCTTTCAATGAGTATCTCAGTTTTAGACCCCCTACATGGCACCTCAGGTTTGTTATATGCACATAGTTTCAGTCCCAGCAAAGAATGATTGGGCATACAATTATGTGGGAGCTTTAACCCTCGCCAACATAAGTTTTAAGAGATCAAACATATCAAAATTTCCTTTTCGTGAACTAGATGGGGCAGTGGTGGAGAGCTCAACCTGGTGGTGAGGACAGGGGAGGGCTGGCAGGCTGACAACCCCACAACCACCCAGGTCCAGAACCAGGGATATGAGTTGGTCCATCCCCAACATCCACCCCATCTGTGATGTGCTGGAGCATGTGAAAGGGCTGGGTTTGTAGATCCAAAGCTAGAGCATTTCCATGACACAAGATAATAGTGAGATATCCAAGTGGAGTTCCAGTGGGGTCGCAGTATTTACAGTGCAGCAGAAACCAGGGGCCACAAACCAGACTAATGACTCTTTGTAATGAACACTTGCAAGTAAACATATATACAACACAGACAGATGAACACAGCAGTTAAAACTGGATGCTCTTCTCTCCGTGTCCTGCCAGAAAGAGAGCGTTCTCTGCCTCCTTTTGAGACCAAGCCCCACAGGTCACTTTTGCCCCTGGCTCCACCCCTCAATGGGCGTGGTCAGTGCCACAGAAGCAGACACAGTGAATATCCCACTACAATTCCCCTTTTAGTTTAAAGAAAAGATTTAAGCTTGATACAAAACTATATACAAAACAGTGAAAGCAAGTGTGCTCTAAGAAAAGGAAAATCAAGAACAAAACCACAAACATCTAGTCCTAGGGTGAAGGCATAAGGGAGTTTACAATAAAGTTGTCCTAAGCTGGAAAGCTTAAGTCTAGTACCTAATATATCTAACTAGGAAGAGAGAATAATATTCATGATAGTTTAATCTACAACCTCATCAAGACCTTGATAATATACAAGATCATCAAGAAGGTTAAACCCCTTCTTTTTATTTTAGACAGAAAAGAGGAGATGATGGGAGATGTTATTCTGTAAATATGTTTCTCGTACTGGTTAATTAATAAAGCACTGTTGAGTCAAAGAGAAAGCAAGATAGGCGGGGCTAGGAGACAAGGAGGAGGAAAGAGGAAGTAGTTAGGAGGAGTCAGGATGTAGAGCATGGAGAAAGAAGATGCCTCCAGCGGCTCCCCAATAGGATGACCACGTGGAAATACTTAGATAAGTAGAAATGGGTTAATAATTAAGACAGAGCTAGCCCATAAACAATAATGGTAACTGGCCAACAGGATTGTATCAAATACAGAGTCTCTGCGTGTTATTTGGGACTGGCACACCAGACTGGTGGCGGGCGGGCTGGTGTAAAATATACATATGATATATATATATATATATATATATATATATATATATATATATATATATGGTATAGTATGTGACTCACTGTGTCATACTACAGCATCCAAATTACGATTATTTATTTTTCTTTTCTCTTCTCTTAAATTTATATTTTTTGTTGGGGGGATGGGGAGATGAGATGGGCTTGCTCTTCAAAGTGCTGCAGCCAGTGAGGGGCAAGACCAGCTCTCCTTGGTGGTGTAGTCAGTGAGGGGTGGGACAAACTCTTTGCAGCTTAGAGTGCTAACAGAAGCCACTGACATCAACATAGACTGAGACTGCAGCAGACATGGCCTTTTGCAGCAGCCCAGGCCCATACATCACCATGGACTCAGGCAGCAAGCAGGCCACCCACCTTAGCCTGCCCCTCACTGGCTTCATCTCTTGAGATCTCCCCCTCTCTAAAGTACATGAACCATTCTTCCTCTCTCCCTCATTCACCGCCATATATTTGCTTACCATAATAGGCCTTTGTTTTCTCCTCAGCACCCAAGGTAGCAGAAATATCCTTCTCCCTCTCAGTCTTAATTGACTTAAACAATTTTTATTGTTTGAGAATATCATACATATATATTATATATGAATTAAATCTATACCACCTTCCCTTCCCTCCAGCTCCTTCCCTCAGTAATTTCCTCAGTAATTTCCCCCTCAACTTCATGTGCTTTTAAAATTTTCTAAAAATCCACTGCCTATATACTCATAGGTGTAGGGTCATTTATTGGAGCCTCTCAGGGGCTATATCCCTGATGAAAACTTTCCCAGAAGCCATGGCTTACCAATAATTCCTCATTTTGGAGTGGGCTTCATGAGCTTTTTCCCTATCCATGCTGGGATTTTGACTGGGATCTTGTGCAGGTCTTGTGCATGTAGTCACAGCTGCTATGAGTTCATTGTGCAATGGCACTGTCAAATATGTCTCTGTGGCAGAAATTCACTCCTCTGCCTTTTCTGATTTTTCCTGTCCCTCTTCTGAGGTTGTCCCCCTAAGCCTCAGGAGAAGAGGTGTGAGAGAGATAACCTTTTTAGAGTAGAGAAGTCTGCATATATCGACTAGTTGTGGGTGTCTGTGTTAATCACTATCTACAGCAAAAAGATGCTTCTGGTGAGTGTTGAATTAATTTATGTGTATAAAGACAAAAGTTTCATATCATGTCTATTTAGCAGAATAATAAGTATTAGGTTCTCCTCTAGAACCTATGGTGTAGCCAGCCATGGGTTTTTGGACCAGTTAATGGTACCAGACATGCATTCTATTCTTGTGGAGTGGGCTTTAAATCTATTTGTTTTGCTTATTCCTGTGATATTTATGCCACAATTGCACCAGTGAGCATATCTTATAGCTTCTCATTATTATAGCTCCCAGGGTTTACTTCTTTTTAAGACTGTTGATGAGGTTTCTTTTCTGGTATCATGGATAAAACCTTCAAGCACTATGAAAGGTAGTCAGTAGTAATGAAACTTCCGCACTGATAGTAGCTTGATTTCTTCATATCCTGTGATTTGAGTATGTGATGTCTTTAATAATAGGTCTATAATCTTCAATTTTGAGGAGGTGATCTATTGGACCTCATTGACTGCTAGAAAAGAAGTAATCCATATTTGGCACTTTTATTAGTTTATGGATTCTTGGTAAAGCATTTCTACCCCCATAGGGTAACTTCAGTGTGTGTGTGTGTGTGTGTGAAGTTACCCCATAGGGTAACTTCATTGTGTGTGTGTGTGTGTATTTGTGTGTGTGTGTGGGTGTGTGCACATGTTTTAAGAAGCTTCTATAGTAGTAACTTTCTATATGGTATTTTCAGAGGTCTATAGTGTTTAGTTATCCTTCTCCATACTCAATCCTCTACCTTGTCCTCCCATCTCCTACCCCATCCATTCTAATGTCTTTATAGTAACTCTGTGCTACAATTTGAGGGTTGCTTACATCTCATTCTGTGTAGGAGAATCTACATTGAATCAAGCAACAGTAACTGTGACCTATAGAACAAAAGCTACTAAATATGATTCTCATTGTTTCATTCAATTTGTCGCACACTATAAAGGGTAAGAAGCATAGAGAAATAATTTGTAGAGAGATTAATTGAAAATAAAGGTCTCCTATTCACTTGTTGTCTTCAGTGCAGTGTTTACAACTAGGAAATAGTTCAATAAAATATAGATTTCTGGATAATGACACAACTGTGGGTAATATGAAGAAGTGTGTAGTTTAAGATATAATGGTAATTAGTAATGGAACTCATCTACACAACATTAGAAATAAAGTTTTTCCACTAGGTTTTTGTGATCCTATGACTTCACCTTATACAAATAGATGTCTGATATATTTTTAGATGTTTGTATGCATATTTTAAAAGGAAATCTGTACTTTCTTTAATTAGATGTCATTTTTAGTAGCTCAGGTTGTTAGTGGAAAATTATAAATTACAGATAAACAAAGGACACTATGACCAAGAAATGTCATATGCAGTTTATTAATATAATAACAACACAGAATTACCAAAACAATCATACTGGATACTGTCAGAACACAGTCCAGGAATGGAGTCATGTGAGAAGATTTCTGAGTGCTCATGAGAACACTCCAAGTAAACAAACAAGAGTCTTGTGACCTCAGTTTCTTTAAAACATAAATTTTTTTTTTTTGGAACGTGTTTTTGTGTTTCTCCCAGGTGTAGTGGATAGGAGTAGGCTTACTTCAGTCAGATCACTCATTTTTGCTTGCTGTTATTATTCAACTAACTAAATGTTTTAACTATACCATATGTGCCTTTACGGGAAAACATTTTTTTTTGTTTGTTTTTGTTTTTGTTTTGTTTTGTTTCCCATGTGTGGCTTTGTGTTTGTATATAGCTTGGACTCCTGAGAACTTTGCTCATGTGATCTTTCTTAATCCTCAGAATATAAATTACTTGGCTTTCTGGATAAAGTTGGTTATTGCACAAAAGTTGAGTGTACCTCATTTATTAGTTTCATTCTCCCAGGTCCCACTGCCTCTAGAGTAGTAACAGATACCAGATGGTGTCCTGCATAGTAACGTTTGTGTAGTAGAGCAGAAGAGACACTACCTAGGAAGACCTGAATTTGGACCCTGTCTTTCCATTTTCATTTCCAGAGTGGGAAGTTTGGGCCTTGTTGCCTCTAAAGGGTTGTTTCATAATCTTAGCTTTTATAATTTTACATATGATAGAATTTGTATTTCCATTAAATTATAAATGACATGATTTTTGTTCTCTTCCCAATTCCTTGGGAGAAAAGTTTAAAACTACATTGTGCAATTAATTGAATAATATTTCATCAAATGTATATTTACAGAATTATTTAATGGATTAGGGACATTTTAAATTTATCCTGACATAAAGTATCAAAACAACAACAACAACAGCAAAGAACAAAACTACCTCCCATCTTAGTTTTCCTGTTGTCATGGTAAAACATGCTGAAAAAAGGAACTTAAAGCAGAAAGTGTTTACTCTAGTTTACAGTTCCATGAAGGCACAGTCCTTAACAATAGGGAGGTCAGGGTGGCAAGAGTTTGAAACATCTGTTTACATTTTATCTGCAGACAAGAAGCAGAGAGGAATGAATGCAATGTTAACACTCAGCTCCCTCTCTCCATTTTATACATTCTAGAATCCTGCAGAGGGAATGTCTCATCCACAATCAAGATGGATATTCTCACATCAGTTAACACAGTTAACATAATCCCTAACAAACATGTCCAGATGCCCACCTACTTGGTTTTCTAGCTTGGCAGTCAACACTAGCCAGCACACACACATGGGTAATTGAGTAAGTGTCTTAATTAGAATTAGAATCCCAAAGAAAAATGATGAGTGAGCAATTATCAATGATTTTTCTTTAAATCTATTAGAAATAGCTGATATCAGAGAGTTAGGTATTACTATTTCAACGTATTTATTGTTAGTCAAATTTTCTGTAGAAGATCATTCTAATATTGCTTTTGGTAGAAGCAATTTCTAGAGAAATGAGAGGGAATCAAGAAAAGGAAATGCAGTAATGAACATTTAAACAGGGTTTCCTTAAAAGTCAGTAGACTGAGGTTTTTTTTTTTTTTTTTTAGAAAGGTGAGGAAGGTTCATAATAGCTTGTGAATATTTGACAGGGAATCATGAAAGGCTCCTGTTCAGTCATTCTCCTCTACTACTATTGAAAGCTAAACGGGTATCTATCTATCTATCTATCTATCTATCTATCTATCTATCTATCTATCTACCTATCATCTATCTATCTATCTATCTAATTTATGTATTTTATATTTTGATTGTAGTTTCCCCTACCTCCTCTCCTCCTAATCCCTGCCCCCATCATACCTCTGTTCCCACCCCTCAATCCACTCCTCCTCCATTTCTGTTTAGGAAAAAACATGTTTCCCATGAGTATCAACAAAACATGGCATATCAGTTGGAGTAAGACTAAACACTTCCTCATGTATTGAGACTAGGCAAGGTGACCCAGTATGGAGAGTAGGTGATATGGTGAAAGCTTCACCCCAGCCCCTGACATCCATCACCCAAAGAGTCTGGAATGATCTGGTGGAGATTCCACCCAAGCCCCCCTGCCCCAGCTTCCTCCAAACCCTGCTACATCTCAGAAAGCCCCCAAATGATGACCCCTTCCCCAGAGATACTCAAGACCACTTCCACAGGGTATTTAAACAGTCCCCCAGAGAACAGATTTGTGGTTTTTCCAGTTTCCCTTTCTGCTTTTCTCCAGGAGCATTGTATCCATTAAATATGGGCTTTTCTAATTTGGTTTGATTTAGTCTGATTTGGACTGCTGCATCAGGGGAGAGGTTTATTGGAGTGTGTAGGGTCCCAAAAGCCAGTAAAAACCCTGTTCCCACTGCTATAAGTCCCACAAGAAGACCAAGCTACACAGCTGTAACATATGTGCAGAGTGCCTAGGTCAGTCCCATGCAGGTTTCCTGGTTGTCACTTCAGTCTCTGTGAGCCCCTGTGAGCCCAGGTTAGTTGATTCTGTGGGTTTTCTTGTGGTGTACTTGACCCTTCTAGTTCCTACAATTCTTTCTTCTACTCTTATGCAATATTCTCTAAGCTCCACCTAATATTTAAGTGTGGGTCTGCACGTGCTTCCATCAGTTGCTGTTTAAAGTCTCTCTTACAGTAATGGGGCTAGGCACAAATCTGGTCACAGGAGATCACCAGTTTGACTTAGAACCACTTAAGGAGATGTTCAACATCCTTAGCCATCAGGGAAATGCAAATCAAAATGACTCTGAGATCCCACCTTAGACCTGTCAGAATGGCTAAGATCATAAACAAGTGACAGCTCATGCTGGTGAGCATGTGGAGCCAGAGGAACACTCCTTCATTGTTTGTGGGAGTGCAAACTTTTACAAACACTTTGGAAGTCAGTGTTGTCGTTTATCAAAAAACTGGGACTCAATCTACCACAAGACTCACATTTACCACTCTTGGGCATATACCCAAAGATTGTTCAAGCAGGCTACAAGGAGACTTGCTCAACTATGTTCATAGCAGCTTTATTTGTGGAACAAATTGGAAACAACCTGGATGTCCCTCAACTCAGAAATGGATGATGAAAATGTGGTGCATTTCCACAATGGAGTACTACTCAACTGTTAAACAATATGACATCAGGAAATTTTGAAGACAAATGAATGGAACTAGAAAAATCATCCTGAAATAAACAACCCAGACATAGAAAGATAAACATGGTATGTACTCAGTTGTAGGTGGATATTATCTGTAAAGTAGAAGATAACTATGTTACTGTCTGCAGACCAAGAGAGACTAGGTAACAAGAAGGGTTCATTGTGGTGGCGAGGGTGCCCAGATCTCACTGGGAAGGGGAAGCAGAAAGATTTCATGAGTGGACTGGGGGCAGGAGGGAATGGGATCAGGTTGGTTGGGGGACAGAGGAGGAGAGTTCTGAAAGAGACTACTGGAAAGTGGGGGGTACATTTCCGGATCAGGGAAAAACCTGGCACAAAGGAATCTCCCAGGAATCTGGGATGATTCCCAGCTAAGACTCTGAAATTTCTATTCACATGAATTTGCAGCCTACTCCCTATTTGAAGGTCCCAAAAGAGATCCAGTTCTTCAGAGTTGGAAGGAGGTAGAAGAAACAGTTTTTGGAAAGTTTCCCTTTCTTTTCCCCCAAGTGTTATTTTCCTTTATCCTTTAAAATAATCCATTCACATCCTGTCTTCTTTGATATCTAAAAAAGCTCATGAGCATTCACTTTAAAAAGAAATGTGAGGAATCAGGGAAAGGCCATTTATTGTTTGCTTCCTCTCCTCATTTTCTCTGGTCACAGGGTAAAGGTAAACTGTCTGAGAAGCTGCTGGGAGCTTGCATGGGCTGTTGCTCTTCCTATCGGCACATTCCACAGTCTGCCTGCTTCTTTGAAGGGAGATAGTCTCCCCTTCTGCCACTTTGTCAGTTTGTTTCTGAAACTCACTTCGGTGAGCTCTTCAGGAGATTCAGAAGAGGTGGAGCACCTCCCTACTGCTCTCATTAAAGCACATTTCAAAGACACTCTGAAGCATTTCCCAGCCTCAGAACAGAACATTCAATAAATTCAAGTATTTGGATTTTTGCCAGCTCCTTCTGAGAGTCCTCAGATTCCTTTTTTCCAACGGGAATCTCTTGACATATCCCTATAGGTTAGAGACACTAAATGCAGAGAATTATGGCTCATCATTCCAAATTCAAGCATATGAAATTATTGTCCTCATAGGTGTTTTGCTGGCAGATAGCTAGGTTGGAATAGCTTGATATTTGAAGTGTGTGTGTGTGTGTGTGTGTGTGTGTGTGTGTGTGTGTGTGTGTGTGTATGTGTGTGTGTGTGGTATGGTGTGTCTGTATACATGTGTTTGTTCCTTCTGTTGGAACAGTATGAAGATCAGTAATAGCTCAGAAGGAAAGACAAAAAGATAAGAAATAAATGTTTGGAAATTTTTAAGGAGATCCCAGAGACACATCAAGGCCATCAAGGACAATTCAGGAAGAAGGATGTTGTTATGGGGGCTATAGTTCACTTTCCATTCTCCAGTCTTTGGCTTATGTACCACCTTGAATTTCAATTACTTTATCTATTAAAAAGGAATAATATTAATAGCTATCCCACAGATTTGATAAGACAATGAATACAAAGTCATAATTATATTATGAATATATATATATATATTTAATCAGAGACTGCTAAGGTTGCGAGGAAAGGGAAAAAAAGACACAAAAGTTGAAATGAAACAAAACAAAACAAAAAATCTTATCTCTCAATGACCTGTTCTATCTCTTTTACTTTTCTTTAGTCCTGAGAAGTGGTCCTGGGGCCTTATGTATGCTAGGCAAACATTTTCACACAAAGTTACATCTTCAGTCCCAAATGACTGCATTTCAGAAAATGTCTACAGTCACTTAGCTCATACTGAACAACTTTGACTAAGTGCTGCTATCTGGTAATCAGCATGCTACTTTTGGCTGACACGTACTTGGCTCTCAGAGGATTCTTCCTAGACTCAATGCTTTGATAGGCTTTGAAGCTTCAGATGGCAGTGCCCAAAGATGCAGAACTTTGGACCAGGGCTCAGCTTCACCAGGGCCAATGGGACACTCTCTTGTCATTAATATGCAACACTCCAGGTCTCAGGTTGATTTGTTGGCCACTTACTACTGCTTTTATCTTTCTGAGGTAGGTGAGTAGTTAGCATGTGTTTTGCTGCCACCTTAGGATAGAAAGGAACTAACACAGCAAATATAAATAGGATAGGGAATTTGAGGCCTCTGCCTCTTGCGTAACAACTTACATACATTGTGAAACTATTTCAACTCCTGTAGCCCATCTGTTCCACAATTAAAATCCACCTTAAAAAAAAAAATAATAGCTTATCCTAAAGGACAGCTGTTTTGCTAATGACAAATATATATAAACTTCCTTATTGTCTATAGTGACTTTTTGTCTTTCATTTATTTAACTACTGTGATAACTTGAATGAGGTCCTCTCATTAATATATCTGACTTTTAAATGTTTGGTTTTCAGTCAGTGGCACTGGTTAGGGAGGATTAGGAGGCATGGCCTTTCTGGAGGAAGTGCATGGCTGGGGCAGGCTTTGAGAGCTTAAATACATTCTGAGTTTGTATTCTTTGCATGATGCTTGTGGTTCCCTATGAGAGCTCTCAGCTGTTCATGCTGCCCTGCCATACTTACTCGTGGCTATGCTTCTTAGCTGTGCTGGTGATGGACTGCAGCTGGTACTGGAACTGTAATCCCACATGAACTCTTCTTTCTGTAAATTGCATTCATCCTGGTATTTGATCCCAGCAATAGGAAAGTAATTAAGACAGGTCCTTATATTTAGAAAGGAAAACAAACACTATTGCATCTTGGATTTCTATGTATGGACTTTATGAGTTCACTTGGATCTTTTGAGAAAGAAAATAGCCTGACCTGGCAATATTAAAATAATTCTGGTTTTAAATATTTGCCCACCCATCCTTTCTCCATGTCCATGTGAATTCCCATGCATTGTCAGAATCTGAATTTTTTGATTTGTGTGCATAACTGTGCTAAAAGGCATCTCCTGTGCTAAGCTCAGCCCTTGTTCGTGTTGGCTTGTAGAAATCACTGGGGTTGGGGGGAGGTTGAGAAGAAAAGGAAAGCTTTGTGGTTTTCAATATTTCTTAGACTTTTAGTGTGGAGATATTTTGACTTTGAACTTAATTCCTTATGAGGTGTGACCTCTGTTGGTACAGAGATGTGTGTTGACTTTACTTTTGAAAGTAGCACATTCATTTATTTTTTAAAAATAAATGTTTATTTAAATTAGAAACAATCTTATTTTACATCAATCTCAGTTCCCTCTCCCTCCCATCCTCCCATGTCCCCCACCAACCCCTTCATCCCACCCCCCATCCACTCCCCAGGGAGGGTGAGGCCTACCATGGAGGATCATCAAAGTCTGTCACATCATTTGAGGCAGGGCCTAGGCCCTCCCCCATGTATCTAGGCTGAGAGAGTAACCTTCCATAGGGAATGGGCTCCCAAAGTCCATTCATGCACTAGCTCTGGCTTTCCCAGAACTCTCTAGAGGTTTTAGAATCTTTAGAAGCCAATTTTAGCAAATGGTTAGATCATTGGAGACTCACCCTTGAAGGGAATGTTAGGACTCAGCCTCTCCTCTCTCTTTCCTTCCTGGATTCCATGAGGTGAGCTCTTTACACTACTGTAAGCCTCCTTCATGATGTCTTGTGCTGCTATAGGGCCAAAGTAAGGACATGAACTCAACTGAAAGCATGAGCCCAAAGCAAACTTTCCCCCTTTAACCCCATTCTCGTGTGTTTTATGGCTACAAAAGGGGAGTAGTTAGCAAGATATTTATGTGAAGGAGCCCTTCTGTGTCTTGTTTGTTGCACGAATCAGAGTACATGAAAGAAATGGAATAGAGCTTTGTATATTCAACCCTTATTTTTAGTAATTTATTTTTATTTTTTTGAGACAGGGTTTCTCTGTGTAGCCCTGGCTGTCATCAAACTTAATCTGTAGAACAAGCTGGCCTTGAATTTAGAGATCCACCTGTCTCTGCCTTCCAAGGGCTGGGATTAAAAGCATGCACAACCATCATCCAACATTTTTGTTACTTTTTAAAGTCTTATTTTTGACTTATGTGTACGTGTGTGTACAAATGCATATGTACCTGCATTTGAGTCCAGATGCCTTCAGAGGTCAGGGTGTCAGAACCATCTGGAGCAGGAGTTAAAGGTAGTGGTGAACCACCCAACCAGGCTTCTGGGAACTAAACCCAGGTCCTCTGCAAGAGCAGCATGCTCTCCTAACTGCTGAACCATTTCTCCAGCCCCATAGTAACCAATTACAAATTGTTTTATATAATCATTAAGAATTTTAGACATGAATAATGATCAGATCTACTCCTTCACATTTCCATTTTTACCCCTTTATAAACCACCAAGCCCAGTTAGATCTACCTCTGTGCACAAGATGTTAGGGAATATGCTGGAGCATGGACAGCCTATGAGAAGCCATAAGCCAGAGGACAACTAATGCTGTCCTATCAGCCATCAGCTGCCAGTAGCTAGGAGTGAGGCCCTTGGAGCCTCTCCCTCATCTATGCTGGAATATTAACTGCCTTAATCCTGTTCATGTCTTATGCAGGCAGCCAGAGCACTGTGAGTTCATACAAATGTGTTGGGAAAACTGGCGATTTATATGTAGATGAATGACATTAAACCCCGATTGCTTATCCTGCACTAAAATCAACTCCAAATATATCAAAGCCCTCAATATGAAAGCTGAGGATCTGAAACTGCTAGAGGAGCTAGGGAGAGCACTATAACATACAAGCATGGGGAAGGAACAGTATTTTATCAATCCAGGAATGAACATCAACAACTGACAAGTGGGATCTCAAGAAACTAAAAAGCTTCTGTGTTAACAAAGGAAATAGTAAAGTGACCAGGATGCCCACAGGGAAGGAGTGGGATAGAAATCTTCAGCAGCTTTAAATCAGATAGAGGATTAGTACATAGAATATACATAAAATTCCAAGAGTAAAACAGCAAGAAAATATGTAATCCAGAAATAAAAGGGTTGGTTTAGCTCTAAACCTGTAGCTTTCAAAAGAAGAAAAAAAAATGGCTAGGAAATATTTTTAAATGTTTAATGTGGTTGGCAGTGAGAGAGATGCAAATTAAAACTACTTTGAGATTTTATTGTACTTCAGACAGAATGACTACTAAGATTAAGGAAACAAATGACAACAAATGGATGTGGGCATAGGGGACCCTTTTTCTCTGTGGGTGGGAGTGAAGACTGGTCTAGACACTACAGAAATCAATGTGGAGGTACCTCAGAAGGCTAGGAGTAGGTTGAGCATATGACCTAGCTGCTGTGATTCTGGGTACATGGCAAATTAGTTTTGTAACTATCCAGGTTCTTGATGACTATTTTAAAGTTGTCTTCTCCTCTCCTCTCCTCTCCTCTCCTCTCCTCTCCTCTCCTCTCCTCTCCTCTCCTCTCCTCTCCTCTCCTCTCCTCTCCTCTCCTCTCCTCTCCTCTCCTCTTCTCCATTTGGGCTTCTGGTTTGAAGCTCAGATTATGTAAGTTAATATTATTGTTAGTTTACCTAAGGTGCATTTCGAAAACCTATCTTGTAAAACACTAAAAACACTCAAATGCTTTTTAAAGTCAAATTTCAGTTGACCTTATGGTCATATTGGAGTACCTAAAAGAGGGTAAACATAGTTATATATAACTTTAAAATGAAGATAGGGGATATTGCGTCTAGCAGAAGTTTTGATAACTTTTACATTTAAATTTATTTTCATTTTTGGCAACAAATATGAACTCAAAATGATGCTGGAATCAGAATGCATTTCCATTCTAAATCTGTAAGTTAGTTTTTCATTATTGTAATTTTCCCCTAAGATAATTAACTCATAAAGAGGAGAGGTTCTTTTTGGCCCATGATTCTAGAGGTGCAAGATGGAGGGGTAAGAAGGAAAAGTGTTGAATTTTTAACAACTCAGACATCATGCTGAGAGCACAGGGCCCAGTAAACTGCTCACCTCAGGGCCAGGGAGTAAAGTGGGAAGACTTGAGGCTGTGGCAAACACCTCTAATCCCAGTAGTCTCATATGACACAGCAGGGCTCCAAGTTTGATGTCAGGCTGGAGATCAGTATGAATCTTGGATGGCACTTATTAACTCTTTGTGGCTCTTAAAATATTGATGTCACTTTTAATGATGTCTCTTTAATCCCTGAATTTCCTTCATTATCACCTTCATGCTTTCAGTTGGCAATTCTTGCTCCTTTTTGAGTCATGGACCTTACAAAATGAATTTATGATTTTATGCCAGTTTCCTTGAAACTCTACCCTGAAAACTACTCAATGAGATAATACAGACCCACACTTTAATTTGATGAGGCACAAATTTCTCCTTCTATATATCCATTGAAGAATCTTCCTACACTATGGAATGGACTGTGATGTGACCAGTTCACTCATCTGAAATGACATGAAGACATAACCTACATATGTTGCACTAAATGCTTTTGCAATACAGCCTCTGAAGAGGAAATGCCTGAAATAAACAGATATGATTTTAATGGTTTTGATCTTCACATATGTGATATGCATCTTTAAAAATGCTCATCCAGAAAAAAATAGATTGGTGCAAAGGGACTAAAGACAGAGAATAATAAGGTAGTGATTAAAGTACATGGAGTGAGAATGATGAAAAACAATAAAATGATTATACATGTAATATAAAAGTACAGGATTAAATTTGAGTTATTATTCTACATGAAAACTAAAAAGACTAATTAGTAAGTGAAACTATGGATTCTAAAATAGGCCTGCAAGAGTCCATGTTTAAAAGATGAGAGGGAAATGTTACAGCTTCTCCAAGATTTCTTACAGGTATAAATGATTTCAAATTACCTATTTGGTTCAAATCAACGAGGTTAAGGACAATGCAAATTTATCTTTGCATGAAGTATGAAATGACGGGAAAAATGAAACTCAAGTTTTCCTTTGTGTGTTTGTCATGTTGGACTTCTCATTCTGAGTGACAGTCCCAGAAATGTGTTAAATTATGAAAACCAGAAGAGTTTGAACCCAATTGTTTGTTGCATTTCTAAATTCCCACAAGGTGGCAGAATTTCAGAGTATTTTAAAAGTGGGCCTGCATAGGTGGCTAGAATTATTTTTAAAACTTGTCAGTAGGTTAAGCACAAATCCTATTTTCTGACCATCGATGCAAATAACACCCACACAGAGCTGAGTCCAATTCTTCCTCTTGTTATTTAAAGATTCTACTAAATTGAAATAATGAAACAACAGATTGCACAGGAGTCACAGCACTCTTAAGGTAGAAAGCTATTTTCTTGTTTTATAGCTCTAATTTGAGGTCATTCATAATCACCCAGGAACGCACTCCCACATCTGTGTGTTCTTCTTGTTTTATTCATGAGGGTCAGAGATGAGCAAGCAAAGCAGGCTTTAGCAGATGGAACGCCACATCTTGGTATTTCAGAGGTTCTGGCCACATGGCAGTGTGGTCTGCACGCAGAGAGGAGCACTCAATCCTGTCCATCATCAGGCTGTGCCCATAAATATTTAAATGATGAAATTTTGCTCATTAGGGGTTTGGTATGCTCCAGGTGATACAAGCTTGTTGCTGAGTGCTATTCTCCCCAGAAAGCAAACTCCTCCTGTCTGTCACTTTCTCCTCCCTTCTGCTGTTTTATTTTTTTAACCTCCTATCCCTTCCTCTTGCTTTTCTTCTTGATGCTGGCAATGACTCTTAGTGACTATCACCAGATCATGGTCTCTCACAGAGTGTGCAATGTTTTAACAGCAGACTTGATGCTCATGGCTCTGGATGCTGGCTGTCCCAGGTTATCCTAGGTCAAGAATCCAGCAGACTCAAATGTGTCCAGAGGCTCTCTCTTCATAGATGGTACCTTGTACCTGGTTCCTACATGACAAAACAGACAAGCAATTTTCCTTATGTCTTGCTGTAGGACCCTAAGCCTCACCCACATGACATAATTGTAAGTAAGTCCCGAAGGTTCCATTTCCTAAGATAACTAGATTTTAACCTGTGAATGCAGGCATTATGATCACAGCAGCTTCAGTAGTCCAAGAGAGGAGAATGTATTGAAAACAACTGAAGTAGGTTATAGTGACCACCAGCTTGAGCAACAGTTATCAAGTTAGTGTCTATCCCAACCTTGTCTGAATGTTTGTTGTCAGAGATGGCACTTGTACTTCTTTGTCCATGGATTGAGCCATCTACGAATATTTAACATTCCTTTTTCTAACTTCTCTTTTAAACTTAAGGTGTAGTTAGATAATTAGACAATTGTTTCACTTGGTGGGAAGGATACAGAAAATCAGCTGATATAAGCATTATAATTCTACCTGGATAGCCACTGCTGATGAGTTTATATTGCAGGATGCCAAAACTCATATTAAGGAAAAACCCCACTGAATTACTGGTGGGAAACAACTCTAAATTAAAGCTGAAAACCTATGATTCTAAACTGTTGCAGCTGCTAATTATGGCATTGGAACTTAGGAGGTTTGTACTGGGTGCTTTGGTGGCAGCTTGCTGACAGTTGTTAAAACACGTGGAAGAAAATTTATCTTTGTGAACTTAACTGGGTTGTTTGTTACATAATGTGTTTCCAATGTGCTTATGGGCACCATGAGGGCAATGTCATTTAAGATTCTGTGATCCACATGGTTTTGAACCGTGTGGAGGACATGGCCTCCAAAGGGAACCGTGATACCCAGTATTGTTTTGACAGCTTCCTCGTTGTGTATTCATTAAGGTGAGAGACCACCTTGAGTCAGGGTGAATGCTCCTTCTGCCTTACACTTCTCTGATGCTTCAGAGTCTGAATGGTGTCTCTCCATCTCAACATAGACTTGAAAATTGCTCCAAGAAATGTTGTTTATTATGGAGAGCTGTTCCTGTGACATACACATCTTTTGGAAGTTAAGCATTTCCCAGTATGGAAGGTTTCTGTCAGTTGTTTTCACACTGAGTTTCGGAAAAAAATGAAACAAAACAACAACAACAACAACAACAACAACAATATAGTGATAGATGTGAGAAACAAACTGAATTTAAACATTTTTTTTTACAAATATTCTACATATTCATCCCTAGTAGGTAAATTTAGAGTTAACACTTCAGTTGCAAACTTTGCATCCATTTTTTTATTGTGTGTGCGGTTTAATTATAAAGACATGGTAGCTCATGCACATAATCCCAGCACAGGGGACGGGAGCCATATTGCTATGAATTCAAGGCCAGCTTGGGCTACTTAACAAATTCTAGATTAGCTTGGGTTGCTGAATGAGATCCTGTCTCAAAACCAAAACAAAAAGATTTGTTATTGAATATTAAGTAGATTATAGAATAATTAAGAGGGCTGAAGAAATAGATCCTTAAACTCGCACCCCACAAATGGACTAGGAAAGCACTGGTCTATAGGAATCAGCTGGGTTCCTATAGACCAGAAACACTACTGTTGCAGCTGTTGCCTCCGAACAATATTACCTTTGCTTCAATCCACACCATCAAATGGATATATCTATCCCACCTGCCTCTTGTCAGTTTATCTCAGTTCAATTGCAGGTTTCTTGGGGCTCTGACTGGTGGTGGACAAAGTTAAATGAAACAGATAGATAACTCAACGTTTACAGTTAATTTTATCTTTATCTGTTCAAAATAATGACTATTTGCAGTGCTGGATTGAATTTCAAGCATTTACTCAAAATGGTTGTAGAAAAATCTTAGACCAACTCTCTCATGAAGAATGTAAAATAGGTTTGTTAGGATGTTGTGTACAGTTCTGGCCCAACGATATCGTAAGAAGCATGAAGCTTATGTAGAATAATGTATGAAAAAGAATCACAGTAGTGGGAAGATTTTCAAATAAGACCAAGAAAAGTTAGCAGAGAAAGTTTATGGTGAGTGTAAGCCTGAAGTAAGTAACACACAGGAAGACAAGACTAAATGGGATTTGGTTGCAAGCTGAATGTGTGATTGTAAATAAACTCCAAGATGTGCTCCTGAGCCAAGTAATATGTGTTATTAAATTCTTACCACACCTGCAGCACTTGTTGACAATGTGGGGATTTCTCCAGTAGAAGGAGAATTTGAACACCCTGCAGAACACAAAATTTATGTGAGCACATATTTCTTTTAAATTAACAAGTTAATAAGAATATAAAATGAAAAGGAAAACAGTCAAGATCTGCGTGTTAATTCATGAAGATAGATTATTAAAAGAAGTCAGACCAGGGAGGAGATACATACTCCACAGGATTTCAGTTAAAGGCAGGATTTGAATCCTACTTTGCTGGTTGGTAATCCCACGACTTTAAACTAAGAGCTTAATCTCTCGGAAAAGCAACTTTTCTCCCTGTATATTGGAGATTATAGGCGATAGAAACAAAAAGTCAAACAACATGCTGTAGCATATAGCAGTCAAAAAAAAAAATAGTGGTTAATTTTTTTTTTTAGAGACACACAGTAGAATGGCAAATCCAGTCTCTGTACATTTGCACATTACTTACAACCTCATTTATATAGTGTTTACCAGATGGCAGATATAATTCATGTAATTCTGGTGTTATCATTTTCATCTTTATGTTCCCTTCCTCACGACTGACATATTGAGACATAAACACAAATGTGATGGCATAAAGAGTTGGGCCTTTGGGGACCAGCCAGATCATGAGGGTGGCAGAATAGAACAGCATATTTAGAGGACTGTTATTTCTCTGACTGTGTGAGGACATAGAGACAATATGCCACGCAAGAGGTGAGAAGCAAGACCTCACCAGACCTCATACTGTCAGTGCCTTGCACTTCTCAGCTTCCAGAGCTAAGAAATAAGTGTCTGCTGTTTGCAAGGTAAATTTACAACTTTCGTATTTTACTATAGAATTTAAGCAGGCTAACACTCTTAGCTGATGTCATCATTTTACTGCATGTGCTGCTCATAAGCTAATGTACACGTAGGACTGCCAGATACCTGCAATGGTTTCATCATGTGGTTTCAGAACTATAATTATATTTCACAGTGTTTGAAATATTTACTCATATCTACTTACTGTACAAAGTCTGGATTATATAAGCAGATTTCCTCTGGTGTATCTTTTGCTTTACCATATTTAACCCTCAGCACACTCACCTTTCTCTTTCTCTCCTTCCTTCCCCTCCCCCACTCCCACTAGCTTTTTTTTCCTTTTCTAAGTCTCTTTTCTATTTTCACGCCTTGTCTGTATATGAGTATACACACACACATGAACACACATACACAGTTTTATGTATCTGCATAATGAGAAAAAATGAAGTATTTGTCATTCTGCATCTAGCTTATTTTTCTTAATATGATGACATCCAGATTCATCAATTTTCTATTTAATTAAGTAATTCTATTTTTTATACCTTAATAAAGCACTATTCTATCTATCTACATGCATATCTTATTTATTAAGTCAGATGATAATGGAGACTTGGACTGATTCCATAACTTGGCTATTATGAATAAAACAGCAATAAATATGTATATACTAGTATCTTTAGGGTGTATTGACTTAGAGCCATTTGGTTAAATTCACAGCAGTGTTACAACTGTGTCATATAGTAGTTTTATTTTTAAGTTTTGGAGGCCCTTAATACTGGCTCCATAGAGGCTAAACTAATTTACAGGAGAAAGGATGATGAAAGAGAATCAGAAACGTATATAGCAAAGTTGACATAACAGGTAAAATCCCAGTTGACAGAATATAGGCAGAGTGCTGTTAAAATATACATAATTAGGTAGATATGGAGTATTAGGAATAGGAAAGTAGAAGAGCAATGGAGATAAGCAGGGTCTGTGTAGTATGAGATGGGCATAAAAAATGTGAGACCCAGCCTTTCTGAACTATTACTGGATTTAATAATTTTCCAAATAAATCAACTATTTTTCTAGGTAGGAAAATAATATATCTATTTATCTTGTTTTAAAATCAAATCATAAATGAGTTCACATTTCATGTTAGAGATTTTAACGTTGAGTTCGAAAATAATTACATTGTGTTGTAAATGCCCATAACAGCAGACATTGCCCTTGGGAACAACAATTTCCTGTATATAAGAGTCTAAGAACAGTGTTCTTGGGACAGTAGCTACTTTGGAGGGTCTTCCTAAACTTCAGCAGTCCTGCTTACCTGGCTCAGAGCCATAGAATGCTTGATTTCCTATACCTTTACCAATACTTAAAATTATTGACCTTCAATATGAAAAGTAGTATTTGATATACATTTCACTTGACATTTTCGTGGTTTTAAAAAGTGTAGGAGGCAATTACACCATAGCTTATCATCACACCTTTTTTCAAGAAAAATGCCAGCATCAGTCCTTTAGGAGAAAGTGGGAAACACATTTTACATATAGTTCCTAAGAAAAAGAAATGATTAGAAAGCTTTTATTGGGTGATGGGGTAATATATCATCTCTAAAACAAACCAGAATTTGTGACATGTATCCTTCTGGAATTCTGTGTATTTCTATTTTCCTCAGTAATTCTCTAACAGAAATGTGTGCTAACACATGGGCTTTTAGTGACCTGACAGTTTTCATTTGGCTGTAGCTCTATTTCTCAGCATAAGTTGAACTCAGATCAACTTTAATTTCTCAGGATTTTCTAAGGAAGACAGTCTGCTTTAACATGGCTGTCTATATAAGGTATCTCTCTTTGGCTGGCAGAATGACATGGGCCATCACACAAATAACAGTAACATTTACTTTGGAATTGCCTTTCAGTACATTCCTCACTGAGCTGCCGGGACATTAGCTAGCTCGGTGTCTTTATTGTCCTTCCTTAAGGAGGTGATTTACAAACCTTAAAATGACCTGACATGGCGAAGCCAGATAGATACTTTCTATAATGATGTTGAGGTGGATGAGGAAAATAAAATCCAGTTGTCTCGCAAAGTTTTCTCTTTTATTTTTTCAGCCTCTGTTCTTCCTATGAAGCCATCCATTTCTTTTTATTTTTATTATTTTATTTTATTTTTTCTTTTGCCAATGAGTCCTCAATGCACAGTTTACGAATGGGAACTAAACACTTCTTCCCCAGTGGAGAGAACAAGATAATTTGGAAGAGATTCAATTCTGAACCCACGCTTATCAGGTTTGCTTTATTAGCTTTGGTGTCTGGATATCCACAGTGCACTATACTCCTGCTGCAAGTGGGGCTGTTTGTTAGGAGAGAAAAACATGCTTTGCCCTTGAGAAACCTTCAAAGTGAGTGAAAATTGCTGTGATGCAAACTCTGGGAAGCAATTTGTAAAGCTTCGGGCCTCGGCATTTGCTGTCACACGTTGTAGACACCAGCCTTCCTTCTGCATCCCATTCTTTATGTTCCTTGTGTCAGGAGAGTTATATTGTCTGCTGTAGGAGGCCCAGGAACATGATCTGAGAAGAATGTCAGAATGTCACAGAAAATGTAATCCTGCAAGCAGGGACAACATTTGAATTTAAAGAAAAGTCAAGAGAAAGTTGTTTGTTGACAAAGCATCTCCTTATTTATTTTCCCACAGTCATTTTTTTTTTTTACAAGCTTGTTTATGCCACTCACTTCAGTCAATGACCACCCCATATTTCTATTCTTTTAAGGAATATCTGCCTCATTTTGACCCAAAATAAAATATGTATATAAGAAGATTGCCCTAAACTCTAACACACATATATTCCTCTTGTTCACATATATTAAATTTATTATGCTACTCTCATAATTGTGTGGGAAGCATATGAAGCCCTAAATGGGTGTATATTATTGACCCAGACTCAGCCATGTTCAGGACCAAGATCTCAGAACTATTGTAAGTTGGTAAAACTATCCCCTAAGGACAGACTCATTAGAGGCATGGCAACATCTTCCTTTGGTTTGAGTGGGGGTATTGGCAGTGTGTGCAGCTATGTTCGGAAACAGTTGACCTGAGTGTGCAAAAACTGAGATTTCTGCTCTACACAGACCTCATAGTGAGACTTTCTGGGCCATGCCCATGTGCTGTACACAACACACACTCTAAGGTTCTGGGTTGTTGCCTAGAAGTGTGCTCTCCATCAGGGCAAGCCCAAACTCCTGGAGCTCAGTTTTTCTGTATGTGTGTCTGTTCTTTCTCCCTTTAGCAATCCTGGTCTGAGTCAAGGTGCCAAGCTGTTGTAGAATGCATCATACTTCCATATGATTTAAAAAATAAAGCAGTTGTGAATTGAAAAACACAAGCCAAACAAAGAGAAAAGCCTATGTTACTCATTGGCAACTTTCTCTGTATTCACATAATGTTAAACATGTTTAACGATTTGAACTGAATGAAATAATTTCCCAAAGATCCCTGGCACAGAATACTTAGCCTTGGTACTCTTTGTAAGCTTCCTAGTATGATATTCTTTCTAAATTCTTTAAATTCTGTACCTTAGCACCAAGTCATTTTTATTCTATTGAAGAAGAGAAAAGGCAATAAATAAATTGGTTTAGAGAAAGCAGGTTTTTAACATTACACAACAGTCTAATGTACAAGCAATGGGACAGATTTGAAGAGATAAAATGTCAAAAACAGGATGATATTAATGAGGAAAGAAGTTAGTTGAGAGAGCTTCTGCCCCTCTAAAATTCTAATGTAGAAACTCTGCCCCCCCCCATGGAGATAGTATTAGCAAGTGACTGTATAGGTGACAACAGGAAGCTAAGACCCCTGGAAGGACCAGAAGGAAAGAGAAAGATAGAGGTATGTCAAGGAAAATTAAATTTATATTAGTGTCAATAAAAACCACCATTTTGTTTAATAATTATAAACTAATAAAAACAAGCATTTGATCATTAGTCTCCAAGGTGTTGGTTTGTTATATCTATATCTATATCTATATCTATATCTATATCTATATCTATATCTATATCTATATCTATATCTATCTATCTATATATACACACACACACACACACACACCCCACTCCACAGGGAGGGTGATGCCATCCAGGAGGGGTCATCTAAATCTGTCAAGTCATTTGAGGTAGGGACTAGGACTTCTCTCCTGTCTCGAGATTAAGGGAATATCCCTCCGTGGGGGATGTGCCCACAAGGTCCTTTTGTGCACCACAAATACATCCTAGTTCCACTGTCTGAGGTACCTTAGACTGCTCAGGCCTTCTAGCTGAGACACATGTTCAGGGGGTCTGAGTCTGTCCCATGCTGGATTCCCAGCTATCAGTCTGGGGGCCCATTAGCTCCTCCTTGTTCAGGTCAGCTGTCTCTATGTGTTTCTGTAGCCTGGTCTTGTCCTCCCTCTCTGCATCTGGATTCTAGTTTGGCTCTGTGTGTAGTTGTGGGTGTTTGCTTCTGTTTCCAACAGGTACTAGATGAGGGCTCCATGATGGTGGATAAGTTAGTCATTGATCTCATTATCAGGGAAGGGCATTTATGGTAGCCTTTCCACTGTTGCTCAAATTGTTAGTTGGCGTCAGGTCTCTGGACATTTCTTTAGGTTAGGTTTTCTCTTCAAACCTATAATGGCTTCCTCTTTTATGTTCTCTCTCTCTCTCTCTCTCTCTCTCTCTCTCTCTCTCTCTCTCTCTCTCTCTGTATCTGTCTCTGTCTCTCTCTCTCTTCTGGTTTACATTCCTCCCCTGAATCAATCTTCCTAGTCCCATGTGCTTTCCTCTCCTCTTCTCTTTCTCCTCTCCACTCACTGACCCCCCCCCCCGTGTTCTGACCAAAACATTAAGGTCATGGGGCAACAAACTGACTACGAGTCTCTAGTAAGAAGAGTCTTAATAGATTACTTCTGAAGTCGGTTGCATCCTATGGATGGTGGTCAAGCAACATCCATGGCCAGCCTGACTTACGGAGGGGTTTTCAGAAGTGTTTGTGAGCATCTGAGTTTGTAACTGTCATACAGATTCTGTGCAATATCTAGCCCCGTTTCTGTGATGGGGTGGGGTCCAGTGAAATGATGCGTACCAGGAAGACTTAGGTTGCTCAGTTCTTTCTCCTTTGGCATCACAGAAGTTGACTGTGCTTCTTTTCATCTGCACTCTTATGCGCTCTCTGTCTGTCCTTCTCTTTCTCTAATGAGTTTCTAGTTTTCTGGCCCATTTCTGTGCCTTCCTTCTTAGATTTCTTTTTTTGCCAGTTTAACTGGATTTCACCAAACAGAGACTGTATATCAAGAGACTAGAAAACAGTAAGAAAGGGCTGTGCATTTTCCTCTTCTGCGGACTATCTCTGGGAAGTGCTGTTTTTCTATATGACTTGAAAAAAGGTTGCTCCTCTGTTAACAGTGCTCAGGTGATGACCATGATTGTTTCAGCGTTTATGGTTCTGATGGCTTTCCACCAAGACTGCTCCATCCCTTCTTCATTTCCTCCTCCTTCACTACACTACCCATTGAAGCATCTCTTCCTCAAGAGTTCCTTGAATTGAATCCCTTTGGTGAATTCTGTTTCTTTCGGGGGACCCCTGACAATAATGTCAAACTTCAAAGGTCTTTCAATTGTTAATTTCCATGTAAAGCATAATAAATGATGTTTCCATCTCCTAATTACCCTTTTCAAATTCTCTCTCTTCAAAGAGAGAGAATTCTCTCTCTTCAAAGCACACGTGTGACTCAGTTAGGTAATTAGAAAAGAAAGAATGTCCTCAATTAGCTTCTGGAGTTCACTTGAAGAGAGGGAGGAGGGATCATATGAACAAGGGCAGTCAAGAACATGATGGGAAAAATCACAGAGACAGCTAGTGGGCGCTCACAGACTGTAGACTGACAGCTGGAGAACACACATGGGACAAAACTATACCCTCTGAATGTTGGTGACAGTTATGTGACTTGTTGTTTTGGGGCAGCAGAGGACTGGCAGTGGCACCAGGACCAATTCTGAGTTCATGAACTGGCTTTTTGGAGCTCGTTCCTTATGGTGTGATGCCTTGCTCAGCCTTGACACATGGGATAGGGTCTTGGTCCTGCCCCAACTTGGTATGACAGAGTTTGTGGACAATCCAAGGAAGGCCTTATTTTTTCTGAGGAGTGGATGGGGGGTGAAAAGGGGGAGACAAGGAGGCACGAAGAGGTGGAGGGATGGGGAATTAGGGTTGGTATGTAAAATAAAAAAGAACTTCTTGGCCATTCTGCTTTAGTGTGGTATTAAGTGAATTAGGAAGTGTTTATTCCCACTAAGTTTCTTACTAAAACTTTTGAAATTAATACATGATTAAACCAAGAGTGTTTAACAGAGTTGTCATGGCTGTTGACACCTCTCAAAGAATAGCATAGAAATGAGTAGTGAATTATGAATATTCTACTATTATCCAAGCTTTTAAAACTCTGGCTGTCATGTGACACTGGTAGCTGTGCTAAAATTACTCCTATATAGCTGCATTGTTTTGTGCTTTCAACCTTCACATATATCCAGAAGAATTATAATATGTGAAATGTCATTATTGCATATAAAGAAACTCAAAAGCTGATGAGGGATTAACTGCAGATCAATTCTGTTTAGTTATTTCTATGATATTTTGTCTGGAGTAATATACCCTCAAGTTCTTTTGGAGAAAGGTAATTAGATATATTCATAAAGCTGAACACAGATTATGTGAATCTATATTACAGTTAGGAGTTAATTTATTCATCTTCCTCCTATAATTTCCAGTTAAAAGTTTGCAAGTTTTACTGGAACTATCAGGAATAAAGATGAAATCAGTGATACAACATATTTTCTTCAAAAGGACTGTGGCTTATGAGGGACACATGCACTAAAGAGAAAACTAAAGAGCATTGGGAGATGGTCCTCTGATGGGAGATGTTATTCTGTAAATATGTTTCTCATACTGTTTAATGAATAAAGCCCTGTTGGCCAATGGGAAAGCAAGATAGGCTGGGCTAGGAGACAAGGAGGAAAGAGGAAGTAGGAAGGAGGAGTCAACATGGAAAGCTCTGGCCGGTAAGGTGTGCCACGTGGAAATACTTAGAATAGTAGAAATGGGTTAATCATTAAGACGGAGCTAGATGGTAACAAACTAGTACCTGGCCAACAGCCTTATATCAAACACAGAGTCTCTGAGTGTTATTTGGGGCTGGCGAGACAGTGGGACCAGGCGGGCTGGCAGAAAACAACTAGCTACAGTCCTCAAGCAGTGACTAAGTGCATTTGCCTTCTTGTGGTTACAATCTGTGTATTTTATAGGTAATATACTTTGTGTCTCCATGAAAGACCCAATGTGACCATGTGACTCAGTATGTACTAACCATAGAAGTTTAGTTACAAGCATATTCAGAGGTAGCCTATGACTTAGGTCCGATTAATAGTGATTTCCCATGAGACTTTAGCTGCAAATAAAAGAGGAAGATATTTCTTTCTTTTGTATTTTTATTTTTTTGAAACTATTGGATAAGAACACAATATGAGCAAACACTTTTCTATCAACTTTTCTATCAACAGCCAGATCTACTACAGCTATATGTGAACAGGGTACACAAACCCTAATCTGCACAAGTATGTATATACTATATATAATCACACACATAAACACACACACGCGCGCACACACACACACACACACACACACACACACACACACAATTTCTTTGAGTAAAAATAATTTGTTATAAAAAGAGTATTGCCCTTCTTTTTACATTAAGGTATCAGAGTCCTGTAAGTTTCCTCACTACAAAAAAAATTAAATTTATTTTATTTGTGTGTAGCAAGAGCCTTTACCCACAGAGCCATCTCACAGGTCTCTTGTTAACAGCGTTTTGATGTACACTCATGGAATCTACTTCAGAGAATTAGCAGGAGAGTTAGAAAAGCCAAACTCTGATAGTTCTGGAACTCTGATATTTTAAGGACTCACAGAAAAATGCATGCCTCAGGGCTCCTTTCCTGGACACTCAGAAGCAACAGGTTTGGAGCAAGGTGAAGTGAGGTTTCTAACATGCACGCCCCATGGCTCTGACCAATTCAGTCACAGGCCATGGTTTGCTTTGGAGGAGCGATGGGCAAGTGTTTGATTAACTATAAGGGGCAATCAAGCTGGGAGGAGAGTGGAGTCTGTTGTTGATGGTGATTAGAAGGTTGGGAAAGGACTCTGATTGTAGTTAGAGCTGATGAGTTCCATTTAAGAAATCATTATTCATGTTAGTGTTGAAGCTCTTGTCATGTAGTTTCATTTGGTGATTTTTGTGTGTATAAAGCTGCTAATAAAAAGATACCCTGAAATGAAAACAATTAGGTTCTCATCCTTGGAATTGTAGGTGCTTACAGTTTTGACTGGTTTGGGGCAGAGTTTCAGAAAAAGGGAAAATGAACCTAACACAACCTATCTACAATGAGGCTGATATATGATATATATGTATATATATATATACATATATATGTGTGTGTGTGTGTGTATGTGTGTGTGTATTAATTTAAATTTAAATTAGAGGCATGCTTGTTTTACATACTATACCAGTTCCCACACCCTCCTGCCCTCCCCTATTTCCCCCAGCAACCCCCATCCCATTCCCTTTCTGTTCCCAAGGGAGGGTGAAACCTTCCATGGGGAGTCTTCAAAGTCTGTCATATCATTTGGAGCAGGGCCCAAGTCCTCTTCCATGTGTCTAGGCTGAGGGGGTATTCCTCTCTGTGGAATGGGCTCAGCATAGGACTGACCCAGATTCCCTGAATATGGTGTTAGTGGGGGGACTAGGCAGTCTATGGGGCCTCTGGTAGTGGATCAATATTTATCCTTGCTGTGATTTTTAAAATGTCTGATTGGGCATTGTTTTCTTTGTTTGGAAAGTATGGCTTTCTAAGAGTGTTCCATTGGTGTTGGAACACTAGAGGGTTTTGGCTAGTACGACAAACATGTCCCCAAAGTCTTTTAGCTTGCTTGTCTCACACTGATCTAGATGTCAGTGTTACTAATCTGGGGCTGGAGAAAGGCTCAGAACATAGATAAGTGGGTCAAAGCACACAAGATTCAGCTAGACAGGAAAAAGAAATTCATGAGATTTCTGGTGATTAAAGTTAGTAACAATGACCTACGTATTTGAAATTTTATCAAGGAATAGATTTCTAATGTTTTCACCACAGCTAATGTGAGTATATGAAGTAGCAATATGTTAATTAGTTTGATTTTATCACCCCACAAAGTAAATATACATTAAATTAATACAAAAACATAAAATTTTATCTATTGTATGAGCCTAAAATGTAGCATTACCCATCAAGGACCAGAGGCTAACAAGAACCCTCTCACCAGGCATGAAAAACCTTTTGAATTGTTGATCAGGATAGTTCAAATGACTCCCAAAACAATTAGAATTATCTACCTAGTCCTTATGTAATGATATTTTGTTTGTGTTTTAACAAAGAAAACTTGCTTGAAAACCAATCTCTAATCTACTAGAGAGCAGGCAGTGGTGGTACACACCTTTATTTCCAGGACTCTGGAGACAGAGGCAGAGAGATCTCTGTTAGTTCAAGGCCACCTTGGACTACACACGATTGAATCTGTCTCAACCAAAAACGGAGCTCACACAAAGGCAATCCCAGCATTTGGGATGTTTGCCTTTAATCCCAGCACTAGGGAGGTGGAGGCAGGAGTGATATGGCTGGGAGAAAAAGGAGTGTAAGAAGTCAGGACAACTGTGCAGTCTGAGGAGCAGTGCAGTTGGGGACAGACTGATGTTTGGTGGAGACAGATACACCTTGGGGATGCAGTCTGACAAAAGGATTGCCCTTTTAGTCTGAGCATTGGTACAGGTGAGAACTCTCTAGTGGCTGGCTGCTTTGCTTCTCTGATCTTCAGCTTTTACCCCAGTATCTTTTTCTGGGTTTTTATTATTAAGGCCAATTAGAATTCATGTTATCCCCTTGGTTACCCCTCAGAAGTTTAAAGTAAGCCCCACTGGGAAGACACAGCACAGTTAGGGCACAGATATGGAGCATTTTGGGCATCATACCCAAAAGCACTTTACCAACAGCCCAAAGAAAAATGGGGGGAAATCCATACACAATAGCACCATCACCACCAAATCCAAAACAAGCAAGAATTAACAACCAATTGTCCTTCATTTCCCTCAATATTAATGGTCTTAACTTGAACTTGCCTATAAAAAGACACAGGCTAACAGAATGGATACAAAGACAGAATCCACATACTTCTGCTGCACACAAGAAACAAACCTCAACTTCAAAAAGGATGCTACCTCAGAGTAAAGGGTTGGGAAAATATTTTCCAATCAAATGGACCCGAGAAACAAGCAGGTGTAGCTATCCTAATATCTCACAAATTAGACTTCAAACTTAAATCAATCAAAAGAGATGAAGAAGATCATTTCATATTCCTCACAGGAAAAGTCTATCAGGACAAAGTCTCAATTCTGAACATCTGTGCCCCAAATACAAAGGCACCACATTCATAAAAGAAACATTACTAAAATTCAAAGCTCATATAAAAGCTAACACACTCATAGAGGGAGACTTCAGCATCCTACTCTTACTACTAGACAGAACCTTAAAAAAAAAAGGAACTAACAGAAATTATGACCCAATTGGTTTTAACAGACATGTACAAAACATTCCATTCAAACACAAAAGAATATACTTTCTTCTCAGCTTCACGTGGAGCCTTCTCTAAAATCGACCACATACGCAGCAACATAGCAAACCTCAACATATACAAAAAAAAAATGGAATAACACCCTGTATCTGTCCAGAACATTATGCTTTAAAGTTAGAATTCAGCAACAACACAAATTGCAGAAACCCTACAAACTCATGGAAAGTGAACAATGCACAATTGCACCATTCCTGGGTCAAGAAAAAAATAAGGAAAGAAATTAAAGCCTTCCTAGAACTCATTGAAAATGAAGACACAATATACCCAAACTTATGGGTCACTTTGAAAGCAGTACTAAGAGGAAAGTTTATAACACAAGTGCCCACATGAAGAAACTGGAGAATAATCACATTAGAGAATTAACAGCACAGTTGAAAGCTATAGAACAAAAAAAAAAAAAAAAAAAAAAAGCAAACTCACCCCGGAAGAGACGACGCCAGGAAATAATCAATTTGAAGGCTGAAATCAATACAGTAGAAACTAGAATAATTGTAATAAAGAGTTGGTTTATCCAGAAAATCAACAAGATAGAAAACCTTTATCTAAACTAACCAAAAAGCAGAGAGAGAACATGCAAATTAGCAAAATCAGAAATGAAAAAGGGGACATAACAACAGACACTGAGGAAATCCAGAGAATCTTCAGGTCATACTTTGAAAACCTGTACTCCACAAAATTTGAAAATTTAAAGGAAATGGACAATTTTCTGGATAGATATCACTTACCAAATTTAAATCAAGAACAGATAAGCAATTTTAATACACTTATAACCTCTAACAAAATAGAAGCAGTCATCAAAAGTCTCCCCACCAAAAAAGCCCAGAGCCAGAGGACTTCAGTGCAGAATTCTACCAGAAATTCAACTAAGAGATAATACCAATACTTCTCAAATTATTCCACACAATAGAAGCAGAGGGTTCATTGTCAAACCCTTTTGACAAGGCTACAATGACCTTGGTACCCAAGCCACAAAAAGACACAACTAAGAAAGAGAACTACAGACCAATATCCCCAAAGAATATTGATGCAAAAATACTCAATAAAATACTGGCAAATCTAATACAAGAACACAACATAGAAATCATCTACCATGGTCAAGTATGCTTCATTCCAAGGATACATGGATGGTTCAGCACATAATAATCTGTCAATGTAACCCACCATATAAACAAACTGAAAAAGAAAAACCACATGATCATCTCACTAGGCTTATTCAAGCCTTTGACAGAATATAACACTCCTTTATGATAAAGGTCTTGGAGAGAGCAGGGATAACAGGAACATACCTAAACATATTAAAAGCATTATACAGTAAACCAACAGCCAACATCAAACTAAATAGAGAGAAACTCAATGTGATTCTTCTAAAATCAGGAACAAGACAAGGCTGCCCATTCTCTCCATATGTCTTCTATATTGTACTTGAAGTTCTAGCTATAGCAATAAGACAACAAGAGGAGATCAAGGGGATACAAATTGGAAAGGAGGAAGTCAAGCTTTCACTATATGCAGATGATATGATAGTTTACCTAAGTGACACGAAAAACTCTACTAGGGAACTCCTATAGCTGATAAACACCTTCAGCAATTAGCAGGATACATGATTAACTCAAAGAAATCAGTAGCTTTTTACTATATATAGACAATAAGTGTGTGTGTGTGTGTGTGTGTGTGTGTGTGTGTGTGTGTGTGTGTGTGTGTGTGTGTCTTGTTTTCCTTGGATTCCACAACAAGGCATGGGATCCCCTGTAGCTGTTGGGAACTGAACCTGGATTCTCTGGGAGAGCATCCAGTGTTCTTAGCCACTGATACATCTTTCTGGCCCTATATTCATTAGTTCTAACGTGTTGAGCCAGTTTTGTGTTCTTGTATAAACTCCTTGTCAGCAATGTGTTTTTCTTTGCATAGTTTGGATAAGATTTGCTAAAGTGTTTCATACTTGTATCTATAGTGATGTGTATTGCTCTGAGGTTTTTCTGCTAATGACTTTGTCTGGTTTGAGTTTGGGAATAATGCTTGCTTAAAAAGTACTTGACACTATCTTTTAAAGAGCTGTAGCAGAACTGGGTAAGATTCAGCAGGTGATCCATCTGGCTCTTGAGTTCCCTGTTGGAGAAAGCTTCCCACCTTGAATTCTGTTTTCTTAAATTATAAGAGCTGTGCAGATGTGCTGTGCCTATGTTAGTTTGTTGACTTTCATGAAGGTTTTCTTTTTTACTTAGGTTTTGAAATGCATTACCATGAGACTGTTCACAGACTGATGCTGTTGTTCATTTCATATCAGCAGCATCTTTAGTTGTGACTATTTACATAAGGTTTGAAATTACTGGTACAAAATTGTTCATGATGTTCCTTTTTATGTTTTCTCACACTAAATGTTGCAGCAAGGAATTATTCTCTTTCATTCTTGTCAGAGATAATTTGTGTCCTTTATTTTTGTTCTTATCACACCAGCTACAATTTCACATCTGTATTTTTCCAAAACTTTCCATATCATTATAAAGTGTTCCATCTTACTCATTTATTTTCAGCTGATAAGTTTTCTTATTTATTTCATTATCTTTTGTTTATTTTAATCAGCTCTTTTAAATTAGCATACAAAATATGGTATATTCATACTTAATTTTGTGTATCCTCCTTCCCCATTCTTCTCTCTTAATTTCTGTTCTATGCTCATTCTTGTGTGTGTTTTCTACCCTTTCTGTCTTGTTGTCCTCGCCTTTCTGCATATATATATATATATAAAATCAGATATCTTTACTATCTGCATCTGTCTTTTTCCATAACTTTGGTATATACTCCTGTGATGGTTAAAGTTGCTGTCAAATTAAAGGATCTAGAATGTTGAAAATAAGTGTCTGGGCATGTTTGTAAGAGATTATTTTGACTAGGTTAATTAAGGTGAGAAGACTGCCCTAAATGGGTGGTACCATCCCCATGGGCTGGTTCTCTGACTGAATAAAAGGGAGTATGTGAGCTGAGCACAAGCATTCATTTCTCTGCTTCCCAAAAAGGAATGCCTTGACTTCTTCTCATATATATTTCTTACAGTGATAGACTACAATATCACACTGTGGTCTAAATAAAGCCTTCCTTCCTTAAGTTGACTTTGTGCTTTCTTTTTAAGACTATTTTATTTTTGAAAACATTTAAAATATTTGACATTATAATTCCATAATTTCTTCCTTCCCTTTTCTTTCTCTAAAGCCTCCCATATATTCTTCCTTGCTCTCTTTCAAATCCATGGCCTCATTTTTCTTTAATTATATTTAGATATTATATATAGCAGTATATAATACACATGATGTATGTATTATATACTGCTATATATATATATTCCAAAATACATAAATACATAAATAGAGTCTGCTCAGCTAGTACAATGTTAGTTTATGGCTATGTTATCTGGGCTAATCATTTATCCCCTGACCAATTGTGTACACTCCCTTGGAGAAGACTATTTCTTTTACACTGAGAATTCCTTAATTGTCTCCAGTTCCTTGTATAGTATTGTGGCCTTGTGAACTTTTCCTTTATCCACTTTAGCATGTTCTATTTTTATATTACATTTCATGTATATGTTTATGGGTTTGTGTACCTCAGTACCATGCTGGCAGAGACCAGAACATGTCAGATCCCCTAGAGTTAGAGTTACACATGTGTAGTTGGTATTTCCTTTGGGCCACTTATTAACAGATAATGAAATAGACTTAGTATTAATTATAAAAGATTGGCCTTAGCTTATGTTTTTTTCTACAAGCTCTCATAATTTAATTAACTCATATATTTTACATCTACATTCTGTTACATGGATCTTTACCTTTTCTCAGTACAGCACACCCAATTTGCACTGAGTATGCTTGAAAACTCCATGCACCTAGATTCATCCCAAGTTTCTTTCTTTGCTTGGAAGTCCCATCTATCCTCTTCTACCTAGCTGTTAGCCATTCATCTCTTCATTAAACCCATCACAATGACACTTCCTCACACAGTGTAAACAAACATTCTGCAGCACTGGTGGTTCTAGGTATATCATATCCCATCCCCTAGAAGAGCAGTATATTCTTTTAACCAGTGAGTCACTTCTCCAGCTTCCTTCATCAGGTGTTGGTCACAGCAATAAGTAATCTATTGTTTATCTCATTTTTCATTTTACATTTAAGTAATTCAATCTCCTTGTTATTTTTCTCTAAATTACTTTGGTTTAACTCTGAAATTGTTTTAAAGTAGATAATTTTATCATAAATCTTTATTTATATAGGAGAGAGAGAGAGAGAGAGAGAGAGAGAGAGAGAGAGAGAGAGAGAGAGAGAGAGAGAACTAGTATGTAGTACTGTCTTGACTGGAGCCTTCCTGAAGACTATAATGGTTTCAAACTTCCATTCATCTTTTTGCTTCTGCTTACTGAGTTCTGCCATTACAGGTATATGACATCTCTTGTAGCTCTAGAGTTTCATTGTTAATTTTCCAACACAATCTTAATTAAAATTATTTGAACATAGTCACAGCATCATACTATGTATGTATTCTACATACATTGAATGTATTCTATGTTCATTCTAGTTCAATTCAAAGCACTTTCCACAAATACTTGGAATGACTTATACTTTGCTCTTGTTGGATAGCAGGTATATACTGTAAGCTTCAATCATGTTGGTATATATTACAATGATTTTTGCCTTTACTGGTGTTTCTGTATAGTTTTTCATATAATTACTGGGGATATTAACACCCCAATTTGAATTTGTGTTTCTTTACTTATTTTGTTCATTTTGACTCTAAGTTGGGATTAGTAGTACAATTTATTTATAATTTTATACAAGGCTGCTATGCAGTTACCATGAATTAACTATCATTGTTTGCATTGTAATTTGCTATTATAGCATAATGACCAGTTAATTGTGCTGGATTGGCAGGAAATCTGCAAGCAAACCTGTACTTTGGACTTTAAAAAGAGTAGGATTTCCCTAGGGAGATGGCTCAGTGGGTGAAGCTCTTGCCACACAAATGTGGGGACCTGGGTTTGGATCTGTAGAATCCACATAGAACTAGATGTTGTAACCTCTGTCAGTATTTCCAGTATCCCAGTGAGAAGATGAAAGGCAGAGACAAGAAAATTCCATAACCACTCATGTCTGAAGAGCTTGGTGTGCGTAGAAGCAAAATTGAGAATGCCTGCCTCAAACATGGTAGAAAGCAAGGACCAACACCTAAAGTCCTCTGACCTCTACATGTGCAGTACAGTATGTGTACATCTGTAGTCACACATGAACACACGCACATTCACACACAGACTCATACACACAGCGACCTAAAGAGTAGAATGAGCAGGATGATGTCAATATGAAAGTGGCCAAAATTATGAATTTATGTGAGATATCACTAAGAAATACCAACGCAATGCAAAGATGAAGTATGAAAAAATGTGTTCACAGTAACTTAAAAACCATTTTTTTATTCTAATAAACACATCTTTTATAAACCTGAGATAGGTGCTGTGTCAATGTACCCATGGATGTAGGAAACATTCTAGCAGTGGTGTTATACCCTCTAAATGTCTCAGGCTTGTGTGTGTGTGTGTGTGTGTGTGTGTGTGTGTGTGTGTGTGTGTGTGTGTGTAGAAGGTGATCAAACTGAAGAATTCTTTTCCTTTTTTATTTAAATTTGAAAGTGTTGTACATGTCAATTCCAGTTCCTTCATCCTCCAATCCCCCCTATTATCCCTACCAAACCCCAGCCTATCCCCTTTCTGCTCCCCAGGGAGGGTGAGGCCTTCTATGGGGAGTCTTCAAAGTCTGTCATGTCATTTGGGGCAGGCCTAGGCCCTCGCTCATGTCTAGGCTGAGGGAGTATCCCTCTATGTGGGATGGGCTCCCAAAGCCCATTCATATACTTGAGGCCCCATAGACTGCCCAGTCCTCTTAACTAAGACCCACGTCAGGGGGTCTGGGTCAGTCCTATGCTGGTTTCCTAGCTATCAGACTGGGGTATATGAGCTCCCTCTTGTTCATGTCAGCTGATACTGTGGGTTTCTCCAGCCTGGTTTTGATGCCTTTGTTCATCATTCCTCCCTTTCTGTAACTGGATTCCAGTAGTTTGGCTAGTGTTACACTGTGGGTGTCTGCTTCTGCTTCCATCAGCTACTAGATTTTATATTGGGATTGGAGTCATTATCCATGAGTAATTTGTCAGTCTTTGCAATGTAGGTCTTTTGAAAATTCTCAAATAATACAAAACTGATTTTATAAAATTATACAATCATACTTCTGAGTAAGAGATGTATATCCATATCACTAAGAACTAATCATTAATATTTCAGTATGATTAAGTCTTAGAAATATTGCTTACAGCTTTTATTTGTATATATATATATACATATAAATATATATGCTAAGAATAGAATTATTGCTTATATTATTTTCACTGACAACATTTTGTGATTAAATCATAAGTAACTAAAGTCATTTATGATGAGTCATGACTTATTCAAAATTATTATTCTATCTGAATTAATTCAATATGTTTTTCTATTGTAGCTAATGATATGATGTACCTCTCTGCATATATACTCCAATATTTCTCTGGTAAAAATAAAAACAGTAGAACTGCTAAAGCTTGATAAGAGTAACTGTTTAGGTTTAAGAGATAAGTCTTATCAGATGAATCAGAACTTGTCAACACCATTGCTCTAAAACAAAAATTCAATGTTATTGTAGGTTCTTATGTGTCTCAAGACATTTAACTGGTCACAAGGCCAACCTGTAAGCCTCTTTTAACAAGTAATGGTTAGATGTGTTATATGCTCTTAGTGTGAATATACAAGTCTGCTCATTTTCTTGGTTGTTTTGCACCAGCATGGTTAAAGAAATGAATGTCTGACATTTAAAATGTCTGGATAAGAATCTATGTTTCAAGAGCCTATAGGCCCCAAGGATGACTCTACTATTACTCTGATATATGGGCATAATATCAAGTTTCCCTTTAATTCTTATCTCTGTACATATAGATTAGTACAGCTCTCAGCATTCATCAAACACATTTATTTGTACAGTGGATGGTTGTCAACAAAAAAAATCACAACTCGTTAAAGTACAGAGAATAACTGACTGTGGAGTGCTCAGCCACAAATGTGACAGCCACATCACACATGTTCTTTTAAAGTTCAGGGACCATCTTAGAATGTTCAGAAGTTAGGGAGAATGAAACAGTGTCTTCCAAACATGACAGGATCACTTATTCATGAATTCCTAGTAGTTGTGGTTTCTTGCAAAAGATTTGCCCCAAACCAAGCCAGTTAAAATTTCTACATAGAGGAAGCAGGGAGGAGGGCCAAGAGCCTCAAATCCAGTTAGGGAGCTATTATCAATTGATGGTTTCTGAAGTGATTTCTTTAAAGCGTGATCCCTAGTCTTGACCTTGCCCTGGTGGATGGCCTCATACTAGTGAGTATCCGTGAATCATCAATTGAACATGGTGGGGTTTTAAAAGAACATCAAAAAGGCTATAAAATTGAGAGCAGGTGGGTGTGAGGTCTGGATCTGGGAGGAGCTTTTTAAAGGAGCAGAGATAACTATGATTGAAGTATCTTGTATGCGTGCATGAAATTCTCTAAGAATTAGTAAAAATACATCATTAAAAAGAAATCCCTGATTTCTTTTGTTTTATGTAAGTTTATTTAATGTCTTTTGGCTGAGAAAAGAACCCAGGTTTGCCAATGTAGATACTTAAAAGTCTGCAATATACAGGAGGGGCCTGATGAAAGATTCCACAGATATTTTCTTTTCAGTTGCTATATTTTTGTTTTTGCTGATATTCTTAGGTAGATGTGTTGATGTCAGGTGGATATATCTGAAAAACATGCCAATGCAAGTCCTTCTCAAAGTCAGAAATCTAAGTCATTGTACTTTTTTTACTCTTTCATTCAGTTTCTGTGTAAACATATTTACCTCCATTCTGAGTTTCAATTATGAAGTTGGCATAGAGTCTTCACATATAATTTATTGCCAAGGTGAAAACCCAGGGCTGTTATACAGGGCCATACAAATATGGAAAGCAATGTTCTTAAGAAGGATTCATTTATTGAGCTCTTCAAAGTATATAAGCTAGTAATTTGTGTGAGTTCTCCAAGGAGTGTAAGGGCAGGAGAAGGAAGAGATAGGGGTGAGGGTCAGGGTAGGAGGGAGCCAGTTGCATAAGGCCTTGTAAAGAGTTATGTAGACAGCTGCAAAGTGCCGCGCCTTAAAGATGGCACTGGCTTCTGCCTTCCATCTTCCTGATGGTGAGCGTTCTCTGTGATAAACAAGTCCTTATTTGGCTAAGGCTGAGATCTAGGCTTGCTTACGCATATGTGGACCTATCTGCATTCACCACGTGGCGTGCTGGAATTGGCTACCCCAAGGCCTTATAAGCTGTGGGCTGGCTTTCCCCAGGGCCAGAAGATTGTTCAAATGTTCCTGAGTAAAGCTGCTTAAAGAAGAGTCTGAGTGTTGTGTCTTCCTTGCTGGTCGAGGCAGTTGCGACAGAGTTATATAGCTAGTTGTTTTTCCCACCAACCGCCAGCCCCTAATAACACGCAGAGACTCTTTATTTGAAATAAGGCTGTTGGCCAGTTACTATCATTGTTTATTGGCTAGCTCTGTCTTAATGATTAACCCATTTTTACTATTCTAAGTATTTCCACGTGGCTCATCTTACTGGCCAGAGGCTGGTGTGCTACCTCTCCAGGCTCTCCATGTTGACTCCTCCTTACTACTTCCAATTTCCTCCTTGTCTCCTTATCCCACCTATCTTGCTTTCCCATTGGCCAACAGGACTTTATTCATTAACCAGTATGAGAAACATATTTACAGAATAACATCTCCCATTTAGTTTATATATAAACTAAATATTTATATTTAGTTTATATATTTTTTTCATGTTTCTTCCCAAGATGAAACTAGTTTCTATGAATACCTCCAACCTTTGTAATCCATCAAGACATGTAGTATAAATTGTAATTTTATACATTAATTGTATCATTATTCTCTCAGAAAAGATGTCATTTCAGAATCAGGTTCATGTTCTGGACTCATTCATAGTCTAAAAATACTTGTTGATTATAGTTCTTGAAAGACTGGAGAACAAGGAAAAATGCACAGGGGATGAAGGAAATATGCCATTGTTTTTGAGACAAAAGTGATCTACCTAAAGCTGAAGACACATCACTTAAAATGATTTTATGCAATTTATGTCTCTTCTATCATCTTGTTTTAATTACTTATTAGACTTTACTTTTAAATATAACCATCATTACTGTTTTCTTCAGGAAGAGAATTGTATGTTGTATTTTTGCTCTCTGTCCTGATTTAGTATTACTATCTGCATTTAGGTGCAATTAGAAATAGTAGAGCACTTTCCCAGTATGCTTTTGAAACCCTGTTTTTTCTTTTATATTAGGCAAATAGATGTAGTTTTACAAGAGGATATACATTTCCATTCTAATTATTGTCATGCTGATGTTACAAAAAGCATGTCCTGAGAGCCACAAATGAGCAAGAACTCCTTGAAGAAGAAAGGCTGTAGCAAGATAAAGACATCAAAGCAATAGACATTATATGTTATTCCAAAAGAAACAAGAAGTTGCCAAGAAAGATCAGAGCTTAAGGAAAGGGGTTTCTGTCACAAATACCACTGAGACATTCAGAAGTGAGCCAGAAATTTTCAGGAGGAGGAGGTGTATTTACCCAGCAATCCATGGTTCTGTAAAACTTTCCAGTTAATGCACACAAAAGGCAGGGTCTTTGATATACCCACTGGGAACCTAATGTTTCAAGTTTGTATAAGGAACCATCTAAAACTGTATGAAGTGAAAATGTCTGGTATTGGATTTTGAAAACTTTTAAAGGCATTTTAAAAAGGATTTTCAAAGTAAAAGTTGGCCTCACCAAAGTCCACCATTGTTGTCAGTTTGCATCCACACAGATTGATTCCCACGTTGCTAAGCACTGAAAAAGGAAGGTTATTGTTTGGTGGTTTACCAAGTCCTCAAAGCACCATCTTTTGTTAGCCACTGCTAAAGGATAGGGGAAATTTAAAGGGTGTTTGTGTAATTATTCTGCCATAGGGAAAAAATTGTGAAAAACAGTAATCACTGATGTCTTTTAGAACACCAGAAAATCAATGTCAACATGAACAACTTATTAATAATAACTGAAAACAAAAACAAAACAACAACAACCCAGTTTTGTTTTCAAGAAATAATTTATTGTATCTGCACATATAATTCTTCTTCATCATCCTTGATGTGTAAACATTCTCATCCCCATATTACCTTCCTACTCATTCTTTATCTCCTTATATATACATCACTGCACTTTTTTGTCTGCTAGAATTTTGGTCTAGAATACCCTTTCAAGGTCTCTGTTTTTATAGGGTTGGCTATCAGTTAGTTATACTATCATGAGGTGGTGGGATCTTTTTATGGTGGGGCACAGGGAAGATCTTCCAATGGCTGGGGACATGTCCACAGAAGAAGATTCTGAGAACTTGGTCTCTTTTCATTCTCTTTTGCTTCCCTTCCATGATGAATAGTTATGTTCCAAAATGAGCCTCCACAATGATGCACTACCAGAAGCCAAGTTAATGGTGGCAGCCAACCATGGACTGAAATACATAATCCCTTTGGTCTAAATATGTATTTATATATTAATTCTTCATAGCACTTGTTATCGAGTCAGAAAACTAAATAGCATCCAAACGTTTGATTTTTTTTTAACCTTCCTCCCCTCTCCTAAGTACCTGATATAGAAAGGATGTGGAAAACAAGACCTTTGTTTCTCCACTCCTGTATTGGCAGTTACTACAGAACTGTCTCTCACACAAAAATGCTTAAATATTTTATATCTATCTATCTATCTATCTATCTATCTATATATATATATATATATAGAGAGAGAGAGAGAGAGAGAAGGAGAGAGTGCATGTATGCATGCTCATGTGTATAAAACTTGAGGAAGTTGGTTCTTTTCTGCACCTGACAGAACTTAGGCTATCAGGTTTGCCAACAAATGCCTTTTCCCACTGAGACACCTTGCCAGTTCATGTAATGGTCTGAATAATGACTGTATTTATTTATGTGGATGAAAATCTTGTGAGTTAAAGCACAACTTTTTCAATACATAAAGGTTTTAAGCTTTAGAGAGTATAGTGGTTTCATATATGAACAATTAACAATCTAGGAAAGATCTACTAGCATTTGTGTTTTATAAATCATTATGAAATATAATAGTTATTACCTCAGGACTGTAAAAATAAAAATTTACTTTGAGTTTTAAAAGTCCATCCTTCATGTTGGGAAAGAAGTGCACTGCTAATTTGAGTAGTATCTACATTAGAAGTGTGTTCTTGTTTACTTTCTGTTGCTTGGTAAATTTTATGACCAAAACAATTTAGGAAGGAGGATTTGTTGACACTTCCAGGTTATAATTCTTATTTGTAGAAAGTCAGAGTAGAAACTAAAGCAAAGCAATAGCACTAGAAAGATAGGAACTTGAAGAAGGAATATTAGAGGAATGCTGTTTACTGTCTTACTTCCTGGCTCATTCTAAATTACCTTTCTTATACAGCCCAGGTCTACCAGGGATGATTCTTCCCACAGCGGGCTCGTCCCTCCTATATCTATCAGTAATCAAGAAAATTTCCAATAGACATGCCCACAGCTAATCTGATGGGAGAAATTCTCCAACAGAAATTTCCTTTGTCCAGGTATGTCATGTTGACAACCAACATTAGCCATCACAAGACCAAACTTGACATACAAACACATCACTGTTAAACCATAACCTTTCCTTTCCCTAGAAGCTTAACTTAATGTTACAATATAAAACACAGCCCAAATTTTAAAATCTTGCAGCCTTCAAAAATTCCAATACTTTGAAAATACAAGTTCTCTTTTTAAAAAATCCCAAGTTTTTAAACTATGGGTTCCTGAAAACAGAAAAAAACTGAAGTTTTATTCTAAAAAAGATGAACTGGGGCATAATTACAGACAAAGCAAAACCCCAAATCCAAAATCTAGCAGTGTAAACAGCTCAATGTCCAGCATCTGGACCTTACTCCTAATCTGGCTCTAAAAGGCAGTCCCACTTCTCCAATCTTCCATTTGCAGCATGCACAGTGTATCTTGTGGGCTAAACATAGCTCCAGTTCATGCCTGCTGCTGTTTTTGGTGAATGTATCACAGCCCGACGTCTCCACTATCCTGACATTTTGGCTACAGCTAAGGCTGTGTTTTCACCAATGGCCTGTCTTCAGGGTCTTTGACCCTGCCATATAGTGCCAAGTTCCTCTTCATGTCTCCATTAGTACTATAGTTTCAGCCCATCCAAACCGATAAAATATTGGATATTCTTACACATTACCAGTTTCATCTGCCAGTTTGAAGTACAGGCCAATTCCCAGCCTTCAGACACACATTTGGCCAGATTTATTTCACATGAGCTGAGCTTCAGCCCCATTTGACTAGCACCCGTTTTCTAAGCAGTGAAGCACAAAGTTCACATCTCCAGATTCTTTATTCAAATTGTCATATGAATAATGCTGTAGAATTGGCTGAAGCTTTATGAGCTAGGAATTTACTGTGTGTCTTGCTCTCAACATTATTTTCCAAGTTTCTACAATACTTCATTAATCTCTGAGCATGCAATAGCTTTTCCTGCCTAGATTACAAACACACAATCCTTTCCCCAACATAGCATGCTCAGGTCCTTCAGAGAAAATACCTCACTTCTACAAACTTCTGCTCTAGTTCTTCTGCTGTGATAAATACCATCACCCAAAGCAGTTTGGTAAGGAAAAGGCCTATTTCCATTAGCAGGTATAGTACATTCTTTAGGGGAGTCAGAACACTAACTCAAGCAGGGCATGAACACAAAGCAGAAAACACACACACAAACACACACACACACACACACACACACACCATGCTCATCTTCCTATGAATGGTATTGCCCACAGTGCTGTGGGCCCTCCTATATTAGTTAACAATTAAGAACATGTCCCCACAGACATGCTCATAGACCAATCTAATGGGTGCAATTATTTGACTGAAATTCCCCTTTCCCAGGTTACATTATCTTGACCACCAAGATTGGCCATTACTGAGTCCAAAGATTAAACCTTAGATTTAAAATCATTATCTCACATATTTCACTAAAGTTTGGGTTCTGTGTCTTGTTTCCAAGTCACTATATGTAGACTCTTCAGAGAAAGGATACATTCTTGGAGTTTTCCTAGCATCTGGGGAAGTGTCAGACAATGAGCTTTCTTGTAAATGTCCTTGGAAGCACGATATTATCCAGAGAATATTTTCTCTTCTTTGTGATCAGAAGGCAGTGAAAATAAAAACCTCTTTTCAGAACATATTTTATTAATGGAATCATGGCTATCATTTGAGCTTTGTATTATAAATTAGCCCCTCTAAAATAATAATCACCTTAAATAATAATAAATAATAGTTTATTTATGAAATCATTGAGATCAAGAAAAGAAATAAGATTTATAATGAATAGAGTTTTGGTGGGTATATATTGTACATTGTGTTGGTGTTTGCAGTACAAATCCCATTATTAATGTGTCATATGAATTATAGCATATTCTTCATTCATTCATGTTACAAATATTTGGGTGCTTACAATCCATCTGGCATATGAATAACAAAGACAGGAACATTTCTGTCTATTTTTGAAAGCAAAATTTAATCTTGGAAATCTTGAGTTTCTTCAATGACTTCTAAAACATTTTCTACTTTAAAAGTCTACTACAAGGAGGACCATAAGAGAGACATTCACGGTCTCCTGGTGAAGGGGAAAGAGAGAAGTGGCTCTGAACAAATTGGAAGCATGAGGGGAAGGCAAAGGAAGGTGGGAGAAAGAGGAGGGGAGAGAGGAGAGGGAGGAAAACATGAGGGATCGGGAAGATTGAATGGAGAGATGAATAGAGGAGAGCAAGAAAAGAGACACATCAATAAAGGGAGCCATTATAGGTTTAAAGCAAAATCTGTCACTAGGTACAGAGATCCACAAGAATGACCCCAACTAGGAGTCTAAGCAATAGTGGTGAGGCTATCTTAAATACCCTTCCCCAATAAAGAAAATGATGACTACCTTGACTACCATCCTAGAATCTTCATTCAGTAGCTTGTGGGAAGAGAAGCAGAGATCTACAGTTAATCAATGAGCTAAATTCCTGGAATCCAGTTTCAGAAAGGGAGGAGTGACAAGGAGGTCAAGACCATGCTGGGAAAACCCACAGAAACAGCTGACCTAAACAAGTGGGAACTCATGGAATTCAGTCTGACAGCTGGGGAACCAACAACATAGGACCAAACCAGGTCCCTGAACATGGGTGTCAGCAAGAAGGATAGGGCAGTCAATGGGACCTCTGGCAGTAGAACCAGGATGAATCTGTAGTGCATGAATGGACTTTGGGAGCCCATTTACCATAGAGGGATACTCCCTTAGCCTAGAGACATGGGGAAGGGCCTAGGCCCTACTATTTTGTGGGAAATAAAATAATGGGACACAATATAGGCTGATGGATGTTTATTTGGGGAGAAATCACTTACAAAGGAAACAGATGAGCACTGCAGGTTCCTGTTCCAAGGATGCCCCCAGATGCTCTCTGTCTCCAAACAGGAAGTAAGAGAGCAAGCTGGGGTCCAGGGTCCCAGATCTAGCCCCCCACTGGTCATGTCTACACCTGTCCCCATGCCCCAGTGAGTGGTCAGGTGCAAGTGGGGTTATGTCTCTGTACACCCTACTTCAAATGACTTGACAGATTTTTATGATCCCTCATGGAAGACCTCACCTTTCATGGGAAGTGGATGGGGGATGGGATAGGGGTGTCAGTGGGGGACATGGGTGGATGGAAGGGAGAGGGAACTGGGATTGATTTGCAATATAACAATTATTAAGTTATTAAAATTAAAAGTCTACTACAAAATACATTAAATGAAGATACTAATTTATTTTCAAGAAGTTTGCAAATATCTGTTACCTTTGAAGCACACAATGGGGTTCTTGAATAATAAGTTGAAGACAGCTATCAATAATTAGAGTTAATTTGCAACTAAGTGCAAAGCATCCTGATAAATATCTATGTTTCAAATTGTCTGTAGAGAGCTGCAAAGTGCTGTGCCTTAAAGATGGCTCTGGTTTTGGCCTTCCACCTTCCTGATGGTGAGTGCTCTCTGGCATAAACTAGTCCTTATTTGGCTAAGGCTGAGATCTAGGCTAGCTTCCGCATATGTGGACCTATCTGCATTCACCACGTGGCCAGGGTTGGCTACCCCAAGGAAGGCCTTATAAGTTATGGGCTGGCTTTTCCTGGGGTCAGAAGATTGTTTCAAGGTTCCTGAGTAAAGCTGCTTAAAGAAGAGTCTGATCCTTGTGTCTTCCTTGCTGGTTGAGGTGGTCGCGACAATTGTCAAGTAAATTAGTAGAATATAGAGTGAAACAAGTTTTTATTAAAAGACAAAGGCTTCTTCTTCTTCTTCTCATTCTTCTTCTTCTCATTCTTCTTCTTCTCATTCTTCTTCTTCTTCTTCTTCTTCTTCTTCTTCTTCTTCTTCTTCTTCTTCTTCTTCTTTCTTCTTCTCCTCCTCCTCCTCTTCCTCCTCCTCTTCCTCCTCATCCTCTTCCTCCTCATCCTTCTTCTTCTTCTTCTTTTTCCCCCACCTCCTCCTTCTCTTCTTCTTCCCCCTCCTCTACCCTTCTTCTTCTGCCTTGCTGTGTCTTGAGAAAGAAAGCTGCTTTAAATTGATCTTTTACTGCTTTTTAATGGTAAGAGTTGTATTCAATATGTTGGGGTTTCTAGAATTATGGTAGCCTTCTCTACATAAGAAAATAAGTTAATCCAGTAAATTCTAGGCATGTAAAGATTTAAGATTCATGATCTCAGTTTATGAATATGTATTGCCATCCTGGCTCTTCTCATAATTTTTTAAAGAAAATTTTATAGATATTTCCTATAATATCTGTAAAGAAAAGAATGAAGACAGAGGAAGTATGTTCTTTGTCAAGAGGCTAAAGTTCTCATCTAGGCTGGAGTGAAGGTGATCTCAGGTGGAGGTGCCAGGCTACCGAGTGCCTGATATTTCTCACCTGCTGTGTATAACAACACCTAGAAGAATGTGTGGACAGGATCCATGATGCAATGGGAAGTCATTTATGTTTGAAAACTATGACATTTATGGTCCTGAGGAATTTTGTATCTTGTATCATAGGTACAAATTAATTTTATTAACTGTTAAATAAAGATATTAACACCTATTTTGTTTATGTGTTTGTGATCATGTGCATGCATGAGTGTGTGTGTGTGTGTGTGTGTGTGTGTGTGTGTGTATGTGCCCACAGGTGATTTGGATCCTTTAGAGCTGTAGTTAGAACTGATGGTTAGATGGTTAGCTACCTGTCTTTGATGCTAGGAACCTAACGTTTGTTTTCAGCAAGAGCAATTCACATTGCTAATGTCTGATCTCTCTCTCTTGCCTCTGAACTTTTTTCTTGTTATAACACGTTACAATATTTCATAAGTAAGACACAGCCTTAAGATGTGTTATAATCCCTTTCTTTTAAAAATATACATTTGAAAATTGTAACTTTTGGAGGAAAAGATGACTCTTTACAGTACAGATTCCTAATTTACATGATGATTGAGAATCAGAGAGTGTTGTACCTGTACCTATAAAACATAATCTTGAGATGGTCTGTATAATAAGAATGGGAAATGTTTTCTGGTCAACAGCTTGAATACTGTAGCCAGATCTGCATAAATAAAAATGAACTAAATACTTTAGTCCATATTCACATAATTAATATGCATTTTTCTGATTTAAGAAAATATTGGTAATTCATTGTATATATTTAATTTGTGAAATGCTCAGTTTTTTTAAGTCTGAAGATGAAACTCTGAAAATAGCAATAGTAAGTTACAAAGTTTTTCAAAGATAGTGACATTTACTCAGAAAAATTATGTCTGGAGCAGAAGTTGAGAATAGCTGTCAGTGGGCAGGATTATAAAAAGACTTTGGGAGTGTTTTAGAGGACAAAGCCTGTGTCTCTACTCCCTGTAGGGAATCCCTTATGTTCTAAAATCTGTGTGTTGTACAAAGTCATTTGAATATTGCTTTATAATACTTTCTAAGTATTCCCCAAAGATTTGTTTATTTTAAAATGTCTCCAGGATGTTTTGGAGAAATGTTTAATGACACAGGAAGTGATTTTAATAGAAATGAAAACACAGAAACAAATTATAAATACAGTGGTATTTTCATTCTGTAATTAAAGTCACAAAACAAACATGCAATAGTGAATTTCAAACAAACAAATAAACAAAAAAAAAAAAAACAAAAAACAAAAAAACTCAAAAAACCAAAGTGAATTTCAGGAAGTAAATCCAATGGGGGATTCTAAAATAACAACTTATTTAAATCTTTCTCTGTTCAAATATGTACTTTTCAAATTCTTAGCAAATTTTTATGAGCCTTGGTTCTCATTTCTTATTGAAATGTTATTTTTCATATGGAGAATTTTTAATGAATTTTCTTCATAACAAGGAAAATCCTTGAGTGCTATATGTTGCCTAAATTAGTTTTATATTACAAATGTATGGTGAATAATTGTGTTTCTTGACATGATTTAACTTGTGATCTTTTGATCTCATTGGAGTGCAAAATCCATATAAGCTCTGTGAAAACTGAACTTAAATGTGTGAATTTCATCAGGGTTGCTTTATATATATATTCTCTTACTCTCTCAATGGTGGGCAGCTTCAGGAGCCACAATTTCTAGAGAAACAGCCCACACTCTACTTTGAACCAAGTTTCTAGCATTTTATGTTTTTTCTCTTGTTGAAAATATTTTTTCTTACATAATATGTCCTGATTACTGTTTTCTCATACTTTTGCTCATTTCAGCTCCTCCCTACCTCCTCTCCCATCTATATCCACCTCTATTTTGTCTCTCATTAGAAAAACACAGGCTTCCAAGGGTAATAAAATAAGATAAAACAAAAACTAACACATCAAAATTAGACAAAACTGAGGAAAAGAGCCTAAGATAAGGCACAAGAAACAGAGTCCCACTTGTTCACAGACTCAGGAATTCTATAAAAACACTTAACTGGAAGCCATAATACTTAGACAAAAGACATGTAGGATAAAAAGGAGAGAAGAAAATTATAAAGAAAATAATAAGGTAAAACAAAAATAGGAAGAGCCTTGACATGGTATTATAAAGCAATGCTCTTCCAAAGACCGCTGTTGAGTTCATTTTCTGTTGATCATCTACTACTAGGCACTGACATTGTTTTTTATGATATAGGTTTTAAATAAATTACAAGAGCTGTTTAACACTTTATTATATAATAGGCTTTGTGTTAAATGTTGCTCAAATAATCTGAGCATATTTAAAGTAGAGTGTATTAAGCTGTATCAATGTAGGATGAATTTATGAGGCTATGACCACACCATAGGTTAAAAAACATCTACAGTCCTAAAAAGTCCCGCAGAATGAATTTTTCTCAAGTTCAGAAAGTTGTCAGACCCAGTCTGACTGCAGTGTAGATAGTGAAGGATTTTACTCATGGCTGCTGTTAATTGTAATGAAAGTATGTAATCTAATGTTTTATATCTGACAGCACTGCATCATGAATATATTAAAGGTGCAAAACAGCAGATAGCTGAGAAACTAACAGCTGACTAGGAGGGATTAAGAGAAGTCAAATTGCTACATTTACTGTACAAATGACATCATTTGATGTGATGGCTGGTTTTAATTGTCAACTTTACACCATCTAGAATTATCTGAGAAGACTCAATGATGGATTTTGTCTTACAGAAGCTCACTATTGAAATAATATTTGCACTTTGATAATGTTGGAAGTATTTAAAGACTTGAAAACTTTTAAAGTTGAACTACATCTTACATTCTGAGATAAACACAAGTGTCTGTAGACAAAAGATTGAACATTATGGTTTCAGAGTGATGTGTCAAGTTGATAAGAGGTACAGTTGTGACTGTTGCTTTTAATTGTCACCTTGACACCATCTAGAAACATATGGGAAGGGAGTCCTAATAGAAAATTATCTAGACTAGATTGGTCTGTTGGTGTATCTATGGAGGATACTCTTGATTGTATTGAGGTGGAAAGAACCTCTCACATTGAGTGACACTAGTCCTTATGCAGAGTATCTTGCACTTTATAAGCATAGAAAAAGTCATTTAAGTGCTGGCACAAATGAATAAATCCTTGTTTTCTGCTCTCAGCCATGAATGTGTTATGGCTTATTGTTTCAAGTTCCTGTGGCCTTGGCTCCTGCACATTGATGGGATATAACACAAAACTGTGAGTCAAATAAATCTTTTTTCCCTCGTTCCTTCTGTAAAGAATGTCTTTATTTGTTTTTGTTGACTTTCTTATAGTTTATTCCCACAAACTTAAGAAACAGTCCTGTACTTAAAGCAAAATCATAGTGGGTTTTGCTATGTGGGACATTTTCAGTTATGTGTGGCTATTGAGGATTCTTCATTAGGATAGACTTCAAAAGTGTGAAAAGTATTCTACAGGAAACAAAACAAAGATGTTGAGCATGTATTTGTTATTCTTGAATATGAATAAGATTGGGGACAGTTTGAAATTTAGGCTGTTGTTTTTGTCACCCAAAACCTTAAAGATAAAACATTATGGATCATGCTGGTAGGTGAATACTGGGAGATTGCTAGCTAGACAATTTTATGGTACCTTAGCACCAATTACTTTTTCCCTGATAATCAGTTGGCTCAGACTATTGTGTTCATGAGACAAATGAGAGGTGGCTTACAGGTGAACAGCTTAAAGTTGTGAACCCATGTGTTGTGCTGAACACTGATATTTAATGATGTAGTGACCCTGATAATGAAAATGAACAGCACTAGAAATACACATAAGAAAAAAAAGCAAATCATACTTGTGAGTAACTGCTGGAATTCTGAAGTGAATTTGAGACCTCTTCTAATGTACTTTCAAAGTCTTCATACTGTGTATGCTTTGGGAAATTTGAGAGGTGAATATTGGAGTAATATAAAATGAATAACCCAAAGGAATATATTTAATAGGTGTTACATTCTTTTGGAATTAGGGATGAAAAAATAGATGCAGTGTGAGCTCTAATTCATTCTGTTCTGGATATTTTGTGTGGCCCTGAGAAACACAGTTATGCAATTTCATCACCGTGTGTATATTCTAGAGTATACTTGCAAAACTGTGATGGCAATAAGAGATATGATGATATAGGACCACTATCATAGATGGCTGTATCAGTTATGTTGTTTGTGACTATATTTTATGAGACAAGTGTATAGATTAATTAATAACATCACAAAAGACAGTATATATGAGTTCAGATTATGGCAGATGGTTATGCAGTTCTAGAAAAGTTGTATCAGAATAATATGATGGGAAGAATATCAAACCTAATTTTGTCAAATTTTATAGTATTGTCTGTGTGATTTACTCTCTTGGGTTTATTTTAGTTGTTTTGGAAGTTACATTACTATATTTTTCACAGGAAGATTGAGATGTGTAAAGTAGCTGGCTCAGTACCTGCTCATCCATACAGGCTGAATGAGTGTATGTCTTTCTGTTTAGCTATGTTAAAAAATTGGCGCCATGAACCTCTAGGCAATAATGGAACCCTTGAGTGCTCATTTGCAGAATTCTGCATTTAGAGTGTTCTTAAAAAACAGCCTATGAATTATTTTGTGCATACAATGTACTTTTTTCTGGAGAAGACGTGTGACTTCTATAAGCCTTTCTGGTAGAGCCTCTGATTATAAAAGCTGATGAGTGTGTTCAATTTATTAGCCCCTTTACATCAGAGTTTGGATTAACAATTAATTGTTGACAGTGGGATTGCTAAATATGTTGGAAACAAGACCAGAGAATGTGGGCCTGTTATGGAATGGAAACTTGAAAATGAAATGTATTGAAAAGTGATTTTTTTGACTTATTTCTATTGTAAAATATAAGCCAGATGTGGTGGAATATGCCTGTCATCTTTGTATCCAGACTGTTGAGTGGGGTGGGGGATCATAAATACTTACTAATCTAGCCTAGCATACAAAGTGAGACTTAATTTGAACAGAAAAAATAATATTTTCAGTTAAGTTTGTTACCTGGTGCAAAACCATAAAACAAGGCATTTGTTCCATCTGCGGGAATAACAAACATCTTCAGCATTCTGCTTTAAATATATTTGTAATAATATAAAAGTTATCAAAGAAACTTTCTCTTGCTTGGTGCTTTTATAGAAAGAAAGACATCTTTCTTAAACTTTTCATAATTTTTGGAGGTCAAAGCTAAGAGCCATGGAACTGGATAAAATAACTTGGAGGGTATATACACAAAACAAAATGCCTGGAGAAGGGGAAGAGAATACAGTAAGGTATTGATTCCAGTAGGAGTGAGTGTCCCGATGACAAAGAAGTATTTTCCAGTGAAGCAAACAAACAGAGAAAGAAAGAAGTTGTATTTAGGACAAATGAAACCCAACAATACCCTCATTGTTGAGAGTGGAATGTTAGAAAGCACTGTGATAGATAATAACGAAGTGTAGCTGTTACTGTTTCCTGCCATGTTGCACTGACAGCAGCCAAGAGTCTGCTGAGAACAGCACATTCTTGGAATCTGCTCCATGCACCCTATTTTCTGAACCTGGAGGGTGTTGCTTACCTTTTTAATGACCTGATCCTGGCTGAACTTTAAGAAGTGATGCTCTCATTGATTACCATGAGGATGTGGGATGAATGAGCTGCCAAACAGTGCAACTGTAGGCAAACAGGTCAAGGAACTAGGTGGATGCTAAATCTCCAAGAGCTTTGGGAATAGTGTTAGATGGGTAACTATGAGTCAGGGCAGAAAACTTCAGCAAAGAGAAAGAATGTCCTGGGGCCTTTGAGTGTTGGAAAAGAAGAGGGATCTTGCAAGATTTTCAGGGGGGGAGCCCATGGCCATCTCCCACCAGTTGCTATTATGTCAGTGTTAACCAGATATGGTTCCTGTTTGGGAAAGCAACGAAGAAGTGTGTTTTCCCAGGACGATGTGATTTTAGAGCAAGAAAGTAAGGAGTAAGTTGTTAAGGACTCTGATTTAGTTGGTACCAGTTGGGAGTTTTCCAGGGTGAACTGGAAGAGTGTGATGACAAAAGCAGAGAATGTGTCTAATTAGGGCTGTGTGGAACAGCACCACAGGGACCAACTTTCAGAGGGTCTTTTAGTCCTGAGTGTGTTGTCTATACTGAAGGCAACTGAGCCTATCCCTGCAGCACAAGAGAACCAGAACTAATGAGCACATCGCTTTTAGTCACTGCTTCTCACCCTTGACTTCACATTAGGATCAACTGGGTGAGGTTTTAAAACTCCCCAAGCGCACAAGTTTATCCTGAGACCAATTAAATCTGAATATCGGTGTGGGGGAGGGGGCAGGGCCTAGATATCCTCATTTTCAAAAGCCTCCTAAGTGATATTAAGAATCTAGTTTGCCAAGTCAAAAGAAACAGCGAGAGGCTTTGGCTTGGGGACCTGTGGTCTTCAGCAGACAGACAAGTTCTCACTCAGTCTGTCTTGTGGTCGGTGTAGGTTTTGATCTCTTCCAGGGTCACCTCATCTAACTAGCTGAGATCTGTTACAGAAGCAAAGCAAATCACCCAGAGCAGACCAGTGGAGTGTTTGCATATATCAGCTAGAAAAAGTACAAAAAAGAGAGTTTCTTCTTCAAGAGCTGTGCAGTCAGCTTGATCTCTGCTCTCTAGGACACTAGGTGACTGCCGAAATGGCAATTGATTATACATACATGGCTCCCAGTACACCGTAAGAACTTTTACACTTTCAGCTGAGCATGAGGTGAAAGGTTCACAGTGCAACTTTTCATGGTTAATTAGCAGTTAGAATTGCTCCGAGAAATCATATCACAGGAGCAGATGGACTTGTACCTTACCCAGGGCAGTAATATGTAGGACCTGCTTAATAGTCTTGGCTGAGGCTCACATCCAGAGACAATGGGATCATGTAGTTTTGCTTATTTTCATGGTTGCTAAATAATTTTACTCAGAGCTCCAATTTCTTAGAAAAGGAAAATAAATGTTCATATCAGAGCCATGTAATTTGTAGCATGCTACCATCATGCTCTCATGCTACTGTATACTGTGCTTAAGCACAGCCATCCCAGCAAAGAAATTTACAGATGGGTAAATGTTTACTTTTGGATTTAGGTAAACCTTTTATTTTGGAATGTGTTTCTCTTGTGCTGTGCTTTTGAACCAAATAGGCTGTACTCTCTTAGAAAACCTATTTTAATTTCCTCATTTTATGGGAATAGGCAGTTTAAATACATTTTAGAAGGCATCTATTTTTATTATACTTTTATTATTTTAATCTCTTTTTTGAGAACTTCATACAAGATTAGGGTATTTACATCATTTCCACCTCTCTCTAGTTTAGCTATGTTTTAAAAATAAACAATTATTCAACACATATTTACAGAATTCTGAAAGGATTTTTTAAAAACATATTTTCTTTGTCATTTTTACCAGTGTCTTAATTTTTGAAAACTAGATGCAGAACTGGGATTTTTCACCAACTCTTTTGTGTCTTGCTAAATCTGTGGGTCTGAGTAACACCTGCAGGAGAAAGGAGTGATTCTTGCCACCTTTTTGCACACAGAAATGTGTGCTATTCTGTTTGAGAAGAAGGTACTACTTAGAGTTAACTTGTTATTATTTGCCCAGCTGGAGTGACAGAATGCTGGGAGACCTTTGCAACATAATTTATTGTTTCCCTGAAAATGTCTTCCATCTGAAGTAGAGACAGTAGCTGTTGACTAAGGACTAGGCTAAGACTGGGCTGGTCACACAATCCTGTGTTACTTTCAGAAAGATGTCAACATGATAAACAGGTGATGCTCAGGACCAGTTTTCTTATGTTCACTTTGTTCCTAACCAGCTCCTCATGGAGCCCCTCTTCCCCAGCTCCTTGCTTCTTTATCAGGATCAGTCAGAGTTAATTATAGGTATCATAGCACCCGCACATTTGAATTTCTACCTAGTCTTGTGTGCCTTCTTTTTCCATATTTCTTGAATGTGGTCATGGGGGTCATCACTCTTCGTTTACTCACACAGATGGCAACACATTCAATTTTATCTTCCAGGGTAATAATTCTATGTGCTTCAATTGCCTCTGTACCAAATGCTTTTTGCTGTTGTTGTTTATAAAACATTGTGGATATTCTATTCCAAACCAATTAAATCAATAAATAGAAGCTGGTAGTCTGCTTTTCTGAGGTTACTCTCTAATATGTAGTTTGGGTGAAATACCAATATTAAGGCAAAATCATATTTGCTTAGGGGGTGTTTATACTTAGGTGGTGAGTAAAGCAAGTCTTTAAACTAGAATCCATCTAAGCTGTTTATTAATCTAGAACCACTGAAATGAAACCTGTTGTTTTCTAGGGATGTTTCCTTAGAGACCATGGCCTTCATTTTCTTTAATCTTAGATATTGAGTTAGTGGTGGTTATTATCCTTATATTTAACAATGACATATCTATCCACAAAAGATTAACTTCCTAATTTTTCAGTGTAGGTAAGGACAACCCCAAATTCACTTTACACATATAACAGTGAGTCTAGAGTGGTAGTAGGGTTGTCTCATCTTCTCTGCTTTAATAAGGAATCATTTCCTGTGTGGACTTGCCTGTTAATCTCTTTAGGATGACCAGGGCCACAAGAAACAGCGCTCAGGACTAAGAATGCTGTCTGTGATGGTGATAACTGGGATGATGGACACTTTGGCTTGAAATCATAGTTTTCTAAGATTGATGTTGGACCTTGCATTAGCAAATTAATAATTAAGGTTGGCAGGTCCTTGTATTCTTAAAGCACACTTCACACGTATAGTGAAGATAGTAGGCTTTTCAGGAATGTTGTATGTGATGGAAACCAACAGATTCCTTTCTAAAATGTTTGTTTTCTTACTTATTAATGTATATGTGCATGTGGGTGGTTGGGGAGGACAGAAAGGGGAATCAGTTCTCCTGGAGCTCCTGTTACAGGCAGTGGTGAGCCACTCATTGTCAGTATAGGAATTGAAGTTGGGTCCTCTACAGGAGCAGCAAGTTCTTTTAACTACTGAAGCATTTCTTCGGCCACTGAATTCACTTTTAATTTCAGTTTTGAGTACTTTTAACTTGTGGTTTGAACCTTAAAATCCAATAAAACTTTGTTTAGTAAAATGGAGAGGGCTACTGCATCTGTTTTGCTGTCTTTTGTCATTGTTTGTTTCTTATCCTTTATCTCCTTTTTGAATCATATTCTACAGAACAAATGTCCTTTAAGTCCATCTTATGGGCGTACATCTTTCCCTCTTTTCACTACACCCTCTTGGAGGAATGCACTGTTTGAATCAAAGTCAAGAATACTGCCAACTGATGGCTTCAACAGTGAAGCTCTTTTGCACAAAGCTGCAAGAAATTAAAATCCATTATCTATTTGGCTATCCTTTGATGATTCTATTGCATTTATTTCACATTTTGTGTCCTGATTAGTTTTTTCAATGAGACAATTTTATGCATGTTACCTGTGAGTGGTCCAGAAAAGGTACTGTGTATGTTTCTTACCTGTGAATGAATGAGTGAATGAATGAATATTTATAATAAATGCATTATGTTTTTTTGCAGAGGTTTTTTTTCTCCTCTTAAATTAACACCATTAACAAAATGGAATAGTGACAATCAAGAAAATATGTGGCCTTAAAAAACAACTTGGATGCCTGTCACATACAAGTAAGATGCATGAGATATAGATGACTTGGTTATAACATATGTAATTGAGATGATCAAAATAAAATTTTATGTCTATATTTCATACCACTGAAAATGTATTAAGAAGGGAAATACTCTTTCCTTTACCCTAGAAATCCTGACAGGTCAAGGACATTTCTTATCTGAGAGCAACAGTCTTTTGACTCTGGTTCTTGAAGTTTCAGAACATGGAATTAAGTCAAAGTCCCAGTCTTTATGGTATTTATTATTTTTTTATCTTCATTGATACTTGAATATTCCTCCTTCTTGGGGAAGTCAGCTGCTTCTTGTTTGTACCTGTCTTCACTGAGACAGTAACTAAGAATGTTTACAGGTAAAGTTGTGTTCACAGCTTTTTTCTCTTTGACACCCCTAATGTCTGAATTCTTGTGTTTTCCTCCAAAATTCATATGCACAAATCAACTCTCAAGTTGAAGGTGTGACATTATGTCAGAATATAAAGTTCTCATGGATGTTACTAGGACTCTTATACAAAAGATTTCAGACAAGCACAAAAGACTCTTGGCTCTGCAAACTTATGACAACTGGTAGTAAATGTGCTATCTCATGAATCAGGAAATCAACCCTAACCAGTCATTGATTCCTCTGGCACTTTAGTTTTGGGATTTTTGGATTTTGGAATAGTGGAAAACTACCCATTTTTGTTATTTGTTATTTATAAGCTTTTCATTTGGAGTATTTTGGTACAGGAGATGAAACAGACTAACAATAAGGTTCATCTAATTTATTTTAGTCTCATATTTATTAGAGTCATCTAATGGGAAAAAAAAGGAAGAAGAAAAAATAAGTGACTACAGGTATAACAATTTCTGATGGTGGGTGAAAATGGGGGAATGTGTCTGGTAAAGCTTTAGGAAATTGCTGATATTCCAGGATGAATATTTTCTTTTCTTTGATTATCAGTATGTGTATTAAAGGTGTGATTTTGTTTTGAACATTTATTATTATTATTCCTCATTTTGGTGGTGTTGAATATTGAACCCCAATGTTCATGATGATAAACAAGTATTCTAATACTGAATTATAGGCTCACAGGTTCCTTGCCTTCCCCCCACCCATTTTGAATTTCCCTTGTAACTTACCTGTTTATATCTTTCAGTTGTTCATAGTGGTGGGCTCTATGAGGAAACTACTCTTGTTTTCAACCCTTTTTAGGAAGTTTATTACTCTTTCAGCCCCAGGCTTTTCTTTTCAGCATGGATCAGCATCTTTGGTTTGATAACACATGGCTACAAAGACTAACATAGCCACCTGTATTCTGTTGACATGGTTGGTTTATGACTCTTAAGTCACTGACAAAAATTTTTATCTAGAGAAGTGATAGTTTAAGGAACAATGACTTTAGAGGACAGACACTTTTCACATTTATCATCTTTTCCTTAGGAAAAGGGGAGGTTTAAAGCACTTTTTTGGCTCTTGACATAATCACTCTCTGTACACATTAAGCCCATTTGTTATCTTTATTTTTTTTATCAGAGTTGTTGCTTTTGCCATTTTCTTTGTGAACTTCACATTTGTATCAAAATTCTCCATAATTTTAGGTATCATATTTTCTTCATCTTAACTGAAGTTAAAGCAGAGGGAATTATATTTTAGCTGCTGAGTTACAAGTAGTTTCCTGCCAGCCTGGTTCCACAGCCTCATCAGCCCCAAAATAACACACAGAGACTCTATTAGTTATAAAGCAGTTGGCCAACGGCTAGAGCTTCTTATTGTCTAGCTCTGTCTTAAATATTAACTCATTTCTATCCATCTACATGTTTCCACGTGGTCTTATCTTACTGGAGAAAAGGTCCGGACCTCTTACTTCTGTCATGTCCTATGTCTTAACTCTCTCCACTACCTCTCCCAGAATCTTTCTTGTCTCCTAGTCCCACCTATCTTGCTTTCCTATTGGCCAGCAAGGATTTATTCATTAACCAATAAGAAAAACATATTTACAGAATGCCATCTCCCGTCACTGCTGTTAGGTGTATATTTGCCAGATTCTCTATTCCATATATCTCCTTCAAAAACCAGGGTCAATAATAATGAGATAAAAGAGAATTCAGATAGAGTGGTTGATATTGTCATATGTCATTGTGATCAACACTTCGGATTGATTAGAAAACTGTGGCCTTGTCAAATATAGTTTCTCATAGATATTAGATTAGCTAATATAGTGAGGGAAAAGACATTCGAAATAACTATAAAAAGACAAAACTCTAGTGGGAAATAGTGAATCCTCCTACAGAGGTAATTTTCTAAGAATTGAGTTAGAAGAACTGGATTTACTTTATATGTTCTCTAGAAGGTTTGATGATTTAGATTAGCATTAGGTGCCAAATGGCAACAGAGAGTACTGGGTCTGTCCTAATTCATGAAGCTGGCAAAACACTTCATAACTCTTCATTTTTAATTGGCCTTCTGTACCTGAGCAGCATAGCTCACATTAAATGAACCATGAAAGTTAAGTATTACTGTGCTCACTGGACATTTGTACTGGTATATCAGCTTTTACTAGCTTTGTGGGATTTACAAAGTTAGGACAGTAGAGGTATTAAGGATTGTGATTATATTTTATGCAATTAAATCTTTTTAGCCTGTATAATATAAGTAAGTAAATATTGTTTTATTCTTACAAGGGATATATATTTTTGAACTGTGTACATTTCTATTATACTTTTTAAAGGTGAGTATATCACATACATTAATACCTAAGTCCATGTTTAACACATTTGCATGTTGGAGCATTAGCTTATAAAGAAATTGTACTAATGTGTTTGATTTACTTAGACTGACTTTTTCCACTTCTAGAAAAAAATGCAGTCTTAATATTCTAATGGAATATGATAAGAGTCTGAAAGAATTTAGTGAATCATTTAGAAGAATATAATAAATATGTTGAAACAATAAAAACTACTTCTAGATAATAGTTGAGTCACTATATGGAAAGTTCTTCAGTTCCTAAATAAGTGTATGAACTGTATCACCACACAGGTGCTATTGACTGTGACATGTGGCTAATCCAAGTCTGTTTATTATGGCAGAAGTAAATCCTTAATACATACTATTGATAGCTTGGAGTTAATTACTTTAATTCTATTTAATATTGAATGCCAAGTTCTTTAGAATGCCTCATACTGGAGAAAATAATATATATTCATAATAGAATTATTTATGCTATTTAAAAACATTTTAAATAAAAAATCAGAGATATTAACAATGAAGGCATATATGAGTAATGTTGCCTTAGATAGTACAATGTGTCTAAGTTGGAATACAAAGGGAAATAGTACAGCCAAGTGTCATCAAAGCAGTTATAGCCCAGGTAACTAAAGAAGTTGAAAGTTTCATCATTGGGAAGTCAAGAATTTTGACAGTGGTGAAATCTTGAATCTGTAAAGAAAAATAGAAAAATATATATCTGGTTAGTGAATTGAGATAATGATTCTCCAGGAACTGAAAAAAAAAAGTTTTTTTTTTATAAGACTGAATGTAATGTCAAACTTCATCAGAAAATTATATAAATATGTATATATATGTATACATACTCTTAGTTCACTCATACTTGATACACTTGCTGTGTCAAATCTCCACTTATATGTAAATAATTTCACTTCTGAGGATGAATTGTAATAACCTAATAAAGTACTGATGAAAGAAAGTGCCTGCAGCTAGTAAGCACTCAGTGAATGTTAGTTACTGCTATTACTGATATTTGTGAATAAACAAGAAAGTTTGAGAAACAAGGTGCCTCTTCAAATAACTTCAGCAAATAAAAGTAGAAAACATCACACAATGTTATAAACTCAAAAGATTAAAACTTCTGTGGTTTTGCTCTATCTTCCTTCCAAATTTAGGTACTGGAGGCTTGGAGTCTCTGTTGGTTAGATTTTTATCAACTTGACACTAGCTAGAGTCTTGTAAGAGAAGAGAACCTCAAGCCAGAAAATGCCTTTGCATGGTGGGCCAATAGGCAAGTCTGTGAGGCATTTTCTTTTTCTTTTTTTTTTTTTCTAAAATCTTTTATTTATTTTATGCTGGATATGCATTTTTTAATGAAAACAAACATTTATAAACAATATTTGGGAATTTAAGCGTCATTCTTTCCAAGCTGCTTCCTGCTGGTAGGGGGCGCTGTCATGGGAGAATCCTAAGAAGATGCAGAAATCCTAGCTGTAGTGGTCTGCAAGGCTGCATTGTCCCATTGACATTGCTTCAGGGGGTCTTGCTCGATCAAACCACATTATTCTGGAACGGATCCAGAGCTTTTCATTTTCTGTGGAAACAAAATTAGAAATCCTTTTCCCCAGTAACTTGTCCTTAGGCTTAAATTTTGAAGTCAAAACATTTTAAATACACACACACACACACACACACACACATATATACATATATATATAATTAATCCAGCAGCATTTTCCCCTCTTCTTTTAATAATAATTTAAAAATTTTACATGTGGATCCCAGTTTCCTTTCCCTTCTTCTCTCCAACCCTCCCTCTCTCCATCCATCCCTTCTTCCCTCCCTCCCTCTTACCCTCTTTCCCCTGTGACATGCACCCTGGCCACCCTTCCCACCAACCCCCCACCCCCATTCCACTTGTAGGGCTGTGCTATCCAGGTTGGGTCATGTAAGTCTATCAAGTAACTTGAAGTAGGGATTAGGACTTCTCTCCTGTCTCTAGGTAAAGGGAGTATCCCTCTATGGGGGATGTGTCCGCAAGGTCCTTTTGTGCACCAGAAATAGATCCTGTTTCTACTGTCTGAGGTCCCTTAGACTGCTCAGTCCTAGCTGAGACCCATATTCAGGGGGTCTGAGTCAGTCCCTTGCTGGGTTCTTAGCCATCAGTCTGGGAGGCCCAAGCTCCTCCTTGTTCAGGTCAGCTGTCCTTGTGAGTTTCTGCAACCTGGTCTTGTCCCCTCTCTCTGCATCTGGATTCTAGTTCGACTCAGTGTTTGGTTATGAGTATTGGCACAAAAATAGACAGGTAGACAAATGGAATGGAATCGAAAATCCCGATATTAATCCACACACCGAACACCTGATTTTCGACAAAAAAGCTAAAAAAATACAATGGGGGGAGGAAAGCATCTTCAACAAATGGTGCTGGCACAATGGATGATGGTGTGTAGAATACTGCAGATAGACACATGTCTATCACAAAACTCAAGTCCAAATGGATCAAAGACCTCAACATAAATCCAGCCACACTGAACCTCTTAGAAGAGAAAGTAGGAGGTACCCTTGAAGAAATTTGTATAGGAGACCACTTCCTGAACATAACTCCAGTAGCACAGACACTGAGATCAGCAATTAATAAATGGGACTTCCTCAAACTTAGAAGCTTCTGTAAAGCAAAGGACACAGTTGACAAGACCAAATGGCAGCTCACAGACTAGAAAATTTTTTTTACCAATCCTACATATGACAAAGGGCTGATCTCCAAAATATATAAAGAACTCAAGAAACTAGTCAACAAAACACCAAATAGCCCTATTAAAAAATGGGGTACAGAATTGAAGAAAGAATTCTCAATAGAGGAAATCAAAGAGGCATTTTCTTGATTAATGATTAATGTGGGAAGGCCCAGACCATTTTGGGTGGTGCCAAACCTGAACCGGGTTTCTGGGCTGTATAAGAAAGCAGGCTGAGCAAGCCTGGAGAGAGCAATTCAGTCAGCAGCACTCTTCCATGGCCTCTGTTTCAGATCACTCCCTCCTTGGCTTCCTGCCCTGACTTCTATCAGTGATGACTGGTAAAGTGTGAAAAGAAAGAAACCTCTTCCTCACCAAGTTGTTTTTGGTCATGGATGTGAGGGCTCATAGATGTGAGGGCTAATGAAACATGACTAGACCATGAGGACAGAGTAATTAGAAAGAGAAGACAATGAATCTGATAATATGATAAACATTTTCATAAAATCAATGTTATAAAAGGAGGACAGTTCATTAACTGTAATTTGATGACTTGAGAAACAATGATCATAATCTCTGGAAAAGTTCAAAGTGGATGAAGTAAAGATGTTCACCTTTTCATTTCAGTATAGAGTTCAGGCTGGGATGGACCAACTGATATATTGTTAATCAGTGTGAGGAATACAAGAGAAACAACACTTTATTTATGAGATAAGATCTATTTTGTTCTAATTGAAACTTGAGTGGTTAGTTAGCTGCCTCTCTGGAGATATTTGAAAATATTACTGTGGAGCTCAGAGCTAGACAGGTAGGCAGATCTGACCATCAATCTCGTAGATATTACAGCAGACATATGGTACTTGAAAGAATATTAAGAGACAATTGATAAAGTGAATTGAGGACAGGCTTAAGGATTAAACCTTGGGGATGCTTGCTCTTATGATGAAGCAGAAGGAAATATAATTAGATACAATAACTCAGGAAAAGTTGGAGACTAAGAAAGGGAACCAAGGCAATGTGTGTTTTATATAGTAGTGAGTCAAGGGCAAGGAATGAGCATGGTGACCTTTTGACTCGTAATTGAGCAGTTCTTTTGGTGGTTGTATGAAGTGCCTTCCTGCACTTAAGGGAGACTTTAGCTGCTGTATCCAGTGTCTAATGTAGCATCTTGTATTTTTTTTTCAGAATCACTGTGGCTTTATCTACAAACATTTTCAATCACAAAAGATAGTAGTCATTTTAGTGAGGGAAGTTAGATTCACGTACCTTTAACATTCTTTTTAAGATCTTCTTTTTCCCCCTGACCTTTGAGGAATGTATCTTTCTTGTTAAGGATAAGGAGGCAAGAATGGCCTAGAAGCTTAGTGAAGATTATTTAATCTAGCCTTAGAGAAGTTTATAGCTGAAGACAGAGCAGTGCTTTTGGGAAGAGCTAGGAAAGGAGAGCATCTAAATTTTTATCATTTCTTCATTGTAAATTGTGATGTTTTCTCCTGTATTCATTCACAGATATGTCTTTATTATCTTTTTCACTCCTTAAGAAGAACCCTTCATGGAAATATAGCTGGTTTGGCTGAACTGAAAATATTCTAAAGAGACACTTGTGTCTCTCAATCTAATTAACAGACTATTGAAAAAGAATGGACCCAGGAGAAATGAGGATTTCCCCAGTTTCATGGTCTGAGTCAGAAATATCCCCCGGTCTCCAGAATTTGCTTGGTAAGACTGAGCTGATAAACCTTGCTGGAGGAAGTGTTCACTAGGGTGGACTTGTGCTTATAATCCTTGAGTACTTCCATTTCTTTATTTCTACTTCATTCTTGCATCTGACAACATGAGCTATCAACTTGTTATCATGCCTGCTGCTTACTGTTAAGTTTCCATGCCATCATATTTTCTTATGTATCTGAGGTTGTATGCCATAATAAATTCTCTTTGCTTTGCCATGGTATTTTATAACAGCAACAAAAAGATAACTAATATTCCCAGGAATTTCATCCTGGGAGAAGAAGCATGTATCTCAGAAAGGGATTTCATATAATTCATACAACTTGTCAGGCTACTATATGGGATGAGGTTGAATCCTAGACAGTGATGGTCATTGATGAAGACAGACTTGGGAGAGTCAGCTGGATATCTGTATTTCTTTTTATTATGGACCCATTGAATAATTTTCTTTTCTGTGGTTTCCACTGTTACTGAGTTCCTTTAACTGGCTTGTGGAGGATGGATGGCTATGCCTGGCTGATAGCTGTGAAACCAGCATATGACTGACCCAGATTCTTTGAATGTGGGTGTTATTTAGGAGGACTGGATAGTCTATGAGATCTCAGGTAATGGATTGGTATTTTTCCCTAGTATAATATGGACTTTGGGATCTCATTCCACGTAGAGGGATACTCTCTCAGCCTAGACACATGGGGGTGGGCCAAGATCCTGCTCTAAATTATATGTCAGACTTTGAAGATCCCCCACGGAAGGCCTCACCCTCCCTGGGGAGCAGTGAGAGAGGGATGGGAAGGAGGTTGGGTTGGTCAGGGGAGGAGGGGAAGGTTAGGGAACTAGAATTGACATGTATAATAAGCTTGTTGCAAATTTAAATACAAAATATAATCATAAAAATAAGAAAGACAATGTGTTATATCTCTTTTGATCTGATACATTATCTACAACATTGACTACAGTCATGCATTTGTTCATTTGAAAGTACATGTTATTTAATATGTTCCCTGTGCTAGTTGGGGTGCTGTGAAGATAAATGTTTAGTGAAACAGGCCATGTGTGCTTCTGGTTTCTTCATGAAAAGTATCTAATAGAAAAGATTAAAAGTTGAAACTGTAAGGACACTCAAAGATAAGGCAAAAATACATTGTAGGTTATGTTTATATTTTAGCCATATCCTGTTAACACACAGTACACATCTATTAGATATTAATCCAAAAAAGGAAAATGTTTGGGAAGTTTTATAAGCAATGGGACTAGAATTAACACAGTGAAAAAGTCAGGTAAATGTGATTTGTAGAATGAGGTTTTGGGGAATTAGAAAGATTTATGACATGAAGTGCCATGGCCCTGGGTCTACTAATCTATTGATGCTAAAGTGGTGGTGGGTATAGACAACACAGTTTAAAATACATGGGACAAGGTTATAATATGGGTTATTATATTTTATTTGGGACAAAGTCACTTACACAAGAAACAGATGACCTGCAAGTTCCTCTCCAAGGATCCACACCCAGGCTGCTCTCCATCACCTGATCCAAACCAAGAGAGAAAGATCTGGGTCCCAGACCCTACACCTAGCCTTCTCCAGTCATGTCTGCAAAATGGGCATGGTCAGTGCAACAGGTGTGGGCAGGGTGGATATCTCACTACAGGTGGAAAACACACACACACACACACACACACACACACACACACACACACACACACACACACGAGCCAGGGTGGTGTATAGAGAAAGGCTCTTTGCTAAGCTGACAGAGTGCTCAGAGTTCAAAGACTCAGGAAGTCTGGTCTGTTCTCTAGACCTCAGGGGCTTCAGGGTCTTTGAGGAGTCTTCTTTCTATAGTTTAGGATTGGTCAGTTTGGACAAAGACAGGGAAGCTGATAGGCCTAAAACCTTTGTGTAAACATTTTCTGATCTGAGTTTGAACTTCTCAGGTCACTGGCAGGGCATTACTATCAGCCGGAGAAAGCATGAAACTGGAAGACCACTGTATTCAGTATTCACCTGCAGCCCCCTCTCCCTACTCATCTGGATATCAGTTATGTGATTGGCTCCTGGTGTGTACCTTTGAGAGGAGCCCTGAGCAGAGGATAGATTCAAATATTACATTCATCCTGGACACTTCTTTTTAGTCTTTCTTTGTGACTGATTGAGTACATTCTACTGCTATACATTCTCACATTTATTTTGAAGTATAGGCCCAGTGCGATGGATCACGTCCTGAACCTCTGAAACTATGGGGCAAAATAAACACACATCATTGTGGATTGAGTATCCCAGGCAACTGTGGTAATAGTATAAATTAATATTTCTTGATTATCAGATTGGATAGTCAGAGTTACAGTCATGATCTTCTACAATGAAAGGGTTCAAATGGAGTCAGCAATGGGGAAGTGGCCATGGGCACAGCGTCAGAGAAGTCAGGAGTGAAATTTGCAAGAACTTCCCCTGTTAGAGATGCAGAGGACATATTTCCTCCCCAGCTGGAGTGTTGATGCCACATAGCTATATTGTCTGCAGTGTGGATCAGAAGAGACAATGCCCAGTACAGTGAGTGACCCTTTTCAGTATGAGGGAGCAGTTAGGAAACCAAATTGTAGATACCAGCCAGTTGACAACATGCAAGCAGGCCTCTCCAAGCACATGTGATTTCCCTTGCTACAGAGGTGGCACATTTGGACAGTATCTCTTTATTGCTGACTCCATTTACTTCCTCAGCTCCATATTGTTTTATCTCTAGTCATTCATCTATTCCTTGAGTTGATTCAAGCTATATCTAGTACCTATAACTAAAGTCTATATCTTACTGACTTATGTATCCCCATGGAAAATCTCATTGCTAAGATTTTTGGCTACATAAAATCTTTGCTCTATAATTAAAATTCAAGCCACTCTGAGAAAATAATTTATCAAAATATGGATCAAATTTCATATAAATTATAATTTAAACTCTATTTGAATTTTATTATTCAGGACTTTCTCAAAAAATGTTAATTAACACTGGGGCTTGATATACATATTGAACAAATTTACTTATTAAAATGGAGTTCATATGTATTGAACTGATTTATACTGGAAGGAAATTTTCTGTTTGGTAATTTGAATTCTATTTCTTAGATAAATAGCTTTATATTTCTCTAAGCTTAGCTGAATATGCAAAGTGATGGATTTGAGCCAATGGAAAGAATGTATGGGTCTGACCCCTCCCCCCCCACACACACTCTGAAGCTACACTGCTCTCTAAATAGGATGTTTTTGTTAGTTCTTTCAAATGTTTTTGTAAGCCAGAATAAACTGTAATAGAATTTTGCTGAATTAACTAGTCCTTGCTGTAGTCTTATTATTTATAATTTGTTCGGTGTGTTTGGTGAAACTGAACAAAATGTGTGCAGTCAATACTTTATTCCATATTTATCCTAGCTCAGTATCAGAGCAAGAAACCTTATTACACTGAACTCATAAGGTAGGAAATCTTGGCCAAGTTGCCTCTTCTGATTAATGCCAAGAGAATTGAAATGGGAAAGCATGGGACCCAAGAAAGCTGAGCACTTGAGTGTAATTTGCATGACAATACTAATTTTTTATTATTACAGCTCCTTTGAGAACAGGTTTATGAGTTTTCAGTTAAGCAGAAAAGCCTGCTCCACAGCTCAGCCTGGTCAAAGTTATATAAAGTACAACCATGTTATTTATCTTCAGAAAAAATGTCTGAAGTATGGGAACATCATTTCCAGTAACTATTCTCTAGAAATTGAGAAAGACCATGGGCATTCATGTGTTCCTTTTCATATTTGAATTACCTTCCTGAGAAATACCAACATTGGATTTTCTCATGGCAATGTCACGAATTCATTATAATCTCATATAATCTTAATTCACACCCAACAGATGGGATTTGTCCAAGCAATTTTTTAAAACATTGAATGACGTTGTGTGTTAGTGACTTTTGTTGTCATTAGGACCTCGTATCTTGCAATGTGAAAAAATGTAGTCTGTATGATGGAGAAGGCAGAGTGACTCACACTCATAGAAGAAGTAGTAGTCTTGCTGACAGAGGAGCAGGAAGCAGAGCTAGGCTGTAAAAGTTAAGGCCTACTTCACTCTCCTTAGTGGCCCATGTCTTCCTGCAAAGCACCACATCTGAAGGTTTCATAATTTCCTGAAATAGCATCACTAGTTGAAGACCAAATTTTCAAAGTTGAAGAAAAAATGCATTTATTGGAAGACATTTCACATTGAACTTGCTATAACCATTTACTATCTTTTCCACAATTCCAAAACCCTTTTAAAATTCATTTTCTAGATTTGGATGTGTAAGAGGATGAGTGATTAAAGATGGCAAACACATGCTACCTAAAATCCAATCAAAGTTTTCTTTAATGAAAAACCTTAAATAGGGTAGGTACTCTAATAGGCTTTTCTCCAAATACAATAATGTCTCCCACTGATGAGCATTTTCTGGTATCTGATGTAAATGCAAATACTTTCAGGAATTGTAAGGTGTCCAGATTTGGTAGTGACTCAGAACTGGAGAATATCTGTGACATGACATGCCTAGTCACATAGATGAGGGCATCACTAACTAGTGCCCCAAGAATGTCATAGTTTATATCATTGACATGATTTCTGCCAGGAGCTTGATGAGAGTACTGACATTCCAGCCTTATCAGCTTTCTAGGAAAATTGAATTAAATCAAGATTGACTTTCAGAAGAGTGAGCTTTTTCAATGTGCCACCTACATAGGCCAATAAATAATAAACACAAAGACAACAGCACCATAAGGGAATTAGAGTAACTATAGAAACTTTGCAAGAGTTGTAAGCCTCCTGCTTTAATAATACAATAGTGACAATTTTAAGGAATTTGAATGCCCTGTTGACAACATAAAAGTTATTAGTAGACAGCATAAGACAAGAAAAGTTAGATCAACTGCTTCTGAGTTGTCTATGGTAAAGCTATTGCCTCTATACCTAAATGTTATATATTCAGCATTGTGGAGTAAGTAAGGGTAATAAGGTCAGATTGCCTGTCCTTTTCTGTGTACCCCTAGGCCAGTAGTTAGTTTCTTTTATCTCAGCTTTCTGTCTGTAGCCAAAAGTTACTAAATGTGTTATGTCATAGGGGTATGTAAAAATTTAAATAAAACAATGTACGTAGAGTTATTAATGAAGTGCCTAAAACACAATTAAAATCATGACATACATGAAAGTAATTGATTAGTGAATAGGCAATTGCAATTGTTTGTGACATTTCCTGGGAAGACTATTTCTGTGCACTCCAGAAGAAGTAGGAAACCCCCCACAGGAATGGCAGTAAATTTGGAGAGGAGAGTGGGAATAGCACAAACAGTGTTAATGACAAAGTAGCACGAGAGCCATGGACTACATACAAGTGAGATCCTGGAGTAACCAAAGTTCAGAGCCTAACTGTTATTTTGCCCTTTCCACAAATTCCTCTGCTAGCTGGTCATTCATTTCCTTACAATTTACAGTTTAGGAATCATACATTCTCTCTTTTTCTTCCAGTGTAAACTAAAATTAACACACACCAGAGAAAGGAAGGAGCAATTACTAATAAAATACCCTCAACATGATCTGTGGGAACAGACTAGAGTAATATTTGGGTTGGATATTTGTGTCTCAGTGGAATTATTTTGATATAACTTCATCTAATGATGGTCTGGCATATAATTTTTGGCTTGAGAATAATGTGAAGATAGTGTTAAGTATGATATCAGTGGAAGCTGTACTTGAATTTTTAACCTTGATTTTGATGTGTGGCACAGTATGTCCTTGTAACAGCTTTTCAAATCAGAAGACTAGGTAGCTGATACTCTAGAAACCGCTGTTTTGTTAACTACATATTTTTTGAACAGGTTGCCTTCTATCAAGCATTTTTGAATTAGGAAACTTTCTATTTATGATGAATTTATTGGGATATAATTCACGTCTAGAAGTATCTGAATATTTTAAACCAAAAGTATTGGTTCAAAAAAAGCTGGATATATCCTAAGAGTCTATGTACTTTCTAGAACTAATAACTAATAACAGAGAAATGGGAAGTACTGAATTTTAATAGAATACCCAGAGAAAATAACTCTACCAGCAGTTAAGCAATATTTCTAAGCCACAGAGGGATAAAACAGGAAAACAACCAAATTATTTGAATTGTCTTTAATTACAAGTTAACTTGAGGGTTTTTCTTTTCTGATTTTCTGGTCAATGGAAGAGGATAGGTGCTCTTACTATCCATCCAGTGAGTTTAAACTTTCATACCTCAAACCCACCTAACTCCTTCATTTGACTCTGTTTCAGGAGTTAAAATAGAGTTTCGGTTTCTTATGATTCTTCCTTTCTCACTTACCCTCAAGATTAGTAATGTAGAAACTGTAGACTTCAAGTGAGCTGATAGATGGACCCAGTAAGTACCTTTAAAAATAGTAAATGGTCAAATCTGACCTTTGGATGCTGACAGCAGAGGGGTAATTGTATTGAAATCATTTTCCTTCCAGGGAGAGAAGCTTGCTGAGTGCTGGCCCCCTGCTTAAATAGAACAGGGTAATTTTTTCTTTACAAGTGAATCTTCTGACACTTTGAAGCCAAGTGTCATTACTTTTGTCAGGCTTGTGGATTGCTGGATTCTCCATAAGTGTGATTTAATAGCCTGAATCTGTCATGAAATATTTATAGCTTTTTGTGCCTTGAAAATTTTGAATTTCACTTATAACCACATTATTAATGAAATGACTTACATATAACATGACACAATATAGCATCTTGTGAAAATAGAACTAGTCTAATAATGGTGTACATTTTGGCTTAGATTTGGATAACATCTAGATATTATCTGGTAAAAAAAATCAAATATTTGGTCAGCAATGCATATGCCATCCTATGCAAATTTTAAAAGGATGATTAAATAGTGAGACTCTACATTAAACTAATAATTTTAACAATAAAAATTTAAAAGCAGAATAAGAATGGAAGAATATTAATTGGCATGTGGAGACCTTGGATTCCATTCACATTTTGACAGGGCAAAAAAATGGAATGTTGGTGAGATAAACATGAAGTAAGTTAAATTATTTAAGTTTTAAAGGTAAATGTTTTATATTTATCTGAACTGGAGTAACTTTCCATATTCAGACAGTACATATATTTGCAAAAATGATATATTTCAATGCTTGTTCAAATAGACATTCTGTTTAAGGTAATATTTATATTTTATGATGGTATGGCATTTTCCTTGCTCAATCCATTTTTTTAATTTTATGTTAGCTTTATGAGTATATAACTGACAAAAATTGTACATATTTAAGGAATGTAATATGATATGCAAATGGTTTATAAAGTCCTTGTTACAATAGGAAAATCAACATATTCATAGTTACTTCTTGTGAAAAGCACATTTAAGATTATGCTCAATGACTTTTAAGTGTTAAATGGCTCAATTTTAACCATATTGACAATATTGTATGTCACACCTCTAGTGTGTAGTTTAGAGTTGAATGCATTTTAGCCACAATCTTTCTAATTTTTCCTTTCATTTTTAGCCTAGGCAATTTTGTATATTAGTTTTTGTGAGTTTGTCTTTCTTAGGTTTCACATATCTTGAAGATATAACAGCATTTGTCTTTCTTCATTTAGACATCCATGTAGAAATGGCAGAAAAATCCTCGTCTTTTTAAAGAATGTATGATCTCTCTCTCTCTCTCTCTCTCTCTCTCTCTCTCTCTCTCTCTCTCTCTCTCTCTCTCTCTCTTGTGTGTGTGTGTGATGTTTTCTTTAATCACTCATCTTTGAACAGATAAACTAGTATTTTTCTAAATACTGGATATGGTGAAAATTGTGCTAAGTGAGCCCTCAGGTGCAGATATCTCCTTAAGATAGTGACTTTATGCCTCTAGATCCATGCACAGAAATTGGATTGTCCACTCATGTGGTAGTTGTAGTCATATTTTTTTTTTTTTTTTAGGAAACTCTATATTATTTTCTGTAATGTCTGTACAAAGGTCCATTCTGCTCACAATGTAATTGTAATTCTTTATTACGAGTAGGTTTTTCCTGCCACCGGTCTGGTTCCACTCTTTGTTCCTCTCTGCCCGGCCGCCTGGTCCCACTAGCCCCAAATAACAATATGCAGAGATGCTGTATTTGATATAATGCTGTTGGCCAGTTACTATCATTTCTTATTGGCTAGATCTGTCTTAATGATTAACCCATTTCTACTTATCTAAGTATTTCCACGTGGTCATCTTATTGGACAGCTTGCCAGTGTGCTTTTCTCTTTTGGCTCTCCATGCTGATCTCTCCTTACTCTTTCCTCTTTCCTCCTTGTCTCCTAGCCCTTCCTATCTTGCTTTCCTATTGGCCAACAGTGCTTTATCCATTAACCAGTATGAGAAACATATTTACAGAATAACATCTCCCATCAATTCTCTTTATCCACATTCCCACCAATGCTTGTTATATTTTTCTTTCATGGTATCGACATTCTGAGAGGTATGAGTTGCTACACTGTGATTTAGATGTACAATTCCCTGACTAGTTATGCTGAGCATGTGTTAATAGACCTGTTGGCCATGGACATATTTCTTTGGAGAATTTTCACTCAATTTTTTGCTCATTGTAGAATTAGATATTTTTATATATTAACCCTTTATCATATGCATATTTTCTTCCAATCTATAGGTTTCTTTTGCCACACAGAAAGGTTTTAATATCCTTGTTTGTCTCTGAATTGGCATTATATTTAAAAAATCATTGTGCAGACCAAAGTCTTATTGTTTTTCTAGAAATTTTACAGATCCACTTGTTGATTTTTGTATATGATTGGGAAGGAGTCTGATTTGCCATTTTTGTATTGATATTAAATTTTCATAGCAATGTTTATTGAATATACTATTTTAAAAATGTCATATTCTTTATATCTTCCATATACACACACACATATATATATATGTCCATATGACATATTTCTCTTACATTTTATATTTTTATTGCAATACCATAGTTTTTTGATTATGATACCCGTAAAGTGTGACCTAAGCTCAAAGTGGTTGATGCTTGAAGACTGTTGCTCTCATTCAAAATCTTTTAGACATTTTATGGCATTTGTCATCCCACTCAAATTTCTGATGATTTTCCTGTTTGTGTAAAAAGTCCACTAGAACTTTGAAAGGATTATACTGAATTTATATATCAATTTAGGCAATATTTGAGGTGATAATATTGATTTGAAAGGCCCATGAATTCTAGCTGTCATTCTATTTTACTTTTAAAATTTTTGCTTTACCTATTATTGTGAGTATTCAAGTACTCTATCATTATTATTTTTATTTCTTCTTTTAATTTTGCAAACATCCACTTTGTGTATTTAAGTGTCCCAATGGTTGTTGCATGCATATTTGTGATTATATTTTCCTGATGTATATACTTATTTATTGGCATATTATTGTATAATGACTTTTGTCTTAATTTATGATTTTGGACCTAAATATATTTATTTTTTTGGGTTTCTATTTGCATGGAATATTTTCTTATATCCTATAATTTTCAGTCTTTTTGTGTTGGTAAACCTAAAGTAAGTCTTTTGTTGGCAGTTTATAGTCAGTCCTTACGTTAAATTTATACAAATATTTGAAGTAATATTTTGTGTAGGGTGATAGACATAGATTTATTTTCATTCTTCCACATATAGCTATTCAGTCTGATCAGCACTATTTGTTGAAGATTCTGTCTTTTCTCAGTCTTCTTTGTCAAAACTCTGGTGTCTGCATGTATGTGGAGTTACGTCTGGATCTTTAATTCTGTTCCATCGATTGAAATATCTGGTTTTTTTTTTTTGGCAACAACATTCTGCTTTTATTGGTATAGTTCTGTAGTACAATTTGAAATCTGAGTTGATGATACTTCCAACAGTACTTTTGTTTTCAGAGTTGTTTTAGTTGTGTGTCTTGATTTCTTTTTGCATGTGTTTGTGTGAAATTCTATATGAAAGTTAAGCCCACACAACTACTCTGTCTTATTTGAGAATTTAATTTAAATATAAATCAGCAATGCAACTAATGAGTTTACTCTTGTAAATGCCATGACAGTTGGTTTCCCCATATCTTCTTCTCTCCTCTGCCCTCCCAATTTCAACATTATTTATTTTTAAAGAATTTCTTCTATAGCGGTTTGTTTTGTGATTACATCAAACTTAAATAAAAAGTTGTAACATGATATTTTAAGCTCTATCTTTGATTATATATAAACCTCTACACTTTTATTTCCTTAAATATACATTTTTTCTATACATTAACAAATTATAGATGCAATATTTAAAACTATATTAGTCATTTCATCTTTATATAACCATTGTAACATTTATATGAAAGTGTAGTTATACAGTATCACTGTATAAGACCATTCTTAATTTGAATTTTACTGATGAATTTTAAATTTATATATTTTCTTTTTCATGTGACTTATTGACTTCCTTTTATCTTCTTTGAAGAAATGGTTTTTATAATTTTTTTTCTTTTGATAAGACAGGGCTTACAGTGATGAAATCCCTTTTTATTTTTCTTCTTGTGGTAATACGTATATCTTTCCTTTTTAAGAAAGGCATCTTTTTAGATGAAATTTGATGGTTGCCATTCCCTCTTTCCTTTGTTTCTTGACTACATAGATTATTCCATTCATTTGTGTTTTGCAAGACTTCTGCTGACAATACACTAACAGTCTTGAATTTCTCTGAGTTTCCACATTGCTTTCAAAATCTTCACACATGGAATATATTGGTATTCTTTCTTTTTTTTTTTTAAGAGTTTGCCTTGGCATTTTTGATTTTAAGAAGGAGCTCTTATCTGCAAACCTTTACTGTTTAGTATCTTCCAGGAGTGAAACATCACCAGTCACTTTGATTAGGAAGTAGATAGTATTTTGACATAGATTCTATATTATTCCACAGACTGACTACTAATAAATGGAAAATATATTAACAAAGAATTAGAATGATCCATGTTAACAATGAAAATACAGCATGTAATGAGACAGTTCTCAACAGCAGTGATAACACTTGCCTTTGGTCCCAGCATTTTGGGGAAGGAGACGGGCAGATCTCTGAGTTTGAGGCCAGTCTTGTCTACAGAGTGAATTCCAGGACAGCAAGAATTACACAGAGAAACCCTGTCTTGACAAATGATGCATTTGCTATCTGAAATGATATACTTTAGAGACCAACATGAGGGTGATGATGTAGGTGGTATATGCCATTCTCCTTAATAATTTGCCCATCATCCTGATGTTTTGAGAAGCCAGAAGCTCATTCACTGTAATCTGATTTTTCTTTGAGTGATAATTTGTATGAAGAAATTCTCTTGTGGCACCTCTTACTCATGTGAACTCAGCACTTGGGAAGTAGAACCAAGAAGATCACAAGCTCAAGGTCATACACAGCTACATAGAAAGTTCCAGGCTTGTATGCACAGCATGAAGCCTTTTCGCAAAACAAAAAAGTACTAAAGAAAGCTCCTGTTCTGGATCTTATTGACATCACTTCTTTTCCATTTGTTTTTGCTACTATTCAAGAGCATGATAAAAAGGACAGTGAATTTGTATCCTTAGTATCTGAGAACTACACCACTATTTCCATACTCACAAAGGATGAGTGACAGATGACTCTAATTAGATTACAAATGATAAATGTTTTCTCTTTTATTTACTACATTTGACATCATAATTCTAAGTAGTCAAATTATGAAAAACCTTGTTTTCTGTTGTAAAATTTAGGTTGCAGATTTGTAGATATTTTTAATGTGTCAGGCTTAATTAGTGATAAAGGCAGAATATAGGCATATGGAATAGATTTTATATATATATGTATATATATATCATTAAAGAATTTGGTAATACATTTTTTCTGTGAAGGAATGTTTAGTTCTCAAACACTTGCAATACTTATTTTGAGCTTCGATTTATTTTGTTTAGGAGCTGTTATTTAGTTGTGGGGAAAATTTGATAATCAAAAGTTGACACTCTGATGGGCAAGCAGGAAAATTCATGAAATCAGGGATTCTATTTCATTAGCTATTTCGGTAGATTTTAGTCATTTACAACGTTAAACTTTCAGCAAGTGGGGTTGCAATTACTACAGCTGGTGTTAAGATAGAAAATTGAAATTTCAAGATGTGTTTAGAGAAGGAAATTGTAATTTGCAACTACAATCTCACTAGTTCAACAAACCACCTTTAAGGGTAGGTAGTAGATGACCAACATAAGACTAACTCAGCAGCATGTTTGGTAATTATTATACATAAGATTATGTCAGAGGAATTAAAACTTTTTAATTTAATGTTTTTTAAACATTCAGTTCACTTTGCATCTATATTACAGCTCTCAGAATTGTTTTTCTATGTGATTCCTGAGTGTGAAACCATGTATGTTTCTGCATCTATAAGTGGTTCTCCTTGTGACTCATAAGGAGGGGCACTATTAGGAGGTATGGCCTTGTTAGAGTAGGTGTGACTATTGGAGAAAGTATGTCACTGAGGGTGGGCTTTGACCTTTTGGAACCTCAACCTAAACCAGTATCTCACCCTTCTTTCCTGAAGATTCACATATAGAACTCTGAGCCCCTCTCCAACACCATTTCTGCTTGAGTGTCACCATGCTTCCTGCCATGACAATAAAGGGCTAAAACTCTAAACTGTGAACCGGCCCCGATTAAATGTTTTCCTTTATAAGAGTTGATGTGGTCATGGTGTCTCGTCTCAGCAATAGAACCCTAAGACACTTGTGATTTTCTTTGTCTCTTTTAATTTTGTTTGCTTGCTTTTTCCTATCTCAACGTATTTGTTTTGTTTCATCTCATCTTATTATTTTTATTATTATTATTATTAATTATTATTATTATTATTCCTTAGAGACTTTATTTTCTAATGAGAGACAGAAATTATGAAGATGAGCTGGAAACAGAGGTCAGGAGGAACTGGAATAAAATAGATATTGTAATCAGAATATGTTGTATGAAAAATGTCTGTTTTCAAGCACTGTACCAACCAAGATATCATCCCAGCCTGTAAAAGTCTATTTTCAGTAAAAGGAAAAAACATATTAAAGCAAAAGATTAGCTTAAACCATACAAATTCTATGAAAACTACTTGAAGTTAGAAAACTGAATTTTAATATTTCATATTTGAAGCATGCAATGTGCTGTAAACCTGGTCTTACTAAAGAATATTCACTAAGGGAAACTATATTAGAAAGTACTGACTTTGGATTTCTTACTGACAATGAGAGCACATTAAAAGTAATGAACTAAACCAAATCCACTGAATTCACTTAGTGATTAGTTATGAAGCTATATTAAGAAACTTTTTGAGATTTGGTTGTACAAATATTTCACTTTCTGTCCCAGAAAATATTTAAAACATTTCAAATAATTACTAAGCAAAGAATTAACTTAATCTTATCTAGTCAATTTGTTAGAGTAAAACAACCAAAAAAGTATTTCAAAATTGAATAATAAGCGAAGACTTTAAAATATTCAACATCAAACAACTACAATTAAAGTAATGACTAATTCATGCCACAAGAACAAGGACATGAACAAAATGACTGGCATTTTTTTTTCCAAGTCAAGACCCATAAAGTTGTAATTTAAGAAAAGCAGTGTGCAAGGGAAAGATGCTATGAAACATGGTTAAGCAGAGGGGTTTTTAAATTATTATTAGGGAATGAGATTATAAAAAGGGGGAAGGGGAGGGGGGAGACCGGCCTCCAGACACATACACAACAGGAGAGGAGACAGAGAGGAGAGAGGGAGAGGAAGAGAGCAGGCCAGAGAGGGACAGAAAGAAAGAGAGAGGGAAGGATGGGAGGTGGGCAGGGCCTTTTTAAAAGGGAACATAGTGAATATGCACAAATGGTGCTATTAGTGGCTGCAGCTGAGGGTGTATCCTGTCAGAATCCCAAGGACAGGCCAGTACAGATGCCTGAATACTAACAAAAGTCAATGGGAATTTAAACTTTTGGCTTTTAAGACAGCTAGGGTATCTAACTCTGGCTTAATCACTTGGTAATTTCATTGTTATACCATAAAATTAAATACATATTTTTATAAGGAACAATTTGTTGGGACACTAGATTTTTCTTTTTTCCCATTTTTTTTTGAGACAGGATTTTTCTGTGTAATGGCCCTAATTGTCCTGGAACTTGATCTGAAAACCAGACTGCCTTGAACTCACAGAGATCCCTCTGCCTCTGTCTCCTGAGTGCTGTAATTAAACGCATGTGCCACCATTGCCCAGCTGGGATACTAATCTTAATAAGTAAGCATCAGGTTATCCTCTTTATCTCCTTATAATTTATGGCATTTCCCTCATATTAAATGATGGTCTATCATGGTGGTACATACTTATAATCCATGCAATAGGGATGTACTGGCTGGAGGATCGAGAGTTCCAAGCAAGCCAGTCATACCTACTTGAGAAGTTTGGAGGGAGGTAAAGGGAAATGATGTAATTACATTAGATTCTCATAAATAAAATAAAAAATAGAGGAGATTGTTTCAGTAGAAAGAATTACTTCTTTCCTGTGTCACACAAAGAAGACTTGTTTGCTTTTAGAATCATCCTGAAGAAAATAACACTTTTACTGTAAATCCAAGGACAGGTTGAGGGTTTTTCTTTTCGTTTCTTTTTTATTTTTTGACTTCTTGACCCTGCTTCTTTCACTAAAATGGTAGATGGTGAGTTTTGTGGTTTCTTCCAGGCTCTACCATCTATGCACTTTGCTGTCTTCCCATGCATTCAGAACTTTAAACAAAGGATGTGACTAAAATGCCGTTCTCTCTCTCTCTCTCTCTCTCTCTCTCTCTCTCTCTCTCTCACACACACACACACACTCTCTCTCTCTCTCACACACACACACACACTCTCTCTCTCTCACACACACATACACACACACAAGCTCACCTTAAATCTTAAAGGTTTTCAGAATTGTTATTAAATACTTAGTTCACCAAAATTCTAAGATATGATAAAGAACTATCAACAAAGTTATATGATAATACATTTATATATAATACCAAGGAGAAATCAATGCTTTAATCCTAGAAGGAACATTAATTGTTTGAATCTTTTTACGTACTTCCTTTCAGAAGCCCACCTTATATAAGAAGAAGCTTGTAAATATTCAGACTCTGGAATGGAAATACTTCTCATTACACATTTCAAAGAAATCAGTATATTTTTTGAAAATGTTAAGAATACCGTTTGAAACAAAATTAAGGAATGGGGAAATCTTTTCAATGTGATATTAGGGATATAAAACACCAAAGATTAAACTCCTCTTATGTAGAATGAATCTTTATTTTAAACATGTAGGAAATGGAAGCAATTATTAATTGTAGAGGCTACAGACATTACTGGTCTCTTAAGAGCACTGCCAATTTGAAAATGTCCTATAGTAGATACAAATCAACCAAATAATTACAGTTATCTTAAACCCCAAACTGTATGCGTATTTTTTTTTAATTTTAAACCTTGTATTCTTTGGGACAGTTACTTGAGATTTTGACCTTTATTTGTAATCTTATATTTATTCTCCCTGTTAATGAGAGTTCCATGTAGATGTTTAAAACTTGTATCATTCAATAGACTGCAAATCACCTTCCTTGGTGCTGTTATAGCAGAATGAACAGTATTTCACAACTTGTCTGTATATAGGTCTGATTTTTGTAGGCATACAGGAAACCATACATTACATATCAACCTTTGGGAAATGCGGACAGGCTTACCATTTATTCATGTTACAGCATGCATTGGTCTTTTATTACATTGTGTTGTAGTGCTATAAATAACCATATTTATGTCCTAGCTAATTGATGAGTCTTTCCACTGTTTCCACTGTAAGACAATTATGAATGATGCATCTATTGGTATTTCTGTACTTGACTTTGTAGTGATATGTATATTTAATTATGTTGGGTGGAGTTTCTGTATCATATGGTAAGGATTCCTTATAATTACATAGAGTATTACCATAATGATAAAATCATAGGTCAGTGTGGTTTTGTTTATACTTCTCTAATGACCAACAGCAATGGGTAACTTTTCATTTGCTAGGCATTCATGTATTGTCTTTGGTGAAATATCTAATAAAAACATTTGTTTATTTTAATGTCTGATTATTATTTTTGATTCATGCTAATTTTTATTAATTTTGATACAAATGCTTGATTTGTAGTAAATATTTCTCTTATTCTTTGGCGTCACTATTCATTTTCATAAAGAAATTGTCTAAAGTGCGTTTTCTTCCTTATTTAGGTTATAATAATTTTCTAATATGTAAGTATTAAATGTTATAAAGTCTTCTCTAAGCATTATGTTACCCAAAGTCAATTTATTGTTTATTTTTTGAACTTTTTATTAGCACATTATTTATATTAAGGTACATGTTTCATGATTGATTACATTTTCAAACATATAAACAATATACTTCAACTCTATTCACCTTTTACTTTCTCACCTTCCCTTGCCATCTGTTATTTTTGCCTTCATGTGATTTTTAAAGATTAATTTTTGTTTTTATTTGCTTCTCTCTCTCTCTCTCTGTTCTATCTCTCTCTCTCTGTCTCTCTCTCTCTCTCTGTCTCTCTCTCTCTCTGTGTGTGTGTGTGTGTGTGTGTGTGTGTGTGTGTGTGTGTGTGTATGTGTGTGTGTGTGTTTGAGAAAGCCATGTGAGTGCAGGTGCACCCAGAGGCAAGAAAGAGGTGTCAGATACTGTAGGAAAAAAAACCCTATGAGTTATTGTGATCTGCCTGAAGAATGGTGCTGGGAACTTCATTTGGGTATCCTGCAAAAATAGTATGTGTTCTTAGGTGTTGAGCTGTCACTCCAGATACCCTAAGCCAGTAAGTTTTGATACATTATTTTTGGGTATTCAGTAGGAAAAATTTTTCTTTGTAATTTCTTTTTGAATCAACAGTTATTTTGAATTATATTGCTTAATTTTCAAATGCTTCTTGATTTCCCAGGTTTCTTTCTTGTTTTAAGATTTTTTGCTAGAGTGAATAATATACCTTTTATGTCAATCTTTTAAATTAACAGAGGCTTGTTGTGTGACTTAACACATTCTATCCTAAAGATAATTCCATGTGTACTTTGAGGACTTCATTCCAAGGATGAATTAGTTGATAGTTATGCTAATGTTCCATGGACATGTGAGTTTTCTCAGTTTTCTCTTCAAATCTTTTAGATGTTATTGAAGATATATATTAAAATCACATTTTTAAACTTTTTAAAATCAGTTTTCACTATGGTTAGGCATCTGTTATTAGGTGAACATATGGCTATTACACTTTTTCTGATGTAATTATTCATGCCATAGTTAAAGGTTTCTTTTTAATAGTATTTTGATATAAATTTTACATTATGTTACTATGGCTATTCTTTCTTTCTGTTACTATTTCCACGCTAATTTACCTTCTATTTTTCTTTTACATGTGTTTTGAATCTAAGGCATTTATCTTGTAGACCTTATGCAATTATATATTGCTCTTGTGATTTCTTTTCCTTCTTGTGTCATTCTGGGAATCAAACCCAGGTACTTACATTTGCAAGCTAGCTGAACACGTTACTATCTAACTACAGTCCCAGGGCTCCTTTTGAACTGGGCGCTCTCTCTCTCACTTCCTGGTTTGTCTAGTTGTCAAGACAGGGTTTCTCTCTACAGCCCTGGCTGTCTTAGAACTTGCTCTGTAGGCAAGGCTAGCCTTGAAGTCCGATCTGCCTGTCTCTGCCTCCCAAGTGGGGGATTAAAGGTGTGTAGTATCACCCTAGCCCAGCAAGGGCTGTCTCTATATGTAGTAATTTCATTGTTAAAATGGAACATTCTAACTCTTTGTCAATCTGTTTTCAGAATTTTAGTAGTCAGCCCATGGAATAAAATACTTATTTCAACTTGTCACTATTTACATGGAATAAAACATTTATTTCAACTTGTCACTCTCTATTTCAGGTGGGCACTAACAATTCTAGTCCCTCCCTTTCTTTTAGCCTGGCTTTAGATATAAAACTTTTAGGTTTTATATCTATTACGTATATATCCTACCTAAAGTTCACCTTTGAATCATGTCTCTAATTGTTTTGTAGAACATTGTCATTTTTCTACATAATAAGAAGAGACATATCCACTGTTCTTCACTGTGGACTTAGATGATTTCTCTCAATGGCATCATTTTCTTTGAACTGCGAAGCTGAAATGATGTCTCCCCCAGTGCTGAGTATCTATTGGTAGAACACATTAACAGCTCAAACTCTCCTCAAGTCTCTCTGAGTTTTACTTCTGTGTGGCCAATTTTAGTTTCCACATGTATGTTTAGAGTACCACAGTTGGCCAGAAGTACATGGAGTAAGCTGGAATGTTGGCTCTGTTGTTAATATCTATAGTCTTATAAGGATGTTTCTAATTCTATAAGTACCTAAGCTAGGGGCTAACCAAACAGAACCAGATATTTAACTGACAAAGCACAGGGAACCATAGATGGTCACAGATGAGGGTATCCCCATACTAGAATGTTATATAGTTTTATCATTTAAACCTAAATCTCAGCACCTGTACTAAAGTTATGCTTTTAATGAGTATCATACAGAGAATGGAGTTTCTAATGCTCTTTTATTTTTGTCATTTATTTTCTCTCTAAGAAAGCACTTATTGTTTCCCCCACTTAACTGTAGCCAGTAGTCTTATTAAGGGATGAGGGAATAATATTGTTATAAGATCATGAAAATAGATAGTTTATTGCATATGCCTGGATGAGTTATTTCTGTCAAGATGTAGCCAAATTCTGACTGTCTAGTCATTAATATATGAACTAGCACCTAACCAAAATAAATATAGATTTTCTATTATGGAGTAAAGAAAATCATAAAATCATATGGATCAAAAATCATAAAGGGACACTATATTAAGATATCACTCTCACTTTAATTCCACCATGCACTATTAAGAAAATTATATGATTAGGTAATTTAGGGCTAGCTTAATATTGAAAAAAATGATTTGGTTGGAATGAGGGCTAGATTAGTCATCATCAATTTAGCAATTTATGATAGCAATTTAATGCTATCATAATTTATAGATTGTTTTAGTGACTGTATTTGGGTAATATGTAAGAAGCTTTTTTTTGATAAATGCCATACCTTACATTTTCAGTGGATTTAAACTTTGAGAGAGATATTGTCCTAATTTGTTTATTAACCTGTTAGGGATATCTTAATAATTAATATTTAATTTATTATTTAGTACTTTAATAAGCCTCTATGATGTTGTACAATTCCACTGATAATGTATGGCTTGGAAAGCATCTGACTTTTGGGTAGTAGGTCACAATTACTTTTTGAAAAGCAAGTTACAAAGAGTGTATTGAAAAGTTACTTAGGCTTTAGTTAATTTGTTATTAAAAGTTGATAATATTTAAAACTAGCTTTCAAAATACACACAATTTTACTGGTAAACTTTTATAGAAATGGACAGTTGAAATCATGCACCAAAACTCAGAAGATTGAATTCATGGTAAAGAAGAATAAAATTCAGAGGGATACTCCCTTAGCCCAGAGGCAGGAATGAATATATGAATGAAATTCACACACAAACCAAAGAGGCTATTTCATAAAGGGGACTAAACACAAATACTGATCTTCTGGAATATCTGATAGAATTTCATAGTGATAATCCTGTTGGAAGTGGAAAAATCAAAAATAGGAAATGTGTTTACAGTGTAGTTCTACCTCCCATCTTTATTGGTTACAAGAATGACTGGGTGTCTCCCCTGCCTGCTGTTGTTCAGCATTTTGAAAGAGTGTGGCCCAGGTAAAGACAATTCATAGTGTAAGATATGATTTGCATTGGCCATGCATTTCTTTGCACCAGTATAAAATAATAAGGGACAAGTTGAGCCATTGTAATTTGAAGACTACCTATATTATAAAGAGTATGAAAAGTGAAGAAAGAGTCCTCTGATGTTAGAAAACATATGATAAAGCTGTAATTGTTTTATTTGGCTTAAACAATCAGTGTGTGAGATACTATGCCCTCATGCTGATTTAGCAAGCAGAAGGAAAATATGAACATTTTCCAAGTGAAAGAATAGTTATGTTTTATGGATGCATGACTTATTTATTTGTCATTATAGATAAGGAGCAATTCCCATAGCCTTGTTACAGCAACATGCCACTCTTTGTTATATCTAACAGCTTATGCAGTCTTTCCCAATGATATGTCTATTAGCAGAATGAGGATCACAATGACTTTTCTGCTGTTTGGTGTTAGTTATCTATTGCTACCACAAACATTCTGACTTTAAATAATACAAATTAACATTCTGTTTCAGCTCTCACAAGAACAGGCATTGAAAATTGTTACTTCAATCCCAACAATAAAATTATTGGATAAAATATAAGTCAATTTCTCTTAGTTACACCAGAGAACTGTTATGTTCAAAAATGGCCAGGTGGAACTTTGGAGTGACAGGTATATCTAGAAGGTTGTAATTAACATATGCTTATGACTAGAATAGACATGATTACAGTTGTATATTTGAATGAGTCTTATATTATAAATCTGATGACTGACTAAAGGTTGAGTGTAGAATTGAGGGAGGATGTTCACATTTCTTATGTTTTATCTGCAAAGGGTCCACCAAAGTTTTATGGTGATGGCCTAAGGTAAAGGCTCCAATGGGCAGTTGACTAACTCTGGCTCATTAAGTTGAGGTAGGACCAGTCCCCCTACTCTGCAGTATTAAGGTTGAGCATGGCATCCCATCATTAGGAATATGCTCCAACAAGCTAGCTCATGCATCAGGGATAGATCCTGGGCCTACTGTCAGGAGCCCCTCAGATAACCCAAGCTTCACAACTGTCTCCCACATATAAAGGGCCTAGTTAAGTCCCATGGAGACTCTACAGCTGTCTGTCCAGAATTCATGAGTTTCCATGAGTTTGGTTCAGCTGTCTCTGTAGATTTTTCCATCATGATCTTGACTTCCCTTGTTCATGTGTTCCCTTCTCCCTCTCTTTGTCTGGATTCTGGACTTTGGCATGATGCTTGGTTGTGGATCTCTGCATCTGGTTTTATCATTTGTTGGAAGAAGGTTCTATGATAATAGTTGGGGTATTCACCAATCTGATTACAGGAAAGGCCAATTGGGTCGTTTTCTTCACTATTACTAGGAGTCTTATTTGGGGTCATCCTTGTGGATTATTGGGAATTTCTCTAGCATCAGGTTTTCTCTAACCCTATAGCATCCCTGTCTATCAAGGTATCTTTTTCCTTGCTCTTCCTTTCCATGCTTCTCCACATTGACCATACCATTCCTTCATGTTCTCATCTCTCATCCCCTCTCCTTTACCAACTCCCTCACTTCCAGTTTACCTAGGAGATCTCATATAACTCTCCTTCCCAGGGTGACCTATGTGTTACTATTCTTAGTGTTCTCCTTGCTACCTAGCTTCTCTGGAGCTGTGGATGGTAGTCTGCTTATCCTTTGTTTTACATCTATTATCCACTTATGAATGTGTACATACTGTGTTTGTCTTTCTGAGTCTGCATTATCTCACTTAGGATTCTTTCCAGTTCTTTACATTTGCCTGTAAATTTCATGATGTCTATTTTTTTTTACAGCTGAATAGTACAGTTGTATATTCTCTTTATTTATTATTCTTCAGTTAAGAGGCATCTAGGTTGTTTTTAGGTTCTAGCTATTATGAATGATGCTGCTATGAATTGTTGAGCAAGTGTCATGTGGTATTATTGAGTATATGCCCAAGAATTGTATTGCTGAGTCTTGAGGTAGATCGCTTCCCAATTTTATGAGAAACCGCCATACTGATTTCCAAAGTGTCTGTACAAGTTTGCCCTCCCATCAGCAGTGGAGGAGTGTTTTCCCCGACTCTATATCCTCTTCAACATAAGCTGTCCTTGTATTTTTTATATTAGCCATTCTGGCAAATGTAAGATAGTATCACAGAGTTGTTTTGATTTACATTTCCTTGGTGACTTAGGATATTGAACAGTTTCTTAAGTGTCTTTCTCCCATTTGAGATTCTTCTGTAGAGCATTCTTTGTTTAGATCTGTACCACATTTTTCATTGGATTATTTTGTATTTTGATGTCTAGTTTTTTGAGTTCTTTATAACTTTTGTAGATCAGCCCATTGTCAGGTGTGGGATTGGTGAAGATCTTTTTCTATTCTGTAGGCTGTCATTTTGTCTTATTCACTATGTCCTATGCCTTAGAGAAGCTTTTCAGTTTCAGGAGGTCCCATTTACTGATTGTTGCTCTCAATGTCTATGCTACTAATGTTATATTTAGGAAGTGGTTTTCTGTGCCAATACATTTAGGGCTACTTCCCACTTTCTCTTCTATCAGGTTCAATGTAACTGGATTTATGTTGAGGTCCTTGATCTACTTGAGTTTTGTGGATGGCAATAGATATTCCAGTTATTCCAGCACTATTTGTTAAAAATGCTTTTCTTTTTCCATTGTACCTTTTTGCCTTCTTTGTCAAAAATCAGGTGTTCATTGGTGTATGGATCATTGTCAAGGTCTTTGATTCAGTTCCATTGGTCTACATGTCTGTTTTTATGTCAATACCAAGCTGTTTTTTATTACTATAGCTCTATAGAAAAATTTGAAGTCAGGGATAGTAATGTCTATAAAAATTCATTTATTGTATAGGATTGTTTTTAGCTATTCTTGTTTTTTTCCAAATGAAGTTGAGTATTTGTTTTTCAAGGTCTGTGAGGAATTATTTTGGGATTGCATTGACTCTGCAGACTGCTTTTGATACGATTGCCATCTGTAATATGTTAATCCTACCTACCAAAGACCATTGGAGATGTTTTTTGATGTCCTCTTCAGTTTCTTTCATTAGAGACTTAATGTTGTCATACAGTTCTTTCACTTGTTTGGTTATAGTTACCCCAAGATATTTTATATTTGTGGATAACATTCTTTCTGAATTGCTTGATCTACTATTAATTCTTTTACTAATAGACCAATTTTCCCCTTGTTATATTTTGCTTGGGATTTCATAATACTCTCTCAAGTACTTTCCCATTTCTCATTTCAAACTACCTCTGAGTAGATTTATTCTGTATCCTGGATCCCTGAAACAGTTTAGGATCTTGTTGATTGGGTGTTAGAAATAGCTCATGACTTGTGAAATATTTAATTAAAAAACAACTTCCAAAATTATTCCACAGTGGTAGGCATGATATATATGTTTTCTTCTTTTATATATGTAGTGCTTTTGGACATTGAGTTATCTTGGTACATAATAAAATTTTTGTTCTTCTAGCTCTAAAATTAGCTGGCTATATCAGCTCAGGTAACTCAAATTTTCAAACCATTAGTCTTTAATCAGAAGTAAAATATTTAACTTATTTGATCTAAAAAGAGAATTTGCTACTCTTAAAAACACAATTATGTTTTACTGGATAGGCCCTTTCCAGTGATGCTGACTGCTAATATTTTACTTTGCTCAAAACAACAATGGGCCTATATTTGCGCTGGTTAGTTTTGTAAACTTGACATGAGTTAGACATACCTGGAAACATACCTGAGCATCTTAACTATAGAATTGCCTTCCTCAGATTGACCTGTCTCTGGGGATATTTTCTTGATTCTTGATTGACTTGGAATGTTTGTGGGCAGTGCCCACAGTAATCTTAGGTAGATAGGATTGAGTTATATAAGAGGCATAGCTGAGCAAGCCAGGGATAGTAAGCCAGTTATCTGCATTCCCCCATGATATCTGCTTCAGTTTCTAACTTCAGGTTTCTGCCTTCATTTTCTTAAATGATAGACTATAGTGTATGAACCAAATAACCATTTCCTTCCCTGAGCTGGTTTTGGTTGGTGTTTATAACCGACCTGGTTTATTACTCTTGGTTCATCAGGAATACCTAATACTACATTGATATATAATACCTTTAACCAAAATTAGAAATCCCATTAATTATTCTAAAAAAATACTACATCTTAAATCAAGACATTTTCTTTCATTTCTGACTACTATTAAGAGTATAACAGAGCTGTGCAGACATAATCTTCTGTCAATTGGAGGAGAATCTTACTAATCCACCTGACATTAGTTCATTTAAGTAATCTTTCTATGAGTACTAGAGAGGGAAGCTGTCAGAAAATTCCTATCATAACTGAAATGTAGCTGCCAACATTTATTCTTTATGCTGTCAGATGTGGAGAAGCTTATTCTGAGTGTGCTAAATATACTTTCAGCATTCTTGACTTTCTAAGCACAGCATGGTTACTTGCTTTAAAGGAAATACAGTAGGTCTCAATGGTCTTCAAAAGTGTCAAGGTCTGGCTGTGTGAGTAATGACATAGACCCCAGGACCATGAAGAACCTGGGAGTATGTTTTCTGGTCTCTTCATGTATGGTAAACATCAGGACAATATGGGTAACTCTGGAAAGTGTCAGAAAAACATTGATGAGATAAGTGCTAATTGATTTCCTGATTCACTCAGGAATTATTGAGTAGCTCAAAGCTAACACAGTATAATTTCAAAAGGAATACTTTCCTTCAGATAATTTATGCTCAACTGCCTGAGCACTATTGTAGTATATGTGTGAAATTATAAGAACCACAAGATGAATTTGCTTCCATCATTATATGGTATATGACCTATCCAACACTGGCAGCAATAATGAACAAACATGACCTTATTCTCATAGAGTGGGACAAAAATAAATATATATGAAGAAATAGTTAAACTATATGATAGATTACTGAAAAGAAAATAAATGTCCCTAAATGGAATTGATGGGGAGGTATTAGAGTTCCTCTTTGATCAGTGGATATTGATAGTGAGATCTCATGGTTCAGAAATTGGTCATGTGTGAAATGTAAGAAAAGGCACACACACACACACACACACACACACACACACACACACAGAGAGAGAGAGAGAGAGAGAGAGAGAGAGAGAGAGAGAGAGAGGGAGATAGAGAGACTGAGAGACAGACATACACTCAGTGAGAAAGAGAGGGAGAGATGGAGAGAGGGAGGGAGGGAGCGAGAAAGAGAGAGAGAGAGAGAGAGAGAGAGAGAGAGAGAGAGAGAGAGAGAGAAAGAGAGAGACAGAGAGAGAGAGAGAGAGAGCGCACTACATCTTTGTCTATTTGTGCTTGTGCTTTAATAACAACAATACCAGATACTGGCTTTCCATGTATCAGTAAACGCTCACTTATTATGGTTGTTTACAGAGTTTTCTGGATCCCCTGAAGGCCACCTGATGAAGGCTTGAGAAACATTAGAATCTTTCAAGGTAAGGCCCAATAAAGCTAGATCACTGAGTCATACATTTGAAGGGATCTGTTACTGTTTGAATGTCCTGAAAATATTAATGTTGAATGCTAGATCCTTAGTGCATCAGTGTTCACAGGTATCTGTGTTTTCATGGTTTTAACCTCATAAATCAATCCATTGATGGCTTTGTAGTTGAATGGACATTAAAAAGTGTTGGGGACTTGAGATGGTGGGACTTCATTGGAAGAAGTAGCCTCTGGGAAAATGTCTTTGGAAGCTCTTTCTGCTCCTGCCATCTCCCCTGCTTCCCTGTATCTGTAAGGTGAACAGCTTTGCTCACTTAATTTTGTTCACTCCTAGCTTTGCTCATTCACACCTTCCATTCTATAATATTTGTGTTCATTGTAGGATCAAAGCAACTGGGCCATGAGAATAATTGAAACTGTGAAGTAAAATAAACCATTTCTTTCTTTTTACATTCTTGTTTCCTCAAGTATTTTGTCACATTGCTATTAAGCTAAACTAGCACAGAGGCATTGGAACATGGCTGTCATGATTACCTCCCAGACACAATAAGGTAAGCTGTCTCCCTTATAATACATTCAGCCATGATGTTATATGACACTACAGTCCCAATCAATAGTGTCAAATGAATGTGGACTGAAACCTTGAAACTATGAACAAAAGGGACCTCCCTTATAAGATTTAGTTCATGTATTTTTCTCAGCAATGGTAACTAACTGAGCTCTAGAGGGAAGGGATTCAGAAATTAAGGCACCAGCAGATCTGGTGCTTGATGAAGAACTCTCCTTTTCCTGTTCCACCATCTTCAAAGGAAGAACCCTTAGCCTGTAACATCCTTTCCCACATCATCAGACTTTTATCCTCTGTAGAACACCTGCAATATTACTGTAGCTACCTAAAACAACAACATTGGAATGTTTCCCACAAGGCCTCAAACAATTTCTTAGTCATTGCTTTTATATGAAAAAGGGATACTGTTATAAATATATTTGAAGCATTTCTTCTAATGATGAGATTGTGAGCCATATAAATTTTGCTTAGTAGAATTTCTAAAATTTCAAAATATGTTCAATGTATTCTCACTCCTTCATACATGGAGGCAAATGTCAGAAAAATATGAAGCTCTATTCTTTGAAAATAAATCATCATTCACTAAGTGGGTAGAATGTATTATATTTCAATAATAAAGTAAAATATTTTTTACAAGTTTAAATGGAAAATACAATTTAGGAAAGGCAGCATAAATAAATGTCAAAGCCATTTACATAACTATGACATAGTAGTTTGTAGTAAATCATACAAATAATTTGTTTTTGAAATTGTATAGTATATATGTAGTCTACATAATGTTAATGTAATGAAATACACCCCAAGGATACTGATTAGTTTCAAAAACATGGTTCCATCAGAAGTGAATATTAGATAAAGAGAAATTGATAAAGGAGTAACTTTAGTTGCATGTATAAATTTGATTTCTTTTAAAACATAAAATATGAAACAAAAATATAAAAAACAACCTTATTTTATCTTGTTCTCTTTATTCTCTTCTGTATGTTAATATATTAAGAAAATGTAGGTAAATTTTATGTTAAGCTGCAAATTATAATGAACATGTGTGATATCATATTGAAATCTTAAAGAATCTTAGATCAACCTAAAATTTTTAGTATTAAATAGCACACATACACTGATAAAGACATGGAATATAGCTTAACAAGTCTATGATAACGGTGCTATCATAATGTCTACAAAATTATCATTCATGTTAAGAATAGAACATTACACTAGCTAAAAGCAAAATGGGATGTTTCCTTAATTCTTAACCTTATGAAACTGAGATTACATTTTGTGTAGTCTCAAGTTTGTTACTGCTTTCATTAGTTTTGTGTAAGATTATTCTTGGTGTTGCTTTTTCTTATGATAGCTTCTTTTTGTATTCTTTAGTGTTTATCTATGCATCTATTTGTGGACAACTGATTCCCTTCTAGCTTGAGCTGCTGGGGATGCACTGCTCTGCAGATTTACACATTGTATAAGGACATGTATCTAGGTGTCTCAGTGATGGCTAATTTTAATGGTCAACTTGACTGGGTCAGTACATGCCTGAGTGAAGTTCATCTTCATATGAGTCAGATAGTGTAGTTCTGGAGAACACTGACTGAGTGAGGGGAACCCACCTAAATATGGGTAGTGTAATTTCCTGGACTCAGGCTTCACACTGACTAAAAATGGGTAAAGGAGGAAGCTAGTTGTATGGCAACATTCGCCTTTCTATGCTTAGTATCTTTCTTAAGATGTGGGAAGTCCCCTGCTGTGGTGGACTATAATATCCTCCTAGTCAGTGAGACAAAAGCACCTTTTCTTACCTTCCCCAGATACTTGTTCAGAACAGCAAGGAAAGTAAGTAGCACGGTGCACATGGGTAAAGTTTACCAAGATAAGTACTTAGCATACAGTGGGTCATAGCAAATGCTTCCTTTTAATCCTGCTGTTACATAAACCTTTTTTCAATGTTGGGGAGAATTCACATGCTGGTTGGTGGTGATTGGGTGTCCTCTCACCTTCCCCTACTTTGCAGTTGCCTTTACTCTTCTAACCTTGGTGTTGCCTTTCTACCTCTGTACCAACTTGCTGTTTTGACATCATGTCTCCCCAGTGGTTAGGATACATATGAAAATGTAATAGATAAATCAACTGGTTGGCTTTTTTATGGTATTTTTATGCTGAGAAATTTGGGTTGTATCTTGGACACTTTATTTTCATTTTTTTTAAACTTTCAGTGGGGTTGAAAAGATGATCCAGTGACTAAGAGCTCTTCCAGGTTTAATTCCTAAAACCCACACAGTGACTCACACCACCCATAACTCTAATTCTAGGGGATCTGTTCTAGGTCTCTCTCTTCACCAATACTTATTATGTTAAAATTTTCAGTGATCATGTTTTAAAAGTTTCAGTTACTTGGATTTCTGCTTTTTAATGTTCCTGTACATGCCCTGCCCACTTTTTCTTTTAGATTTTCTTTATCAGTAAAATGTATTTATTTTTGTGACTATAATGCTTTTGTTAACCCCAGTTAATACATTTTTCTCTGAGTGTTATCTAACTGTTCATTAATGATCAACTCTTGATTTTCATTTGTCAAATTTATCCTGTTAAATTTGTTTATAGTTTTCTTGTCCAGAGAGCATTTTTATAGTGATATCATGGAGTTATTTGCCTGTATTCTCTGTTAAATACTTTATATATAGATAGGACTTTTGTCATTTAATTGTACTTTTGATGCATTTGGAATGGATCCATTTCAAATGTTTCTATTTCTAATCTACCATCTTCTCAACAACCACCCAATAAGTAGTAGTGTGTATTTGTATATATGCATGGATGTAAGAAGTACAATAAATGTAAATTCAATGTTGTTAATTTAAGTATATTCTGGGGGAATGAAAAAGTAAAATAAATTTCAAGTAAGTAAGAAAAGGACATGTCTGAATTTATTAGTATGGTTTGCTTGCTCTAATGTTTAACTGTTATTAATCAAAAGGTAAGAGTGTGAATAAAGAATCCCAAGAGAAAAAGGAAAGACAATCATATAGGAGAGACTGAAAAGGAGTAAATGTATGTACAGAAAATGTAGCTAATGCTTGTATTATCCTTGGTGGTAAGTAGGAATGTCAATATGGATGGTTGCAAATAGAAGATAAAATATTTATATTATTTCAGTGATGTGTGATTATATGCACATGTGTATATATAAACAGTAGACAAAATAGTCACAGTAATCTCAATGATGTGTCTGTGTTTGTGTATATTCATGTGTGTGCAAGTAGTAGATAAAATGTGCAGTTGTCTCAGTAATATATGTGTGTTTGTGTATATGCATGTGCATTCATATACATGAACTCATGTTCATAAAAGTTCAAGGTGAAAGTCAATATTTTTATTGCTATGCTTAGTATCTGCAGTGTAAGTCAAGCAAAATGTTAAATGCTACAAAAAAATGACATGGGGATTTATTTCACTCTACTCTCTGGAATTGATATGTGTCTTCTTTCAGCTTTACTCTTAGCATTGATGAAGTTTGCAGGCTGAATGCTCTTGAGTCTCTTGCAGTCCATGGATAAGACAAGTGCAGTGCAAATTTCCAGAATTCCAACATTTGTGTTTCCCATTAGGATTTCAGCTATATGCAAAGGAAATACAAAAGTAGTTGAATTATAAATAATTCAATTGGGGTAGAAGATTTCAATTTCTATCCATGGTAATTTAGAAAACAGAACTTACCAATTTAACTTTATTCATGAGTGATTACCACGCCTATGAATTGGTATATTTCCAAGTACAAAAATTTTAGAGAGGATAGGTAAACTAAATGACAGAATGTTCTCATGTTGAATTTGATGACCCACATGTGGTTTTTCTGTGTTTAAAAATTATAGAATAAAAACATTTAAAGCTGCATTTTAAGAAAATTATGTATTAAGTGATTTGAATGCCATTTAAAGGTTGTATATTTCTTCTGAGATAGATCAACTACTTAATAAATAAGCACACAACTTCATCTCTCTCATTTAAACATCTAATGATTTTTAAATACATTGAGCCTTACTACTCTAGTATAATACATTAGGATGTAAATGTTTTTCAAGGCAAGTTTATATAGATAAGGAATTGTGGGGCTTGAAAACTTGGGCCACATTTACTCCAGCCTACTTTATATAAAGCACTATAGTTTTTATTTTCTTTCTACTGGTCCAATGAAATATCATGAAGATAAAACAACTTGGGGTAAAAGGATTTATTTAATTTTATACATTTTCATATTGGTCCACCATAGAGAGCTGTCAAGGCAAAACTCAAGCAGGAGCAGAGGTAAGAACTGAAGCAGAAACCATGTAGGAACACTTCTCACTGGCTTGCTCATTCTGCTCTACTATACATCCCAGGGTGGCCCTGCTCACTGGGGAGGGCCCCTCCAGCATGAATCAATAAAAAGCGCTATGGACCTTTCTATACACTGATCATTTGGAGGCATTGCTCAATTGAGGTCCCTTCTTCTCAGATGTCTCTAGCTTGTGTCAACTTGACAGTCAGTGGAGAAACATATTCAAGATTGTAGAAGGTGTTTATGTTAAATGTGATGTAACATACATGTTTGTGTGCTCTCTGCAGTGACTGTGCCGGCTACTATTGGTGGTGACTCATTTACCAGATTTGGATGAGCCAAATCTGTTGATTATTTTCAGTAACATTCAATTTTGCACTCTAAGTTCAGTGAAAAAATATTTGCCCAATATAAGAGTGGCAAGTAAGCATTTACTATAAACTACTAACTTCGGCAGACTCACCTTCGGGACTTCCTTAGAGAAGGAAGTTTCCATAGGATACAAAGTATTTTGACATGGAAATAACTTATTAACACTGTAGAGCTTATGTGTTACTTTTGAGATTTTTTTCTATCAAGATAAATCATAGTTTTATCATTTCCCCCCTGGTTTTAAAATGAAGTTTTTAAAAACAGTAAATAGCTGGTGACTAGAAGATCAGTAAATTTGCTGTAGGCTGATTTTATTAATAAGAAAAATATTCAAAACTTTTGCATTGTCCATCTTAAAATTTGTATAGTTTGGTAATAAGTAAGACTTTATGGACAGATGACTCTTTGAGACCCTCAATTTTGCCATTATGAGCTGTGTGATCTGACACTAGTTACTAAACTTCTCTGTTACATCCCCCATGTTCTCAGATCAAAGAGTCTTATAACAGAACCTCATGCATGGTTCTTCTATGAGGATCAAAAAAAGATATATCCTATAAAACTCCTTTGCCACACCAGCCCCAGTGGGGACAGTATAGCAATGGCTGAGATGAGTCTCAAATGGCTACCTGTCCAGAGGTTCATCACATGTGATTACACCTCCTGGGGAAAAGTGGTCCAGGTCCCTGTAAGTGCTTGCTTGGCTGGTTGATTGGAACGGGTACTGGGTGTATTTTGTGCTATGTTAACAATAATGCTTTTTGATTATGGCTGTTTCGGCCTGTAGCTCCACTGTTAGTCCAGTGAAGCCTAGAGAACATTTAGATATAGTTTCAAGAATTAAAAGAGATGCAGACCGGCGATCAGTAGATGGATGTACTCTGTGCCCTCAACCACAAGACCCATGGCACTGGTTGAGCAAACAGGTGTCAGCTCAAGGCCTAAGAAATTAATAGGGTTAAAGCTGTATGAAACTGCCCGCAATGTGACCCTGCCTGAAAATAGCCCACCTGCAGCAAAGGTGCTGTGGGATTTACTACAAAACTATAACTTGTCTTTTGGGGACCTTAGGGCCCCTAAAACAGTGCAAGAGTTCTTGTCAATGCTGTTGTAAGTTTAATGTTCAAAAACAATGACTATTCTCTAAACTCAGTGAACCAAGTGTCTGGCAGGCTGACCACAACAGGCCAAAATAGAAGGAGTTTCCTGGCTGTGTACTTGTGATTTCACAAGTACAAGGTAATTATTGACGTGCATTAATTTCTGTGGAATATCTGTAATTTTATTGAATTGTGGCCAAAGATCTGTTCCTTTAAATTTCTCCTTAAAAACCTGATGATCTGAAGTAAAAATGGCAGCAGTATGCAAACCTCCTCAGGTGAGTTTGTGTCTCTGTCACACTGAAGCCGCTCCTTACCTGGTCATCTGAGTGTTGGTCTCCACGCAGACCCGTTACCCACTTAGCAGTCTGCAGCACTCCTTGTCAAAAAGCAGACAGTGCCAATTAGTGCTATTATTTATTAGTGTCAGTATGATTTGCTTCAACTTTATATCAACTTATGACACCAAATTCATTCACTAATGACTATTGCCACACAAAGCACTGGGTTTCAAATCTGTTGACATTTTGGAGCAGTGGTTATCAATGGCTCACCAGGAGGTGAGCATCAGGGTCTGTTCTTTCTGTCTCCCTTGGCAACAGGAGGATCTGAGATGCTGTGTTCATGTATGAGTTCACACATCTCAGATCAAGTGTCTGTGTACACTCTGAGTTATGAGTTATGTACATGCAGCTCATGTGGGAAGTTGGTGAGAGCACTGAAGAGGAAGTCATTCAGTTTGGAAGTGCTCCCATTTTCCTCATCTCTTTTTCTGCTGTTCTTACTTGGAAAGGGGAAAGGGCATTAAAATCATACTTGAGAATCTGAAGTGGTCTTAAAGATAGAAGCCAGGATTGACAATAATAGAAGGAAGAAGAGACCTTGGGCTCTGAGGTTTGGCCAGAGCTTCTTTGTAGATAGGTACTTCCTACCTCCTAGCTTCTAGAGAAAAAATGGAAATATATTAATTTCCTCTGCATTCAAACATGGGTCTTTTCAAATTTTGGAGTTGCAGAATAACAATTTTTGTTGACAAAAGTTTTTCAAGATACAGTTTCTGGATTTAAGAATTTTTTATTTTGTAGATCTTGGTCAGGGTTAGCTAGGTTTGGGGCAACTCTAATTGTGGCATGAAGACTATTCCAGGAGTCTGAGTAACTGCTATAACTTCTTTTTCTCATACCTAGCAGACAAACTCCTGTGAAGTGGTAGGAGGGGCAGCAGAAGGAAACATTCTTCAGGACTCTATGGGGCACAGGCTAAAGGAGGAAAACCATTCACCACTGTGGTCAGCCATACTTCATCATGAAAATTCATCCTTGGAGGGGGAAAAACATTGGAAATATTTTAAAAAGTTTTATGAGATTAAAGTTTTGCAGTGAAGAAAAAGAAATTATCTTTTCCCAATGTGGTGAAATAAGACACTAAAGTCTAAAACCTCACTGGAAGAAGTAAAACTTTAACAAACAATTTCCTTTAATGTGCTTAGTTTGTGATTATTAAGAGAGCTGGAGGACAAATTGGCCAAGTCACTCTAGTGTGATGGTAATGTATACTAAATCAATGTAAATTTAAAATCCAATTTGCCGAAGGTCAGTGCTTAAGACACACACATATTAAAGAGAAGAAAATATCCATTTGTGGTCCAAAGAAAGAATACGTCTAAAAATCATTTGTACATAAATATTCTTTATAGGAAACACTGAGTGTATCCTCATAGCCAGCACCATTTGTGGTCCAGTGAATGAATACTTCTATAAAACCATTTGCACATAAATATTCTTGATAGGAAACACAGAATGTATTCTCATAGCCAGGCCTGCACATGAATGTGACAAATGAACTTGAGAAGTCAGCTAGTCCCACTATCGCAGTTTCATTCAGAAAGATCAAAAAACCATTAACCAGAGTGATGGCACCTTTTCTGTGAATAAGGTCTGTGAGGTCAAAATTACCCAGCAATTCAATCTTCATATCTTTAACATGTAAACCACTTGGCTCACATTTTAATCTATTGTCTCTAGCTGGCAGCTGCATTGAGATCCTATGTAGTAAAAAGTGTGCCATAGCAATCCACTTGGATTCTTTTCTCAACCTAAGTTCACCAAATACAAGGTCAATCTGTCAATAGTTTCTTCCTAAAGTGTGATGCAAAGGCCTATTCTTTTTGTCATCTGCTCTGAAGAGATGAAAATCCAAGGTTATATCAGTGCATGTGGAAAAATAAAAGCTTATGATTCCTCTTTCAGCTGGGAGCTTGTACTGTCCTCGATGACAAGCCTTTTCTACGCTTCCGTGGGTGTGCCAAGTACCATCGCCCTTCTCAGAGTTGACTGCATTTCTCAATCTGAAGCACTTGTAGGCCCTTTGGGATGAAAGGCACTTTCCTTGCTAAGTGCCAGATATTTTTATTGTTATTATTGTTATTAAGTCAATTCCCAAAGTCATCTCCACTAACACGGCATTTTCAAGAATGACATATTGCAGCTGTGTACTGGGAAATTCTGTTCAGATAGTTTTTTGATGCCAACCTCATAAGTATTGCTTTCATGGAGGCACTTTGGGAAATGACACTTCTTTTGGTGGCTCAATATGCCCATAGGTAAAAAGCTATTAAGGGAATAAAGATAGGCAAAAGCAGGTGGCAGATACTTTCTCCCCGCCCCATCTTCTATCTAAGGCATCTGTTGTTTAAGAGTGTATGCAGTCACCCTACATAAAGACTGGCTCTTGAGAATAATGCAGCATGATGATATTCAAACACATCCTTGAGTGCCATTAGAGTGATTGGTTTAAAATGCATCTATCCCAAGAAATATGCCAAGTTTTAGAAGTGTGGGTTTTCTATTTAATTTCCGGAGGGAATTTCTGTAATGCCTTTTCATTATGTGTTGGAAAAATCCATAGTGCTCATATACCCACAATTAGGCAACTGTACAGAATAAAAACTCAGGGAATAAAGTGATCTAGGTTTCCATAGTATAAAGGTACATTGTAAGTCTGCAGCAAAAACAGAACTCACCAAATACTTGATTGTAGATGTTCCTAATTTAGAAAAATGGAAAATACTTGGTGAAAGATTCCTGAGGAACTGTCCTTATGGTGTAGTTGAGTGTTCTATCATTTAGTTCTATAATATGGAATACCTTATGATAGGCTGATTTGAAACTTTTTTTCTTTGCTGCACCAATTGAATACTACCAATTCTACATTAGGGCTAAGAGGAAACATGTCTATTCTACCTCCCACAGACATCCCATCTTTTCTTTCATTTTGACCCAAGCTTGATAGCGTCATTAGTGGTGTTGCCGCTGTGTCCTTTTAATAGCCAATAAATGTGACAGAAATTTTGCTAAAAGATGACACCCTGTAAATAATTTCACTTAATTAGCCTTGCTTTTGAGAGGACCAACTCCTTCTGTTTTCTTCTCCACTTAGAATAATTGAGAAAAGACAGATATATCTCTATACAGGACAGGAATCCAGAAGTTAAGAGAAAATAGTGATTGCAGATAATTGGACCTATATCCAATGAGGAATAAAATTAAAATTTTCTACAACAATGTAATAGAAATAGATACTTATTTTGCTAGTAAGTTAAATATGAAGATAATCTATCTGTGTTTTTATTTATGATATAGTTCATATTTCATAGAACTTATGTAAGGAAACTGTAAATTATACTTACAAACAATTCATTTTTAAATTTTTCTTTTTATTTTTTATTTGTCAGATTGTAATATATCACTTCTCTTTCCCTTTGCTTCCTCAAAACTCTTTCATAGACCTTCATGATATTGTCTCTTTTGAGATAGAATCTCTCTATATAGCCCAGGCATGGTTCAAATCACACAACTCCTGATTTACAACTCCAAAGAGCTGGGACTGTAGGAGTATGTCACCACACCAGAGTTCAGATCTTCAACTTTGATATCCCATAGACAGACTTCACTGGCAAAATACTTACAAACACCTGTTAAGTGATTTCTTTCTTCTCAGCAGTATGGTTTTTGTAGTAGTTGATGGAAACATTATTTTTATTTTTACATCTTTTAGTGTTTCAAGAATATTTTTCCTGTTCTATATGATGCATTTATCTTCCACAATAGATTTCTTATTATTAAATTCCTTTTGTTCTGAAAATTAAAACAAATTTCTTTCTCAATGGTACTTTACAACTTCTGTTTTGTTATTATCTTTCCAACTTGTCTGTATAATTTTATAAATTTAGGGCTTTCTAACAATGCCATAAAATATTTGGTCATATTTCATGTTTTTCCCTGACACTATTAATGGAAATATCAAATGCTCAATAGAAAATAAAGCAAAAAGAAGCAATTGGCTAGGATAGTACTAATTTACATTGAGTCTGAAATAACAGTAAGGTAATGTGTGTTTTTCAGAAATATAGCAATAGGGTTTATAAATGAATAAATGGACAGATGCCTATCTTTCTATAAAATCATAAACATTTAGCTTAAAGTTTTCTATACTATGTCAAAATTTGTCACTTACACTATGACATATTTTGGTAGGAGAAAAGATGATTGACAATATGTTTTGAGTGTCTGGAGCTAAGACTAGTCTGTCACATTGCAATGCAGAAGACAGTTTCTAGTGCATAAAGGAGGCTCATGAAGCTCCACTGTACCCAAGAGTATCTAATTATGTGCTTATGGTGATTTATTTAAATTGGTCATTTAAAAGCCGTTTGACTCAATTTTAATTGGTAAGATGAAAAAGTATACTAGAGGGAAGAGATTACTTAGTCTTTGAAATAAGTACTGGCTTCTGAATGTCTGTTTTGTCCCTTACTAATTATGTTACTTAAGCGGGTTACTTTATCTTTAGGACTTTAAGTTTCATTTTATAAAAATTAAATAAAATAATTTATTTTGTTTTAAAGCTCTTATAATAAATAAAAACGATATCACTTAAAACTTCCATTACAAGATTCGAACTTTTAGTCAGTGTGGACTAACACAAATATGTAAACTTGCTGAAAACATGAGATTTCTTAGAGTTGATTGTTTTATTGCTTTGTTGTATAGGTTTCATGGCTGAATTTAGCACATGACAGCATCATATCACAATGTGAAAAGGGAGTTCAAGAATGATTTCCTGATGCCACAGTTTGCTTTCTATTGCTGTGATAAATATTAAGACTTTTTTGAATCACTATTGATGCGATTTTTAAAAAGAGTGACATGGGGAAGAAAGGGTTATTTGACTTACACATTTGGATTACAGCCTGTTTCTCACAGTATTCAGGTCATGAATTCAAATAGAAGTAGAGTTATGTCCAATAAGTGGCAATGCTTGCATTAATCCCAGTACTTGGGAGGCAGAGGCAGACAGGTCTCTGTGAGTTCAAGGCCAGCCTGGTTTGCAGAGCAAGTTCCAAGACACAGAAAAACCCTGTCTTGAAAATAATAACACTAAATACTACTACTACTACTACTACTACTACTGCTACTACTACTACTAATAATAATAATAGCAGAACCATGAACCATGAATCATAGAGCAATGTTGCCTACTAGCTTACTCTCCAGTGTTTGCTTGGTTTGTTTTCTTATACAACCCAGAGCCAGAAGTAACAGTGTACACACAGGGAGTAGCCTTTTGTGGGCTCTTCAATATCAATCATTAATGAAGAAAATGTCCCACAGACATGACCACAGGCCAATCTGGTGGAGGCCATTCCTCCATTGATGTCCCCTCTTCCCAAGTAAGTTCAGTTTCTGTCAAGTTGAGAGAAACCTACCAACAAACATGGCTTCCAATGAAGCATAGGGTGGTGCACATGCCTTAACCTCATGTTTTTAAGGACTATTTTAATTATTGGTTTAGAAAAATCTAATCTAATATTTTGATCCAGACTTAAGAGCACTGTCTGGAGGCTCAACTTTTTCCCTCTATATTAAATTAATGTATGACCTTATGGTTATGGGTGGACACAGGGAGTTCTTGTGTGGTGCATTGCTTTTCTGAAGTGATTCTTCTAAGAGCCTTACTTTGGGCGAGACAACGACAATCCATATATGTATGTGGAATGATTCAATCACATGTACGCTCCTTAGCATCTTACAAAGCTACAGAGATAGAGAGGATGAGAAATTGAACTATAGGAAGAAAAGGGTTGTCTAGATAACTAGGTGATTGGAAGTTGATGAAAAATTGGAAGTGAGTCATACAGGCAAATGGGCCTATTATGCCTCTGTCTGATGTAGAAGACAGTGTTCACATTTATGAATCAATTAATCAACACTCCTCCAAAATTTATTGTTCATAAATTTTCATCTAAAGCATTGTATGAAAGGATTACTTTTCCTCTGTAATATTTAAACTATTTTTGAACTATATTCTATTGACTTGAATCCCCATCTCATAACCACTCTCAGGAGTTAGGGATATTTTTCACATGTGAATAGGAAAGATTAAATGATACATTATGATTAAATTGATCTAATGTCAGTATGAATGAATTTTGCATCTAATCTAGCCCTCACTTTATATCTTAGCTTTTGGGTAAATATAAGGCTATTTTTAATTTTAATTGCACATGCTTAGGGGTGCCATGATGCATGGATGTTACTATGGGAAAAAATAGGCTATAAATAAACACATATGTAATTGCTGGTAAGTAAATGCTATATGTACATATTGTTAAAGTAATGGCTTTAATGGAATATATTAAGTCTATTAACAAAAATCAGATTGCCATTTTGCTAAAGTTAAATTATTAGACTTTTAGGCAAGCCTTTAAAGCAGTTGTGATCTCCATTTAATCTGTACTTCATGGTGGGTTGGGTGCTGCTGTTTGTTCTTAAATGACAGTGTGCTAGCTGCTGGCATTTTCAGTACCCTGCTTTCATATGCATCAATCCCATTATACTCTATGGTTGATGTTTCCAAGATGAGATGGTGGCTTTCTTGACCTATGTGTTGATTTATTTTAGAAACTGAGAAAGTATCAAAGCACTGAAGTTGGATCCTATTAATCTTTGCTTGCTTTCTGTCTTTTTTCTCTGAAATCATTATTATTAAAGCTAAAACAAAAAGAGTGCTGGCAAGTATGCACGTAACGGAAAATGGTTTTAAGTTGAATGTCTATCACAGTCTGAAAATTGCATTTCATAGCATCAGTGCAATGAATAATTGCTTTCAAGCACATGTATCTAGCGTGCTTGAAAGATCATATATCTTCTTAATATGAAGGCTTTTGAGCTGTTTTACTTTCTTTTAAAACAAGGCTTATATATCTAATAAATAGCATACATGTTGCTTTTGGATGAAATAAAGTTATTTGAATTTCAATTATAATTTTCTAAAAAAAAGTTGGTGAAATCTGAAGACATGTTTTATTTTGTTTTGACCTTGAAATAAGTTGGTAATAAGATTTTTTAAAAAAAAATCTGGTCTTTAATTTATACATAATGAGCCCAGTTATTTAGAAAAATCACAACTAAAATATACTTACATTTTAACTTACAATGTTGTGGTGCTTTAAATGGGAATGGTTATGCCTTTGAATATGTGGTCATCAATTAGTAGAGTTCTTTTGAGAAAGATTAAGACCTGTGGCTTTGTAGGAGATGGTATATCACTGGAGGTGGGCTTTGAGGGTTGAAAAGTCTCAGTTAGCTCTTTTTGTGCCTGGTACTTGTAGTTTAGATGTAAGCTCTCAGTTACTTCCCCAGATCCATGCTTGCCACGATCATCATGGACACATTCTCTGAAACTGTAAACAAGCCCCCATTAAAAGCTTTCTTCTATAAGTTGTCTCAGTTTATAGTGTCTCTTTAGAGCAATAGAAAGTAACTAAGATAAATATAGTTCTTGTTATTAGAACAGAATAGAAATTATGTTGTACAATAAATATTTCAGACACTATATTTTCAGAGTCCAGAATGCTAACCATTACATCATGGAACCATATCAGATACTGTATTTTTTTAAAAAAGATTATGCCTTTAAAAAAGTAAAGGAGCTCTTAAATATTAAAAATAAAAAAGTTAAGAAGTGATACTGCATAATATTTTGCCTGCCTTACTAAAAACAGTATCAGTATCAACTATACTATTAGTCTAATAGTCAACTTCCAAGCGTTAACATTTAAATTATAATTCTTATAACTGCAATTCATTAAAATTATGATCCTACATTTATTTACTTTTATTTATTTTTTTGGGATAGAGTTTTAGGATTTTCCACTTAATTCAAATTGACTTCTTTGAGGTCATCTTCTTAGTTCAGCATCCTGGGACTAGAAATTACAGGATGTACAACTATACCTGTTTCACTGCTTTATTGATAAATATTTATAATACTGTACTGTTATTTATGCTGAAACCAACCCTAAGCATTGCCTGAAATCATACACATTTTCTGAGACAGGGTTGTGGAAGATGGTTCTTGGTACTGAAAAGGCCTTTGACAAAATCCAACACCCCCTCATGATAAAAATCTTCGAGAAGTCAGGATACAGGGGACATATACAAACACAATAAAGGCAATCTACAGCAAGCATATAGTCAACATCAAATTCAATGGAGAGAATTTTAAAGCAATTTCACTAAAATCAGGAACAAGAAAAGGCTATCTGTCTCTCTCCATATCTACTTAATATAGTATTTGAAATCTTCACTAGAGAGATGACTGGAACTGCAAAGCATTTTGGGTAGGAGAAGGTAGAAACATAGTGAAATGAAAACTCTCTGGACTCTACAAGGTGACTATAACCATGTTCTAAATGTAGAGAAGACCAGTGGAGGGATTGGGACATCAATCTAGTCACAAAACCTTCAACCTACAAGTAGTCCTGCCTGCATGATGTGCTGGAGTAATGGTGGCACAGAACTTGTGAGAGTGGCCAACCAATGACTGGTTCAATTTTAGGACCATACCACAAGCAAATGTCCAATCTTGACACTGCCTGGAGAGTTAGGAACCAGAGTCTGGATAGCTCGCTGACTTAGGATAGAACCGAACAGAAATGGCAAAACAAAACAAAACAAAACAAAAAACAAAGAAATCATTCCTTATGATATTCTGCTACACTCATGGCCTGGAGCCTAGCCAAATTGTCATCAGAGAGGATTCATCCAGCAACTGTTGGGAACAGATGCAGAGACCCACAGCCAAACATTAAAAAGAGAGAAGGAAGTTTAAGAATAATTGCAGGGGCCACAGGGGTCAAAAACACTATAAGAACACAGTCCACTGAATCAACTAACTAGAACTTTGTAGGTGCTTACAAAGACTGATCAGGGAGCCTGTATATGTCTAACTTAGATACTCTGCATCTATGTTATAGTTGTACAGCTTGGTATTTTTGTGGGACTCCTAACAGCGAGAGTGGGGATGTCTCTGACTTTTTGGGGACCATTTTCCTCCTACTGGGTTGAATCATCCACCCTTAATATAAGGGTATTGCACAGTGTTATTGTAATTTGTTATATGTTTGGTTGATGTCTATGAGAGGTCTGCCCCTTTCTGAAGGCAAACAGAGGAGTAATATATGGGAGAGATGGGAGGTAGGGGCAAGGGACTGGGAGGAAAGAAGGGAGGGGGAACTGTAATATGAATACAATATATGAGGGAAGAAATAGAAAAAAAAAAAAGATTGTGGGCATGATGCTTCTGGAGCTCTGATCATCAGAAGACATGTTTGGGATCCAGATTACTTCTAGGCTTTCTTTCTAGGTTGTCTATGATGACATCATTTCTTAATATGCTGCACAAAATATGACAGTCCATTTTATTATTATTTTATTATCCTCATATTGCCCTTTTATTATAGATAACACCACATAAATACTTCATGTGTGTGTGTGTGTGTGTGTGTGTGTGTGTGTGTGTGTATGTGTGTGGTGGGGGTAAGAGAGAGACAGAGAGAGAAAGAGAGAGAGAGAGAATTAATTTAGGATGGGGTTATTTTTCTTGATCTTTGGATGATAATGTAGCCACAGCACAAAATAGTCAATTAAAAATCAATTTCCTTTCTGAAATATCACATCTGGAGAAATACTTCAGCTATAATTTAATATAGAGATCCCTAGAGAATAATTTAGAACTAAAAACAAATCTTGTTTCTAAGCTCTGATCCAGAACACTCGAATGACTGAGAGGTGAGAGACTTGCTTCTGTGTGAGGAGTCCATTTCTTGGGCAGCACTTGAGTCTGCAGTCTCCAAGATCCAGGTTTGTGCTATAGCTGATCTCAGTCTCAACATAAGGCTTGTCATTGCTCAATGAACTGTTAACATCCATAGTTACTTAGTAAACTCACACACACCAAATGCATTCTTGAGTAGAACATCTGAACAATGCAGTAATAGTTTGAATTTTAGTAGATTTTTCTAAATTGAGTGGTTATTTTATCTCACATATGCCATTTCTTCTTTTTCATCCACAAAATAAGAACAAATGCTTAAGCCTGCCATTATTTTTTTTAAAATTTAGGACCTAATTTATATGTCTGTGAATCTCCTTTTAAATATGTGATTACTTAACAATGCAGTGCATCTATGCTTTCTTTCAGTTTTCTATTTTATATCTATTTCCATTTCCACAGACATTGACGAACCTTCAGTTTTATACAAGACACCATATGCCACAGTTTCAAGAAACAAAAACTGACTTCATATGCCAAAGAAAAAAAATTGGAGTTTTCTTTTATAAAAATTTTAAATCTTGATACCGAGAAGTCACCCTGACTACAGAGAAAATACATTTTTGACTCTGGCCAGGGATTTACTTCTTTCTTGTATTTGTACATAGTGTATAGAAGTCCATCCCATGCTTTTCACCCCTAAACACAGATTGAGTTTCTCTTTTCCCTCAGTCTTTAGTTTTGAACAGGCTTCTAATGACCTCTATGTTTTACAGATCACATTTCCAGACCTAATGGCAGGAACTGATTAAGTCTCATGCCTCCACATCTGACCTAACAGGCAAATGAGCTTTTAGCTCCATTGCATGAGTTGTTGTCTATAGCAGGAATGAGTATGATCGAAGCCTTCCATCTGCCACTTCTGTCTGATTGATTAATTCCAGACCAATCAATTGTGGTGGTGGTGCTGTTATGCTTGTGTGTGGGACTATTGCCTGGAATCTACAAGCACACAGATCAGGAGCCTCTTCTTTGAATAGCATATTTGATAATAGAGCTTTCATGTGGGCATGCTATGATTTCACAATTTCAGATGGTTTTCTAATTTCTCGTTCTTTCCATGGAATTTCATTTTCTTTTCTTCTTTCTTTCTTTCTTTCTTTCTTTCTTTCTTTCTTTCTTTTTTTTTTTGGAGATTTGTATCAAGTCTTTCTTATCAGACTTTCTTTGGACCACCAGCCCCCAAATAATGTCATGGAGAATTATTATTAATTATGAAATCTTGGCCTTAGCTTAGAGTAACTTCTAACTCTTAAAACAAATTAACCTGTTTCAATTAATCTACATTTTGCTACATGGCTCTTTACCTCTCCTCAGTACTGTGTGTCTGACTTGCTCCATGTTTTGCTGGTGAAATTTGTACACCTAGGGTATCTTCTGAGTTCTTCTTTCTCCCCAGAAGTCCCACCTAACCTCTCCTGCTTAGCTATTGGTTGTTTAGCTTTTTGCTAAACCAATTATAATGACTCATCTTTACATAGTATAAATATCTCACAACAAAGATTGTAATATTATTGTGTAACTTCTTTCTTCCCTTTCCTTTCTCCAAAACCTCCTATATATTCTTCTTGGAATTTTTCAAATTTGTAGGCCCCTTTATCCATAATTGTTATTATATACATATATGTACATACACACATACACAAACACACACACTCCCAAATACCTAATATAAAGAGTTTGGTCTGTATAATATTACTTGTAAGCTGTTTCTAGGGATTATTATCTAGTATTGAACAACCAATTGGTGTAATCTTCCCTGGGGAAGACATTTTTCTCTAAATCTCAACTTCCTTAGTTGCTCATACTTCTTTATGTATGGCTGAGGCCTTCTGGACTTTCTTGAACCCACACTAGTGTGTCCCCTACTGTTGTCCTCCTTCAGCTCATGTTTAGGCAGCCATATGGTAAGACTTTATAGCTTTTGACATTGCTAGGATGCAAAGACCACACAAAAAACTCCCTGATCCTCTGGCTCTTACATTTTTTCCCCACATCCATTTCTACAATGTTCCCTGAGCTTTATTTTCAGAACTATTTATTTTGTAGTTGTGTTCATGGAGACTAGGCTCCATAGCTCTGCACTCTAATAGGCAGTGCTTTTCTGTAATGGTCCCCATCTGTTGCAAAGTGAAAGTTCCTTGATGAGGGGTGAGGACTATATTTATCTCTGAGGGTATAAAGACAAATATTAGAATGTACTTAGCAATCATGCTGGTTGAGTAAAGTGGTAGTTACAGATCCTTCTTCAAAATCCGTGTCTTCACTAGCCCTGGGGCTTTGCCTAGGTTTTCTAAACCAGGCATGATTTTCCTCTTGTTGAGTAATTGGATCGTAAATCCAATTACAAAGATGTTGGTTACCTCCAAGGTATGGGTGCACTATTGAACTGTTAGGGTTTTAGTACCCTATGAGTTGTTACTGTGGTTCACAGGCATTATGATTGACAGACAAATGGCCTCATATTAGATATCTATGATTCATAACAGTAGCAAAATTACAGCTATGAAATAGCAACAAAGTCATTTTATGGTTGGTTGTGGGAAGCCACAGCCCCAAGATGGTGCCTGGCTGGATGCCAGGTAGTTCGAGCTTAGCTGTAAAGAAGCCATATTTGGAAGTGCTTGATGGATCTGGTGCGCTTCCTCCTTCTGTGGCCTATCCGGGATCACCAGGTGGCATGAGCTGATTAGGCTGTGAGCACATTTAAGGGCTTGCTGGGGCTGGGAGAAGAGTAAGCTGATGAGAGAAGCAGCGGAAGCTGATGGGAGAAACAGAAGCTGATGGGAGCAGAGGAAGTTGATGTACAAGGATCCTGAATAAAACTGCTTGAAGAAGAGTCGTGGTTGCGTGTTTCCTTGCCGGCCTAGGTAGGTGCGCAACAGTTGGTTGTACCAAGATAAATAAAAGACCTAGAGACAGATACTTCAAGCTTAATATCAGAGAAGCAAAGTAGCTGGCCACTATCTACCTCTTACTACTACTTCAGGCTGAAAGGTCTGATCCTGCTGCCTTTCCACAGCATTGGTGGAGAATTCTGAGACTGAATGCCTTTTAATCTCAATGTGGCTAGAGAATGAGTGCCTGACACTGAGTCTTGCTCCTGTGTTATATACCTCCCTAATGCTGGGATTAAAGGCATGTGATCCCAGGTGCTGAGATCATCTTTGTGTGAGCTGTTTCTCTTTTTGACTGGATAAATCTTGTGTAGATCTCGGTGGTCTTGAACTCATAGAGACCTGTCTACTTCTTAATCCTGAGCCCTATGATTAAAGGTGTGTGTTACCATCTCCTAGCTTCTGGCTGCTGGGATTAAAGGTGTGTGCATGGCTTCTATGGATTGTGGCCTACTTTGCTTTCTGAATGCTCAGACAAACTTAAATAAATCATAAATAATATATTACTACAATTGGTAGTCAGCACAACATGAGAGCTATATTAAATAATGCAGCATTAGGAAGGTTAAGAACCAGTGTTTTAGAAAAAGAGAGACATGCTTGTGTACTTTCTTGTTCCATGACCTCCCGGGGAAGATAGGGACAGTGACAGAAAGAATAATTTGAAAAGATACTGAAGTTCATGTGTAATTAAGAATTAGATGAATGTTTATATATGGTAAATAGAAAAAAAAGGAGTATTTCAAATTCTGTGATTGAACAATCGAGAGTGGTTGGCTGTGTTGTTTGCTGAGAATAGAAGGGAGATCTGGAAATTGAAGAGAAAAGGAAGTGTTTCATTTGACCTTGTAGTGCCAATGAGACAAGTGCTCTAGAATGGATATTGTCATCAACATGTAGCTATGCAGACGGCTGAAGAGACAGAATGAGAAGATAGATCTAGTTAAGGAATATTAAGAAAATTCAGAGGAGAGATTTTCAAGAAGTACATGTGGCTAGTAGAGTCAAATACTGTGAAAAGATCAATGCAAACAAAAATTTCCCTGTGAATTTACAATAAATCCAGTGTTTTGGAGCCAAGTCAGAGTCCTGGTAATGGAATTGGAGGCAAAGGGATAGCAGAATCGAAGTGCATGCAATTCCTACAGGAAATGTAATTACAGGAAGTGACAAGAACAGGCAGAGGTTTGTGGGTTAGGGTACTGTTTTTACTCTCTAATACTTTTGTGTGTGTTTAAAATTTATTCTGGGAATTGTTTGTTAGACACAAGAGAATAAACTAGCGAAAAAACATGAGTATACATTAGGTAAAAGTGGAAAACAAGTTTTTCAATGACAAGAAAAGGGGGAAGTACAGTGCAAATAGGCTGGCTGAGTTTGGACTGAAAAAATGGACAATACGCGTGCGCACACACACACACACACACACACACACACACTCTAGGCTATCTTCCAACTCATAATCCTGATGCTTTTACTTCCCTAGTTCGAGTATTACAGGTATATGCTACCATGACTAGCCCTTCAATGATACTTTCTGGTTTATTTGGTCTGCTCCATGAGAAATTACTAGATGCTCCTGCTATCTGTGTTGTACTGGTTCTAATCTTTGTTAGTATCCTGAGATATTTAACTATTTGTTTTCCATTGTCTCTGGACAGTGCCACTTAATATCATTTTTTTCTGGAATGTCTATTAAAGTATAATTGATGTATAATAAGAATTAAATGTGTAGATCTCCATTTGGTAAATAATGGTTCAAGTGCATATTATGCAACTGTTTTCATAACTTAAAAGAAAATATTCATTACATCCCAAAGTGTTCATCCCAAAAAATATTTCTATAATCTCATCTTTAGTTTAAGAAATGATAAAAGCATCAAAATCTGGAGGGAAACCCAAAATATTGGCAATATCCTGTATTTTTTAAGGTTTATGGAATCTCATTGACTGACAACTTGAATTGATGTAACCCACACCTAGCACTGGGAGAGTCATCATCCTCCAATATAGGGTACCTCCATTTAAGCTTTTAAAAATCTGTACATATTTTACAATGCTTATACAATATTACATTTCTATAATGCTGGTGATACCACCTACATAAGTCATAGGAAACAAAGAAGTAAAGCTGGTACTAGCCTGGAAGCTTCATCCTAATGGCTAGCTTGTGTATTGTCAGAAGCTGCTATGAACAGTACTGGATGAGGAAGGGCACAGTCTCACTCAGCTGTGAACACTGCAAGTCACAGTAATGATCTGCCTGGCCATCCAGCCAGTCCCATGATGCACTACCTATATGAGTGATTCAAGAGTAAACACCCACTTTGCTACTGGATTTAAGGACCACTACAAAAGTCAGAATTCATGCCTCATACTGTTAACTGGGCCAAGAAGCAATGACCAAGTCAGTTGCTGTTCTTTACAGAGAATCTGTTACTATTATTCAGCTGAAAGGACATGGATATTTTTATATCCATAAATTAGTGCATCTCTCAACCCTCAGCACTGAAACTTGTTTCTATAGTAATATTGTTAATACAAAGATCCATATCTGGTCAAAATGCAGCATGTAAAAGACCGTGGAATGATCACCTATGAATGGGACATTTATGTCACACCTCCTCTCCCCAAGGTTCAGGCATCATCTCAGAAGACGATGTGGAAAGATTGTAAGAGCCAGATGTGAGTGCATGTAGGGAAAGAGTGCTTTCTGTTTATGACAGCATTGATGCCCACAAGACCTCATAGCAGTTGTGCTTGCTTGCATAAAACCTGCACAAAATCAAGCCAGCCAACATTTCAAAATGGTTGAGAGAGGATCTTGAAGTCCCTACCCCAGCAAAGGAGCTAGTGACATTTGATGGCTATTGGGAAAAGGAGAGTCAGTTACATTGGGTTGTGGCCCCTGATAGGATGCCCATACTCCAGTGTTTGGCCCTATGCCTGTTAAGTGGTACCAAGCAGAATTAGCAGGTTTAAAAATATACACGGCATTAGGAGTGTAAAGCCATGAGATTCATGGACAGAGGAAGGTGGATTTGATCAAAACGCAGTATTATTTGTCTGAAGCTCTCAAGTAGTAATTTTAAAAAAGAAACAAAAGCAAATTAGTATAAAAAGGAAATAGTAAAGATAAGCCAGGAAATCTGTTTAACAGAATATTGGTAAACAACTGAGAAAAAAAGAAAACCAAAATTAGGCCTCAGTCTTTAGACCTGTAATGGTGGTCATACCCCTTTGGGTGTGGTTTCAAGAGGTCTGAAGCAGAAAGAGAGGATCTTGAGGTGTGGCTTTCCTTGATGCTCTCATTCTGGCGGGTCAGCAGATCCAGTAGGGCGAGCAGGAAAATACTCCTACAGTACTTTGTATTTTTCTGTGTAATGGTTCCCCAATAAACACCTGTTTATCTTGTGATAGATTGATTCCCATTTTCCTGAGGTCCCTTAGACTGCTCAGGCCTTCTAGCTGAGACCCCTGTTCAGGGGATCTGAGTCAGTCCCATGCTGGATTCCCAGCTATCAGTCTGGGGGCCCATTAACTCCTCCTTGTTTAGGTAAGCTGTCTCTATGTGTTTTTGTAGCCTGGTTTTGTCCTCCCTCTCTGAATCTTGATTCCAGTTCGCCTCAGTGTTTAGCTGTGGGTGTCTGCTTCTGTTTCCATCAGCTACTAGATGAGGGTTCTATGATGGTGGTTAAGTTAGTCATCAGTCTCATTATCAGGGAAGGGCATTTATGGCAGCCTTTCCACTGTTGCTCAAATTGTTAGTTGGGGTCAATCTTGTAGGTCTCTGGACATTTATCTAGAGTCAGTTTTCTCTTCAAACCTACAATGGCTTCCTCTTTTATGGTATCTCTCTTTTTTCCTCCTCTCGTCTATTCCTCCCCTGACTCAATCTTCCTGGTCCCTCTTCCTGCTTTCCTCTCCTCCCTTTCTCTTTCTCCTAGTTCCCTATTCACCCACCTGCTCACCCTACTCCCAATATGCTGAGGAGATCTTGTTCTAAATAAAACAATTTTTTTAAACGTGATTTGTTACGTTTAATATTCTTTTGGATACTCATGATATTTGTGTGCATTATATTGAGATCCAGCTAAAAATTTGGATCTGTGTTTCTAGAGTTGTGCTTCAGGAGAGATTAGAGCAAGCTATTTGTATTGTTCCCATTAGGCTTATAATTTAGAAATTCTGCATCCACAAAATAACCATGGTTAAGATTTGAGAGCTGTAGGTGGAAAAGGTAGGTCTCTGTGTGCAGCTATATCACACACAGAGCTATAATATTGACCTCTAAATATTTCATTTGTATATAAACCAAAATAAACTACTCAAGTACAAATCACTACTCATGAGGATTTCTATTGCTTCTAGCCTGGTATTACCCTGAGTGTTATGCTCTTTTGTTTATTGCCAAATCAGAAGGTCATGTAGAATGTCTCCCTGGAACTATGGGTTATCTTTCTGCATTTTATTCTGAGAGATTTTGACTTGTTATCAGGTATTAGAGCAAACTGCTAAGATTAGCAAAACCCCCTTTCTATATGAATAAGGAAAAACAATGGAAAAATATAAACTGAAGGAAGAGTAAAAATTTTTACTAATTTTAAATTATGTAATATATATATTTTAGCTAACATATATATATATATATATATATATATATATATACACACACACGTTAACTTTCCCTTTGCTTTGATAAAGTATTTTTGAAAAGCAGCTTACAGAAGGAAGTGTTTATTGTGGCTAATTATTTGATGGTGTAGTTTGTGACAGAGTATAAAGTGTGTGGTGGTGAAAATGGTTTAAGCTGTGACTGAAGATGTATGAGGCAGTCACTCACATTGAATCCAGGGTCAGGAAGCAGAGAGATGAATGTTGGTACTCAGATTACTTCCAAGACCACATTCAGGATGAATCTTCTTTCTTCAATTAAACCTCTCTGAAAATATCCTGGCAGACACAGGTGATGCTAAATATAATAAAATTGGCAATCAAGATTAATCATCACAATGTGTTTTATTTTACTTGCTTTAAATTTTAGATTGCCATTTACAAATGGTAATAAGAGCTTATATAATTTCCATGTAAATATGTTTTTACATAATATTTGATTATCAGTTGTAGCCTTGAAATTATATATGTAATATATATATATAATTTTACATATTCTTGAATAAGTTCACATCAAACTCTTACTTCATACTTTTCTATTGCTGTAAATAAATTTGATAGAGGATTATTCTCAGTACCACATAGAGAAAAGCATCATAAAAGTAAATGGCTCTAGATGTCTGTGTACTATTAAGCCAAAGGTTTATGGATTTATTTTCAACTAAAAACCTTTATTTAAAAAATATCTTTAGGGTTATTGTACTGAATAGTTATGCCACATTGACACAAACTAAATTATTTGAGAGTTAGGACCCTTGATTAAGAAAATGCCCCCACAAGATCCAGTTGTAGACAAGCCTGTAAAGCATTTTCGTAATTAATAACTGATGGGAGATGGTCCAACCCATTGTAGATAGTGCTGTTCCTCTGCTGGAGGTACTTTAGGAGAGTAGGCTGATCAAGCAAGAAGGAACAAGCCAGTAAGCAGCTCTGCATCATCTCCCACCTCCACATTCTGACCCTGTTTAAATTTCTGTCCTGACTTTCTTCAGTGATGGACTACAATGTGGAACTGCAAACCAAGTAAACCCTTTCAACCCTGTCTTGCTTGTGATCATGCTGTTTCATCACAGCAATAGTAACCCTAACTAGGACAGTCATTAAATTATAAGTACCAAAATTAGTGTAAGTAGAACTAAAATTCTACACCTTTTTCTTTTTCATTGACAAAGTGACAGGATTATCAACATCCACAAATAATTAAATGTTCATTTTACTTGAAAATTTAGTTTCTTTTGATTAAAGGCCTGTTAGCACTCATATGCTACAATTCTATGTACATTTTATCAGTCATTATGAGTCATATATTAGCAGCTCATTTCCAATCCTAAAATTCAGGAATAAAGCTTTTTGGAAACCAGCCTTGTTTCTTTTCTGTGAAGAAAGGTGTTGAATAGATTATATCAAGTGACTAACAAAAACACAGCTCTTTTCAGCCTAATTTGAGATTTTGAGTTACTTGGATGAAATTTTGCTTCCAAAAAAACACAAATTCTCAAAGAATTTAATTTTGATGTGTGTGTATGTGTGTGTGTGTGTGTGTGTGTGTGTGTGTGTGTGTGTGTGTTTTTTAATGAAATTTGGAGTCTTCCACACAATAGATCAGTAATTTCTGGATGTAACAGGACCATTACAACCTAGGAACACATAGTGATAGTAGCTACATGCACAAGACTGGTACAAGATCAAACATGCCAGATGCCAGTTTGAATGGGGAGAGAGGCTCATGAAGTCCCATCCATAGCTGAGGATCTATTTGCAGTTGATAGCTCCTGGAGGAGAGTCAGTTTTCTATAGGGGTGGGGTCCCACTATGAGACTATTGATTTACTTTGAAGGCTCTGTGTCAAGGCTTCCTGAAGGAGATGGCTTAAGGACAGTTGACTATAAACACAAATTGGAGCAGGAGATATTCCTGACTATACTTGGTCACCCTAAGTGATAAGAGTTAAACCCAAATGATCAAAAACAAAGTATTACAATTCACACAAGTCAAAAAAAAAAAAGCCAGATAGAGGAAGAAGTAGGAATAATAATGACATCAGTTTGTTGAGATGTGTTTAATTTTAAGCTGTGCCAATGAAGATGCTCATGGAGTGAAAAGGTAAGGCCAGGGCTTCAATTGATCAGTTTGTGATGCTGTGAGTAAAAACCCCTTGTTTTCTTATGCAATGTTTGAGAACTTCCCATGCCCACATCACCTCTTAGCCCTTCCTACCCTTTTTAAGAAATTGAGTCCATTTTGTGTTAACCATGTCAAATAATGTGGAACCATCTGTGAAAAGGAGTTTTTAATTGGTCTAAAAAGTAAAAATCCAGAGTCAAATATTCAGGAAAATGCTGAGATCAGAGAGAAGAAAGAGCAAACCAAAGCCATCTTTATCTCCTTAGCATCTCAGCAGAGCAGAGAGCAAGTTCCTGTTTCTTCCTGCTTATATCCTCTTTCCACCCAGCCATCTCACTTCCTATCATCTGTTCAGACCTCTAGACTGATATGGTTAGGTAGTGGCAAGTTCCTTCCAATGATCGTCAGACATGCTTAATTGTACAAGCAAGGTATCACCACAGCCACCCACTGGAATGTGGATGACCTACTAGGGGTCCTACCCCTATAGGAAACTGACTCTCCTCCAGGAGCTATGGACTGTAAATAGCTTTTCAGCTATGGATGGGACTTCATGGATATTCGGTTATTTCTTGAATTGAGTATCAAAATTCAGCCGACATTCTCTAAATACTTATCTGTGTTTTCTTAATGTTTTAGTAAGTTCCAGTGTCTTTTCCCCACTAAGCCAAATGTTTAGATTACCTTGGCAAGCCTGTGTTACTTATTTTGTCCTTTAATTAACAGTGAAATTCTTTTCATTTGCACCAGTATAAATTTTTCCTTGCATTCTAAGCATTCTTTCAAGGACCTATAGAAGTCCTTTATATCTTCTACCAGGAACTTTAACCCTTTTTTGTGTGTATGTGTAGGGGGACATAGAGCAAGGAGAGACTATCTCATTTCATTTACACGGATGATAATTGAATCTCAATTTTTAATAAAATTCTGTCTTCTTTTGAATTACAGTCATTCCTATATTGTGCAATTAACAACATGCTAAACCTTTCCTTTTCCTTTTGAAAGATAGGATTCTTTGGCTGATCTCTTAATTTTGTGACTCATGTAACTTCAAAATCTCCAAAGATGCTAAAGGGTGAAGGCAAGGTTCATGGCAGGCTCCTTCCAGCCAGGGGTTTTTGTCTTAGTGCTAAGACACAAACTATATATGTTAGTTTCCAAGGTGATCCATGAATCAGAAAGCACCCTGTTTCTGGATAACGGTCATGTATTTTAGACTTTTTAACCCTAGAGTATGTCACCCTTATTCTAAGTTAATTCTTTGCTAATGTTTGGTGCTCCAAAAGAAACCAGTCTCCCTTATCCAACTGTTCTACAGTGTGAATAGGCACATCTCAATCTGCTGAATTCTCAAACACAACAGAGGTTAGAGAAAGAGGAATTTATTCAGACAAAAGATAAAAAAATGGAACTGGCGGGCTGGAAAGATGGCTCAGTTGGCAATGTCCTTGACAAGCAGACATGGAGACTTGAGCATACTCCCCAGAATCCATGTGACAAAAGCAATATGTGGTGGCACATACTTGTAATCCCAGGACTGAGGAGCTGCAGACAGGCAAATCTCTGAGGCTCACTGGCCAGCTACACTAGTTAGAAAGCTCAAGGTTCCAATGAAAGAATCTGTCTCATAACAGCTGTTGAGATGACTCAGCTGCTCATCACGTTTGCTTGTCACTTACCATAATGACAACCTGAGTTTCATCCTCAGGACCCATATGGTGGAGGGCCCATATGGAAGAGAAGCAATTGTCACCACTTGTCCTCTGACCTTCACTCCTGTATTGTGACCATGTTCACATACACAAGTAGATAAATGAATATAATAATAAAACACATCAAGGTTGATTGCTTATAAGAAATGACTGGAGGTGATCCTCTGTTCTCCACGTGTATGTACGTGTACAAACACACTAATGCACACAAAATTACAGGTTATGGCAACAAGATGTTATAGAACTTTACTATGTATAGTCTTTACTTATGTGAGTCTCTAAAGTCTTCAAAAACTGATTTTATATATTCCCTAGATGTTTTTACTTTATTATGCTGTTTCATTTTATCCAAAGGCAGTTTTTTTTTTTTTTTAAGGAACATCAGTATATTCTCTCATATTTGAATGTTGGAATGACTTCACACACATAGTAGTCAGAATACTCTGGCAAAACACAAACAGTAGATCTCTCTCTCTCTCTCTCTCTCTCTCTCTCTCTCTCTCTCTCTGTCTCTCTCTCTCTCTTTCTCTCTCACACACACACACGAGTTATTATTAATGAGAAGTCCCATGTTCTGATGTCTGCAGGCTATATGCCCAGGAATTACAGCAGAGTCAATGGTATAAATTTAATCTGAAGGCCAGAGAACATGAAATAAAGTGTCTTAGCTGGAACAGTGATATAGTAACAGAAAGTCAACTTTATCTTTCATCTGTCTTTTGTTGTACTCTATGGTCTGTGTAGTGTCATTACTGAGAAGAGCTATCTTCTAAGCTCAACCATTAAAATACTTTTTTTTTTTTAACCTGGAAGAGCCTTGGAGAGACTAAAAACATAATGTTTAATCTGGCACCTATGCCGAATGGTCACATAAGATAACCATCACATGTGTTATAAAATTGAGACTTATGTACATTTTTCTTTTATGTATTAAAATACTACCTTCTTGTCTGAATGTGTTCACATTTTATTAAAAAATAAGTTTTAAATCTACTGCTTTTTAAAAAGTATGTATACATATGTGATATATGTACATTTGTTGACATGTGCGGGTATATGTTTGTGTGCTGATGAACATATACATGTACATCTCTGATTGTGTGCATTGAGGTCCAAGGTTGCCACTGGGTGTTCCCTAGATCATTTTTCGCCTTATGCTTGGAGGCAGGCCTCTTGCTGACCTCATAGCCTGTCAATTCAGCTAGCCTTACTAGCTAGGTTCCCCACGGGATTTCCCTTGTCTCCGCCTCCTGCATGCTAGTATTTGGGGCAGATGCACATGCCCTTATTGGCTTCCATGTGGGTTCTGAACTCTAGCCTTCATACGTGTGCAGCAAGCACCTTAACTGCTAAGTGGTCTCCCCAACACTATAATGCTTTTTCTTTGTTTTTCAGAGGCTTCCAGAATCTTTTCCTTGCCTTTGACTTTCTAAATATTACCACTTTCTATATTTTCACAGTTAGATTATCCATTTCTTTGTTATTAACATTGTTTCAGGTTTTCAATCTTTTATCTTTCTTCAATTTGATAAAATTCATCCCCATTGCTTCTCTGATTATTTTTAACTCCTTTCCTATTGCACTGCATTGCATGTTCATTTCTGTCCTACGTTTATTTGTTGTTGGGTGAGCATTGTGTCTCCTGAACCACCTTGTATTTACTTGCATAGGCCACAGAGTCAGGGCTGAATGCATAGATAATTTGAGTCTCTGAAGATGACCTGTAAAGATTCCTGACATTACAATGTTGGAAGATGTGAAGAGGTGCTCACAGTCCACTGTATACTCAACTCCATTTGGCAAGGAGGGTATTGGGTATTACAAGTGTTTTTCTTTTTCTTTCTCATCTCCCTAGTTCTGATGAGAAGGGATACTTGAGTCACTCATTCTAAAATACCTGCACTTATAAAACTGATTAACTAGGTAATGCTACACTTCTTTGGCAATTAGTATCACAGTCACCTACTCTGTTACATGCCATGTATAGGATAAATGATGCAAGCAGGACTGACTGTGAACTTTATTTTTTATTACTTGTTTATTTTATTTATGCATATACGCATGTGTGGGTGCACATAAGTCAGAGAGCTATGTGGAGTTAAGAGGAAAATTTGTAGAAACCACTATTCCCTCTTCACTGTTTGGGGCCCAGGGATTAAATTCTTATCATTAGGCTTGATGGCAGGCTCTTTTACCCATGGAGCCATTTTGATGGACCATAAACTGAATTTTAAAAAAGACTTGATTACTTGCCAATATTCTATGCCTTAGCTTTGCTTGACATTCTATTTCTCTTGCTACTTCAAGAAGTTTTCAAAATATAGTCCTATAGCTGACTTATTCATTGCTTTAGCTGTCAATAATGCTACTTTCTGTATTTTTTTACATATGTGGCGTATACATGTTTTTACATATGTGTGTACTTGTGCATGTAAATGGAAGTCACAGAAGGATATTGCATGAACTCCTCTATTGCTCACTGACTTAATTCCATTGAAAAAGGGTCTCTCACTGAGTCTGGGGACTGTCATTTTTCAAAAAGTTCAGAACCTAGAACTCACTGGTTTTGGACTTTGCTGTGAGCCAGCAATTTCCAGAATCTCCCATGTCTCTGCCTCCTATCTCAAGTAGCACTTGGGTTACAGTCATGCACAGCCACCCCCAGTTTTTTATGTCAGTGCTAGGGCTCTGAACTCAGGTTCCTAATGCTTGCTCACCATTAACCCTACACCCCCAGCTTTCTGCTGCGGCTGGTCATGCTCTTTTCCCCATCTTTAGTGCTTTCTTTGTACAACTATTATTTTAGAGCCAATAATTCTTACTCCCAACAATATTCTATGCATTTTATGTGTGAATATTTTTCTATAGCCTCATGCGTATGCATAATTCTCATTTCAAACCTTGGTTCAACATTTCTAACAATTCTCCATGTTGAGTCTTCCAAATTTCAAAAAAGTTCTTGGTTACTATTGATTTACAGGGTTATACTTCTCTCTCTATATCTATATCTATATCTATATCTATATCTATATCTATATCTATATCTATATCTATATCTATATCTATATCTATATCTATATCTATATCTATATCTATATCTATATCTATATCTATATCTATATCTATATCTATAGTTATGTAATGCTTGTGTGCTTGTGGTGATGACTGACTGGTAATTACCATAAAATAATATATGGAAGGCATAACAAGAGTGCTCTCTCTCTCTCTCTACCTGCCCCCCCACGTCGTGTGTGTGTGTGTGTGTGTGTGTGTGTGTGTGTGTGTGTGTATACATAAGGGGCTAAAACCCTAAAAAACTAGGGTTTATTACTGAAAGCAAGTTCTCTGCCACTGGGCTACACCTTTGTTCCTTAATAGAATTTTTTCTCCAATCTAATTTAAGCTACCAAGAAACCTCTTCTGTCCTCTCACTATAAAACTATTTGGAAACTTCCCCAGAAACATCTGTCTGTTCCTTGAATTTATGTTTTTTTCCAGAGGCTATCATTTATCCAAGGTTGATTTTGGGGACAGCGCCAGTAGCCATGCTAGTTTGTCATTTTGCCAGACACTGTATATTACAGTATTTCAGAACCCAGTCAAACATCATAGAAGATAGTTTTCCTTTCAGAACAATTCAGAAACTATAGACTCCAAGTAACAAATGATCGCCTGCTGTAATGCAGTCACTTGTGAGAGAGAAACTAATTTTGGCTCCCTAAACCCTTGTCCTGTGGTTGTTTCACTAACATATCCACATAACTTAAAAATGCCATGTCTTCACTATGTTAGCATCACATTTGCACGCATAGAGGCAAACCTTTTTTTGAACTCTTTTACCTAAATGGCTAATTTTCAAACTGTTTTCTCTCCTTGGAAACAAGACTTCACAAAGCCTCTGATATGTGGACAATAAAGTCTATTCAAAAAGTCACTTGGACTGCTAAAATTAGCATGACTAGGAGAAGTGCCTGCTCATACTCAGAGAAGAGAGATAAGCTGACACATCTAAGGGTTTTTGTATGATATGGGTAAATCCATCTGGACAGTGCCTTTCACACAAACTCTTTCATGTGTTTCAGGCTTAGTTTGGTGACTGACTTTGAAATGGACACTTAAAATGCCAGGATTTAGTGAATCAACAGGGTTTTGAAAATCTAGTCAAGCTCTAGAGTCATGCATGTTTGTCAAATGGTCTAGTTCTACATCATCACATCCAGGCTAGAACATTGCTACTGTTGGAACATAAATTTTACAAAAAAACTAGTTGTGACTCCATTGATAGAGTAAAGATCTACAAATGAATTTAAAAAATTATACATATTTTTGCACAAAGGAGCTTAACTTGAATCTTTTCTGTTTTTAATTTAATTTTTATTTTTTATTTACAAATATACAGCAATAGGATTATGAAATTGCTTCTCTATTATAGTGATGAAACACTGATGGAAAGTAACTTGAGGAAGAGAATGTTTATTTCATATTACATGGCCAGGTCGCAGTCTATCATGGAGGGAACACATGGCAGGGATTTAAGATAGAACAGAGGTAGACATCATGTAGGAGCAGAGGAACACTGCTGACCCAGCTAACTCCAAGTGACTTGCCAAGCCTTCTTTCCTATACAACACAGAACCACCTGCCCAGGCATGGCATTGGACAGTGAGCTGGACCCTCCTTACTTAATCGCTAATCAAGAAAATAACCAACAGGCCTATTTCACAGGCTAGTCTCATGGGGGCAGTTCTCCAACTGAAGCCTCCTCTTCCCAGGTGAACCTAGTTCGTATCAATATAACAAAAAGCAACCTGTATAGACATTTTTATACATGATTTATTTTGGTTGATATTTCCCTTCCATTATCCCCCACATACCCACCCCTGCTGGTACCTTTTGACTCACAGGAGTTTTACTTTTTTATCTCTGTTTGATGTTACATGTGTTCTATGCTCCCCATTCCCATTCCCCAAATCATTTTTTATGACCTGTAGCACCCCCTCCACATACACCTTAACAGGTAAGATTCACATATTTGAGAGAACATGTCTTTCTGAGTCTGAGATAACAGTGCAAAAATTTCTATACTCATTAATTTTATTGCAATTTCATAGTCTCATTTACACATATATGTATACATACATAAATATGTATAACATAATCATTTTACATTTATCTAGACTGATTTAATTTCCTTCTTAATGTGAACACAGCTTTGATGAACATGGATGTACAAACATCTCTGATAGACATAGAATCCTTTGCATATATATCCAGAAGTAGTACAGCTTGGTCACTTTGGAATCTCTACACTGGTTTGTGTAGTGGCTGCATCAGGATCCACTCTGATGAGTGAATAAGCTCCTCATATCCTTGCTAGCATTTGTGATCTGTTCTCTTGTTGGCCTTTCTGACTGGGATGAGATAGAATTGCAGTGTATAATAGCTAAAGATGTTGGACACTTTACATATATTTACAAGTTGCATACTCTAGAGGATAAGGATTTGTTAGACGGTATTACACAAAAGAGGCTGGGTAGTTCAATCCTGGCTTTCTGCATTCTAGAGAAGCGAAGAACCTGCTACCTGCTCAGTTTGTGAAGCTGGATGCCTCCCCAGCTCAGATTTGACATCAAAGGCCCTGAAGAATTCTGCAGAGCCACAGATTTTGGCCTCACACAGGAAGGTCTGGCTGTTAGAAAAGGATGACAGTGAGAGCAGCAGTGGCAGAAACAATAACATTTAGGATAGATGTATTTATCAGCAAGAATAGAAGGCAAGCAGGCAAGCAGTGTTGATTTTTTCTAATACCTTTTCATACTCTTGGCTGTGAGTGGAAGGTGCTGCCTGCTCGCCTCTCAGTTAATCCTTCTTGGAAATGCCCTCAATACCTACCCTTGTGCATGAAGTTTGTCTCTTAGTTAACTCCAAATTCATTCAGACTGACAAAAGAGGTTTGGAAATACATTGGCCATTTATGCTTCTTCCTTTAAGAACTATTAAGTTTCTTAGCCCATTTCTTGATTGGCAGTTTAGAAGTTTTTCAAAACCATGTTTAGTTTTTGCACTCTTTATCCACACATTAATTGCCTGTAAAAAATATAGATGGCAAAATTTTGTTGCATTCTGTAGGCAACATGTTCACTCAACTAATGATTTGTTGTGCAGAAAAAAAGGATGATTTTTATTTCATTTATTTCACTTGTTAATTCTTGGGACTAGTTCCTGTGCTGTTTGTAAGTTCTATTCAGAAAGTCCTTTTGACAATTCAGATTTTAATTTCATATCTTTGATCTATTTTGTATTGGCTTTTGTTCAGAGTGGGAGATATAATGTAATTTCACTTACATCTAGTTTTTCCATATGTTTAATGTTGTATCTTTTTTCTTTTTGGTGTATGGTTTTGACACATCTATCAAAAGTTAGGGGCTCATTGTTATGTGGGTCTATTTCTAAAGTCTCTATTATGTTCTTTTTATCAGTCTGTCCATTCTTATGTCAGCACCATACTTTCTTTGTTATCATGGCTCTCTAGTATAATTGAGGTCAGAGTTTATGACAGCTCTAGAAATTCTCTTTCTGCTTAGAACTGCTTTGTCTATCTGTGATCTTTAGTACATACAAAAGACACCCAGGATTCTCTTGTTCTGTGAAGAGTCTCCCTGGAATGTTGATAATGATTGAGTGGAATTTGTCTCTGTCAAGTAGTTTTGGTAGCCATTTCACAAAACTAGTTCTGCCAATCCAGAAGAATGGGAGGGCTTCCACCATGTGTGTGTACCTGTCTTTAAAGTTTTCTTCCATAGTTAGAATATAGGCTATACTACTGATCCCACTTTCATCCTATGTTGATCAGAATATAGGTTATTGTAGTTGTGCTTGGCCACCCCCCAGAACTTAATATCATGGCCCTATTACTGAATACACCACATACCTAAGCCATGAGAAAGCAACTTGGAAGGTTCCCCTACTTCTGACTAGTTTTTATGGTACTAGAAGGTACTGTGAAAACTACTGGGAAATAAATATTATTAATAGTATTACCCTGGTGTAAATCTGATGCTATAGTGGCAAAAATACTTTTGGATTAACCAACCAAGTTCTGATTATATTTAAGATCAATTCCACAAGATAGGACTCATACCCCTCTTAACTTAATGGAAAACCTGTGGTGGGTTGGTTACATGCCCTAAGGAAGAACCTACTATTTCATTCAGCTAAATGAAATATTAAACTGTAGAGTGTATGTTTCCGCCAGCCTGCCAGCCCGCCAGTCTGGGCCCACAGCAGCGCTAGCCCCAAATATCACGGAGGAGACTCTGTATTTGATACAATCCTGTTAGCCAGTTACCATTATTGTTTATGGGCTAGCTCTGTCTTAATTATTAACCCATTTCTACTTATCTAAGTATTTCCACGTGGTCGTCATATCAGGGAGCCACGGCAGGCGTCTTGCTTCCTCCCTGGGCTACATCTCAACTTCTCCCTACTACTTCCTCTTTCCTCCCCCTGGTCTTTTAGCCCCGCCTATCTTGCTATCTCATTGGCCACAGAGCTTTATTAACCAGTATGAGAAACATATATACAGAATAATATCTCCCATCATTAAACTCCCCATAATAACTTATCATTATACTCATGGATTAGTGCAGCTCTCAGCCCTCATCAGAGAAGCTTCTTTCTGCAGCACATAGCTGTTACAGCAGGTTTTTCCTGCCGGCTGCTGCCGGTCCTGCTGCCATGGTCCCGCCGCCACGTGACCCCCAAATAACACTCAGAGACTCTTCTGACACCATTATGTTACGGCAGGTTTTTCCTGCTGGCTGCTGCCTGTCCGCCAGCCCGCCGCCCGCCTGTGGCCGGTCTGGGCCCACAGCTGCAACAGCCCCAAACAACACTCAGAGACTCTGTATTTGATACAATCCTGTTGGCCAGTTACCATTATTGTTTATGGGCTAGCTCTGTCTTAATTACTAACCCATTTCTACTTATCTAATTATTTCCACATGGCTCATCTTATCTGGGAGCCGCGGCTGGCGTCTTCCTTCCTCCCTGGTCTACATCTTGACTCCTCCCTACTACTTCCTCTTTCCTCCTCCTGGTCTCCTAGCCCCACCTATCTTGTTTCCTATTGGCCACAGGCTTTATTAATTAACCAGTATGAAAAACATACTTACAGAATAACATCTCCCATCACATAGCAATGAATACAGAGGCAAATAACTGGTCAAAATGTAGAGAATAAGAGACATGGACCACATAGTACTAAATGGGATATTTATATTATACCGTTCCCTCAAGGTTCAAGGGCCATGTCCAAAGAAGGGACAAAAGGTAGTAGAGTACTGTAGTGAAACAGTGAATTCTGGTCATGACAGGTCCATTGAACAAATGAAGTCACAATGGCTATGATTAGGTATGCACAAGACCTTTCCAAGATTAAAAAATCACACATTTTAGCACATGTAAGGGAGAGTCCACAAAGTCTCACTCCTAGATGAGGAGTTATTGTCAATTTATGACTGCTGACAGAGGCAGAGTCAGTATAACTCAGATGCAGATACCAAGATGCTGCTCATGATCTGGTAAATAGCCCTGTGCCTATGTCCATACTGGTAATGCTAAATGGACTCAGTGGGTTAAAAACATATGAAGAAGTGGTGGTGTGGGTATGGGAGGAGTTGGAGTGAAAAGATTGAGATGGCTATGATCGAATCATACTCACACATAAAATTAAACAATAACTGAACTACAATTAGTAAATAAGGTAAATAAGGTTTGCCCCCAAATTTCTTTCTCAGAAGGTTCATTATTATATTTAGAAAAATCTTATTTTTGCATGTTGATTTAGTGTCCTACAGTCATTCTGAGAGTGTTTATCAGATCTCATAGCTCCCAGGTAAAGATAGCCATAAGATATTTTAAGTTTAGAATCTTGTTATTTGCAAATTAGGGTAATTTTACTTCTTCCATTTTTATTTGTATCCCTTTTATGTCGTTATCTTGTCTTGTTGCTTTAAGCGTTTAGCACTGTATTGGATGAAAGAGGAGAGTGGCCACCTTGCCTTGTTTTAACTTTATAGAGAAAATGTTACCCACTTTTCCTCATCTATTACAATGTTGGCTATAAGATTGTCAGATACAGTCATTTGAATAATTTTATTTCCAGAGTTGCTGTTTGATTTTTTGTTTAAGTGACTCATTTTTATTCTTAAATTTTTCAGCCATATTTTAAAAATTCTTCTTGAAGTTACTAACCACACATTCGTTTTGGTAAATTTGTTGCCTAAGTCCTGGATTTCTTTCCTTATTTTGCTCATATTTGAGTACATTATTTGAGTTCTCCATATGTTTTCTGAATACTTTTGACAGTGGAACACTGAATTCTTTCTCCAACATTTCATATTTTTCAGTGTCTGTGAGTTCCATTATAGGACATTTATCAGATGTAGCTCTGTTTCCATGGATTGTCTCCTTATAGTCTCTATTGTGTGTGTGTGTGTGTGTGTGTGTGTGTGCTCTGAACACTTTTGAGGATCAATATGTTCAATCCTATCCCCTTTCTCACTCTTTTGTTTTGTTTTACAGGAGGCCCCCTCAAGTATTGTCTTCACAAGAATTATGCTTCTCACTAACATTTATGAGGAACATGGCTATAGCCCCACACAATGCTTTATTGTCAATTCTAACATTTACTTATAGCAGGAGAAACCTGTGTACCTCACTTGTGTCCCCGATAAATTTTAGGGAGAGTGTCACTAAGGCAAAGTAGTTTATAGATTTTTAATAGGTATGGGTATCCATATTTAGGTAGTAAAATGAAGAAAATAATGAATTGGGTAAAAGAAGAAGGGGGTGAAGTCTGAGTGACAAGAAATATATATTGGTTTTAAAGGTATGACAAGTAACTATTGTAGAGGTAAAAAAGGTAACGGACAGTCATAGATGTCTTTCCAATGGAGTAGAAGTAAAAGCACAGCAGCTGAACAACTACAGCATGAATAATAATAATAACAATAATAATAATAATAATAATAATAAATGCTTTTAAACAATAGGCAATGGCATGAGATATAAAGCATTATGCTCTGCATATTTTCCTCATTGAAATTATTTTTTCTCCCCTCATCTTGGTTTTCTTTTGCATTCTTTACCATAGGTCTGAGGAGGATTGCCAATCTCAAGTGATTCAAACAAGTCAGTGAGCTCTTCAGTAAGAATAATTTCTATGTTCACCAACTACTTACTGCCAGAATTCCCTGGCACTAGGTCTCTCTCCTACCCCAGCAAGTTACAATCACACCCTCATACACTGAGATCAAACTTCCCACAGGCAGGACTTTCTGTCTTTCAGCTCCAGGTGGAGGTGGAAGATCTGCCCACCTGAGTGCCTTCATGTGTTGGTACAGTACTGAGTAGATCCACAGAATCCTTCTGACAATCCCAAGTAGCGCACTCCTAACAATGGTAGTAGAAGAGAGTTGTTTTCCCTGCATGTCTCAGGTTCACAACTTTGGGCACACTAGTTGCACACTCTCAATACACTCTGCTCAGTCTGCTCTCTGTATTTGTTTCATCAGCTTGGATCTTCTCTGGGTGAAACTCGTGTTGTTGCTCTTGTAAGCAATTCCCTTATAGGAGCACTTAATGCATATAGAGCAAACAAAATGTTCAAAGAGTCATGGGTTAAGGGGAGCAGCTCAGCAAAGCCTCAAAGAATCCTTGGTCCTTTTCTTTGTTAACGAATTCATCCATTTGTTCTGATGCAATTCTTCATGTGCCACCATACCCAGAAGACTTCCATGAAGGGTGTTGCTGCTGTTTCATTTTTTAAAATTGTATTTTATTTTTCCTTGCTCATTTAAATTCATTTGTGTGGGGATATCTTTTTCCTCATGGTCTACTGGACACCAGGGTTTGAGGGCAAAGGGAGCAGAGGCAGTTGGCAGGGTTTGGCCAGCTGTGAATACAACAGAATTAGCCTTCTAGGAGTCAGCTCTAGTGAGACAGCTCAACTTTATTTCAGAGTAAAGGGAATATATAGGTTGAGGATATGGCTGGAACATCACCTAATTTACATTTGGCATCAGGGTCCTACCATGTAGCTGGAGTATAATACTTGGTTCTCATATGGATGACATTCAGGGGAGCATTTGCAGAGAACTGTGTCAAAGGTTACACTTGATAAATCAGGCATCAAAGCTTAGGGACAACCTCCAAATAAGGCCATGTATCAAACCTAGTGATGTTATCCAAATAGGGTAGGGAGGCAAAATGTGGAGGATGCCCTTTGCAACAGGACTTCCTCCCTACACTATTTGTATAGTGTCTCCAGGTCTGGACAAAATGACATTAAAAATAAAATTAAGCACCACAGGTACTTCCACTTGACCTTGCAATTAACTATATATTAGGATAGCCTCTATTCTAGGCTACTGGGCATAATGTTGATTGGAGGTTTCTCATTAGTGTAAAGGAATAGGCTTTATACTCAACTTTTATTTTTTTTTAAATCATGAAAAGGTGTTAAATTTATCAGATAATTCAGTTCTGTTTTTAATTTTTTATTAGTGTTATTTGCATATGCTTAACCATTCCTATAGACTGGTACATGGAGTTGAATGTCATATCATTATGTAAAGTTTACCTTTATTTGCTATTGAATTCAGTTTGCTAACATCTTATTGACATTTTTCCCTTCTCTTGGGGAATTTAGCCTGTAACTTCCATTTCTTATTATCTTAGATGTCTTTAAAATCAGGGTCTTGGCATTTTAGAGTTGATACATCACCTTTAATGTTTTTGATAGCTTGACAAACAAGATATCAACCCTATATTCAGCCTAACTAGCAGTGAAACCACCATGTTAAGGATTTTCATGTAATGGGACACTTTTACTAATTCTGTCTCCTTTATCATTATTGGATTGCTCATGTTTTCTGTTCCTTATTAGTATTAGTAGGATACATGTGTCTAAGAACTTATTAGTTTCCTCAAGCTTATCCAATATAATGATACATAGTATTCTCATCATCTCTCTGTTATGGGCGATTAAGCCTTTTTAATTTCTGATATGCTTGAGTTTCCTCTCTTGTGCTTTTTTTTGACTACTTAAGGGTGTATCAATTATTTTATCTTTCAAAGAAGAACTGAGTTTTAATTTCTTTGCTGTCTACATTGTTTTCCTGGGCTATTTTACACTTGTATTTTTGTCTGTTATATCTTTCCTTCCACCGACTTAAGCCCTAGACTTTCAAAAGTGGTTTTAGTCTAGATAGCTTATTTGAGATCTTTCTTTCTTGGAATGTTTAATTAATATTTTTTTAATTTATTACTCTAAGAATTTATTACTTTAAATCTTACTCTTAGAATTGTTTTTTTTATTTAATAACCCTTGGTATATTAAATTACACTTTTCATTTCAAGTAGGTTTTGATTCCTCTTCGATGTCTTCATTGACCAAAAGTTTGTTCAGAATCATGTTGCTTAATTTCTCTAAATTTATATATATATTTAAATATATCTTTCTGCTTAATTTCTGACTTTATGTCACTGTAATCAAGATAACTTCAAATGCCTTTCCATAAATTTACTTATTCTTCTACATGAGCAAGTCAGCTATTAATAAACTTTTCCATAAATCTTTCAGTTCAGGAATTATACTATCTTTAGGATTTTCATTACTGTATGTTTCTTTGTCATTTCTTTTTCTTTTCCAAGTTTCATACAATTTACTTTCTAGGAGTTCACTTCCAGCTTGAAGAATAGTTTGTACTCCTCCCTGTAACTTCATGTACCTCCATTTCTTCAGTGTCTCTGTTGAAGTGGAAATATTTTCTTTTGGTGGTATATAATTCTCTGACATTACACACTTAGATTCTTATATTGGTATTTGTTCATTTATAGGCACAGCCACTCATTTCAACTTTCATAGGCAAGCATAAAACTTTACTAATTAATCTAGCATGTGATTCTGGATGAGTTAGTAAGTAAAAACTCCAGCTTACTAGAGTTGGGGTCTCTAGGTTAGTTTTTCTTATTGATAAAGGAATTGTTTTGTTGTGAGTTCATGAGAATTGTGGTTGATTTGCCCAGGGAGAATAGTGGACAGACTGTGCATACTAGTGGATGTACTAGTTTGCCAATACAATCAGCACTGATCTGGGAGTACAGAGTGTATATAGACTGCCATGCAGAACTATTTGATGTCTGTGCAGGGCTCATGCTATGCTTCAAATCTAAGCAGATCTGATTTGGGTAAATAGACCCAAAGGATATGTGATTTAGGAATGTATAGTTTGAGATTTGCCTTGTATGTCCTGGAAAGAAGTTCTAAACTGCTAGCTGCTCTGACTCCTGGTTCAAGCTCTCCTAATCAATGCATCCTGTTAGCATCAAATATGACTTATATCTCATTGAATAAGTGTGGCTTTCATTTTGGCTTTAAGGACAGGGTAAGATTATTTTAAAGTCCCAGGGTAGAATGCTTTGACTTTTTGTTTTTATAAGAATGTTCTAAGTGTATGTCTCAGAGCCATGTAGTGGCCTCTCTGAAATACCAAATCACCTTTAGTACTGCTGCATTTGAGAGATACACTTTCTAAGTTATATAGAAATATAGTGTAGTCTCTGGACTTTATGCCAAGGGAGATTTAATCCTTGTACTCTGTTCCTAAATATGGATCTATCATCTTTTTCTCAAGGTTTGTTGTTGCCACAGGCACTGAGATTTGAATTAGAGAAAGCCAATGTACATCAGGATGGACTTACCACTGTAGGACTAGGCCAGCCTAAATTGGTGTTGGTAGGCTCTGTCATTGTCTGGTATCTCTGATTTAGCACAATTGTTGGCAGAGCACAATGCTACCACAAAGATGAACTCATAAATAACTTATAGCTCTGCCTCTCTGTCTTGTTTCTCATGGCCCAGGTCCCCTGTTAATCCTAGTATTATTGGTGTGGAAGTCAGGAGTAGATTTCCCAGGAAGCACCTCTGAGTGCTTAGGTCTATTGTGGGACCCAGGTACTCAATGAGATCATACTCAAATTCAAATCATACTAATGACTTCACACCTTCTAGTTTTATCCATTTCCATTTTTTGGCATTTTGAATATTTGAGATAAAGAATTAAAATTTATTAATTATTATTTAGTGAGCTCCAAATAATAATATTTATTATATTATAATTTTCTTCATTTAATGGTCAATTTTCAGGAGGTACTTTTTAATGCATTAAAATATTTTACTTTATTTTTCACATGGCATTATATTCTGCTATTTCCAGAATAAATAACAAAAGGTCTGAGTAAGTATATAGAAGTATTTAGAGTGTTGTTTTTCATATTTTAGAGTTTATTATTCCACATAGAGTTTGTCTTGCTTTCCAGTCTAGGTTTGACTCTGGAGATCACTTTGATACAGGATGGTTATTCTTCTATATGCATGAAGATTAATCTTTGTAGTATGTTCTGTCTTGTATCTTTAGTATGTGCAAGGACATGGACCAATTAGTTTTCACCATGAATCAATATTGATTTTAGATAACAGATGAAGAGTTGTACATATACTCATACAGCCACACTCATTTACTAAGAACCTATAATACCCCCAACATCCATTACGAAAAGAGACCTCTAAAGTGTGAATATTTTTACCTCTACAAAAGTAAACATTATGACCCACAGAAAAGCATAATACGCAATTAAACATCAGTGAATGGAAAGAGAACTAGGAGAAAGAGAAGGGGAGGAGAGGAAAGCACATGTGACTAGGAAGACTGAGTCAGGGTAGGAATAGAAGACAGGAGATAGATAGATAGATAGATAGATAGATAGATAGATAGATAGATAAAGAGAGAGAGAGAGAACATAAAAGATGGAGTCATTATAGGATTGAAGAGAAAAATGAACCTAAAGAAAGGTATAGAGACCTACAAGATAGACTCCAACTAACAATTTGAGCAACCGTGGAAAGGCTACCATAAATGCCCTTCCCTGATAGTGAGATCAACATCTAACTTATCCACCATCATGGAACCCTCATATAGTACCTTTTGGAAACAGAAGCAAACACCCATACTAAACACTGAGTCGAACTAGAATCCAGATGCAGAGAGAGAGAGAGAGGATAAGACCAGGTTACAGAAACACATAAAGACAGCTGACCTGAGCAAAGAGGAGCTAATGGGCCCCCCCAGACTGATAGCTGGGAATCCAGCATGGGACTGACTCAGACCACCTGAATATGAGTCTCAGCTAGAAGCACTGGGCAGTCTAAGGGACCTCAGATTGTGTAACCAGGATGTATTTTTAGTGCACAAAAGGACCTTGGGGACACATCCCCTATGGAGGAATAATCCCTTAACCTAGAGACAGGAGAGAAGTCTTAGTCCCTACTTCAAATGACTTGGACAGATTTACATGACCTCACCTGGATAGCATAGCCCTACATGTGGAATAGGGGTGGGGGGGTGGGGGGGAGGGAAGGGTGGTCAGGGCAGGGTGCATGTGAGGAGAGAGAGGATAATAGGGAGGGAGGGAGGGAGAGGGAACTGGGATAGACATGTAAAATAAAATAATAATAATAATAAAAATTTAAACAACTTTTATTACATACAAAAACATTATGAATTGTCTTTGAATAAAAGAATTTTGTACTTCAGTTACATCACAGAGAATTTCTTTTAATAATGTTTTTAATTTAAATGTGAAATAAGCTTGTTTTACATGTCAATACCAGTTCCTGCATTCTCCCATCCTACCTTGTTCCCCTCACCAACCTCATCTCTTTCTTTTCTGCTCCCAGGGATGGTGCGACCTTCTATAGGGAGTTTTCCAAGTCTGTCATATTATTTGGAGCAGGGCCCAGGCCACACTACCCTTGAAGACATGGCCAAATATAACTCTAGATTCAGATATAAAATATTAACAGAAAGTATCCTGAAATATGTCATTGACTCTGAAGCAGCCTAAAGAGTTAAGCTGATTTTTCCCACAGAGAGGAATGGTGAAGAAGCATTTCATCATTATTAATGATTGAGGAATGGCACATGCCCAGGTGAGATTGGTATCCCCATGGGGAATAGTCTGTTCTCATCTTTTAAAAAGGAAGAATGTTTTCTTATGAGTTCAATCAAACTAAGAAAAAAAGACTTTACATTCATTTAATTCTGAATATCCCAACAGGGACATGCTATGATCATTTCTCATTACCTTTCATTCTTATGTGGGGTGAAATTATTAGAAGAAATTGCAGTCCTTATGAAAAGAAATAGATGCTGGGTGTTTTCACAAAAGAATAATGGGTCATGTTTTACCAAGAAAAGAAATCACTGCATTTTCTAACTTTTAAAGTGATTTGTACAATTTCATTAAGCTTTAACTTCCATCTCATTTTTTAAAATATATTAGTTGAGAACACAACTAGGATTTGTGTCACTGTGAATACTGAGTAATGGGAACCACCTAAAACACTGAGGGATAGTGTTTGTGTCCATGATCTTCCACAAATCACTCCAGCTTTAACAATTCCAGACACTCAGATAGTTCCCTGGAACTGGATGGTGAACTTCCTTTCCAAAATAAAATAAAGAAAAGCCAACAGATATTGCAATAGAGTGTTTGGGTTTGAGGTAAGAACACCCAAGTGGCATGAAAGACACACCATCAAGCACAGAGACCGATGATGGCCTTTTGAAGAAGTGACAGTTATATAAAATACATGATTCTATCTTCCCAGATGAAAGTAACTCTAACCACAAGGGTCTTGTGTATCAGGAGTGGGCAAGCAGGAATTCCTTAACAGTCCCTAATAAAGTTATGTCAATCAAAGTCTTCTCTGCTGGAGAAACCTGACGTCACACAGGTAGTAAATAGAGTCCATTGAATTAAAAAAGAAAGTTAAAATAACCCAACTTCCCCACTGAAGAGAAACATAGAAGAACACAGATAAACAAGACGATAAAAGGGACAAAGAATATTTAAAAGAACCATGGTTGTCTGTCCTGTTGAGTGGGGGCTCAAGATAAGACAGCATACTATAATGAGGAGCACATGGTTAGGAAGATATTATTTATGGTAAGCAAGGGGTGAAAGTGAGGAAAGGGCAGAACCTGGGGCCCTGCTATGACTTTGATGGCATACCTGTACTGTGCAGATATGGCCATTACATCCCTGTAGTGCTAAAGAATAGTGAGCAAGCCTTATCAGAATGCATTTAGAGCATTTTACAGACAAAATATAAGAGCTGTCTATAAGAAACATTTCATTAGCACAGATGTTCACAGACTGAATGTGGGGGGATTAAATAAAACGCGATTTATATTCAGAAACTTGTTTTAAATAAACCGTGAAAGATGACAAATAAGATCACTATGTGGCAATTAAATAATCATAAAGGAGGTTATAATTATAAACCTAAGAGCACCCAGTGCAGTAGTGTCATAATATAAAGGAAACTATTATATCTGAAGAGAAAGTTTCTCAGACACTCATCGTTAATATGTAAATATTTTGCCAATGTCTAAAGTATCCAGAAAAGAAAAAAAAAAGTAAAAGAAAGAGTGGAATTAAACTGGAACACATACAAAAAGGCCTAACACTCACATGCTAATGGCTATAGAATATACTTTTGTTCTGATCAATTTAGGGATCATTCTTTATGCATTAGGCCAGAAGAAATGTCTTAGTATAAGAAGCAATCTACATTAAGACTCAGTGATACCACTCTTGGGCATATACCCAAAGAATGCTCCATCCTACCACAAGGATACTTGTTTAACTGTGTTCACAAAGCCAGAATATGGAAAAAATCCTAGATGGCCCTCAGATGAAGAATGGATAGAGAAAATGTGGTACATTTACACAATAGAGTTGTCAAAAGTTGTTTAACTCAGCAGTTAGTTTAACAGTGGCATTAGGGAATTTGAAGACAGATGGATGACTCTAGAAAAAAATTATTCTGAGTGAGGTCAACCAGACCCAGAAAGACAAGCATGGTATTCACTTATTCATAGTTGTAAAGTACAGGATAACCATGCTACAATCAAAAGCGCCAGAGAGGCTAGGTTACACAGAGAGCCCAAAGAGGGACTGAAACACATGGATTTCCCTGGAAATTGGAAATAGAAGAGATCTGGGCAGACTTGGGGCTAACAGGGATGGGAACATGAGGGTGTGGATGGAGGAGGAGAATATTGAAACAGAAATCTTGATTGGGGCATATTCAGGTTAGGTAGAAATCTGGTGCAGGAAAAACTCTCACAAATTTACAGGGATGACTCTAGCTAAGACCCTCCCTTAACAATAATAGATAGGTAGTCTAAACTGATTATCTACTGTATTCAGATTGGTAACAACCCCAATTGTTATCAGAGAGCCTTCAACCAGGGACTGATGAAAATTAATTCAGAGATCCACAGCCAAGCATTGAGCTGAGGTCTGTGAATTCTGTTGAAGAAAGAAAGGAAAGCAAAATCCAGAAGAGGGTCAAGGTCATCACAAAGGAACCCACAGAAACAACTAACCTGGGTTCATAGGAGTCACCACCTCTAGATTGACAGCTCAGGAGTCTGCATGGAATCAACCTAGGCCAGAAAGTGAGTTTTGTAGCCTGATTTACTTGTGGGACTTCAAGTAGTGGGAACAGGACCTATCCTTAATGCTTTGGCTGGCTTCCAGGAACCTATCCCTCATTCTGGTTTGCCTTGTCCAGACTTAATATAAGGGGAGGAACTCAGTCCTACCTCAACTTGATATGCCGTGCTTTGTTGATAACCAAGAGAGGCTGCCTCTTTCTGAAGAGAAACAGAGGGGTTAGCTGGGAGAAGGTAAAGGGTTGTGATGGGAGGTGATGAGGAAGGGGAAACTGCAGTGTAGATGTAAAATAAATAAATAAATACAGATACATGAATTTAAATAATAGAAATTTTAAAAAGAGTAGGATGCATGAAGAAAACATACCCCTTATCATCTTTGGAGGGCCTTTGCCTCACAGTGTTGTGTCAGAGCCCCCTTTTTAAAAAAATCTATCTTACTTTTATTTTTATATTATTTTGTTTATATTTTTTATTTACCCTATAGTTCATTTGAATATATATGTGTATATATATATATACATATATGTATATATGTATATATTATGGCTTCCAGTTTAGTGTTTCTGTGTAATTTCTGAGTATGGGAGTGAGTGGGCCTCTGTGTCTATATCTGTTTCCTATGCCTTCTCTTTGGCACTTTTTCTTCTAATGGTTTGCTTATTCCAGTATGTCAGTTTTGTTTTATTGCATTTTATTTTATCATCATCTCTTATAAGCCTGTTTGTTTTCTAAAGGAAGAACATAAAGGGGATGGGGTGGGAAGGAACTGGAAGGAGTAGAGGTAGGGGAAACTAATCAGCACATATTATGCAAGACAATTTTCAATAAAAGGAGGAAAAAGAAAAACCAGGAGGTAGGGGTTGGGGAAGAATTTGTGTTATAACATCAACCTCACATTGTAAGTCTCAAGTCCCTCTGAGTAAGTGGACAGCCACAACTAAGAGCTGTGATTTGAAATAAGAGTTGACCATGATCCTAGTTTCTATAGCAGGTAAGATTATGACAAGGCTTATCTCAATTTACCCTTATAGAATGCCTGAACACTTTCTATATTTGGTGGCAGACATGGCTAGGAGACTCTGCCATCTCTTGATTCCTTGGACTACTGGAGCTTCTAGAAAAAGGCAGCCAAGGCTTTGTCTTTCCCTCCAATAAGTACTTGCATTTACGCAGGAGAGAAGTCACCACAGTGGTAGGAATTGGCTTCGTTCTTTTCAGGTTAAGATTTGAGAAAGGATTCATTAGGCAAAACATTGTTTATAACCAGAGTTCTATATTTTTCTATATTTTCAGTTACAAAGATCTGGGAGAACAGAGATGCAATAATAAGCATCATTTGAATTTTCTCATCTTTCGATGTTAGACTAAGGCTTTGTGCAGAATTACTCCAGGGACTGGCAGAATCGCTAACAGAATTTCTAAGAGATATTGTTCCTTTTAAAATGAATACTTTGAAAATAACTTTTAACACGATGATGGAGAAAAATTTCTAGTGACTTCTGTTTTTAAAGACATTAAGACTAAAGAATGATTTCAAAGACAATTCTTCAGAGGGCAAGGGGATAAATACAGATTTTTAAAAAATTCATGAAAGGCCCATTGGAGAATAAAAGAATAAAAGAGAATAATTTTGTGCTGTAAAATTTCTTTATTTTAAAAATTGTGAGATCATTATACTGTGATCATAAAAGTATGTCCAGTTAAGATTGGGACTAGCTCTTCTTAAGAGAACAGTCACAAATGTGAAAGACCTCTAATGAGGCAGAGGTGGCCATTTTAAAGTGAATCATTCTTTCAAAGCTAGAATAAAACCTAAAATGCTATTCTGATAGCTTTGACTTTGATATGTATGCTAGTGCTTCCTAAGATGGAACTATGGATAGTTTCAAACTGTCTCTCATTTGCTTATTCTTTTTACTTGATAAATGGTAGGACTGATCTTTATAGTAATTGCTGTTACATTATGACTGTGATTCTATAGTTTTTCTCCCAAATTGGGAAGGAAATGTATATAGAGCTTTGAATCAAATCAATTTGTCTTTAGAACAGTGTTGTATGATGTGTGTCTTCTGGATTAAATCCTACATGCTGTGATTATCCTTGAAAGTGTCTTTTATACTTAAGAAATATAACTTGCCATGGACAAGTGCTACATGTCCCCCAAAAGGGGTGGGGTTTTTGTTAAATCACCTTTGTCTCTTGGAAGGGAGCATTGCCATCCAGAATGAGAAAATCTCATTTAAACTATGTATGTATATTTTTGCACTAAAATACATTTCTTATAGGTATTTTAGTTATATAATTAATAATATGATTCCACAAGAATTTTTCAGACATCTTACTGTTATTTTACTCTCCTACCTCTTTCTTCTATGTTTATCTCCCTCCCCTTTTTAGTAAAAGCCACCCTGTTACTCCAATTTCCTAATCAGATCACTTGCAACCTGCCATTCATGTCTTAGTTGTCTCCCTAATCTCCCATTCCCCATGGTCCCTTTATACTTTCTCGTTTCTGTAGTTACTTTGGGATATATATTCACATCTGCAGATTTGGGACTAGAAGTCCCCAATGAGAGAGGATATGCAATGTTTGTTTTTTGGTGTCAGGGTAACTTCACTCAACATGATCTTTTCTACCTCCATCCATTCACCTATGAGGTTCATTATTTCATTTTCTTTACAGCCAAAAAATATTCCATGGTGTATGTGTGCAACATTTTCATTTATTCATCTGTCATTTGAAGAACATTTTTTCCTCACTTCCTAGCTATTGTGAATAGAACACCAATGAACATAGCCAAGTATCTGTGGAGAGTAGGTTGTGGAATCCTTTGAACATTATTGGTATAGTTGGGTCATAGGGCAGATTTATTTTTAGCTTTGAGAATTCTCTACACTGACTTCCAGAGTAGCTGAACCAGTTTGTAGTTCCATCAACAGTGGTTGGCTATTTTGTTGACCTTCATCCTTTGGACTTGGATAAAAAGAATCTCAAGGTTTTTCCAATTTGCATATCTGTAGTTAGTAGAAACAATACACATTTTTTTTTGAGAGTCAGGGCCCAGACCATTCATTTATTTGTTTATTAATTAATTAATTAATTTATTTATAATGAGCTATTTGTTGAATTGACTTTGATTTTTGCACTCTTTGTGTATTCTGGATATTAATCCTCTATGAATAGCTTTTAAAGATTCTCTCCCATTCTGTGGGCTTTCACTTTGATTTAGTTCCTTTGGTCTATATATCTGTTTTTGTGTCAGTAGGGAGTTGTTTTTATTACTATGGCTATGTGATATATCTTAAGATCTGGAATACACCTTGATGGGAGATGTTATTCTGTAAATATGTTTCTCATACTGGTTAATAAATAAAGCACTGCTGGGCCAATGGGAAAGCAAGATAGGTGTGGCTAGGAGGCAAGGAAGAAAGAGGAAGTAGGAAGAGGAGTCAGCATGTAGAGTCTAAAGGAAGCAAGATGCTGGCCTGCAGAGCTTGGATAAGATGACCACGTGGAAATACTTAGATAAGTAGAAATGGGTTAATTATTAAGACAGAGCTAGCCCATAAGCAATAATAGTAACTGGCCAACAGGATTGTATCAAATACAGAGTTATTTGGGGTGTTATTGGGGCTCGCATGGCGGTGGGACCAGGTGGCCAGCGGGGAGAAACAAAGAGTCGGACCAGACCAATGGCTGGGAAAATCATGCTCATTACAACACCTGGCATTATTCTACTGATAGTAACTTTTAAATTCAGTGATACTGTTCATCTGTGTGCTTTCTCCTTGTTTAGTCAGTATTCCTATTTATAACAGGAAACACAGGCTAGAACTGTTTTTTAGCATTATTCCCATAAAGCACATATGAACTTCCACACAAGTGGATGTGTCCTTAGCCATGTGAAAATGAGTAAGCATGCGTCATATGACTTAGTCTACAGCACTGAAGGGGGGTTACTACATTGTCACTTGACTTTACAGATGAATGTATTCTAAATCCACAGAGTTCAAAGGAGACTTCTAAAATCTAAAATCCTTTCTATTCCTATTTCTATGTGATGGAATGAGAAAAAAATGCAATTTCTATTTTTTTCTATTGGTTTTTCAAGACAGGGTTTCTTTGATAGCCTTGGCTGACCTAGAACTAGCTCTGTATACCAGGTTGGCCTCAAACTCACAGAGATTCACCTGGCTCTGCCTCCTGAGTGTTGGGATTAAAGGTGTGCACCACCACTGCACAACACAATTTCTATTATTTTATTTTTATTTAAATTAGAAACAATCTTATTTTACATATCAATCCCAGTTCCCTCTAGCTCCCATCCTCCCATGCCTCCCACTGATTTCCTTCCTACCCCCTATCTATTTCCCAGGGAGAGTGAGACCCTCTATGGGGGTCAGCAAAATCTATCACATTATTTGTGGCAGGACCCTGGGTATCTATACTGAGAGAATATTCCTCTATGGGGAAATGGACTCCTAAAGTCCATTTGTGCACCAGAGATAAATACTGGTTCCACCACCAAAGGCCCCATATTGCCCAGGTCTCCTAATTGTCATCCATGTTAGGTGCCTTGTTTGTTCCTTTGCTGGTTCCTCAGCTGTCTGGCTAGGGTTCATGAGCTTCTACTTGCTCAGTTCAGCTATTTCTGTGGGTTTCCACAGCATGGTCTTGACCCCTTTGCTCATCATTCCTCCCTCTCTACAACTGGATTCCAAGATTTCAACTCAGTTCTTAGCTGTGGATCTCTGCTTCTGCTTCCATCAGCTCACAATTCCTATTTTTTAGGGTCAACTACTTTGTAATTACTATTCTGCTCTTTGACTAGTTGCATAAAATGACCAGCTTTACTCAGTGACAAACTTCATACAAGCAATGAAAAAGAATACTAAAGTCTATTCCAAACTAAGTGTTTATATGTATCTTTTAATATTTGTAAACCTTCAATCATAATATTAAAATTTGAATTATAGTGGTAATACAAATACACAAAGAAATCAAACATTATAGTATGTAGAAATTAATGTGTAAATGCTACACAGAACACCTCATCATCAGCAATGCCTTGAGTGTATTGTTTCTTAGTAATGCCTACATTATTTTTTTGCTTAGAAATTCACCATTCAAGAGGTAAAACAGTTCTAAGTTTAACAGATTCATCTGAAGAGTTAAAAGAAAAAATACAGTGCTGTCCATTTTTAAGATCTTACTATTATCTCATATTTCAACAATCAACTTTGCTATATAAAACTGATTAGCATGAAATTGAAATTTTCTTTAATTATCAGAATATCTGGAATAGTTTCCAGATATAAAAGAAAGTTTCTCCAAATGTAATATTATTTGTTATAAATTCATGAGACTAAAAGAAACAGTAGACACAGAAGTCATGTCAGTGGCTAGCTCTGGGATGCAGTACCAACTTCCAGGATACAATAGAGAGATGGTTAGTTCTGGTTACAATGGTTAGCTCTGAGGTGTTGTGTACAGCTCTGTTGGGAAATAATAAATAGTGTGCATTGGCATTGTAACAGAGGTTTTGTTTCTTAGAGATACTTACAAGTAAGTTGTGTATTTTCTAAAGTTAGACATTCATATTTTAGACATTCTTCTGAATATTTCTATTTAGAGAGGTGCACTTGGTGCACTTGCTTTAAAAGGGGGCTTGCATATGCGTAACTGGGTCCCCTGCACAGCCAGGTAAAGGCTTGAACAGCCAGGTAAAGCCTGACATAGTGATGGCATTGCCATGGGCGTCCCGCCCATCGTCAGAGGCGGAGTCAGGAAACTGCAGGCTCCCAATATTTCCACCTCTTATTGTTATTAAAAAGGTGGGGGTTGGGCGTGGCCCAAAAGGGTCTCGAGAAAGCAGGTTCCCAACAGTGATATTGTGCCTTTATGTCCATGATAAGATAAGATAAAATTTGTCACCATGCAGAGTCAGTATTTGTTGTGCCAAGTCTTGGCCCTTCTGTTCTTAAATGGTGTTATGCATTTGACCTTCAAACAAATGTACTTGGATCACAAATATAAACTGTTGCTTGCTATTAGAAAAGTCAATGTATGATTAAAAAACAATGGACTTTTGCACCTTACACCTTTTGTGGCTTACCCAGGTCATGTTATTTTCCTTTACCTCATTTAGGATGCAAGTGAATGTGCATGCCATATAAATAATGACTCTACTTTTAAAGACCTTTAGATGAGGATGTCTTTTTAACTTTCCTGAGTTTGCAATTTATGTCTTAGCATCTCTGTATTGTAATTTGGGTGAAGCTGCCCACAAAATTAATTTGATAGATTTCAGCAAGTAGTGATTGTCTTTTTCTTCACAATAACATTACAATGTGGTTTTCATATTTTGCTAATCATAGCATATTACCTTTGAAAACTATAAAAAGTCCATGATTAAACAAAACAGATGGTGTCTATAAAATTCTGTGGCTGTTAATATTGTTAGTGTTTGTTATTCTCTGGTGTTCTTTTTTACTTTTATTTATTTACTTTTGCTTGAAAACATTTGCTTGTGATATAGTAGAGATATATCCAATCCATTTCTGTGTCATTGTTTTTATAATGGCTATATAGTATGAAATATTTATTTTCTCTCATGTATTTATGTTATTTGGGTAGACATATGCCAAAAAATACTTCTAAATGAATATTATAGTTGTCTGTTGGTTTAAATATTTGTTGTATATAGATGTTTATTTAATATATTTCAACTTAGAAACAAAATAAGCAGAATAAAGTAACAATAGTTTAACTATTTGTTAAGTTAGAATGAATAGAAGTAAAAAAAAATATATAAAGGCTTTAAGTAAATCTAGAAGATTTTGATAAAACAGAATAGCCTAACTGCATTTTGGTGCCTACTTGGAGCTTCCTGAGCACTGGGTCTGTGTGAGGTGGATCTTGTCCCCTAAAATTGCCTATCTAGAGTCTGCCAGTGTCCTGGTTTCACCTCCAAACACAGTAGGAGATAAGATTGGGCCTGGTTCCCACCTAAATTCTGGGGTCCTGCTCAGAGCCACCTGAAACCTGGGGCCTGTGCACATGTGAGAGCCTACCCAGGCAGACCAGCCTGTCCAGAATCTACCAGCATCCTAGTCCCACCTCCACCTATGGAAGGAGCCCACCTTCCAGTGACTTGCTTGGGGCCTCTTGAGGAATGGGTTCTATGAGCTGTAGAGCCATCCCCAAGAAAAAGCTGACCCAGAGTTTGCCAATGACCTAGTCCCACTTCCACTCACAGTAGGGGGTAAGCATGGGCCTGTTCTAGCCTGTATTCCTTTGCCCTGCTCGGAGCCTCCTGAGGACTGAGGACTAGAAAAGGAGAGCCATTGGTATACTGGACCTGCTTGCACCCAGCAGAAGAGAACCTTGGTCTGGTACCCACCAGGAGGAGGAGAGACCCCACCTGTACTTACTGGAAGAATGGATGGCTAGATGACAGTATAAGAACACAGTCAACAACAGAAAGATCAATATGACACCTCCAGAGTCTAAGGACTGTTCACCAGCATGACCTGTACATCCCAACACAGATAAAGCAGAAGCAAACTACCCTACAAACATCTTCAAGAAGATGATAGAGACCCTAAAAGAGGAAATCAGAAAATCCTTTAAAGAAATGGGAGGAAAGACAAACCAAAAATTGCAAGAAACATTCAAATAGTGCAAGGTTCGAAAGCTGAAACAGAGAAAAAAAACCAAAACTAAACAAAAACCAATAAATCAGTCTGAGAGAATGCTAGGAACAGAAAAGCTGGGTAAATGATCAGGAACAAGATATAATCGATAGCATACAAGACATGGAAGAATCTCAGGCGTTGAAGATACAGTAGGAGAAATAGATACATTGATCAAAGAAAATCTTAAGCCCAACAAATCCCTAACACAAAATATCCAGGAAATATGGGACACCATGAAAAAGTCAAACCTAAGAAGAATATGTATCGAAGAAGGTGAAGAAACCCACCTACCTCAATGGTGCAGAAAATATATTTAACAAAATCATAGAAGGAAACTTTCCCAACTTAAAGAAAACCATGTTAATGAAAGTACAAGAAGCTTATAAAACACAAAATATAGTGGACCACAAAAAAAACTCCCCTCGCCACATAATAATCAAACTACCAGACATACAGAATAAAGAAAGAGTAAGAGCAAAAAAGGGAAAAGGCTAAGTAATATAAAAAGCTAAAGCAATCAGAATTACACCTGACTCCCCATGAAAACTCCAAAGGCCATAAGGACCTGAAAAGATATTCTACCAACAAGAAGAGGCCATGGATGAGAGCCCAGATTACTATACACAGCAAGGATTTCAATCACTATAAGTAGAGAAACCAAGATAATCTATGATAAAACCAGATTTTAACAATAGTTATCAACTAATATAGACCTACAGAAAGTTCTGGAAGGAAAACTCCAACCCAAGGAAGTTAACTACACCCACTAAAACATAGGCAATAGATAATTTCACTTTATGAATAACCAAAAGAAAAATGAGGTAAGGGGGAGCCACACATAATTCTGCCACCACCACCAAATCCAAAACAAATAAGAGTTAACAATCAATGGTCATTAATATCCCTCAGTATTAATGGTCTTAACTTGCCTATAAAAAGACACAGGCTAACAGAATGAATACAAAGACCAAACCCATCCTTCTGCTGCATACAAGAAACACACCTCCACTTCAAAGGCAGACATTACTTCAGAGTTAAGTGATGGGAAAAGACTTTCCAACCAAATGGACCCAAGAAACAAGCCAGTGTGCAATACTTATATCTAACAAACTAGACTTAGACTTTAAACTAAAATCAATCAAAAGAGACAAAGAAGGTCATTTCTTACTCACCTCAGAAGAAGCCCATCAAGATAAAGTCTCAATTATGAACATCAATGCCCCAAATACAAAGGCATCCACATTCGTAAAAGAAACATGACTAAAATTCAGATCCCACATAAAACCACACACTTACAGTGAGAGATTTCAACACCCCACTCTTAATACTAGACAGGTCCACCAGACAGAAACTTAACAAAGAAACAAAAGAACTAACAGAAGTTCTGACCCAATTGGTTTTAACAGACATCTATAAAACATTGCATGGAAACTTCTCTAAAATCAACCACATAGTTGGCAATATAGCAAAACTGAATAGGTACAAAAAGATTGGAATAACACTATGCTTTAAAGGTAGAATTCAACAATACAAATTGCAGAAACCCTACAAAGTAATAGAAATTGAGCAAGGCACAATTTTACCACTCCTGAGTCAAGGAAAAAATAAAGAAAGAAATTAAAGACTTCCTAGAATTCAATGAGAATGAAAACACAACATACACAAATTTATGGGACACTTTGAAAGCAGTACCTAGAGGAAAGTTCATAGCACTAAATGCCCACATGAATACACTGAAGAATATTAACACTAGAGAATTAACAGCACAACTGAAACCTGTAGAAAAAAAAGAAGCAAACTCACCCTGGAGGAGTGGAGTAGATGCCAGGAAATAATCAAATTGAGGGCTGAAATCAATAAAGTAGAAACAAAGAAAACAATGCAAAGAATCAATGTAATAAAGAGTTGGTTCTTTGAGAAAATTGACAAGATAGATAAACCTTTCTCAAAACTAACCAACAGGCAGAGAGAGAATATGCAAATGAACAAGATCAGAAATGAAAAAGGGGACAAAACAATGGACACTGAGGAAATTAAGAGAATTTTCAGTTCATATTTTGAAAACCTGTACTCTACAAAATTCAAAAATTTAATGGAAATGTACAATTTTCTGGATAGATATCACTTACCAAAAATTAAATTAACAACTGATAAGCAGTGTAAATAGACTTATAACCCATAATAAATAGAAATACTCATCAAAAGTTTCCCAACCAAAAAAAAAAAAAAAAACACCAAGGGCCAGATTGTTTCAGGGCAAAATTCTACCAGAAATTCAAATCCAAAGAACAGCTAATAGCAATACATCTCAAAGGGTTCCACACAATAGAAACAGAAGGGTCATTGCCAAACTCTATTTGCAAGCTACAATTACCTTAGCATCCAAGCCATACAAAGACACAACTAAAAAGGAGAACTACAGATCAATATCCCTCATGAACATTGATGCAACATACTCAATAAAATACTGGTAAATCAGATCTTAGAACACATCAGAGAAATTATCCATCATGACCAAATAGGCTGAATTCTGGGGATCCAGTGATGGTTGAACATACTAAAATCTACCAATGCAATCCATCATATAAACAAACTGAAAAAGAAAATCCACAAGACCATATCACCTGATGCTGAAAAAGCCTTTGACAAAATCCAACACCCTTTCATGTTAAAAGTCTTGGAGAGATCAGGGATAACAGGAATATACCTAAACATAATAAAAGCAATATACAGCAAACCAACAACCAACATCAAACTAAATGGAGAGAACCTCAATGTGATACCTAGGTTGTCTCCTCTCTCCATATCTTATCAATAGCATACTTAAAGTTCTTTCCAGAGCAATAAAATAACAAAAGGAGATCAAGGGCATACAAATTAGAAAGGAAGAAGTTAAACTTCCACTATTTGCAGAAGATATAATAGTTTACATAATTGATGTGAAAAACTCTACTTGGGATAAAACTAACCAAATAAATGAAAGACATTTATAACTAGAACTTTCAGTCTTAAAGGAAAGAAATTAAAGAAGATACCATCAAATGAAAAGATCTACCATGCTCTTGTACAGGTAGGATCAACATTGTAAAAATGGCAATCTTGCCAAAAAACAACCTACAGATTTCATGCAATCCCCATGAAAATCCCAGCACAATTCTTCTCTGACCTTGACAGAACAAATCTCAAGATAAATCCATTGATACTGACCCTCTTAGAAGAGAAAGTGGGAGGTGCCTTTGAACAAATTGGTACAGGAGTCTGCTTCCTGAATATAACACCAGTAGCACAGTCACTTGATGGGAGATGTCATTTTGTAAATATGTTTCTCGTATTGATTAATGAATAAAGCACTGTTGGCCAATAGGAAAGCAAGATAGGCAGGACTAGGAGACTAGGAGGAAAGAGGAAGTATTTAGATTAATAAAAATGGGTTAATATTTAAGACAGAGCTAGCTGATAAATGATAATAACTGGCCAACAGCATTATATCAAATACAGAGTCTCTGTTTATTATTTGGGGCTGGCGCGGCAGTGGGACCAGACGAGCAGGAGGAAAATCCTACTCATAACAGACACTGAGATCAACAATTAATAAATGGGACCTCCTGAAATTGAAAAGTTTCAGAATGGCAAAAGACGTTCTCCACCTCCACATCTGATAGAGGGCTGATCTCCAAAATATACAAGAACTCCAGAAGCTCATTAGCAAAACACCAAATAATCACATTAAAAAGTGGGGCACAGAACTAAATAGAGAATTCCCAATGGAGGAATCTGAAATGGCTGAAAGACACTTAAGAAAGTGTTCAACATTCTTAGCTATCAGGAAAATGCAAATCAAAACAACTCTGAGATGCTCTTACTACTGTCAGAATGGCTAAAATAAAATAAACAAACAAACAAACAAAAAAAACCCACCAATGACAGTTTATGCTGGAGATGATGTGGAGAAAGGATTCCACTCTTCCACTGCTGATGAGAGTGAAAAGTCACACAGCCACTTTGGAAGTCAGTATGGTGGTTCCTCAGGAAAATGGGGATCAATCTACCTCAACATCCACTAATTTCACTCTTAGACATTTACCCAAAGATGCACATTCATACAATAAGGACCTCTGTTCAACTATGTTCATAACAGCATTATTTGTAATAGCCAGAATGTGGAAGCAATGTAAATACACCTCACCTGAAGAATGGATCGAGAAAATGTAGTACATTTACACAGTGGTGTACTAACAGGGAGGGGAAGAGTGCAGGGGTTGGGGGGGGGTTAAATCTTGAAATTCGAAGGCAAATGGATGCAACTAGAAGAAACTATCCTGAGAGAGGTAACCCAGTCTCAAAAAGACAAACATGATATGTACTCACTCATATATGGTTTTTAGATATAGAGCAAAGAATTACCAGCCTTACAGTCTACACCACCAGAAAAGCTAGAAAACAAGGAGGCAGTAACAGAAACATACATGATCCCTTGGAGACTGGGAAAGGGACAAAATCTCCCAAGCAAATTGGGAATATGGGGGGAGGGGGAGAGGATTTAGGAGGAAGAGGAGGGGGGAGTTGTGCATGAGGGAGCAGGAAACTTGAGGAAAGGATAGAGGAGAGCAAGAAAGAGACACATCAATAGAGGAAACTATTATATGTTTTAAGAGAAATCTGGCACTAGGGAATTGTACAGAGATTCACAAGGATCACCCCAACTAACAATCTAAGCAATCGTGGAGAAGCTACCTTAAATGCCCTTCCCTGATAATGAGATTGATGTCTACCTCATATGCTGTCCTAGAGACTTCATCTAGTAACCGATGGAAGCAGAAACAGACACCCACAGCTAAACACTTAGACAGACTCCTGGGATATAGTTGCAGAGAGGGAGGAGTGATGGGCAAAGGGGTCAAGATCAGGCTGGAGAAACCCACAGAAACTGCTGATCTGAATAAGGGGGATCTCATGACCTCAATCTGATTGCTGGGAAACCAGCATAGGATTGACCTAGATCCCCTGAGTGTGGGTGTTAGTTAGGACTTGGCAATCTATGGGACCTCTGATAGTGGATCAGTATTTATCCCTAGTATAAGAATGGACTTTGGGAGCCCATTTCACATAGAGGGATACTCCCTTACCCTAGACACGTGGGGGAGGGCCTAGGCCCTGCTCCAAATGACATGGCAGACTTTGAAGTCTCCCCTTGAAGTCTGCTCCTTGGGGAGCAGAAAGGGTGTCACAACTGCCTCAACCAGCAAGGAAGACGCAACACGCTCAGACTCTTCTTTAATCAGTTTTAATCTTCTGACCCCTGGGAAAGCCAGCCCACAGCTTATAAGGCCTTGGGCAGCCAACCCCTGCATGCCACGTGGTGAATGCAGATAGGTCCACATATGCGGAAGCAAACCTAGATCTCAGCCTTAGCCAAATAAGGACTTGTTTACGCCAGAGAGACTCATCATCCAGAAGGTGTAAGGCGGAAGCCAGCACCATCTTTAAGGCGCACAGCTCTCTACAAAAGGGGATATGAGACAGTAGGGATTGGAGGGAGACAGGGGAGGACAGGAGGGTGTGGGAGCTGGGATTGACATGTATAAAAAGCTTTTTTAAAATTATTTTTTAAAATAATCAAGAAAAAAAGTCAGGAGAAAACAAAACAAAAAACAAAACCACCACCATCACTACCACCACCACCACCACCACCACCACCACCACCACTACCACAACAACAACAACAACAACAAAAACACAATAACCTCAGACACTTGGAAAAGGAACAGATTTTTCATAACAGGATAGCTTAACACCCATAGTCATCAGGGAAATACACATCAAAACTGTTATGAGATTTCATTTTATACCTGTCAGAAATGGTAAGATCAACAAATGACAGCTGATACTAGTGACGCTGTGGAGTAAGGGGGAAACCAATCTACTACCGATGGGCATGAAAACTTGTATAGTCACTATTAAAACCAGTGTGGTAGTTCCTTTGGAAACTGGGAAATATGTACCCAAAATCCAGCTGTACAAGTCTTGGGAATATATGCAAAACACTCAAAATCCTGTCATAGAGATGCTTGCTTATCCATGTTCATTTCTGTCCTATTCATAATAGCCAGAGACTAGAAAAAGCCAAGAACTCCAACAACGAATGAATAAAAAAGTATAGTATATTTACACAATGGAATTTGATTCAGTGGTTTAAAAGATCATGAGATTACATGGGAAAAATTGAGTAAGAAAAAGAAATCCTGAATGTGATAACCCCCAGACTTGTATGGCATGTATATTCTCTTATAGGTGGATATCAGCTTTTAAGCCTTCAGTAGACATGGTGAAATCTATATAACCACAGAAGTTAGGTATAGAGTAAGGGTGGAGTAAGGGACTAGTGTGAATGAGAGGATCTCTCAAGCAAGAAAGAATAAATAGGATATATAGTTGTACAGAAGCAGGGCTGAGACTTGAATGGGAAGATTAAGCTAAGAGAGGGAGGGTAAAGGTGGGTAACAGAAAGAATACAAGGAGGGTCAGAACACATTAAAGGACATTTGAGGTATCTTATGAAACTCTACTTATATAGGAACACACACACACACACACACACACACACACAAATATATATATATATATATATATATATATATATATATATATATGCAGCACAAGCCCTACTTATGCATTTCTTGCCAAGGGAAGCCTTCAGTTCTAGTAATGGGCTGCATCTAATTGAGTTGTTGGCCAAAGGGGCCCCAAGAAAAAACACAAATAACTCAGATTATTGACAAGCCCATTGGATGCTCTCCACAAATTGATGGTGCAGTCCTATTGGAGAAAACAACACTTACACACCTTATTGAGCATGGAAAAGTTGAGCTGGTGACTAGAGCCTTCACTCTATGTTCCAGAATCTTTAAAAACAGAATCACCACACATTATCAAAGAATAAATGTAAACACCAACTTTACAAACCTTTTGATATACAATGGTTCCCAGTCTGAAAGATATGCTGATGTGGTAATAAAAGGTACTCTGCATGCTGCCAGAGAGGAAAGAGAGCCATCAACCCTGCTACAAGCCCTGCAATGTAAAATGCCTATAAAGATATGCTTATGCAATAATGGCACAAATATTATGGAGTAGGCAACTACTGTTGAGTTTAATGTCCACTCCATGAGATGGAACCTATACCAGACACTGCGTTGTCTCAGTACAGATAGCCATGGACCTGGGAGAAAACCAAATAACATTGTTATTTTAAAGAAACAGCAACAAATGACTCAATGATATTTTTTTTTTTTACAAAATGTATCAGTGTCTCACTCACTAGAGAATCCTCCTCCTGCATTACTATAGAGATTCAAAGCTGGACAATGTGTAGAAAATGAGAAACCTTAGACCACTTAGTTTTATTTTAAACATTTATTTTATGCTGGACATAATTATACATAACTTTTTTTATGAAAACAAACATTTATAAACAATATTTGGGAATTTGGGCGTCATTGTTTCCAAGCTGCTTCCTGCTGGTAGGGGGTGCTGTCATGGGAAAATCCTAAGACAACGCAGAAATCCTGGCTTTAGTGGTCTGGAAGGTGGCATTGTCCCATTGATATTGCTTCAGGGGGTCTTGCTCAATCAAACCAAATTACTCTGGAGAGAATCTACAGCTTTTCTTTTTCTGTGGAAACAAAAGTAGAAATCCTTTTCCCCAGTAACTTGTCCTTAGGCTTAAATTTTAAAGTCAAAGCATTTTAAATATATATATACATAAATATATATATTTTAAATATATATTTAAATGAGAGGATCTCATATATATATATATATATATATATATATATATATATATATATATATATATATATGTATGTATTGAATTAGTCCAGCAGCATTTTTTCCTTCTTCTTTTAATAATAATATAATTTAAAAATTTTACATGTGGATCCCAGTTTCCTCTCTCTTCCTCCCTCCAACCCTCCTTCTCTCCCTCCCTCTTACCCACTTTCCCATGTGACATTCACCCTGGCCACCCTCCACTCCCATCCCCCCACTCCCATTCCACTTGTAGGGCTATGCTATCCAGGTTTGGTCATGTAAGTCTGTCAAGTCATTTGAAGTAGGGACTAAGACTTCTCTCCTGTCTCTAGGTTAAGGGGGTATCCCTCCATGGGGGGTGTGTCCACAAGGTCCTTTTGTGCACCAGAAATAGATCCTGTTTCTACTGTCTGAGGTCCCCCAGACCTTCAAGCTGAGACCCATATTCAAGGGGTCCGAGTCAGTCTCTTGTTGGGTTCCTAGCCATCAGTCTGGGAGGCACAAGCTCTTCCTTGTTCAGGTCAGCTGTCTTTGTGAGTTTCTGCATCCTGGTCTTGTCCCCTCTCTCTGCATCTAGATTCTGGTTCGAATCAGTGCTTGGTTATGGGTATTTGCTTCTGTTTCAAACAGGTACTAGATGAGGACTCCATGATGGTGGATAATTTAGTTGATGATCTCACTATCAGGGAAGGGCATTTATGGTAGCCTTTCCATGGTTGCTCGAATTATTAGTTGGAGTTGGTCTTGTAGTTCTCTAGACCTTTCTTTAGGTTCAGTTTTCTCTTCAAACCAGTAATGGCTACTTCTTTTATGCCCCCCCTCACCCTGACTCAACCTATCTAGTCACACGTGTTTTTGTCTCCTCCCCTTCTCTTTCTCCTAGTTCTCTCTCCATTCACTGCCCCCCCCCATTTCCCATGTGCTCTGGGGGACTTGTCCCATATATGAATCTCTTAGAATACACCTTGTATCCCAGTTCATCTGGTGGTGTATATTATAGGCTGGTGATCCTTTGCTCTTGGTCTAAAATCCATATATGAGCAAGTACATACCCTGTTCCTCTTTTTGTGACCAGGTTACCTCATTCAGGCTTCAAGTTCCTTCCACTTGCCTGTGGATTTCAAGATTCCAATGTTTTTTCTGCAGAGTAGTATTGCAGTGTGTAGATGTGCCACATCTTCTTTATCCAGTCTTCAGTTGAGGGGCATCTAGGTTGATTCCAGGTTCTTGCTATTACAAATAATGCTGCTATGAACATAGTTGAGCACATGTCTTTGTTGCAAGAATGTGAGTCATTTGGGTATATACCTCAGAGTGGAATTGCTGGGTCCTGTGGTAAGCTAATTCCCATTTTCTCGAGGAACTGCCATACTGATCTCCAAAATGGCTGTAGGAGTTTAAACTCCCACCAGCAATGAAGGAGTGTTCCCCCTTCTCCACATCCTCTCCAGCATAAGTTGTCATTGGTGTTTCTAATTTTAGCCATTCTGGCAGGAGTAAGATGGTATCTCAAAGTTGTTTTCATTTGCATTTCCCTGATAACAGAGGATGTTGGTCATTTTCTTAAGTGTCTTTCACCCTCTTTGATTTCCTCTTTTGAGAATTCTTTCTTCAATTCTGTACCCCATTTTTTAATAGGGCTATTTGTTGTTTTGTTGACTAGTTTCTTGAGTTCTTTGTATATTTTGGAGTTCAGCCCTTTGTCAGATGTAGGATTGGTAAAAAATTTTTCCCAGTCTGTGGGCTGCTGTTTGGTCTTGTCAACTGTGTCGTTTGCCTTACAGAAACTTCTAAGTTTGAGGAAGTCCCATTTATTAATTGTTCATCTCAGTGTCTGTTTTACTAGAGTTATGTTCAGGAAGCAGTCTCCTATAATAATTTGTTCAAGAGTACCTCCTACTTTCTCTTCTAAGAGGTTCAGTGTGGCTGGATTTATGTTGAGGTCTTTGATCCATTTGGACTTGAGTTTTGTGCATAGTGATAGACATGGGTCTATCTGCAGTCTTCTATACACCATCATCCAATTGTGTCAGCACCATTTGTTGAAGATGCTTTCCTCCCCCCATTGTATTTTTTTAGCTGTTTTGTCGAAAATCAGGTGTTCGTAGGTGTGTGGATTAATATCTGGATTTTTGATTCGATTCCATTGATCTATTGTCTATTTTTGTGCCAATACCAGGCTGTTTTCAGGACTATAGCTCTGTAGTAGACCTTAAAGTCAGGGATGGTGATGCCTGCTGAAGTTCTTTCATTATACAGGGTTGTTTTGGCTATCCTGGGTCTTTTGTTTTTCCATACAAAGTTGACTATTATCCTTTCAAGGTCAGTGAAGAATTGTGCTGGGATTTTCATGGGGATTGCATTGAATCTATAGATTGCTTTTGGCAAAATTGCCATTTTTACTATATTTATCCTTCCAATCCAAGAGCATGGGAGATCTTTCCATTTTCTGGTATTTTCTTTAATTTCTTTCTTTAAAGACACAAAGTTCTTATTGTATAGGTCTTTCACATGTTAGGTAAGCATTACCCTGAGATATTTTATGTTGTTTGTGGCTGTGTTTGTTGATTCCCTATTCTCAGGGTTCAGGAAACTATGCAGAAAAGAAGGCAGGAAAAAATCAGCCAGAAAAGAATGATGACACCATGAAAACAATGTTTTCAGATAATACAGGACTGATGCACATTTGAATTCATAGACACTGTGGCATCATGCACAGCTTTTGCTCAGATATAAGCCAGAAGGGGTTCCAGCCCTAAGAGAGGAAAGCTATTTCCTGACCAACAAGATACTGTGAATTGACAACTACTCAAAAAGAAAGATTAGCTTTCTCCAATGGAGGTTCACTGTAACAAAAAAAAAAAAACAAAAAATAAATCAATACAAAAGATGAAAAGATGCATACCTCATGTCTCAGAAATAGATTGCCAACACAAAATGAACTCAATGGTATTTTTGGAAATACTTTGTCTTGTATTGTTTTGCTTGGACATTTTATTTTAATGGTCTTTGGCTTGTATATTATGGTTTCTGATTTTGAGTTTTGTGGGTTCTCTCTCTCTGTCTCTGGTGTGTGTGTGTGTGTGTGTGTGTGTGTGTGTGTGTGTGTGTGTGTGTGTGTCTGTGTTTCACATACTTTACCTTTTTATTTATTTAAATTCTGATTTGTTTGTTGCTTTTAATTTGCCTATGTTTTCTAAAGAGGAAAAAAAGAAGATATGGAATCATGGGAAGGTGAGAGAAGGAAAACTAAGATCAGAATATATTATATGAAAAGAATTTTAATAAGACATCAAAAAAAGATTGATTGGAAAGGTCAAAGAGTATAGATATAAGGAAAAGAAGCTGAGCATATAGTTCACATGTACCATTTCCCTAATGTTCCAAAAATATTTCCTAATCTTTGTTACCAGAAGGTGATCAGTTATAATGGCCCATGTCCATACCAGTAGCATCAGAATGCTAGATTGTAAGAGTTTAATGATTTCTTTTCTAAAAGAGATACCAAGCAATTTGTTTGTTTGTTTTTGTTTTTTTTTAACTGGATGCCATCACATGACTGCTCTTGTGGGAGAGATAATATTAAAACGTCTGATTGTGTAAAGATCATTATGGTGGTTTGAATGTAATTGACTCCCATAAGCTCATGGATACTGGCATTATTAGAAAGTGTGGCTTTGTTGGAGTAGTTAAGAGCCTGTTTGAGAAAGTGTGTCACTGTGAGAGTAGGCTTTGAGTTTTCCAATGCTCAAGAGGCTGTCCAATGTCACAGTTTATTCCCTGTTGCTTTTTGATTAAGATGTAGTCAGTACCATGTCTGCCTGCATGATGCCATGCTCCCTGTCATGTTGATGGACTGGACCTCTAAAATTGTAAGAGAGCCACCTCAATGAATTGTTTTCCTTTATGAGTGTTGCTACGGCCATGGTGTCTCTTCACAGCAATAGAAACCCTTATTAAGACAACATTTTACCCCACTTATTATTAAACTCCTATTGTGATAAGGCTTAGTGGTAGTTGTTTAATGTTTACTCATTTTATTTGATTGTTACCACTTTACAGAGAACTAGTAAAGTACAATGTGATTCAGTTACTTATCTGATGACACATGCCTAGTAAATAAAAAGTCTGGATGTGACCCTGAACAATTTAATCCTAAATGTTTTCTTTGTGTTGGATTGGGATGCAGTTGAGATAATATTACAAACTTAACTTCCTCATGTTGTGAGTCTGTTTTATTAGTATCATTAGATTTATAGACAGGCATTTATTATCTTTATTCCACCATTTCCCTTTCCATTTTTCTGTGAAAAAGCATCTTACCTGTTCTGATAATCTCATCCAATTCCCTCAAACAGTTTCCAAAACAATACTGTTTATGGATAATAATCATAAGCATGAGAATGCATTTAAACCCCAGTACACTTTTTATTAGTCATGTGATATTGGATGGCTCCACTTTAAGATAATGCTATTTCTTACATTGTGACACAACACCCTTTATGTACCAATTCTGTCTACTACTATACTCTCATTCTTGACACTTGACCACTTAAAATAACACTACTGCTTGGAGCGACTACTTGCAATTTAATTGACATGTTTATGTCAAATTATACAATCATGCTTAAATAAATATAATTGGAGGAAAAAGGAGAATGTAAGATATATACTCATACATGTTCCATTCCCAGTAGCTCACATCCTTCTCAAATTATTTCAGTTACTTTCCCTTGGCATAATTCTTACCCACAAATTTGTTAAAACTCAAAGGTCCTGTTAAGATCTTTCAACACAAACTCTAATATTTTCTGTGTACTTTAGTTGGTCAATAAGGAATGCTGTGTGTATTTCCTCCACATTTTTTATTATGTAGTATAGTCTCTGACTCATCTGAGTCTCACCCATAACAGAATGGTCATTATACCATTTCTTTTCAAGCTTTGTATCATTAGCCCTGGATTAAGTATCTACCATATGGTATTCTTCCCACAGTGTATTTCACCAATTTATGTCAAAGGCATTCAATATATATAGAACCAAAATAATGTTCAAGATCAATATATATTGAGAAATTAAATGACTCCAACTGGGGAGATTATTAGTACACTGGAATTAAATTGTATTTTATGTAAGCTATAATAATTTCCAGAAGAAAATAAAGAAATATAACTTTGCCATTTATATTTTTCTGCTAGGCATATTTTAGAAATTTTTGTTTTAAATCAACATAATGTGTATGTAAAGGTTGACTGGTAATGAGAAAAAAAGATAACAAGAAGACCTAAAGTGATAGAAATGTATATCAATTGTGTTTCAACTGGCTGCATGCAGTTTTGCGGTGTGGTGATGATGTTTCAGAAGCATGCTAGGTCTTTTATAAATGGTAGGAGAAATCTAGTTAGATAATTCAAAAATTGACTTGAACTAAGTGAAAATCCATAGTTTATCCTTACACCAGGGCACACTGAAAATGATGTATATGTATTCTATCATCCTCAGGGCCAATGACCACCTATGTCAGGGAATATTATATGAATTTTGTTTAAGTGTAACATTTTTACATATGTTATTGTTCTCTCAACATATTCTCAGAGAGTAAACTTATATGTGTGGCTGGCACCTAATTGAAGAAATAATATTATCATTCCAAGAAATCTTGTGTTCTCTCATTATATTTGCTCTTAGACCCCTGTCAAACCTCCACTGTCATCTGTACCAATGATAAAACCTATCATAAGATCTAACAGCATGAGTGACATTAGTCTATCTTTTTTTTATTCATTTTTTTATTTTTTTATTCTTTTAAACATTTATTTATTTTATGCTGGACATAATTATACATGCTTTTTTAAATGAAAACAAATATTTAATAACAATATTTGGGAATTTGGGCGTCATTCTTTCCAAACTGCTTCCTGCTGGTAGGGGGCGCTGTCATGGGGGAATCCTAAGAAGACGCAGAAATCCTGGCTGTAGTGGTCTGCAAGGCTGCACTGTCCCATTGACGTTGCTTCAGGGGGTTTTGCTCGATCAAACCACATTAGTCTGGAAGGAATCCACAGCATAGCCCTACAAGTGGAATGGGGGTGGAGGGATGGGAGGGGAGGGTGGCCAGGGTCTATCTTTTTATAGTAAATTGTTCTGTTTAACACATACTAGTGCCATCAATTCTACTTCATCAGTCTTTACTATTATGATTATTCTTTTCATTGTTTTGCATTTGAAATTATTACAAATACTGATGCTTTAAACATTTTGGTTCACATCTTGGTGAACTAACATGTACACCCTAGAATATGAAATCTAAAAGCAGATTTTCTTAGAGTTTGCATATATATTCATCTTTAAGTGATCTCCACCAAAAAATTACCAAATGCTGATATTAATTCATGACCAATTTAAAAGAGAAGTAAGCCACTCATTTATTTCCTTTTGTGATTCATGATTCAAAAGAAAATTTTATATGTAATACGTATGCTATCGCTACTGGCAGACTTAGTATTTATTTTCTATCTTCTAGAAAATGATAAATTACATCAGCATAATTTCTTATAAAGCATTTGATAATAAAGCTTATTATTGTCTTTTAAATCACCATTGATTTACATATAGACATACTTAATATATTCTTAAACCTATTAAACAGTTATTAGAGGAATATCTTTTAAAATGCAATTGAGGTTATATTTTTAAATTTCTACTGATCTAGTTTGGTTCCTGTTGCTATAATAAAACATGATGACAACTTGGGGTGGAAAAGAATTGTCTCATCCTTCTGTGTCACAGTTCATTCTTGAGGGGAACCAGGACAGAAGCTCCAGGCAGGACCTGGAGTCAGGAACTGAAGGAGAGCTCACAGTGGAACACTTCTTACTGTCTTGCTTCCCTTGGCTTACTCAGCTACTGTTTTTATACAGTCCAGATCACCTTCCCTGGGTTGAGAGACTTAAATCATTTATGGGGAACATAATTCAGAGAGCAATCTCATGGAACCAATTCATTAACTGGGATTTGCTGTTTCCAGTTATATCTAGGTTTATGTCAATTTGACAACAAATAACTAGCACCTCTCTCTTCTTTCTTCTTGTCACACATTTGTAATGAAAATCAATAACATACTTTTTAGAATTTATTTTTCAATAGATTCTGGTTTGGGGAGTCTTTTAGCTTAATTCCTTTTAGTCTCCAAGGCTATTTATTATAATAGAAAATGAGTTGGCTGGAATTGAGTTGACTAAAATTTTTGTTTAATCACACACAAAACATTTAATAAGTTCCTACTTTGATACTCAGATAGTGGCTTACATAATTATTATAACACTAGTATCTTTGAATTAAATAATAAACCTATCCAAATAGTTATAGGAGGAAGGCATTCTATGCAGACAAAGAACATCAAAATAAGAGAAACTGAGTTTCTTAGAGTTTTCCCTACAATTAGGACTTTAAAGACAGGTTTCTATTACTTCAATCTCATTTTCAGGTGGTAAATCCTTTTTTTAACTAAATGAAGTGTCATTCAGAACAACTTTGTGATTTTGGAACATAGGGCCAATAAGCAATTCAGTGAGTCAAAATAAAAAAGACCAAACTTACAAAAAGAAAAAGAGTTTCAAAATAGAGCATATGACAAGGGCAATATAAAATCTATTTCTCCACACCTGTGTGAATATAAGCCTTACTGACTGATGATTCATGTTGTTAGTTGTGCATTCGGTTCTTATTCTTTCTTAAATAGTTTTCTGTAATATCTCTGATTAAGGAGGTGTTCAATAAAGAGGTAAAACAGGAGTGTGAGGGATGACAGTTAATTTTTCATTCTCTTTCCTAAAGTGATTCTTATTTTAGATGCACTTTAAAGAGGTCAGAATGGGTAGCTCAACACAAGTAATTAACAACAACAACAACAACAACAACAACAACAAAAATCTAGAATATCCTCAACTTATAATGGTGTGGATGTCAAGGATACAGAATACCTACATTTGAACTTCTAGCAGCCTGTTAGGTCATCTGTTGTCTTTAAGAGAGGATTGGAACTAAGCCAGGAATAATGTACCTGAAATGTAGTTTTCCAGAAAAGCCTGGTGAGTTATCAGTACAGCCTAGCTCTCTTGAGCAGGATTTCACACATGCTTATTGCCATGTTTGTACTATGTAAGTACTGCAGACCTCTTACTTTCTCAACTCAGTCACTCACAAGCACCAAAAACTTACCTTTCATTTATCACCTTCTATAGAGATTCACAGAATCTTTATCCTTATCTATTTTTTTCAGTGCTACTTATTTATATTTATATCTATTCTATGGTATAATTGTGAGGTCTAGTTAAAAATATTTAGAGCTTAGGTTTTATGTATTATGTGCCACAATTTAGTAAACATTTTGCATGTTTAATAAGAAAGGGAATCACCATGTGAGCTTTTTATCACCATGGTGAGATAACAGACAAGATCTACTTATAAAGAAAGATGTCTATTTTGCTCAGAGTTCTGAAGGCTCAAAGTCTAAAATCACAGCTGAGGCTCTTTGCCACTCTGTGTCTGATGGGGATATGTACCAGAGCACAAAGCCACTTCTGAATCCAGGCTTTCTCAGATCAGGCCAGGCTTGCTCTGTCAAACAGTCTTTTAGTGGGAATTGACCTTGTGGTCAGGGAAACAGCTTCTAAACCTCCATTTTTCCAGTGTTATATCACATTTCAGTACTCAACTCCTGGGAATTGGACTCTATAATCACATGGACTTTGGAGTTGACACATAATTAAGTCATTTCTAAATTGTAACTATCCCTAAGGCAAACTGTCTATTGGATTTTATTAAATAAAAAACCTATTTTTTTGGTTGTTAAAGACAGGGTTTCCTGATGTAGCTTTGGAGCCTTTCCTGGAACTAGTTCTTGTAGACCAGGCTGGACTCAAACTCACAGAGACCCACCTGCTTCTGCCTCCCAAGTGCTAGGATTAAAGGTGTGAGCCACCATCACCAGCCATAAAAACAGTTTTTGATATTTTAATTACAGTCCTCTATAAAAGTGGGGTCGATAATATGAATACACAGTGAATTCACGAAATATGATTTGGGTAGATAAATAATGGTTGTCTTAAAAAAAAAAAGAAACAAAGGAACTAACTGATCTATAAGACTGAGTATGTCACTATGCTCAGTGTAGAGTCACTGTTCTGAAGTTTCCTCCAAGCTTCAAAGATGTCAGGCTCTAATGTCAGAGACAGAAATCACTGTGGCAGTGGCGGCAGCAGCAGCAATAGGAGCAAAGACAGATTGATAAACAATGTGGGTAAACCTGCTGGTGAGATGCAAGTGTGTCCCATGAAAGGCAAGAGCCCTTATCTGTGCCTCCTTTTGTCTGCCAAAATGGAAGATGCTGCAACATTTCATGTAGATTTTCCCACTTTGATTATTCTGATCAACAAAATTCCTCATAGGAGTTCCTAACAGCTTAATTGATTCCAGATCTAGTCAAGATGCTAACCAACCCTCAACATAACAGAGATTTACAGGTGTTCAAGATAAATTTGCTGAAAAAGTGCTTATGTTAGAGTCATATAGGGCACTTAAGAATACCCCTTTCTCCCATCTTTCCATGTGGATTCACATATCTATAGTGGCTATACACTTGGATGTATTTAAATCAATATGATTTGTATTTTCCTCAGAAGGTTTATTAAGAAATAACAGAGGGAAATGTTAAGAGAAAAGTTTTGGTTTTATAGTGTCCCCCCCCCACACATACATTTAGTTTTTAAAGAGTAGACAAAGAAGCTCAGTAATGCAAAACAAATACTTGCTTTTGGACATTGGCTTCCTACAGCTTCCAAACAGAATGCAAGTTATAGCCTAAGGAAGCCACACCAAACTCTCACTGCTGCCACGTGCCTTGTGCTTCATTGAGAAATGGTTTCCTACTCCTGTCATGCTCTATATGCATAAAAGCCCAAACTATGACTGCATCTAAAGCTAATTCCTACTGTTACATCCACCCCACCCAGAACAAAGCAAGAGAGCATGCAACTCCATATCTCCATTTGCTACAAAATATGTTACCATTTTGTCTTATTCATTTTATTTGTTTGAACTAAAAAGAAAATCATTTATTTCTGTAAGCTCTTTAGTGAGAATATATTTGACCTTTTGATAATGTGGGTAAAACCAATTTTCATATATTTCAGTGTAATTACTTTCTGTGGAAAGAAGGTAAAACAGAGTCACATTTTCTATGCATAGTAGTATAAAGAAAGAACTTTTCTATTTTCCTTAGTTGATTTATTATGAATATAAACCCCTGCTTAGCTGGTCTGTAAAAATATTGTGTGGGTATAAAAAATATACTTTTCACTTACACATGAACTAATTTTGGCTTCTTTGGCTTTGAGTTTTTGTTGTGATTAGTCTTTTATTAATTTTTTTCTTTTAGATTTTATCTTTTAAAGTGTGTGTGTGTGTGTGTGTGTGTGTGTGTGTGTGTGTGTGTGTGTGTGACTGCTGCATGGGCACTGGGCACCAGTGCATGTGCTCACAAAGGGTCGATGAGTAGGATTTCTCAGGTGCTGGAATTACTGGAAGTTGTTTGCAGCTTCAGACGGGTGATGTGTATTAAACTTGAGTCATCTATAATAGCAGTGTATACTCCAACTGCTGCTATGCCCCACTACTTTTGTTTTTGTTGTTGTTGTTACTATTATTATTATTATTATTATTATTATTATTATTATTATTATTGAGACAGGATTTCTCTGTGTAGCCTTGCCTATCTTGTAACTTTCTCTGTAGACTAGGTTGGCTTTGAACTCACAGAGATCTGCCTGCTTCTGCCTTCCAATAGAGTGCTGTGATTAAGGCATGTACCACCATTGGCCAGCCTACCCAACCCTTATTTTTGTGTGAGCATGTAGCTTTTAAATTTTCTGCTCCACTCTCTGCTATTCCCAAGTGGGTGTACTGAGGTAGTAGAATTATTTAGTCTCACAGGTACAGGAGAGTCCTTTATGTGTGTCCTGACTCCCATCTATTTGAGAAGGTAGGTCTGGTCTTCCCATTTATGCTCTTGATGCTGAATTTGTCCCTTACCTTTGGAAGGCGTACCACTGTCTTAAATGCCAGTCTTTGTTCTTGTAGGCCTCTGTCCAACAATTGGTATTTTTGTACATCCTCTATTAACACAAGCTAAAATTTCTGTCACTTCATTCTATGATGGATGCCATGGTAGGAGGACTTCAAAGTGTCTCTTGGAATCTTAATGGTGCTCCCAGGACACCTCCAGGCCATCACATCTCTACTTCTCCTGTTTTTATCTGTACATCTCCATAGGCCTCCTAACCTTATTACAACACATACCTAGTTACACACAGGTGTAGGGACTAGGCCCTCCCTCTTGCCTCTAGGTTAAGGGAGTATCCCTCTATGGGGAATGGGTTCCCAAAGTCCTTTTGTGCACCAGGGATACGTCCTGATTCCACTGTCAGAGGTCCCTTAGACTGCCCAGGCCTTCTAACTGAGACCCATGTTCAGGGTGTCTGAGTTGGTACACTGTTTGTTTCCCAGCTATCAGTCTGGGGGTCCATGAGCTCTCCCTTGTTCAGGTCAGCTGTCTCTGTGGGTTTCTGTAGCCTGATCATGTTCCCAGTTTCTTATCACTCCTACCTCTCTGCATCTGGATTTTGTTGATCTCTCCTGGAAGCCATCACCCTCCCTGTGGAATGGGGATGGGATGGGAGGGGGGTCGGGGTACATATGAGGGGGGAGAGAGGGAAAGAGGGAGGAAGAGGGAACTAGGATCAATATGTAAAATAAATAAAAATTTAAAAAAATATATAATTCATTTTAATGATATGTATACTTACATAATATCTAATGTAGATGTGAACACAGGATTCTGTGCATACTCACAAATTCATATACTCAAAAATAGCATAGCATACAAGTAATATTATTCAGACAGTTCAGGTTGTATTTGTATGTTTTCTCACACCCAAACACATAAACACACACACACACACACACACACACACACACACACACACACACACACACACACATGATATATATATATGAAAAAAGAGACCATGAATTTGAAGAGAGAGCAAGAGCAGGGTACATGGTAGGCTTAGTAGGAGGGGTGGGTGATGTACTTATGATCTTAAAAAATATTTAAATTTTAGAAAAGCTTTTGAATGTTGGGGAATTAAGACAATTCTAAATGCATTCATTAATGAATGACTTTATTCATTCTATAATGTGGAAAGAGAATAAAGGAATAACACTATGTTTGTTTCTCTGGAGAGTCAATTCTGAAAGTGCATTAGTCAGCCTCTGAATGTAACTTGTGGTTTGATGTGGAAGAAACCATAGTAATAAAATATAGCTTTCATGGAAAAAAATTACACACAGGTATGCATTTTTAACAAGGCTATTGGATGTACTTACAAGTGGATGGTTTCTCTTTCCACTTCCTACAGATCTTCAATAAGTCATTCCTTACTTTTTCTAAATATTCTCTGCCCTGAAGTTTTGGGCTATAATAAGTTGGGCTTTGGAAGAAAGGTCACTAATAAGATGCTCATGTTCTCTACTTCAGCCAATTCCACTCTTATGGGTATCAACTTGTCTTTTTTTTTATTTCAGTGATAAGTTGCTAAAGCTAAAGTGAGAGACAGAGAAGTAACAGGATTAGGCTCTTATAGATTTTATGACATACATAAGACATTGAGCTTTTGGTTTGTGGGAACTTTAAATTTCTGATTTACTGAAGAAATACTGGGAAGTTTCAGAGATGACATGAAAATCAACATCCCCAAGACTTATACAATAACCAACTCATCTTTTCAACCATAGTGAAATCTGTAGCCATCTTAATATAGAATTCTTTTAGTATAAATAATGTGTAGTGCTTTATATTCTGTAATAGTTTTCCATTTAGAATCTGGATAAGTTGCTTAATCCCAAGATGAACTAGTGAAAATGTGCTGTCATCTCTCAATATCAACCTGCACAGATATGATATACTTATCTTGCTAAGTAAAAGGCATTTGTCATGGGCTACATGATATCATAAGTGCTTTTGGCTTAGTCAGTCATTTATTCCTTACAAAATCCCACTAGTTACTAATTTTCTCAAGATCACACACACAAACACACACTCACATACACAGAGTGAGAGAGACACAGAGAGAGAGAGAGAGAGAGACAGCGGGAGAGGGAGAGAGAGACAGAGACAGAGACAGAGACAGAGAGAGAAAGGTCACGAGGTTTTTGGCTCAAGGGAGATGCCTGTAAGTCTTAGCTGTCTCACCACACTGTCTCTTACTGGAAGGGAAATTTAGAAATGCTGTCTCTGGAGATGTACTTGGTTCTCACCCTTGGTGCATTTTCTTTTGCAGCTGAGCATAATTTAAAATTTAACTATAGCAACACAAGCATAGAAATTTCAATATAAACAATGAATACTTTTTATTCTACAAAGCAAGCATTAAAAAGCAAATCTACATTGTGATAGTTTGATATATAAGCACAATTCAAGAAGGAAAACTTCAGATATTGCCAGCATATCTAGCTTCCAAGAATTCATTGACTCAAATACTGGTTTGATGTATTTGATGAAACTGATGACAATTTCAACATAAGGGGAAAGAGATGGTGTTGGCTCAGTACTTCACAGCCTGCCTTTTCCTCACACAGGCCAAGTTCTTAACTGATTTTTATGTTTCTTCTCAGGAGATGGTGTGCATTAATTCTTCTCTTTAGCACATTCATTAATCATATTTACAAAACTGAGCTCCCAGGACAATTAGTGACTTCTTTCTGCTCTGTTCATTTGTCTATTCTAATTATATTTAAAGGTGGCATTACAATTTTTTTTAATTTGAAACTTCAGAAGAAAGGAACTAATGGAGCAATCAGACAAGAAGGTAGAAATGAAAATGTTCTGCCATTAATTCATGACAATGTGAACGTATTTGTGTTCCCTTTCAAGGATTTGCACTAAGTATCTTTTATCTTGCACAAAGCGGATATTAAGTGCATGAGAAGAAAACCCACAGACAAAATGTGGTAATTGAACTGGCCAAGCTATGTTATCATCATCCCAAGGCCAGCTAATAGGATCCTAATATAAAGGGAACAGACTGAGTCAAGACAAAAGAGATGTAACTCCTCCAGCTAATACATGAAGAAAGGTGCCAAGTTTCATTCAATTACATAATATTCTTAAAACTTTTAATTAGAGAGAGAATCACAGCTGGTTGCATGCATGGAGATTCCTAGCACATCCAAAAAAAAGGGTGGAAGTACTGAAAATTTTTGTACAACCTTTATGTTCTCCTTTCTGAGATTTTGTTTTAACTTTTCAGGATAGAGATTGTCTTAAATATGAAAAGTTGTTGCCTCTAGTATTTGTTTGCTCCTCATAGAAAATTTACCAGGTTAACTTCAGTGGGAGTGACTAGTTAATTTGGCCGTGATTGTGTTAGTGATTTCAATTCAGTCAAAACAATCAAGGCATTGTTGAGATATTGTTCAGGAAGGATGTGAGTTTTGACTATCGCAAGTGGATTATCACATGGCCCACCACAGTCCTCAATTTTCCTCCTGTTGTAGATAAAATTTGTCTGTTTTTAGTACCATATTCTCTAAGAAAACATGGTCTAGTAAATCTGTTGACATAGTGGGACTGTATCTCTTGAAAAACCTAGTCACCTAGAGGTTGTGTCTCTTGAAGAAAAAAAAAACCAAAACACAAAACAAAACAAAAATACCAAAACCTAGCCACCTGCAGTGAGGCAAGCCAGATGCATAAGGTGCTAATTCAATTCCAATTATCAATGACTTCCTTTTGTAATTCACAGATACAAATACTACATTTTGACACAGTTTTGGAAATCTTTGGCTAAAATTTATTAAATATGTAATCCATTTTGATGTATTCCCACTCTCTTATGCTCTGACACCATGCTTTTTAATACCCATTTTCTGCACTGAGCATTCCTGAGCCTTTTGTCTTTAAGTGTCCTTGCCTCCAGCTTAAAAGGTCATCATGTTTAGCTGGCAAATACATGATTTGCTCAGAAAGAATGATAGACAATCATTGTGTAGTTAATAATTCCTTGAATGAATGTCGTTTTGGTATCTGGCCTCTAAAATCATATTGAGATTGCCATGTTAAACCTCAAAGTTCCTGTAAATCTTTAAAAGATAGACTAATACTTTCTTATGTAATTATGACTAAGGATACATTACTGTTTATATTTACTTGTGACCTTTTAGGTGCTCCACGGTTGTTCAACTTTCATCAGAATCCTACTGATGATGACACCTGAAAGTTAAGTTTATGACTTAATAGCTTAAGAAGGCTAAAGGCGTGTAAGATCTTATTTATAGACTCTTAACTAATTTAGACTATCTGGAAGATGTTGGCTGTATTGATATTGCCCCACCTGGAGGAACACATAGGCTGGAGACAAAGATGGGTAATTGTTGGATCTAATTTCACCAGCAATTTTCTCTCATCTCTTGAATTATTCCAAAATGTACTTAGGGCTTTGTTACATTAATTCTCCAAACTTTCTAAGATTTTAAAATATGAATATTTTATTAATGAGTTAGTAAGAGAAATCACACTGCCAAAGCAATCTTAAAAATACCTTTTTTCGGTTTTCAGTAAACACATGTGGTATCTGATGTTCATCAATTATCCCAACATAACTCTTAAAAGTTTCAAATTTTCCTTTATTTCTCTAGGCAATTTTGTCTGCCTAGTTTATTTGTCAGAGCAGAAGTCTTGGAATATTAAATATCTTTTTGCTCTTTAAGCAATGGCATTTAAAGTTTCATAACAGATTACTCAAATATAAATAGTTTTTCTCTAAATAATATTTATATAATTCTTCTAGGGAGATATGATTAGAGGTAAATTCCATATTTACAAAAGGAGAACATGAGTAGGGCATGAAAGATAGAAGAATATTCTTTTGATAAATTTTGTTATTGAAAGGTGCTAATAGTAAATGAAAGTGAAGTCCATTTTGCCAGATCTTTGAACAGATAAAATCAGTTAGGCCTGGCACATGGTGATTTTAAATAGGCATATAATAAATTCTTGCCTTATTTACTCGTATTTACTTATCTCCCACAATCAAACCCCTCAACAACCTCCCCATGATAACAATTATCTTTATGTTATGTGACCTATTGAGTTTAACCAGTGGCACCTGTATTGAATGGGTTTGGTGATATCTACTAGATCACAAATAACTCACTACTGGCTACATCTCTCAGGATAATAACTCTCCATCCCCAGCAGATAACTGAAGGGAATAGAAGGTCCAATTAAAGTTTAAACTTTATACAATGTGATGCCAGCACAGATATCGACAATGATAGGCTAAAATGACTGACCTACATATTTGAGAAAACTTCAGGAAGAAATTTAATCCATTGTATAAACATTTCTCTCAAAATACTGTATTTGTGTGAATTTACTTAAATATGCCATGAGATCAGAGGTGAGTGCTTTTCCCCTGCATGAATAAAGTGTGCTGCATCTGCCCATGGCTCTTCATTTTTTCTTTAATCTCCCTGTTTTACACAACCCCATTTCCCTGTATTCAGAGCTTGAACATCACACCATCAGCTGCTATTAGCACTCAACAGAGGGCCCGGGTACCATCACTCCCTTCCTTGTCCATTAATTTCATACTGTCAGGCCCAATCTTGTGCAGCCCCTGTGTGTATAACCATAGCTGCTACCTGATATGGAGTGCAATGTCAAGTTCACAAGTGCAATGGTTCAACTCTTACAGTCTTACTACTCTTGGTTTCATGATATTCCTTAAGGGGTGAAAAAGGGTGATGTGGATACTCTGTTGAGGTCCAAGTACTCAAAAGTTACTACTCAGCACCAATCAACTGCGAGTGTCTGTGTAAACTGTCTTTCTTTGTGAAAAGAAGATTGACCAAGGTTTAGGGTGAATATACTCTATGGTATAAGGATTTTTGTGTTACTTAACGATATGACCGTTTAATAAAAGAGAAGCAACATTTCACTCCTAGGACCTAAGGCCTTCTCAACCACATAACTTTGTCCAGGTTCACAGTACCTGGTATGAAATCTGCTGAGAAGCACCCTTGCAAGGTCATTGGCTGAATACATAACAGTGATGTTTCTATTGCAATAGCAAGCACATCTTGCCTTGTAAATTGGTATTGTAGTATGCAATGTTCACATGTAGATTAGATTACTTATGGCTTCGCCTTTTGCAGTGTGCACATCACTTTTTAGCACCATATAACCTAGAGAGCAACTAGTAAGTTTCTAGATTAATCCCAGCATTCATTTCTTTATGTCTACACCCAAAAATATGTGGTGTCTATCAACAGGGTCAGAAGCCAAGAGGAATGTGACAAGAGCCAAGGGACTTCTTCAGGGAACAATGCCTGAGAATAGCATGAGCAGCTTTGCTTGTGATAAGAACCTTGGAGACCCTGACCCACTTGGCAAGGACCTATGGAGAGTTCACCGCATAATTCCTGGTATGACCCTGGGAGCATGTGTGCTACAAGCTCTCCTTGTTTCACTGTGCTAGACATACTGCAGGCTGAAATGAGTCACAACATCATGAAGTTTAGTGGTACCTATTTACAAAACTGTTTTGAAAAAAAAATAATTATACCATGAGAGCTTTAATGAAGTGGTATTTAATAGATGGTATTAATCGTCAATGGGATCATCCAAGGAACAGGGAATGAAGCAGAATTATAGAAACCCACTGTTCCCTCATTTCTAATAACCATACCATACCCTGAGAAGTTAATGCAGACAGATGTAAGGAAAAGGGACACAAAATACTAATTACTAAGAGTCTCTAGGTTATATTGCCTATAGGATAAGTGGAAAAACTTGGTATGCCTCCAGAAGGGATAGAATAGTACAAAATTTAGAATGGACTAATCCATCTCTGGTTGGTGAATTGATCATGAGAACCCAGACCCTACCAGTTGAAATATTAACCATAAGAGGTACAGCTGTCTATCACTCTGCAGGACGCTGTGACCATATGTGCTGCCAACTAGACACATTTTTCTACCTGTAGGTTGCATAGTTAGAAAAGTTCCTTTGTACCTGGCAAATCTTTTATGCCTCTGATGATAGAGATATACATAAAAAAGGGTATTATCTATCGGTGGGAAAGTTGGGAGATAGAAGGGGAAAGAGGCAAGAAACAAATTAGTAATTATTGTGACTATTTTTAGAATTTGGGAAATAAAAACTGGTTGTAAAACTATTCATTCAAACTATTGAAATTGTATAAATAAAATGGCACAAGCCCTCCGGGACCACTTATTTGAACAATAGGTGGTCACTATCCCTTTTTGGTGCAAACTTATTAATATCCATCCTGGATCATTGAACCTGTCTGGAACAAGGCTACCACTTGAAACAAAAGTAACTTGTATTGTTTGGGGGAGTTTGGTACAATCATGACCAACAACTCCTAAGAAAGTTGTTAGTAACTTTTCAGTTGCCATAGTAAAATATGTCTAAAATCAAAGAACAAAGAGTTTATTTTGGCTTGCAATTCTAGAGTCCACAATGGTGGAGAAAACATGTTGGCAGGAGCAGAAAATTTAGAGATCACATCTTCAAATGAAAAGATGAAGCAGGGAGAGCAAACTGGAAGTGGAATATGGCTAAAAACACGTAAAGCTTGCCCACCATGATGTATTTCTTCCACCAAGGACCTCCTTTCTTAAGGTTCTGTAACCACTCCATGTGGCACCACCAAATGGAGACCAAATGTTCAAATACTTGAGCCTATGGGACACATTTCTAACTCAAACCACCACACTGTACCTGGAAGGCTGTAGGCGAGGACAAAGTGATACATGTGAAACATTTTGAATATCTGTGGTAATTATGAGTTATAGGGTAATTATGAGTCCTGGCTTGGTAACTAGCCAGCTAAACTGAGAAAGTGAAATGCCAACTACTCTGAATAATTATTGATAGTAGTTATTTTGTATTTATTTCAGGTGACTACACATTTATTTTAATAAAATTATTTTATAGTTGTAAAAGTAACTGGGTTGTTACTACCTTTTCTTTTCTAGCTTTGTCTTCTTTCTAAAATTATTTCCATCATGTAATAATGCTATTGTATGAGAAATATTACTCTCTGTTTACTCAGATCAATAAACAGACAGTGAATACTAACACAGTCTAAATAGCAGCATCCAAATCAAAGTATCTAATAGGAATTCAAATTTCATCATGTAATAATGCTATTGTATGGGAAGTATTACTCTCTGTTTACTCAGATCAATAAACAGACAGTAAATACTAACACAGTCTAAATAGCAGCATCCAAATCAAAGTATCTAATAGGAATTCAAATGTTTTCATTATTCTTTGCCTTTACTTATTTATTAATTCATAAATATTTACTGAATAATCATTGGGAAATGACCCTCTGGTTTTCTGTGTACCTAATTTTCTTATCAGTATGTTTTACTGTTAAAATTTGCATTATAAGTTTTACTTTACATGTTGAAAGAATTAGCAGTTTTATAAATCCCATTTTTATAACCAAGATGAACAATGCACAAACAGTAGTTGCATGAGTTCACATAGCTGATTATTGACATAATATAGAGTGAGAACCAAGATTTGAGTGGGGTATACTGGTCCAATCATATATACTACTCTATCTTCTGTTCAATAAAAATGTTAGTTTCTTGAGATAAACTTACTGAAGTGTTAATCTTACAGATTCTAGGAAATACCACGAATAAGCCCCATTTGATTTTCTTGTTACTTGTCATGAGAAAAGAATGAAAGGCATGTGGCATTTCCTCTATTCATTGGAAATATTAAGAAATTTTCCACTGCAGTATAAAAATGCCCCAAGGAAATGCTTGTCATCTTTATAGTTCATCCCCAAGGTTGTGCCTTTTTACCCTTGAGGATTCACTAGAATGACTTGTTCAGACACATCAACATCAAATCACTTCTGCACCATCGCAGAGCTCCTGTTTGTTCTCCAGATCCTGGGGGTGGGGGGAGGAATTGACATTGGCTGCATTCAGTAGACTGAGAAAGTGCTCACAGGTACCAATACTTACTTAGCATAACCAGATTCAGGCTCACTTAAGCCTGTGAACTAAAAGGTCACCCAACTGAAAATGTCTTCCATTTGTTTTTATTATTCCCCTGTCCAGAACTATTTTGTAACCTATATGTACAATGAGCCCATGATAAAACAGCATTCACTGGCAGCTTGTGGTATAATGCTTTTGCATTAAGGCTTTTTTAGCATGGCACTGAAGATAACTTTACAATTTAAATATAATAGATTGCCTGAACTACTTTGGTACGAAAATTGTGAGTTCAGAATGTAGCTAGAAATATTCTTCATGGCATTTTCTATCACTTGTTTCATCTCATGACATGGGTAAAAAAAAATCCTAAAATGTTTCAAACTATCTTATTGTCTTGTGATCTGTAGTAGCCTTTCTTTATTTGTTGCTTGATTCAGTCATCAATTCTATGGACATTAATATTTAATGAAATCAAATAATGATATAGTAATACACAAAACGAGTTGTTTTCTCTTCAAAAATGCAACTTAATCATTACCATGGGAATTATAATTATGACATACATATTGAACAGTGCTTACATAATTAAGCACTTATAGCAATAATAGAGGTGTAGTACAATTATACTAATATGTTTAAGTGTAGATTATAAATACTTACTGGACAGTCATTGAGAAAACCGATGATTTTTAGTATAATTTCTGTTTAAGTCAATAAGTAAAAACACTGTTTTCACCCTGGAGGAGGTTATGTCTATTGGGTGAAGACGGAAGTGTATGCAAATACTGGCTATGCATCTTGTTGAGTGTATGTAGGGACACAAAGGCTTGGAAGAATGAAGGAGTTTGCCTTAAACATACTCAGGGTCTGAGGACTCATGGTGATGTTCAAACTAAGATAAAAGGAGAGTTAGAGTTTTAAATACCTTATGGCATTTCAGTGCTAAAAGTAAATTGCAGAAATAATAAAAGGACAAGTTAATACAGTTTAAAAACCTTTGTACATTGCAAAGTATAATAAAGGAAAGGATATGAGGCACCATGTAGCTGTTGGGAATTGATCTTAGGACCTTTGGAAAAGCAGCTTGTACTTCTAACCACTGAGATATCTCTCCAGAACACACAACCATTCGCAACCAAGAACTAGGCCAAACTCTAGGTATCTAGTTGAAAAGAGGGAGGAGGAATATATGAGCAAGTGAGGTCAAGATCATGATGGAGAAATCTACAGACAGATGAACAAAGTTCTTGGAAACTCATTAACTCTAGACCTACAACTATGGAGACTCCAGGGGAATGAACTAGGCCCTCTATATTTGGGAGACAGTTGTAAAGCTTGGTCCTGGAAATAGGACCATGATACAAATATGGTACATTGAGCTAGCTTATTGGAGCTCATTCCTTAGGGAGGAATGCTATGTTCAGTTGCAGTGGTGTTATCATGATGTATGGGCTGGCTTTTTGGAACCCGCTCCCCATGGTGGGATGCCATGCTCAGTCTTGATGCATGGGAGAGGGGCCTGGCTCTGTCCAACCTTTTGTGCCAGACAGTGTTGTCTCTTCATGAAAGCCCTTACTGGTGAGGAAGAATGGACTGAAGGTAGGCCGAGGGGAAGGTAAAGGGGGTTGGGAGGGAGAAAAACTGTGATTGGAATGAAAATTGAATAAAAATAAAAAAATAATAGTTAAGGGAAGGAGAAGCATTGAAAACACTGACACTGTATTCATAGGTGGAAGTGATCAGTAATACATAGAGAAGCTCCTAGTTAGGGATTGGAGGTGGCTTGATTGTTATTCCTTTTCTCACCTGAATCCTTTAGTTATGATTGCAGATGCTGGAGCAAGGAGAAGCAGTGGTCCTGTGACATATCTTATAGAGAGAAGCTTTTGAGTTTTTACTTCTCAGTGGACCTCTCCTAACTATTCCTAAGAAGAAGTTGAAAAATGAGAAATGAAATAAAAGTGGACATCCATAGAATGAAATTTAGGATAACTAAATGCATGGAGTGCTGGTATATGCTAGCACTCAGATAAACAGAAAACCATGGCAATGACATACCAATCAGGTATCTACCTTAGAGACAAACATACTGAAACAGAAAATAAATATACGATTGTTTAGGGCAGAGTGATCTATTGAGATTAAATGTGAACTGACTAGTAATGGGTACAGAGTTTCTTTGAAAAATGCTTAAATTTTTCTAAAAGACTAAACATTAATTTAGTTATTGTCATGATGCTATTATTTTAAGTCACCTTTGTGCTTCTTGGCATTCTTTTTGTTAGGATGTAAAACTGCTCCATTTCCCTCCAGGTACTAATAGTGGGGAAAATACATGCAGTACTTAACAATACAATATGTACATTATTTATCATGTTCACATTGAATCCAGTATGCGCATAAGTAAAACAGTAGCCAGTGTCCTGACTAGTCTGTATATATCTGACCCCTGATAAATGCTTCAACTTTGTTGTCTTATTTTAGCAGCCATGCAGAATTAAGTTTTAATGTTTTTGTATCTAAGGAGATCAACATTTGTGGAGATCAAATAGTGAAGATGGTGTTAAAGTGCTGCCAATCTAATGTTCATATTATCTATATATTATTCTGCTTCTTACACAAAGGTTAACTGAGTATTTTTCATGTTTTTCTTCATCGACAAGCAAATAATTTTCAAAATATGGTATATAATTGTCCCGAATAAATGTAAGCTTGTAAACCACTTCATTAAAATTTTACATCAAAAAATTGTTGATTTCGTACTGCCAGACCCTGGACTTTATGTTTTTAACTCACACCAAATGAAAACATGACTGACAGTCTCTGTAAAACATGTCATGCACAAAAGTGAAATGGGAAAGTGACCTGAAAGGAACTCACTTCAGAGGAATTTAAGAACCAGCAACTGGGCATTCACTTCACTCATGGCAAGAAATAGACAGGTTGGCAGAAAAAATGAGAGATCAGTGTGCTTGCCTATGACCTAATGCACAGGCACACGTAGGGCTTATGGTACAGCAGACTGCATAGAAAACTCTGGTGTGGAAGTCAGTTTTTATTGCTGAGATAGCAAGTTGCATAGATGTTTAGAAAGCACTGGATTACTTAGGAAACAGTTTAAAATCGCTAAAATTTCATTATTAAATAAAGATTAAGTATTTGTAAAATATATTTTACTTTCAAACAAAGCTTGCAGGGTCTTCTGATTTCTTCTTTAGAAACATCAGAAATTTCCTCAGATAAGAAGAAAGACCATGAAGGCTCTTATGGCCTTATTAATTTTCTGGCAATATGCTTCTTACTTTACAAATTATCTACTAAAGAAGCAAGCAAATAGAAAGAGTATATATGACAAATTCAAGGTATTTGTGAAATTCAAGATATCTGCAAATGTGGCTCATCTGTGATCTAACAATTGAGCCAAAGTAATACTGGGTTCTTCCTCGAGTTCTACTTAACATCTGATTCTTGGTTTCAGAGAGAAAAGGGAAAAATAACAGCATCTGGAATAGATTAAATACAGAACAAATTAATATTTGTGCATACTATTTTGAATAAGGTTTATCTGGTATTGGGAAAGTGTTATACTATTGGAATACTTGTATTTTCACAGTGAAAAATATTGTTGAAATACTGACACATCTATGTATATTAATATATATGCACTCATTTATAAAAACAACCTGCTAAACTGGTTTTTAGTATGTATGTATGTATGTATGTATGTATGTATGTATGTATGTATATATGTATGATTTCAGGACTGACAACCTTATAATTGATAGCCAACTGGACTTAGCTTCTCCCTAGGAGAGGCTAAATCTCCCATATCATCAGTCATTTGTTGCTTGTATTTTTTTTTATCTAGGGATTAAACCTGCTGATATTTTTCTTGTTTTTCATTAGCATATCTAATGAGTTTGTCATTGTTAAGGTATTGTTTAGGATACAGTCTCACAGTAGATTTCTTAGTGTTCTTGACTTATACTCTTCAGCTTTCTCTCCTGGGATATTCCCTGAGCCTTAGGGGTAAGCTGGATTGTAGATGTATTCCCCTAGGGCCATGCATATAATCCATTGATCTCTGAATTGTGTTCAGTTGTGGTATTCTCTAATGGTTACCTATGTTGTAAAGAAAACCTTCTTTGATGAAGGTTGATAGCTATACTTATTTGTGTGTCAAGTATATGGTTTAGAATGTAGTTAGAAATTATGCTGGTGGAGTAAAGTGAGTGTAGTAAGTTCTCTTCTAAGATCCATGACTTCACAAGCCCCAGGAATCTGGTTAAATTTCCAGTAGCAGGCATTATTTCCCTCCTATTGATTGGGCCTTGTTTCAGCACAATGGAAGAGTGAAGGGCATTGTTGGAATTTGAATAAGAAATATTTTAGAAGCTTTTATAGCATTGGCTCTCTAGCTGATGACACTATTTAGGAAGGTTGGGAACTTCTAGGAGGTAGAGAGTCACTAGGAGAAATGGGTAACTGTGATGTGGGTCTTGTGTCTTTATTACCTAACCTCACTTCCTGTTCACTATCTGCTTCTGAAAGTGGCTGCAATGTGGCAGGATTAAGGGCTAGTTGTTCTCATTGCAGCCACTTTTCCTATGGAAAACTAAACACAAAATAAAACTTTTCTCCTATAAGTTGCTTTTGTCAATGCATTTTAATACAGTGAGGAGAAACTAAGAAAGAGACAGAGGAATATAAAATAAAAGGAGGTTATTACACTCTGAAGGACTCCAGAAGAAAGCAGGACAATAAAACTGCTTTCCACAAACACATCCCCGTGTTTCAGAATAGGACAGACTGGGCAGAATAAGAGCCCAGAGGAGAGTGTTAGGAGCTGCTTCTGGATATGGCACAGACATTGAAACCAATCCAGGAAACCCCAAATTTATCCCTGTGGTTCTTTGGTGATGTTACATTCTTTTACCTTTTTCTCCCCCTCCATTTTAGAGTAGAGAGGGGAGAAAAGGCCCTAACCATAAAACAAACAAACAAACAAAGACCTAAGTACTATTGAATGTCTTTCCTCTGGTTTATAGTGGGGAGGAGGGAGAATTGGGTCATTGGATTCTCGGATTAACAAATAGAGGGAAACTTTTCCCCATCCGCCTTACTAATCTGTGCCTGATCTGAATTTATATTTTGGACTTTGAACTGGTGAGATATGAGATTTTTCAGCTTCAAATGAATACCGTAATGGAATGATGCTAGGTAATGGGGGGATAATTGAATGTTTTGCATTTGAAGGCATATGAGTTAATGTGGGTCAGAGGTTAGAGTGTGGAAGATGAATATAAAATGAATTTCTATGATGGTTACATTTTACATACTTATGTCACATTCCTTGAAGAATGCTTGCATCACTTTTAATGCCATTTGAAAAAGAAGCATGACTACACATGTTAAGTTGAAAATATTTACTTAATTTAAAAATTTATGTACATGTATGCTTTTCTCTGTGGAAGTACATGCACATGAATGTGGACATCCCTAAAGACCAAAAGACTTCTTGTGGTTCCTCAGATCTGGGGTAACAGGTGTTTGTTAGCTACTCAGCATGTGTACTAGGAACTAAGAACCAAACTCAGGTCTTCTGTAAGATCAGTGTATACTCTTAACCACTGAACCATTCTTCAGACACATGTGTGTTGTTAATACTGGCTAAAGAGACAGATTTTTAATCATTTAAAACAAAAATAAATTTGTGATTTACTTTTCAAAATATTATGGTGTTCTTAACAGCACATTACATTTTAGAAATGCTATGCTAACTCGTATGAAAAAATTTCACTGTTAGAGAATACAGAGAGGGATGTGCATATTGTCAAATTATGGAAATTAGTTTTCAGACTTTCTCGAAGTTAAAGACCAAACATGATGGCTGATGCTTGATAAACATATGTAAACATTCCTACTCTAATAGTATGCTGCTTATAGTATCCATATTCTTTTTTAAAATCAAACTTCTTTACTCATTCACACAAGAGCTACATGACCTTTTTAAAACCATTGCTATTTCACGGACAACGTTATTAATATGTACCTATTTTTAAAAATTTTAGTATAAAGCTGTTTTTATTTCTCTTTAAAATTTATTTATTTAATTCAGAAACAATCTTATTTTACATATCAATCCAAATTCCTTCTCCCTCCCATCCTCTCATGATTCCCATGGACTCCCCCATCCCACACCCATCTATTCTCTAAGAAAGTTAATGCCTTCCATGGAGGATCATCAAAGTCTGTAACATCATTTGGGGGAGAACCTAGGTCCTCCTCCAAGTGTCTGGGATGAGAGAGTATCCCTCCATGGGGAATGAGCTCCCAAAATCCATTTGTGCACTAGTGATAAATACTGGTTCCACTGTCACAGGTCTCATAGACTACCCAACATTCAGAAGGCTTGGTTCAGTCCAATGCTGGTTCTGCAGCTTTATGACTGGGGTCCGTGTGCCCTCACTTGGTCAGGGCAGCTGTTTCTGTGGGTTTGTCCAGCACAGTCTTGACCCCTTTGCTTAAAAGAGGTTTTTATAGGTTTAAAGAGAAATCTGGCACTAGGAAAATGTCCAGAGATCCACAAGGATGATCCCAACTAAGAATCTAAGCAATAGGGGAGAGGTTACTTTAAGTGCCTTTCCCTATAATGAGAATGATGACTACATTATATGCCATCCTAGAGTCTTTATCCAGTAACCGATGGAAGTAGAAGCAGACACCCACAGCTAAACATTGAACTATACTCCTGGAATCCAGTAATATGTACATTTATAAAGATTGACAATATATCATATAAAAAAACAAGTTGCTATATACTATTAAAATATATATCTGTATCTATATCTATATCTATATCTATATCTATATCTATATCTATATCTATATCTATATCTATATCTATATCTATCTATCTATCTATCTATCTATCTATCTATCTATCTATCTATATATGTATATATATGTTTTCTTCTTTGTATAGCGTGGACAGTATACCCTTTGAAACAAAGTTACCTGAGGTATGTGCTAACATGTGTCAGGTGTGATTAAGAGAGTAAATGGTGTGTGATAAAATGGAGTCAACAAAATTATTTCAAATTTGTAGACTAGTGAACAAAATTTTGCCATGTGTCATTAATCAAAACCATACTGTGGCTTACCTCACTGTGGTTGGTATCTTACTTAGACTGGTGGTCCTGGGCTGTATAAGAAAGCTATATGAGTAGATGATAGACCTAGTATCACTTTGCTTTTCCCTCTCTCAGCAGGCATGAGTGACAGTTTGGTTGTTAACCTTTACCCTAGTGGCTAAGTTTTCATTTATTCATTCATTCATTTTTTTAAACCACCACAATATGTATATATATATATATATATATATATACATATATATATATACATATTAAGACAAAGCAATAACTGTTGCATCAAAGCTGAGCAAGACAAGCCAACAGAAGGAAAAAGAGCCTAAGGAAAAGTACAAGAAACAGAGTCCCACTTATTCACACACTTAGGAATTTCATAAAACACTAAACTGGAGGTCGCTGTACATTTGCAGAGAACCTGATCCCTGCCTGTGCAGGCTGTTTGTATGCTGCTTGAAACTCTGTGAACTCATATGAACTTTGCTTATCTTGATTCAGAGGGCCTTGTTTTCTTACAAACCACTTCAGGACAGACCTCATGTTCAGGGGCAGTTGATCAGCATAGAATTAGACTCCATAGGTTTGTGTGAGTGAGTGTGTGTGTGTGTGTGTGTGTGTGTGTGTGTGTGTGTGTGAACGCGTGTGCATGTGCACTTGTGGTTTTACTTGGCCACAGTTTGATGTTTTTTGTTTGTTTTCATTCTTTTGGGATGTTGTTCTATTTTGTTTTCTTGGTTTTAAGGAGGTTTGTTGTTTTCTAAGAAAACTCAAATTTGGGTGGTCATGGTGGGGTTGATCTGAGAAGACTTGGGGGAGGGGGAGAATATGATCTAAATATATTCAAATTTAAAAAGGTTTTATATAATAAAAAACTCCTAATTATTTTTTTTTTCAAAAAGAAAAGAAAAAAAGCTATCCAAGCATGAGCCAGTGACTCAGCTAGCAAGCAGTCACTCATGGTTCCTGCTTTCAGGTCCCTGCCTTCAGTTTCTGTCCTGGCTTCCTTCAATGATGTAAAGTGACCTAGAAGTGTAAGACTAAATAAACCATTTCCTCACCAAGTTGCTTTGGGTTAGTGTTTTATCACAGCAACAAAAGTAAGAGAAATTTCAATAGCAGAATTCCAATGCCTGTGACCTCCTTAGCTACAGGCTTTTAATCATAGCTATGGCATCAGATAGTTATTTCATCTTATGGCCTCAGATCCAATCAGCAATAAGCTGGTTATCATTGGAATATTCGCACACCTTTTGTACCAGAAGCCATATCTTAACCTTGCATATCAGTACTGTTGTATGCAGGGTTAAAAGCTGTGTGAAATAATTAGTTTCTCTACTAACATCTAGTATATACCCCTTTTTATCATTATACACACCAGACTTTAGGAATAAATTATAATCAGTTTTTAACTTTATTTGTGCTTTTTTATTATAAAAGTATGTTGTCTTTAGGAACAGTCTTGTTATCTAGCTCTGATGGGCAATAAAGAACAGTGGCAATAACCTATGCTCTTTGAAGATTTTCTTGGGGATCTCTATCCAAAAACTCACATGGAGGTGAGTTCCATACCCAGTGCTGGAGTTTTGGGTTAAAATACTATGACCTCTGGGCAAATACTCAAGTATTCTGCATGCTCATGCTGTGACAGAGATATTTGTAAATCACTGTTTATAAAAAGCTCTATTCACAAAGCCAAGAAATAGAATCATACTATATGACTATCAGCTAATGAATGGATAATGGAAGAAGGTCAGTACTAAAGAAAAAGTAAGCTCCAAGGTTTTTAGAAAAATAGATGGAAGTGGAAAATATATGGAATGAACTAAATAACTCATACCCAGAAAGACAATTGTCACCTGTGAATTTCAGCCTCATAGGTTTAAGTCGCAGTGATTATCTGTTCTGTAGAGTAGGGAATCAGGACTAGAAACACAGTGGATAGGACAGTAAAACACACAGAACATAAAAGTTCAAAAGAGGGGTATTAAGAGGTAAAAGGTTTAAATGGGGCCAGGGCAGAAAATGAGAGAAAAGGTAGAAATGGGATGGATTACCCAAAGTAACATTGTATAAATCTACTTCTTTATGAAAGCAGTCGTTTTTCTCCCTTAACAAGTATCTCATCAGAAATCTCCTGCCTTTTTCTGACATTTGGCCTGAAAAAAAATATTCAGCTGACCAATTCAAAGGCTGCATTAAATTGAAAACTGAGACCTAACAGATGGCTCATGTTGCTGGGTTGCCAATATGTCAGACAAAAAGAAGAAAATAAATTGATGCTTTTCTAGCATTTATATGAATCTGAAATTTATGTAAAAGCTTGACAGAATAAAATTTTGTCGTATTTGAGAGCTATCCATGTTAGTGTAGTGAACAGTTGTACTATTCCTTTATTATCAGTGAAGCTTTCTACTATTAATAGAGTTCACAATTTATTCTTTATACAATGTATGCCTTAGTGAAGAGACACCATGACCACCACAACTCATAAAGAAAAACATTTAATTGAGGCTAGCTTACAGTTCAGAGTGGTATGGTGGTTTGCAAGGCGACATGATGCTGGAGAGGTAGCTGAGAGTTCTATCTCTAGATCGGTAGGCAACAGAAGTAATTGTGTGTCCCACTTAGCATAGTTTGAGCATAGAAGACTTCAAAGCCCACCCCCACAGTGACTCACTTCCTCCAACAAGCTCATACATAATCCAACAAAACCATACATAGTGCTATTCCCAGTGGGTGTGCATTTTCTTTCTTATGTATATACATATATATATATATATATATATATATATATATATATATCTGTTTTCTTATAGAATTCAGGACCACTAGTCCAAGGATAGCACCAGCCACAATGAACAGAATCACCCACCACCCTCGCACAAATCACTAATTACAAAAGTAACCTACAGGCTTGTGTATAGTCCAGTTGTATGGGGACATTTTCTTAACTGAGAAATGATGATTTATAGCTTGTGTTAAGTTGACATAAAACTATCCAGCACAGAGAGGAAGTTTACAGGTTGGGTAATTACTACACTCTGTGAACTGGAATGGGAAGATGTAAAATGAAATTAAACTTGTAAATTTACATGATGAGAAATTTACATGATAAGAGTGGTTACTTTGTAGAAGTTAGGTTTTTATACTAATTATAGGTAATTCAATTTGAGATAGCCAATGAAATACAGAGGCTATCGAAGATTTTTTACCAAATTCTAGTTAGGGGGAAAGTCTATGAAGGAATTTAGTTAGCGTTTGAAGGCAGGGGAGGAGAAAACAAAGAAGTGTTTTTGTGAGCATATATGCTTGCTTTGTCATCATTCTGATAATTGTGCACATCAACTTTGGTATTTGATTTTTATTTACCATGATGGTTGGTTTTAATGGTCAGTTTGACATAATCAAGAATCACACATGAAGTGAGGCTCAGTGAGGAATTGCTTACATTAAGTTAGTACATGTGTATGTCTGTGAGTTTCTTATTTGGGTTAGTTGTGGTCAAAATGCTAACCCTCAATGTGAGTGACACCATTTCATGGGCCGGGCACTGGAATGTCCTAAAAGGAAAAACATGTGATGAAATTATCACAGATGAATTAATTCATTGCTTGCCCGCTGCTCTTGGCTGTGGATTTAGTGTGGCCAGCTGTTTCAATTTCCTGCCAGCTGACTTCCCTACAATGAAGGACAGTAACATGGAATTATGGGCTGATACACCCTATCTCTTATGTTGCTTTTATTACTACAATGGAAAATAAAATAAACAAATATGGAACAAATTGTTTGGTGGGGGAAAATCATGGGGTAAGTGTAAATTTTCAGAGGAAGAGAATAGAAACCACAAAGCACCTGTAATTGTGAAAAAGATTAATGCCCTTAAAGAAAGACCTGATGCTTTTTAGTGGGACAGTAGGAAGGTATTTCCTCAGGTCAGCACAGAAGATGATACATCTCTGATTTCAAGAACTCTTGAGCAGCAGGATGTGGAAATGTCCTCTAGGTGATGCTGGTTTAAAGGCCTGAAATAAACAAATCTGGAGGTATCATGGAGGGCATCCGAAGACAGGCATTGTGTGATAGAGTTAGAGTCTCTGTGGAGAGACCTCAAGATGCCATTTTACATATCTGTGAAGATGAGTCAAAGCTTTACTACTAGTATATGAATGTGGAGCCCATCCCACATAGAGGGATACTTTCTCAGCCTAGACACATGGGGCGGGGGAGGGGAGCTAGGTCCTTCCCCAAATGATATGACAGACTTTGTAGACTCTCCATGGAAGGCCTCACCCTCCCTGGGGAGCAGAAAGGGGATGGGCTGGGGTTTGGTAGGGGTGATAAAGGAGGATGGAGGGTGAGGGATCTGTGATTGACATGTAAAACAACTTTGTTTCAAATTTAAATAAAAAAGGAATTAAAAAAAAAGCCTTTTACTACAGACCCCCAAATATTACCATGGGCATCTGTGAAGAAGTGCAGGTGATAGCCAGGCAGTGGTGACCCGTGCCTTAAATCCCAGCATTCCGGAGGCAGAGGCAGGTGGAGCTCTGTGAGTTCAAGACCAGCCTGGTCTTCAAGAGCTAGTTCCATAATAGGCCCCAGAGTTACACAGGAAACCCAGTCTCAAAAAATAAGTGCAGGTGAGGAGTTGAGCTAACCTAGGCTTCACAGAGAAACTATGTTCTGCTGAAGGTGTGAACATCCCAAGCTGGACACAGAACTGTGGGATTTCTGTTAGCCTTGCTGCATTTTGGTTTTGTTTTGGTGTGACTGTTTTTTAATATTCTGATTCTGAGATTATTTTAATATAAAATGTTTTATTTTATTTCTTATTTTACATATTGATCCCAGTTCCCTCTCCCTCCCTCCATCCTCCGTCCCTCTCTCTCTCTCCCTCCCATGCCCTCCAACCACCCTCCCAACCCATTCCCCCCCCACTCCACAGGGAAGGTGATTATAAAATATTTTATTTTTAATATAAAATATTTATTCTGTTTCATTATAGATTGGATTGTGCAACTCATTCTAATTTTTTAAGGAGCTCACAGTTAAGACACATTGAATTTTTAAAGCATAAAAAGGTTTTAAAACTTTGGGGACTTTATCAGGCAAGCATGAGACTTTGGGGACAGATAGGGGAAGGTTGTTTTACACTGACCTGCATGTCAAATTGACTAGAAGAGGAATTGGGATTACTGGCTTTAACTGTCACCTTGACACAATCTAGAAATGAGTCATTAATAAATTGTCGAGATTAGGTTGGCGTGTGTGTGTGTGTGTGTGTGTGTGTGTGTGTGTGTGTGTGTGTGGTGGATTTCTAAATTGTATCAGCTGAGGTTAGAATACCAACCCTGAGTGTGGGTGGCATCATGTCAGGTGCTGAGTTGTAGACTCAACTCGGCACCTGAAAGAGGAGAGTGAGCTAAGTGCTAGTGCACGTACTTTAATTTGTTGCTCCCTGCTCCTTCAGCTATGAATGTAATGTCTAACTAGGTATTTCAAGTCCCTGCTATCTTGACTTCACCTCAGCGAAGGGCTGTAACCTGTGATTATTATATTAATTTATGTACAATAAATACCTGGATGGTTCAGATGTATCAAATGCTTAAAGTATTTCTTAGTTTTAATACACACACACACACACACACACACACACACATATATATATATATATATATATATATTAAAATTTTGTACATACAGAAAAATTGCATAGAAAGTTCAGACTTTTGTACGGCACACATGTACTATCAATATTGTGTTGCAGAGTGGTAACATTGTTATAGATGATGGACCTGCCTTGACCCATTACTGTCATGTAAAGCTTGTAGATTACATTGGGGCTGATTCTGGATTGTTTTCCACTTAGGTTTTGTGAACAGGTGCATTGATATATACCCATTATTGTATGTCACACAATTTCACTGTTTAAAAAATATTATTCATTTCCTGCTGAGGAAACCGTTCCTTTTTTATTGTCTCTGTAGTCTTTTTCCATTAATAGTGATAAGACACACATATATGGCAGTGGCTACTCAGCAACTATTTCTATATTAAAAGCTATCACTAAACATCTTTGATTCTGTCAATCCAGACCAATTGTCCAAAATAACCTGTAACTCAACCTTTTATGATTTGGCATACTGTGTTAGGGTTTCCATGTCTTAAGATAGCACATGCAGACTATCCAGCTTTGAGCAAGGATATCTATGTTCATGACACAACATATGCACTTGGCCACATGAAACATTAACTTTCCCATTTCTAATTGACTTAGCTCAGAAATTAAGCTTCTTACCCGGAGGCTAGTTTTGTGGTGAAGAATGGACTTCCTGTGCTTTTATAGATAGTGCTGAAATTCAAGTAACTAAAGACAGCACACAATGTATATTACATCTTGAAGGAGGTTTGTATAATGGGACAAAATACAGTTGTCAGACACACTCTCCAAAAAGAGAAATGCAGTGGAAATATACCTGTGTATATTGTGTATATCTAATAAAGGCATTCAGAATAAAAGGGAGGTGAAAATTGGTTTAAAAGGGTATGAAAATTAAGCTTGGTAGAATAAAATTTAGAAAAGTTTGTCCCTATAATTAATGATTAAAGATTCACACGCACATACACATACTCACAAACACAGATACAGGATCAGGTGGAACCCACTGGGTTCATCTGCCTATGCTCTGAGTTATTCCTCTCTTAATAAACATCTATTCGGCTTAATTGTTTATCCTGATCCATATTAAATCGCAATAGTCTATAGCCAACTTGTAGAACTGGGGTTACAGACCAGAGTCTATAGACTTGGAATTTTGTATGGTTGCTGAGAGCTGAACTCAAGTCCTTGTGCTTGTGTGTCAGGCACCTTCTTAAGATATCTCTGAAGGATCCAGACATAGGTTATTTTTACTTCAGGACTTTAAAAATTTAAATTATATCCATGAGTGTGAGTGTGTGTGTGTGTGTGTGTGTGTGTGTGTATGTGTGTATGTGTGTGTGTGTGTGTGTGTGTGTGTACTAATGTACATGTGGAAATCAGAGGGAAATTAGCAGAAGTGTTTCTCACCTTCCACATAGGGGGCATTAGAGCCTGATCTCTAGTTGTCAGGCTTGGTAGGAAGGATCTTTACCCCGTGATCCACCTGTTCAGCCCGTATTCACTGTTTAAATGTAAAAACATTGAGTTTTGTATTAGATTAAAATAGAAGTTTAACTATATCTTAAGGGAATACTAAATTATTTACTTCTCTTTGAATTGCCTTTAGAAGTGAAAATTATTTTAACATTAAATCTCAAGGAGTGGTAAAACTGTAGGCAGAAGACATTCATCAAGGTAGAAGGCTGTGTGTGTCCCATGCTGCATAGTATTGTAGAGATTAAACACAACTGCTCATCATTGGGAGAAATTCTATTGTGTTTTGGTGCATGTAACTATTGTACTTTCTTTGAGGACATTGACTAGATTGCAATATGGTTCATATTGTTAGGATATATACTGCCCATCCATCCATTGCATTTTCCCCCATAATTACAATATACCCCATTGTTAATTTTCCTTTAACACTCTACAAAATTTACTCAAAATTAAGCTAGTAGGAAATGCATTTCTCTCTCCCTGAGGATGAAAATAAGACTCAATTTTCACTATTTCTAATGATAATATGATAAATAAATCTATAAACAATTGCTTATAACTTAGTCAATTAACTCTTTAAGGAACCACTTTTGTATATTGCTAAAATAACCTAAAATAATTCTAATGGGATGATAAGATCACATAATATAATTGTACTATTTTTCTCTTCAATTAATCATCTATAGGAATGGGGTGATAAGTTATTCCTTATACTTATTAGGCACGTAATATTAACTTTAAAATAGATCTAAACACCAGATCTAAAATTAGAACATCACGAACTATGAGCACAAACAAGCAAATAGCTGAACATTGGGTCAATAGCTGTCTTGAGTAGATATACTAATTACATTACAAATGAAATTTTGAATTTGACACATGATTAACAGTTTCTCAGTTCTAAAAGAAATTCATCGTAAGTCATAACATATTTCAGTATTGCTTTCTGGAAACACACCTGCTTGTCTTTTCATTTTCTTGTTTATGAGCTCAATACAGCCCCTGACTTGGATAATTAGTGGTACAACAAAGGCCACAGTGCTGTTTTTGCTTACAACTTGTCAGGGCAGTAGTGTTTTGATGGCCAGAAATCTAATGACTTCTAATTTTCTACTGATAAACTCTTTGCATACTTAATCACTGAAAACTCAGATTAGTTAAGCAGGATTAGGAGTAAATAACTAAGATTGTACCATCATGTCTGGACCATTTGTCTCAAGTACCCATCAGTCCTTGGTTTTTAAGAAATGGAAGAGAAGGGAAGGGAGGAAGTTGGACGACCTTTTCCAACAAGGGTTCTGACCACACATGAGGCAGTCTTTTTAAAATTTAAGTTCCTGAATATCCTGCTACAAGTCTTACAGACTCACTATAGATACTCCACCAATATCTCTATAGCTAAGCCTGAGAATTACTATAATGAACATATAGTAATACAAGTTCCAAGATTAGACCTCAGGGCTTTCAGAAGAAAATAATCTCTAAATACTGAAATTCAGGCCATTGACTCTATTTATGGAAGGAGTTATAAACTTTAGCAGCCTTGCTTAAAGTCTTTTCCTTTTAATATTAGTGTAGTTATATTTACCTTTTTTAGATAGGGTTTGAATAATATTTACTTCAACATATGTATAGCTTCATTGTAGAGCATAGAACTTATAAATTGCATGTGTATATGCATATCATCTATATATTTTATATCTGTCATCTATCAATCAATCTATCTATCTATCTATCTATCTATCTATCTATCTTCTATCTATCTATCTACCTATCATCCTATCTGTCATCTGTAAATCTGTAAATGTGATGGTTATCCATTTAGTATTTACTAGAGATCAGAATCTGAAAATTATACTTTATTTATTTATTTGCCTGACCCCCACATGACAATCCAATCTTATCAATATGTCCCACAAAAATCTCCAACCTTTAAGATCACCTCACCATTTACTAATTACCATATATGAGCCCACTGTCACCTTCTGCTTGGCTGATGGACAGTTTCTAAAGAGTGTCTTCATGATTGCCTTTGCTTTTGATGGGGCTTCTTTAAAATTCATGAATTGCCTTCATGTAAAATCAATTGATATTATTCCAAAACTTTTCATATAACCTCTCCACTCACAAATATCGTCTTCTAGAATCCTCTGCTCTTCTTCATCTCTTCCAGATACATGTGTCCTTTTCTTTACATTTTAAAAAGAAATTTATTCTTTTTGTTCATGTGTGTCTATGCACTACATGTGTGCCTAGTGCTCTTGGAAGTTTGAGAGGCCATCAGATCTTCTGGGACCAGGGTTATAGATGATTACAAGCCACCATGTGGGTGCTGTGATCAGCCCAGGTCCCCTAGAAGAATAACCAATGCTCTTAACCACCAAGCCACCTCTCCAGCCCTCTTTACTGTTGGTCCTTTCTCTTATTTCCAGCAGCTTGAGCCAAACTTCCTCCAACAAGTATCTTCTTGCACCTATAATTTAATCTGTTCAAGTGTTTACACACAAGTTTCTTTCACATGTATTGTTCTTTAATTCTCTACAGAGATATGGGTATTTTCTGACCTACTTTCCTTTGGTTGCCTTGTAAAATATTTATGAATGCTAGGTGTTTAGTATGTTAGCTTCCTTTGGGATTTATTTGTCAGTAGCAGTACTTTCACAAGGTCAGATATACTGCAGTTGAATATAAATAGTATGTGCTTATAATTCTTGGTGTACTTGTATAAAAGTAACTTTTGAATTATAAAGCTACTTTAATTATTCAGGGTTTGAACATGTTCCTTTTACACTGCCTTACCTATTTTTTCCTGACTCATCTTTGCTTTGGAGAATATTAATTAACTTCACTCTGGGAACTGCCTATTAATTAGTCTTTCAAAATATGCAATAAAAATAAATCCTCACCCTTCAAATTCCATGAACAGGTAAGTTAGAATTCCAAGAGGCCTGGGAGGAAGAGTGGATGGACCTCACAGTTCACTCATGGAATAAAGAATAACTTGGCATCTCTCCCTTCAGAATTTCTGCTTAATTTCCTCAAGGCTTAAGAACATGGAATCATAACTTTTCATTGAAATAATTTTACTCTGTAGCATAGACTCCTGGCATATCTGATATTTTCATAAGATAACTTTCTTTTATGTCTTGATATAAAGCTCTAGTATATTAAATATGAAGAATAGAAATACATGTAAAAGTACAATGCATAAAATAAGACTACCCATGGATAATGTGTATGCATGTGTGCAGTCACCTAGGAAACACTGAATTTATAGACATATTTAAGAGTGTTTTAGCTGCTGCAAAGTCAGGACTTGTTAATTCTCAGCATAAATTTCACCAGTGACTTGCCCTGTGACTAAGCCTCCTGCTTTTAACACATCATAATCTTGCCTTCTGAATCTGATTTCCCATAGCCTCTGATTAATTTTCACCATGTACTTTAAGTTGCCACATTCATTTTTCAAACTTGGCCAATAAAGAAAAGATAAACTATTTGCCATTGCAGATGAGAATAAATATTCACATTTGGGGGGGGGAACTGTGGCATGATGTCATGAAGTTATTTGCTTAAAATCACATATGTGAGAATGTGGCAAATCTGAGACATTCGCTGCTGTGCTCAGTTCTGATGCTATGACTCTTGCACATTATATACTCTTGGATAGAATTTTGTCAAATGTTATTACTTTAGGAAACAAGTACAATTGTCTTTTTAAAATGCTTTGTAATTGCCTTTGAGGTGTTTCATGCATGCACCCTCCACACACACATACACTTGAATGTTAAATTGGTCAGTTAATATAAAAATTATATAAACAGTAACAGAACATACACTACAAACACACAACATGTATGGTGGCTCTGTTTTTTTATTTTTATTTTAAGGGTTATGGCTTAGAACTTCAGTAGTTTGATGTTATTGCTAAGTGATGATCAAAAATACTTTGATAAATTATATATCATTTGGCTTCATCTGTTAATATTTATTCAAGTAAGAAACCCACTTTATAAATATATTGTTCTGGATCAATTTTGTGAATTGGATTAGAATTTCAATAAGAAGGAGAAACATGTGACATTGGAGTGAGAACCAGAAAACAGGATGAAATCTTGGTGGGAAGGTTTGTTTTTGTTAAGGTCAGAAGACTGAAGCATTGAAAGTTTTTTTACAAAATGATTCTAAGCCCAAATCACACTGTGTGTGGCATTTCCTGAAGGCTTGAGCTGAGATGCAAACACTCATAGTTCTGAACTTTACCCTGTTCTTTAAATATAATATCCTAATGTGAATAATCTTAAGAACATAAATATGTTGACAGCTTAATGCCCTGACATTCCATTCTCATCATCTGTATTCTTTCATTGATGCTTGAACATAATTATAAGCACTGCCTTAGAAAGGCTGCTTCAAAACCCACAAAAAGCTATTTTGCATTAGAGAATTAAAAAGCCACTCACTTTAGAAAATAGAGAACTAACTTTGATTTTTAAATGGTCTTTCAAAAGTCCCTAACACATTTAGGAGGAGAATGTCTACGGGGAGTGTTTGGTAAATTATTACTTGAAGCATCTTTGGCTCCTCAGCCACTTGTTAGTGCATTTAGCAATGTAAGCATTTAGAGCAGACTTTATTTAAACTTACAGAAGATTGAAAAAGATATATTCTGAACACTCACAAAGGAACAATATAACATTAATGATTTAATGGGTAGCTTGACTACCAACTCAAAATAATGATGTTTTGTAAATGGAATTTATAAAGAAAGAACTCATCAGTAATTCTATGCTACAGCAATGGCTACAGAAAAGCTAATTTAGTGAGCTTTGTATGGGAACTTATTTTCTGCAGTGCTTTTCATGAAGACACTACACCAGTCAGAAAATGATCATAAGTGCCATTACCCATCAGAATACTTTTTGTATGAAGCTTTTCTTAACAACCTTGTGTTTTATATACCTACTTTTCTCTTTTGTGTGCTGATAATGTATATTGTAGGAATTTTATGAATGCTTATTTGTAAATAGTCTTCTAAAATAGTTTCATGGAGTAACATTTATTATACAAGATCCATATAATAAAATTATCTTGGCATATGTTTAGAGAAACTATTCTAAATTTTTTAGATTTATGAGAGGAGAAATGTACAGTATACTAAAATTATTTAACTGTTTTTAGACCCATAGTTAGGATATGGAGAACAGTGCCTGCCTCTATCTTGTCACCAAAGAGTGCCATGAAGGTAATAAGGAGGAAAGCTCCTAGGCCTGGTACTACTTAACTTTCTAGTTAGAGAGAATTTAACTAGTTGATTAGAGACTGCCTTATTTGGATCAAAATAGTAAAATTAGTAGGCTGCTAGTTAGAATGTGACAACATTTATACAAGACAACTGCTTAAAGTCAATAAATTTCTCTTCTTTGATCTCAGAAGAGTGACATTATATTCTCAAAAATTAGTTTTATAAATAACCTTGAAATTATTCTTGAAATGAATATAAAAATCTTACTTCTAAGAGGATATGTTATTTTGTTTTATAACATGTAATAAAATATATTCAAAACAGAATGATATGACAAGCAGAGTTTGCCTTTATGTACTGAGAAATGCATATCTTTGGAGCCAGGTATCTCTGGTTCTGCTATTTAAAAATAGCTATGCCCCCTGTCATTTATTCTTTCTATATCTGTTTTAAATCTATAATGGGTATTCATATTATATTTAATTGATTATTTACCCAGATATTTTACTCTAGCAATCTGATATTTAAAATCTAAGAATTATTTTATTTCAGTAATTATAATATCAAAACTTTTAGGCTTGTAACATTCTTTCATGTTTTTATATCATGTTTCATCACAAGTACACATTCTTCTTTGTTTTTATTTAACTGTAAACACTTTCACCTTATAGTATTGTTAATGTTTATTCTCTAGTCTCCTTCTTCATATACATGCTCTAAAAATTGCACTTGTTTGTTCTGTTAGTTAATCTTGGCATACCTAAAAATACTGATGATTCTTGATAATGGTCTTTGCTGCATTACTGTTAATGTAAGTAAGGAAGAGTGTGATGCTTCCACATGGCAAAATGTTATTAATATTTATTTTTTACTAATAGGATTATTTTTCTAGCTTGTAGTGTTATAAATTCATTGGTTAAAATGAATTTATAACTGAAAAAATAAAAAAAGAAATACAGATCTGTTTTAAACTTTCATCACATGTTTGCAATTTTTGTTTTCTATGTAAAAAGCAAGTACAGAATTTTATTTTTATTGTGCAATTGTGCACATGGTAGATTTTGGCTAATGTTACTTAATTGTTTTATTGAGACAGGGTTTATCTGTGTAGCTTTGGAGCCTGTCATGGAACTTTATCTGTAGACAAGGCTGGCCTTGAACACAGAGATTTGCCTGCCTCTACCTCCCAAGTGCTGGGATTAAAGGCGAATGTCACCACTTTACCTCTTTTTCTCAAGTTAGGTTTGATCTGCATCATGTAAAAATCTGGAAGTTAAAAGATTTATTAAAATAAAGTAACAATTATTTTTAATATACTATTTCATATATCTTAAGTCTTTAATAGTGATTTAAATAACAGATAAGTAATTAAATTTGTTTTCTTGTGGGAGGGAAGGATATGTTCTAGCCACGACTACAGTGCTAGTTTTACATTTCATTTACATGGGAATAATACAAGCATCCAGAGAGCCAATTATTGCTTATTTTAAGTGATATTATAATCTACCTGTCATAGCTATTTTATGTTTTGTGCACTCAATAATCTTGCTTGAAAGATAATCTTTATTGAAAAGAAGGGACTGAAGAAGAATATAGCACAGTTCTTTTCTGCCTCTTGTAAAAGTATAAATTATCACTTGTATGAGTGCATTTGGTGCTATTGCTTTATATTTTACTGTGTGTATTGATTTATGTGTTACTAAACTAGGGCTTCACACATCTTGGTAAGTACTTTGCTGTTGACCTAAATCCCCATCCCTCTTTTTTACTTTTTATTTTAATTTTAAGACAAAATGTTGATGAATTGTATAGAAAGGCTTTGAACTCATTGTTGCAGTCCATCAAGACCTTGAACTTAAAATTCTTCATCAGCCTCCCAATTAGTAGGGAATGGATCATATGGTTGCACAAGTCCTAGCTTGGCTGGCACATTATTTTTGATGTAAGTAAATTTTTTTTATAGAAATGGAAGTAGGACAAAATCCCTCTGGTATCTACATCTTTCATGCTGTGTAATGTTTGTTCAGTGCGGACTTATTTCCTCTAAGCATTGTTTCATACCTTATCTAAGCACACTACTTTTTAAAGTGGGACAAGTTTTGTTGTGACATTTCTACTTTAGGAGAGAATATAGTAATTACATTAATGATTAATAGCAAATAAAGAGACTGTGCAAACATTATATCTGTACTATATATTTCTTCATCAGGTAAATTATAGCACTAAAATAAAGAAGGAAAGAAGGAAGACTAAATGAGAGAGAGTAAGAAAAAGAATGAGGAGAGAGACAGAGAGAGAGAGAGAGAGAGAGAGAGAGAGAGAGAGAGAGAGAGAGAGAGAGAGAGAGAGAGAGGGTAAGAGGGAGGGAGTGAGGAAGGAGAGAGAAAACCAATTTCCCAAAGCACTGTATATTTTTCACTTTGGTTCTAAATCTAAAACAAAGCTTTGTGAAACTAGAAAGAAGAAAACGCATCAAGGAAATCAATTGAGAGATTCAGTTTAGATGGAAATGCAAGATCATTTGCTTTTTCGCTTTTTATTTTAAGTTCTTTGTGTAAAACATACATGTACTATAAACGAATCCTTAGGGCATTATGAAATGGTTTTCAGAACTCATCAGAGAAAGTTGTAATGGTAAGGTTGTTAACATTCTAACTGGGTAAAACATTTGGAAATGGAGACCATATATGGTGGAATGAATTTTCAAAGTAATGGGCAAGATAGCCTAATGAGACATTTCCATTTCTAGAACCTGTGAACCCTATAGTTTCATTGCACAAGGCAAATTTTTTCTCCAGTGAGAGTTGTGTGACAAAATCCTATACATTGCTTTGAAATTCATGGGCCAGTATTCTAGCCCATAGGGTAATGGTGTGTAAAGGCAATTGAAAGCACAATAAAATTCGACCTCTGTGTATAATGGAGGCAAAATATAATTTTATTGTCAAGTGTAAATTATATATTGCTGAGAAATGGACCCATCTGCTGTCCATTGAGAGAAAACTTAATTCTGTTCTGGAATTAATAAGTGCTTCATTGATCAATGTCTATCTTCATATGGTATATGAATAAAATAAAAAAATGTTAAGGCCTAAATTAACGCTAGCAAAATTTGGTGGAAGAAAATATTTTATCCTTTTCATAAATACTTAATCACTTATACATTTCTAATCTTTATTATATAAATATAACTTAAGTCTTATCTTTTGTTCAGTGCAATGTTCACTGTCTTTTTATTACTGTTGGAATATATTTCATCAAGTAATAGTTATCAAGAAATATTATCTCATTGTTCAGAAATTTCTTCAGGCATTTATTAAATTACCTTTCTTTATCACCAAATATGTTTGAATAACATGTCAACTTTTTTATAAGTACAACCCTTTTACAAACCAAATTTTTTATTTCATTTAAAAACAGTAATACTAAAATAATATTCCAAATACACTGAGATTCCCCATTAGTTTGTGTTTGCTTTACTATATTTTCTAACATTGTCTTTACATGCATTTGCAATTTGTAATATTTTTATGTCTTTTTCCTGGGGATACTTGAAAATGAGTTGGAAACATTAGTGTTCCTTATTACTAAATCCTTTAGTTAACTTCCTAGTAAGAAAGATATTTTCTTTATTGTCACACTATGAATTTTAAATACTAAATTTTAAACCAATGTTATATTATGAACAAATCCAAACTACATATTCCTATTTTGTCATATCAGTTTTCTTAATATTCTTGGTTATCTATGATGCAATGTTAACTTTACTACCCCTCAAGGGTTGCCAAGCACGATTTTATTGTCCAGTCTAGTTTTGTTCAGGGAAACCACGTACTGACTATTTAAAAAAACTAATTATTTTCTATTACTAATGGGTTTCTTTTTTTCTTTTTTGACAGACATATTTAAGAGAAACAGTTTATTCTGGAATGTCTTTGTTTGTATAACTCTATTTTTGTATGAATGTATTCAAATAAAGTATTCTTGTTATTCTGGGGTCTTCAACTAAGGAAGGAGTGTTTCATGACTACCTTATAGCATGGCAAAATAGTATTTAATTAAAGTTAAAAATCAATTCTTGTTTAAAACAAAACAATCTCCCAGGACATATGGCAGGAAAAACAGACCCAATCTTATAAAGACCTCTATGAATAAAACCTATAGCTCTATCCCCACCTACCAATGAAGTGCTAAGTGATTTCCTCTTTAATCTGTGTTTACCCCAGTGCAAGAAGACAAATAAAAATATCAACATAAAAATTAAAATAATTATATTTCTTGAATTAAATTCTATGTGACTAACATACTGCTAACTTAACATGGTAATGCAGTCAACATATAAAATATAGTCAATATATAAATTAGCCAATATATAAAATCAATTTTATTTCTATCTAAAACAACTGACAGTAGAAAATGAAATTTCCAAGATAAATAAATTATATTTATTATTAAAAGAAAAAACTCTTTTGGGGATAAATTATACCATGTAGCTAGTCTGGTTTGAACCTCAATACACAGGTTGGCTTGGTTTTGAACTTTCAGCAATCCTCCTGCATCTACCTACTGATAGTGGGCACTATAGACACCATGTATCTAACCCTAACATAAAATTCTTAGGAAAAACTTGTCAAAGTCTGTGTCTGTGGTAGAAAGAAAAGCCAAATGTATCTGGCTAAGTTTTAAGAAACCTTATAAAAATGATCTGTTCCATTGTCCTAGAAAATATCAAATGTCCATAATCCCCAAACACATTGGTAAAAATCCAGTTATCTCAGTTCAAATTCCTGGAAGTGTTCTTAGTAGAAAATATCTAGGTATACATAGCACATGTACTTCCCCACGCACATGGGAATACATCAGATTAAGAATGTTTATATTGTTTTTCAAAACTAGCACTGATGGAACCTGTCTAATTTCAAAAGTCACTATGAATGCTCCAGTATCAAGAGAGTAAGAATCATATGCTCTCATATGCTCTCCTGAGGACAGAGGAGAACTGATGAGGACTGTTGGTCCCGTAATAGCCACATTCACATATAGTCAATGAACATTCAACAAAAGTGTCAAAATAATGATTGGGAGAAATCTTTTTAACAAGTAGTTCTGAAACAATTGCATATACAATAAATCCTTACCTTAAAACTTGAAGGACATTAATCTTATTAGAAACAGAAAATAAGGCAAAAACTAAAAGTAAGTATGAAGAGACACACTGAGACGTATCTTGCTAACTTGTTTAGAGAAAGAACACAAAGCAACATTGTCTGACTGTGCAACCTGCTCTAACGAACTCAAAATGGGTGCTATACAAACCACAAAAACCTTGTTCCTCAGTGTTTAGAAAGCTGGAGACCCAAGAACAAGGTGTCAGCAAATTCAGCACCTAGTGAGAGTACATTTTCTGACTTATGGATAGCTTTCTTGATGTAATAACCTCATTTTATAGAAAGGAAGAATTATTTTATTTATTGATTCGTTTGTTTTTGAAACAAGGTATTGCTAGGAAGCCCAACTGGGTTCCAAACTCAGATCTTCTTACCTGAACCTCCTGACTGCTGTTATTAAAGTATGTTCTACATGAAATAGATGTCATTATTAATTCTGTCACACATTCAACAACTTTATTATTTATCACATGCTCTGCACTAAGCATAGTTAAAAATTCAGAGGAAAAGGGAGCATGATGATATTTTATATAGTAGTATTTTAAATGGTGAATTTCTATGAAAAAGATTAATGTGAAATAACCTAAATAATGAGACATAGATATGAAAGGGATAAGTTTTTATACCACAATTAGAGATCATCTTTGATATGATGTAGAACATGGAACTGAGGTGTTAGTTACTGAAAAGATTATCAAATGCTTTAATAATAAGACACTTAGCTGCTTGCAGTTGTATCTGGTATTCTAAGAGAGAAGCATTATGTTTGCAGCTGCAGAATACCACCAAAGGGATAACAGAATGCAGATGTGAAATGTAGCGAGGAGTTAAGGAGATGATGGATTTGGAGAGGGGGTAATTTTTCTTGGATCAAGAAATAATTTATGCCAGCATGAAAGAAGGAGAAAGATAATAAAGCAAGTCTTTATGCTTGGATCTTGGTATGTGAAGTGGAAAGTGACAATACATAAGAACGAATGTTATTATTTTTACAAGATAAAAGATCGTGTAGCAATGAATATCCCATAAAAAACACAAAATTGGAGAACATCAGATACAAACAGAAAACCAGTAAGGAAATGACCTGAGGGGAGCTGGGAGAGAGGATATTATGATCAGAATATATTCTTTAATTTTGTTTATTCTAATAAAAAATGAGCACCTTCTCTAGTAACTTCAAATTTAGATTTCATTCTAAGAGTTTTGTTATTTAAAATAATTCCAAAGCTCAGAAGGGAAACCCTTGAATGAAGCCTTAGAACTTTCTTTCAAATGTAATTAATTGGTTTATTTTTGTTTATTGCATGTGGTCTGTAGCATATAGGTGTAGTGTGCATATGTGTGTGTAACGTGTCAGTGCAACATGCATGTCATACACTTTATGTGTAAAAGTCAAAAGACAACTTTTTGTGTCAGACTTCAAAGTCCACCTTATTTAAGGGAGGGTATATTTTTGTTCACTGCTGTGTATGCCAGGCTACCTGGTTCATGAGGTTCTAGGATATTCTCCTATTTCTGCCTTCCATCTCAACTTTGACTGCTGGCATTAAGGATGCACACTACCACATCTGAATTTAGGTAGGTTTGGGAAATTTGAACACAGGTCCTCACACACTTTATCCATCAAGATGCTTCCCAAACCCTCATTAACAAATCTTAACCTTGGAGATAGCTTGGTGAAAGTCACAGAATGGAAAACTCTGACTTTAAAGCAGGCCCTCTTAAATTTAGGGGACCTTTTCTTAAAGTAAAAAACTTAGCTGGTAATAATATATGGGGAATGATATATGGATATACAGTTAGATGGTACACAAAACCTTGACTGAGTGCCAAATTGTACATTAGGCAGACAGATTGTGGTGTGTGTGTGTGTGTGTGTGTGTGTGTGTGTGTGTTTTGCTCTTTGTAGAACTGGAAGAGTGAAGTCCTTGAAATTAATCATATGAAATTTATGTCACAGTTGTCAGCTTGGAATTAGTAGGATCTTTCAAGAAAATGTGGATGAGAAGCATAAGTGGCCACCAGAAAGTAGGGCCAGGAGAATGAAGCCTGAAAGACACTGTATCATTGAGGACCTTAGGAAGCATCCAGGAAGGACCTGATATCCTGCTGCCAATGTGAGGGTGTTAGACTCAGGAGGATCTGTGTATGCTGGGTGTTGAAAGGCTTGGAGTGAATTGAGAAGAGAAGAAAATCTTTGCCAAGAAATCAGGGGATTGCAAATTAGACAGTGAAAAGCAGACACAAATTTAATTTTTATGTCTTGTGGAAAAAAATATAAATTTACACACAGAATACCAATGCAATATGGTAATCATGTTTTTAATAATTTTATTTTTTTATTTTTAATTTCACAAACATGCTAATAATTAAGCTTTCATGATAAACTTTGTTTTAAAAGCAAAAAAATGCAGTTTGTCTCTATTTGTTGCAAATTAAGAATTGGGAAGAGCATTAAAATATTTTCATCAAAATCTACTTCAACTTTGATTATTCAATTAAAGCAATAGTATCTGAGAGTATAAACTTGTTTACAAATTTATTAAAACTGCATAATAATTCTAGAAGGAGTTGTGCCAAGGGTGCAAGTAACCTCCTTCAAATCATGTTACTTGATACAGATTCAAAAGTATAAGAAAGCACGTCTGGATTTACTAAACATCAAGAATACAAGTAATCTAAATAAAACTCTTCCCTCAAAATTTAGGAGTCTATGTGGAAGAGGAGGCATAAAGATGATAAAAGCCAAAGTGGAGAGCATGACCATGATAGAGATAAATTTAAGCAAATATTTATGAAAATCTTAATGTTTCAGATTCATGGCCAGTGATCTCAGACGATTCAGATTCAATGGAGACAGGTCCTGCTGAGAGGAGAAAGGACTTGTTCGGTAAGTTTCCCTGATTCCAGTTTGATGAAAGTCTTACATCATAATGTAGATGAGCGCCCTTACAGAATAGAGATCAGGAAGGAAATGTTAGCAATCTGCATGTCCTTTCAGAAGTTGTAAGTCAAGGTAAATGATATTGATGCTTCATGCTTGTGAATTGTGAGCACACTATCTAACACAGACTCCTGCATAAAAACATGGTATGGCAAATACATGTTTATTCTTTTCTCCTGTCTTGATTGTTTCCACGATTTATCACCTGGGGAGGTGGTTGCCTGAAAAGGTTGTAAACCTTTTCAGGAAATGGAATTATTTGAAGTCCTTGAATAAAAAAGACAATAAATATGTGTGCAAATCTTCTCTGCCTCCAAATAGGTCAACAACCGTGAATAACCTTTTCCTCACTGATGAGACTTAGATTTGCAGTATCTATTATCTCTTTTGTAAAAATGATTGGGAAATAGTATAGAACTGACATTTATGTAACTGTTCTTTTTAAAGCATTCTAATTTGGCATTTAGCCTAACTAAGTCAACTGATCCTAAGTATACCCCTTGTCATAAGGGCAAGCTTGTCTTTGATTATCTTTGTGGTTTCTTCTTTTTCCTTTTAAAATTCATTACTCTTTGCTTTTGGTGTGCTGTGCTTCTTTTCAATCACTGCCTGCATGACGGTTCCTCTTATGCTGTCTTTCACCAGGCCTTGGAAATCATGATACTCCTCCATTTATCTGTCAGTTTGTGTAATTTTTATTTACATGTTCTAACTTAACTGTAACTTAATAGAGACCCCATGTTCAGGGAGTCTTAGTAGAGAGCCTTATTCTTTTAATTCCACATTTAGATTCCCTCTGTTCACTTTGAGAATTTCCACGTTATCCCTGGAGTTTAAACAAGTGGTCTGCCTTTGTTTCCCTATTGCTGGCGAAGTAATCTTGGAGACTCAGTGCACCTTGTAGCATGCATGTTTTCCGCCAGTCCTCCAGCCCGCCAGCCCGCCTGACACTGGTCTGGGCCCACAGCCTCACCAGCCCCAAATAACACTCAGATACTCTGTATTTGATACAATCCTGTTGGCCAGTTACCATTATTGTTTATGGGCTAGCTCTGTCTTAATTATTAACCCATTTCCACTTATCTAAGTACTTTCACGTGGTCATCTTATCGGGGAGCCACTGCTGGCATCTTCCTTCCTCCCAGGTCCTTACCACTTCCTCTTTCCTCCTTATCTCCTAGCCCTGCCTATCTTGCATTCTCATTGGCCCAATGGTGCTTTATTAATTAACCAGTATGAGAAACATATATACAGAATAACATCTCCCATCAGCACCTAAAATAAAATGCCCAGTACTCAATGCTTATTCTGATAAGTAGAGTACATATCAGTACAGTCTAATTTGAACTTCCACACTTTTAGGGTAACAAATTTTCCTAGTTGTAGGGCTTGGTATTCTCATCCCAAGTATGGTGGTTTGAAAATAATGGCCTGAAAAGGGAGTGGCACTATTAGGAGATGTGACTTTGTTGAAGTAGGTGTGGCCATGTTGGAAAGTTTGTCACTTTGGAAGTGGGCTTTGAGGTATCCTTTGTTCAAACATTACTCAGTGTGACACTCAGACCAATTCTTGTTTTCTGTGAGTCAAGATGTAATGTCCCTTAGGTCCTGCTCCAGTACCATGCCTGCCAACATGTTGCACCTCAATGATAATGGACTAAATCTCTGAAACTGAAAACTAGCCAAATTAAAGGTGCAATGGTCATAGTGCCTCTTTGCAGCAATAGAAATCCTAAGACACCAAGTTAGGTCCCCAATTGGTCTCTCTGCCAGTGTGAGATGCAAACATTTATGTTTACTCCTTGTAGTCCTTCACTGAAAAAATTGGGGAATAAAATAGACATTCATATACCTACCTCAGAAAAAGCTCAGTATAAGCCTGTTCAGTATTTTCTTTATTTATTACAAAGAATATCTAGCACAGACAGAATTTCTATAAATAATACCAAAATGATTATAAAGACTTTCTGGGAGGAGAAACTACTTACACTAAAATTTCCTGTAGAACCCAATAGTCTATATAGTAGAAAATCTTGTGCTATAAAATTCTAACATCTAATTTAGAAAATGAGAAATAAAAGATAATGATGCCATGGTGATTTCTTTGGGATTAAGATAATTTTCCTTAAAATGTTCTCAAAATGATTGTTAAAACTGACTTTTATTTCAAGATGTTCTTATTGTGTATAAATGTTTTAAAGTGTATACTTTTATATGTTGATTAAAACAATGACTATATTAAATTTTTAACTAAATTTTATAACTGAGCTACATGCTCATTGACATCAGTTCATTTAATGGGGAGATATGACTTGATGGGCCAAGGTGAATTTAAAAAGGCATGATACAAATAGAGGTATGGGAGATGTATCATTCATTGTTCATGAAGGGAAAGGTGAGAGCAATATTCCTTTTAAATCTATCTTTTTTTTTCTCATTTTCTTGCAATGTCTAAGTGGTTTTAGCCTTTGATGACAGAAGCAGAGGTGGTATGCTCTAACTAGACAGTGTTTGGTACACATTAGGTTCTCCATTAACTATTTTTATTCATCTGGATATGCTGGATGCACATGGAGTTTCATAAAAATTGATAAGGATAGTTCTATAAAAGCAAGCTAAAATAAATGGGTAAAATCATTTAACTCCTACAAGGTATTTCTTTTATCCCGAATAGTGTTTTAAGGTGTACTAGATATAATTCTTGATAAACTAATACTTAGACTTATCTTAAGCCTCCAAAATCTATCGTGCATTTTACATTAAATAATTCTCAGTGCAGACTCACACTGACACCCAGGACCCATCTAGGGTGAGTAATTACGAAAGTGTGTACAGTCATTGAGGCTCTGCTCTGCTAATCACACTGATCCTTGGCTACTTATGGGTCTGAGAACCATTGCCAAAATCATATTTAGGGTAAAACAATTATAAAGTCAGTCAATAAAGTAATTTTTAAAAGGTGTATCTTAATGTAGTAACTAGAAACTTTTTAAAAAAATAATATTTATTTATTTAATTAAATTTTTAGTCTGGCCTCAGTTAACCCCACCCCCGTTCTCGCAGTCCTTCCCTCTTCTCTGCATCCCCCACCCAATGCAATTCTCCTCCACTTCTATTCAGTAAAGAGCAGGCCTCCCAGGTTATTAGCAAAACATGACGTATCAAGCTGCAATAAGACTAATCTTCCCCCCAAGTTTTAAAACTGGGCAATGAGATCCAATATGAGGGAACAGTGTCCCAAAAGCAAGTAAGGGGCTGGAAATAGACCCTAATCCCACTGTTAGGAGTCCCATGGGAGTTCCAAGCTACACAACTGTAACATATATTCAGATTGCGTAGGTCAGCCCCACACAGGCTCCTGGTAATCGGTTTAGTCTCTAGGAGCTTCTATTAGCCCAGGTTAGTTGATTCCTTAATATTTGAAATTACATCAGACTTTGCAATTTGACTCACTTTGCATTTTCATTGAGTTGCGCTGTCACCATGTAGAAGAGCTCCTCTTCCTTGATGAGGAGCTTCACAAACCTAAAGGCTTTTCAGTGACAGATTATTATTATTATTATTATTATTATTATTATTATTATTATTATTATTAAACTTATTTTTGATAACTTTTCTTGAATTTGTTCTTTGATAGTTTCATATATGTATAACATAAATTCTAGAGACTATCATCACCACCCTCTTCATTGTCCTTCCCACTCCCCCAATGGCCCATCTTTTTCTTCAGAGAATTATGAAGCACATATTTTTCATCATTTACATTAAAAAACAAATAGCCCATCAGTGAATCTTTCAAATCTCAATCACTGAAGAAACAATAGTTAATTTGGATAGTTAAAAAAAAAAAAAAAAAAACAGCTAAAGGAGAATAGAGGGTAATGCTTTGCCTCCATACCAGTATCTGAGAACATTTAAAATATCATTCTCTCAGAATGTATGTGTTCATCTAGAGGTTCATAATGTATTTATTTTTTTATTTTATTTCATTAGACAGGATGTTTGAATTCTTATCTTTAAGCACAGGTGACATACTAATTCATAATACAAGCATATTTCAATCGCTGACAGAAACAAAAATTGTGCTTTCCTTATTTAGCAGAGTGACTCAACAAATGTATTTTTTCAGTAGATAGCTGGTACACATTGTGTAAAGATGCTTTCACGTGTTCTTTCTCATTTTACTTAAGCTATTCTCCAATATTGATGTTTCTTTAAATTTGTTCCTCAAATCACGTCTTGTAACTTTAACTAATGATAATTGTAGCAAAGCACAAGTCACCAGTTATTCCAATTTTGATAGGCTGATTCAACATGCTATCATTTTATAATTCTTTCTGGATGCTAATTTTCTAACATTATACTTATTTTCTTGTAATTAAGGTATTTCATGAAAGCAATCTAGTAATCATATAATTAAAATATAATCATAGTAACAGTCATGATCTCTATATGTTACCTCATTTCCTCTTCCAACTATTCTTGTCCAGAGAGACTTTCTACTTTTGCTTTGAGCTTATTATTTTTTCTAGTAATATTTATAAATTGGGAGGTACTGACATGTAAGCAGAATGACTTATTTTGTAGTACTTTTCCGGACATTACAGGACCTTAAGATTCTTCTGTCTACACATTAAATAGCAGTAGCTAGTACCTTATTCTTTCTTTCCCAGTCAGAAAATGCTCACACACCCATCTTTCTTCTCTGTTGCTTTTACTTTGACACAGTGGCTACACCTTTACATATTACAGCTAGCAACTGCACTCTTTAGTTACTGGTCTGCTTCTCTAGCAGTAGTCTGACTACTCAGGCTATAGCCTGGTAGGAATCCTGTTCATGCAGGCACTGGCTCTACTATGCAACTAAGACTAGCTTTAACTAAATCTCTAGCATTCTGTTTATAAATAAGACTCAAGATTCAAGACTGCAGTAAAAACTTGCAAACTCAGAGAGGCTGGGTCCCATTAGTTAACCTTCCCTCCTTGCAGGTAACTCCAAAAAGACCCATGCTTCTGCTTTGCCAAACCAGAAAAAAATTGCCACTTCAAACCCCATCCTATTACTTCTTGTGTCTTTCTATCCTGGATACCATCTGATGTTCTATCATTACTTTCCATCAACTAGTTGGTAATGCAGCCTCCTGACCTAAGCTTAGTTTTATTTAATTACCCCAAATACAAACTTAGGGTTCACAGTGTGATTAAATATCCCTCCCAAGTTCCCCCCTTTTTGTCTAAATAAAAAGGAAAATTTTAACTTTAGCACAGTAATCTATAAATGATAAGAACAATTATCAAATTAGGATTATAATTACAATGTTAAGTCCAATTTTATTTGACAAATTCAGAGAAACTACTCTATTATCTATCCTATCTTGGTGAGTCCAAAGTTTTGTACATAATTTACTTTCTAGTCTAACTTGTATTACCAACCGAAAACTATCTTTTCCCACATCAAAACACTTTCTTAGATGAACAACAATTTAAGCTTTTATGTCTCTCTCTCAACCTTCTATGCCTTATGCCTCTTTTGTGAATTTTTTTTTCCGAATTTGGTAACAAGGAAAAATTGCAACTATACCCATCTTGTCTTCAGTCTCATCAGACACCTGAGAAGGATATAATATTACCTGAGTAAACAGGAAGTTCAGAACAAACAATTTTCAAAACAGAAATTATAGAAACAGCTGTCTGGCTGCCAGGACAGTCATTCAAGATTCCGTTGTACCATTGGTAGATCCATCTTCAGTCTATAAGCCTAGAATAGCTGAGAGACTTTTTTCCTCTGAAGCAGGATTTTGAAGGACTGAACTACCTTGTCCTCTCAAAGTTTGGCAGTTTGCTTTATTTGTGTCCTGCTCATCAGAATTGGACAGCATACTGTCAGCAGTTCAGGTAAATGTAGTATTTTTTTGTTCAGTCCAAATAAATCTTCATATGGAGGTCCTTTGATGCCTATCATTTTTTTTGAAGTAAATTAGTACCCCTAGTAGGCAGGCATGTCTCACTGTCATGAAAATAGTTAGGATATTGAAATATCTGAATGGCAATAGCTGTATATCTCTGAAGCATTTGAAGACAATGCTTTGAAGACCTCTCTATCTAAAATATATCTCTGTTTAACTCTGAACATATATATAGTGTAACTAAAGTTTGATTATTATAGATGAATAACTACTAACCTGTATTTCTTAATTATACATATTTTTGAAACAGCTGCATAGGTATAATACATTAAACATGATTAGAAACATGTATACAGTATAACAAAAATAACCTTAAATTTGTATCAATATTTAAAAACATCTTAAATAAGAGTGGAAACATATACAGAGTATGTTCTAATAAAAATAAACTTGAATTTCTATCAATATATGAAAACTATACCAATGTAAAATATTTGAGATTAACACTTGCTTTTTAGTTTAAAGTAGTTTCAATAACCTACCCCTTTATTCTGTCCTTTCCGTTTGCCCCTGTTTTTTTATTCTTTTTCCCCCAAAAGGAAATCCTTGAATCCAATTTCCCTCGTTTAAATCCCCCCTTTACCATGACAAGTAATAATTTTCAACCAACTCACCTAAATGATAACAAACATTCATAACCCACTAAATAACCAAAATATACCCACTCCACCTGTTGGGATTGTGGGCATTGTATTCTTAAAATTACTTCCTGTTATCTAGGGGCTACAGCATCTTTTGGAGAAATTTGAGATAATGGTAAAGTCCTAGAAGAACAAATTGTATTTTTTATTTGTCTAGTTTCTGTGTGATAGGAAAGTGCAGAGCTTATCTGAAGTCTTGGCTCAATACTCCATGAGGCTGTACCATCTCAGGTCACTGCCTTTAAACTATCCTGAACAGTTTGTATTTCAAAGCTGATCTTTGGGTGATATTTATCACCTTAACAGAATTACCCTAACCCAGGTAGAATTGTCATTGTGGGGTCTCATCATTGTTTTGGAGACATCAAAGATCACTGTTAGGAATGGTCACAGTCACTACAGAAAACTTAAACATTTTGAATACTATATGCAGGAGATCTCAGAGAGGTGAATGGACCACAATTTATTAAGTATATCCAGATTACAAAAATTTAGTTCTTAATTACCTGCTTCAGACTCAAGCCCAAAATCATATACAGTAAGCAAGATGAAGCCTATTTGTAGATTTAGTTAGTAGTCTATACGAACATTAATATCCAGCATAAAGTATATATGTGTGTGTGTGTATGTATGCATATATATATATACATACATATATATCATATATATATACATATATATATGTGGCAATGATATATATTGATAAATAGTGATCTTGTAAGTTTAGAGAGTATATATATATATATATATATATATATATATATATATACCTTAATTACAATATAATGGTCCCTTAATTTTTGCTTTCTTCTGTTCCATATTAGGTGGGTCTTCTGACATGAGATAGAGATTTTGGATTTTTCCTTTAGTATGCATGCTTGAATTTAGAGGAGGAAAGATCTGAGCTCCTACTCCAAAGCCAGCTTTGATGGTTTAATTTAATTGAGACCATTTGCCCTTTATGTTCATAGATATCAGCAGAAACAAATAATTGGGTATATTTATGAAATTTTATACTGTTAGAAATGTGCTGTACCATTAGAACAAATTCACTCTTTTTCTTGGGACATTTTTTCTCTGGATGATTTGCCCTTATTCTGATGTTTCATTTGTCTAGTGGTCTTTATATTCCTTAGGTGGATGCTTTTATTCTTCTGGAAAGACAAAACCAAAGCCCTTCCCTAGTACTAACTATAGCAAGTTCCTTTTTGTCAGGTTATATCTTGGTTAACACAAATGGTTTTGTTTTTTTTTTTTAAACAAAAAAGTATTATATTTTCACAATAAAAAACTCATTTTTTTCTTATGTGATCAATTGAAAGGCATTTGTTAGCCTTATCCATTAGCTTGGATTGAAGGACCAAGCTGTTTGATGAACTATAGCCTCTCCTAATCAAGAAGTTGCTCCTTTTTGAATCTAATCTTTATCCATCTTGATGGTTTCTTCTCCTGTGGAAACAAAAGCAAAACCTCTTCCACAATGAACACATACCCTGGTTTCCATTCTGAAGTCAATATATCTTTAAAATATGTAGGTTGATTAATTCAACATTTTTCTTTCTATTATTGAATTTCTCTCTACAGCCATTGTTCTTTGTTCATTAGCATTTAAAACTTTTTAAAGTTAATAAATTGCTGGGTAATCTATCTTTGGGAATCTTAAATACTGCTTTCTGTTTATTATGAGTATCCTTAAAGTGTGATTAGGTCTTATTATAACTGATTGTCCTGGAGGATTGTGTGGTATATGTGTAATATGATTTATGTTTAATATGCAAAACACTTTCATTTTACTAGAGACATATGCTGGGACATTTTTAGTCTTAAATTGTACAGATATCCACATAATAGCCATGGCTTCTAATAAAAGTATAATTATAGGATCAGTCTTTTCAGAACTTAAATCAGTTCCCATTGAAATACTGAGTATGTATCTATGGTATGGTGCATATATATTTTAATTTTCCAAACTCTGTAAAATGAAACACATCCCTTTGCCAAATTTTATTTATTTGAGTAACTTTTGGGTTACTTCCTACAGCTAATGGAGTTTGAATATACAAAGAACAAGTGGAACATTTCCTTATAATTTCTTTGGTTTGTTGACTAGTGATAGAAAAGTCTTTCTTTAAACCTTCCTGTTAACATGGTGTTTCATGTAAAATTCTGAGGCTTCTAACACATTTCATACCAATAGCCGGTCAATTTCATTATTACCTTGTGCTAGAGGGCCTGTTAGACCTGTACCAGATCTGATATGTGTTATATACAAAGAATGTTTTCTATTTTAGATTATTTGTTGTAGTTGAATAAATAACAAAGTTAATTCTTAATCACTTGGAATAAGTTCAGCTGTTTCAATAAGTAAACTACATCTCTCTGCATATTAGGAGTCAGTAACTACAGTAATATGTTCTGGAAAAACTTATAATACCACGAGAAGAACAGTTAATTCTGATTTCTGAATTGCAAGGGGTTTGAACCACTTTACTTAATTTTACTGACTTACAATCTGCCCTTCATGACTTGTTTGCATCAGTACAAAATGTAAGGTCTCCAGAAAAATTGGTATTACCTTTATTATATGGGGAGAAGACAATTTCTTCTTTTTATAAACTGAGTATCTTGCTCTTGGCACCATACACTTGACCCATGTTGTGTTTTGTTTTATCTGTTAAAGTTCCAAACCATAGAAGCTGAACATCCAGCTTCTGAAGAGGCCAATCTGTGTCTAGGAAACCCTAAATTTAAATGTCATTTATTTGTATTTTAGCTTTAGTCTTTGATAATTTATAAAAATTTGTCAAAATACTTGTTTAATTGTCTCTCCTGATTTTTTTAAACCTACTAATGCTGTTCTGTAATCCAGGGCAGAATGTTTTTTTAACAACAGGCATTGTCTTTTAGTTGTTATGTGAATGGGGTTTCCCCAATGAGAACAGAGAATGATTAAACCAAATTTGACATTGGGACCTGTAATAGGTTCCCTAAAGTATTTCCCAATGGCAACACATTACCTTGACAGCCCCTTCTTAATCTGCATTCATTTGTTCAGTTCTAGCCTTTGCACCTTCTGCACATTCCAGAAGGCTGGGCTTTATTTTTAGATTATCCCTAGAAAAAAACATTGCTTCTAGGAAATAGCTCGTCTACAATCCTTTTTGAGATGACCCATGTTGCCACAATTAAAACATCTAACCTTTTTATTTTTCTTATAAATTTGAGGAATCACCTCTTCTGTCCAACTGTCATTATGAGGGTGAGATCCGATATCAGCTATCTGATATCCAATATCAGATCCATTCATCATGGGTGCTGATCTTGCCTATAAAGGCAAAGGCCCAATATTCTTTTGCATTCCCAATTATTATTTTCAAAGCCAAAGAGTCAATTAGTATTTGTCTAACTGAATCTGACACCATTCTAATTTTAGCAAAAGTCAGTATTTGTGAAAAATCATTAAAAACTTCTTATGGACCTTGTATCATTTTAGTAAACAACTTAGTCTTTTTTCCCAATTCTTCAACCCTTTCCCAGGTATGCATAGAATCACCATCAAATAGAGAATGTATTTGCAAATCAGCATGTTAGCCTTTAACAAGAAGCTGGTCTGCAGAAATCTCATGACCTCTAGCTCTACCTCATTGTTGTAGGAGCCTAGCTTCCTTTCTCCACCATGTTTTCCATTGTAACTGTGAAACAGCTTCCAATACTGTTGTAACTAAATATTTTAAGTCTTGTGGAATAATCCTATTCTCAGTTGCCTATTAATTTAACATGTGCCTCACAAAGGATGAATAGATATCAAATGAAATGACTGCTTCCTTATATCTCCTTAAATATAACATTTCTGCAGGATTTCAATTAACTTCTGCATAGACTTGAGGGTGGCTATCATATGGTGATTATTATATGGTTACTGGATGAATTAAAGTTGAAATTCTAATGACCTTAGGTCACTCCCCTTCAGTTTTATAATGCAATAATATGTATAATAAAAACAAGGAATCAGAGGGCTTAATGCTGGAAGATCAGAGAAACAGAGCAGCCAGCCAGTAGTCAGTACCTACATCTACCGAATACTCAGACCAAAGGGTGATTCCGTCCCTTGAATCCTCAAACTATGAATGCCATGTGCTCCTGTCTCCTCCTATCTTATATTCCTCTCTCTATCTTGTCTCCACTTGCCTAGTGCTGGGATTAAAAGCATGTGATTCCCAGTGTTGGAATCATAGGTGTGAGCTCTATTTCTCTTTTAGACTGAAATAAGCTTGTGTAGCCCAAGGTGGCCATTAACTCACAGAGATATGCCCACCTCTACCTCCTGAGTGCTTGGATTGAAGGTGTATGCCACCACTGGTTGGCCTCTATGGATCTTCAGGCAAGCTTTATGTGCTAAAGCACAAACAAAATATCACTACAACAATATAGTAGTTTTTACCCCAAAGTCTTCTGTTAGTATTTTCTTTATTTCATTAATAGGTCTTTCTAAGGTTTACATCTTATCAATTTGTCACATTTGGTACAGTTATCAAACCATATTTGTAATGATAAAATATTAGCTTAACTGATAGTAATTAGAATAGACATTATGCCAATCCCAGCTAAGTAATTTATCCTCTTATTTAAATTTTCCATTTTCAAACCATCCATAGTAGCACTATACAGGGTCCTAGCACCCTGCATTGTATAATGTTACCCATTCCTAATGTGGGAAAGATTTTTCTTTTTATTATAACTCTCCTCTAAAGGGCTTCCAGGCATCTTATCAAATCTTATGACTTCTCACAGTTTGTTCATGGTGTCAGTGATGAAGCCCTTTCCACAATTTCCTACAATTTCCTACTGCAAACGTGCTTTATCTGTAATTCACCCTCGACCAGCAAGGAAGATGCAACTCCGGGAAGATCTTCTTCATGCAGTTTTAATCAGGAACCTTGAACAATCTTCTTCTGACCCTGGGGAAATGCCCACACAGGCTTAAATACCCTTGGGCTGACCAACCCCAGTGAGCCACGTGGACCCTGCAGATAGGTTAATGCGGAAGCAGACAGGCTGAACAGGCTTAACCAAATAAGGACTTGTTTACACCAGAGACTGCTCACCAACCGGAAGGTGGAAGGCAGAAGCCAGGCCCATCGTTAAGGCATGGCACTTCGCAGGTCTCTACATTTATCCACTGTAACAAGCTGGAATATAGCAAGGTCCCAGTCAAGTCCAGAAGTCCTATCAAGAGCCCAATATCTAATCATTATTCTATTTATGTATGTTTAAAGTAAATGCATACTAATAAAGCAACATCTGAGTAGAATTTTCATTTATATTTACTCTGAGATGGTGACAGTAGGCCATACTTTTTACTAATTAGTTCCTTGAGAGTTTCAAGTTCTGCCATCCAACTTTAAGTCTTTTTTTTTTCTTTCAATACCAGTTTTTGATCTCCAAATATTCTTGGAAGCATGGTCTTTCACTGGAGTGTGGTCAACTTATCAAGGGTGTACTCTTAACAAAAATTGCTTCCCCCTCTCATAGCAGCTAACATTGCCATTCATTCTACAGGTAGAGGTGTACTTGGCTGCTCTTTACATGTGGGAATTTGGTATGTTTTGGGCTTTCACAAACTTTCTTCATGTTCCTGAAGATGCTTCTGTGCAGCTGCTTTTTGTGTCCACTGGTTTATGTGTGATTTTACACTTTCCCAAAGTGATCCTTGACAGGGGAAATGAAGAATATATATTCCAATCTGAGTTGTCTCTTGCACTCTGCGCATTGTCATGTATGAGGCTCTGTGTTAATCATCATCTACTGCAAATGGGAGTTCCTGTAATGATGGCTGAGAAGTACATTGATGTATGGGTTTAATCATAAGTCATTAAGAGTCAATTTAGTTTAATACTGTGTCCACTTAGCAGCATAATAGTAGTAGGTTCTCTATTAGAGACTATGTCCTACCTAGCTATTGCTTCTTGGCCTGATATTGGTACAAGGAATACGCTTTATATAGTGAAGTGGTAATTAAATCCAATCAGAGAGAGGTTGATTGTTTCCATGATGTTTGTGTCACTACTCTACCAGTTGGCCTGGTTTACTAGTACAGTCATATTTTTAGCTTTTAGAGGTAACAGATGGGTTTGATTGAAGTTTACTTTTCTCCTTCAGTAATTTCCATTGCACCTTCCAGTACTATGATAGTTATGCAGTAGGGGATGAAGCTTCTGGGTCTGTACCTTTTTTATTTCATCATGTTTTATGACTCAAGTGATATAGTAACTTCAGAAATACTATGTTACTATAACAAGGGCAAAATCTTGTAATTTTTGAGTGTGTTAAGGGCTGTCTTCGGGACCTCATTTGCCAATGATTCTAAAAGATATAACCCATAACCCATTTCCATCCTGGCATTGGGAGTTTTATTTGATAGCCTCTAGTGTCCATTAAAGACATTCATTATTGTCCTGAAAATGTCTAACCCTATAGATATAGATATGAATATATATATGTATGTATATGTAGATCTTAATGTTATTTAGTCCTCCTCTACCTTACCCTGTACTTCCTCAGCCTGAGTTGCCCTTTTCTATCCCATTGTTCCTTTTTTTAAACCAGTGTTTCTGTCTCCTCTTCCTTGAAAGTCTCTTCCTATCTCTTTCCCCGCCACTGTCAGTATTATAAATTAAGCACATATATTTAAGGATTCGAACCTAGTATACACAGTTGAGAGAGAACATGTGATATCTGAGGTCTGTCTTTATACAGAACACAATAGGGTAACAAACAACTGATAGAAGTGGCTCTTTCCAGAAAGTCATAACTGGATTATCTTTTCATTTGTCCATGTTGAGCCAGTCTAAATATGTAGAGTCCCTCTTCATGTTGTGAAAAGGGTGATATTATGAGCAACAAATTAATAAATGAGCCTTTTTTTCCATAATTTCAAAGAAAAAGATAGTTGTTGTCAACCACTGTCAGTACAAAAAAACTGAAAATAAATTTCCCATGTGTTTATTTCATCATCATTATTTGACATACCATGAGCAGTTATAGGTACCTACTAGCTGTAAAATTACATATGGATTTGAATGTATGAGGGTAAATATGACACCTAATTATACTTAAAAAACTGAATAGTTTAAGAAAATATTAAAATAATTCATAATTGCTTCATTTTTAAAGGAATACAATTATGAAATAAATGGCTTGAGTTAAGTGCCATAGCTGCTACTTTTGCATTAGACTCATCCATCAAGTAATTTTTGAATCAATCACTGTATAAGAGCTTTGCTGTATGGATTATTCTTTCTTTTCAAATATTTCATAATTCTTCCTTTTTGAAAAGAGCTGTATAATTTAATTTCTCCCAGCTGATAAAAAGTATTGAAAAGAAACACAAATGCAATCGAATTGAAGTATTTTTCTTAAGTATACATTTCTTCCTAAAGATATTGCTTTTAATTTACTAAACTATTGTATGTGCCCTTGATGAAACTTAAAGAAAAAGCTAATAATCTCACTAATACCTTTTAAAGAGAACCAATAAGATTTATTAAAGGAAATGGAAGAATAAAGGGGTTGGGGGAAATGAGAGAGAAAAATAAAGAAAGAAAGCAAAACTGTGATTAGAAGTTTAAACTTGCTAAACACGATGAAGAACCACTTATGAACAAAATCTAACAAATTAACTCTGTAGACCCAACAGTGTGCCGAACCAATGATTCTATTCCCATGTCACTCATTATGATAGAAGAGCACTTGTTGAATGCACACATCCTGTATTAATGAAGAAAAAGCAGCTGACTCGCTCTCAGCTGAAGGTAGAACAATTATCTCTGAGCTGGCTGAATAGCTGGTGTTGCTTTCTGTTGCCACCTCTGTCAACAGCTAATGAAAATGAAATGCCTGCTGAAAGCATCAACAACATTTTGCTCTACTCCTTGTTGTGTCAAGCTCATGTTTAGTAATTTTGTCAATTGAAATGACAAGCTAAAACCATGTGTTTTCTGCAGTGATTGTTATTGAAGATTGAATCTGTTCTAAATGTGCCCCATGCCTAAATCACTGCCAACATTACAATACTTGAAAAGCAGGTGGCCAGCCACCTTTAAAAACAAAAATACTTGCATATGCCTACACAGTGCTATAGCTGTAGACATTGCTATATCATTTTGTTCTGATTTTTGTTGTTATGTTTTCTGCATAGTTGAGGCTGAAATTAAAATTGCACACATCATGCTTTTAAAAAATAACTAAATGAACATGTGTGAAATAAAATTTAAAGTGTCTTTTCATTTAAAGTCTTTGTGCTTTTTTCTTTTTGTTTGTTGAAAAGATTGTTAGATGGTATACCACACACACACACACACACACACAGTGTATTTTATATCTGTTTATATCTACAATAGGAATAATGAAAGGATTTGCAGGCATGTAAAACAGGACACTACTGAAACAAAATTAAAGTTGGTACAACACTGTACTAAAAGATTTTAACTTTATTTAACATTATATTATTATTATTATTATTATTATTATTATTACTATTGTTATTGTATATTCATTGAACTTAGGAGGTGCATATATGCCATAGAATGTATGTGGAAGTTGGAGGGAAACTTTGTTCTCTCCTTCAACATTGACATAGATCCTAGGCATCAAACTTAGGCTTTCAGTCTTGAATGACAAGTGTTATACTTATGGAATGTTTTTGTTGGCCCTGCAAAAAATCTCTTAGCATTCAATTAACTAGAAAAATACAATCAACCACACACCTTATTTTAGTAACATGAAACTTTTAATAGTGTTTAATATTATATGAACTGCATCATCTCCCCTCTGGTAGTTACAGATAACTATGGCAAATTTCTTTCACTAAATATAATTTTCTTAAGTTATTTTTTCATTGATATACACCTTTATAGATTTGTGTGAAATTAAGGTGTTTTATATAATCATGGCTTTAAAATATTCACACAACCTGATGAGATTATTTCCTCTGGCCATTCGTGTTCTTCCATAAACTTCAAAGTAGATGAAATAATCCGGGCACAGACTTCAATAAAACCGCTGAATTTCCTATTAAAATAAACCTTTTTAAATGCTATTTAACTATCCTAGATTTCTTAGGCCTTCCAATTTTCTGATCAAATATGTAATCTCATTTCAGTACATGGCATATAGTAATTTTTAAGAAAGATTTATTAAATATATATCTTCAATTCATGAACTAATAAGTGAAACTCTACTTTACAAACAACAGATTTAACATTTTAGTAATAAAAATAGATGATATAGGAATAAGTTTTTTCTCGAAAAACTTCTTAAATAATTAGACTATATGTTCACTTGTCAGCAAATAAATACAAGCAAAACACCATCTAAAAAAGAAAATATTTCAATGTTAATGTATAATCTAGTTCTAGAAGTGGTTAGTAATTTTTTGACTAGATTTTAATTCAATGAAAGTAAGTTTTTAAAACAATATCATTCACATAAGTACTAACTTTGTCCATTAAACCTAAGTCTTTTGGAATAAGTATTAGGGATTTTATGGTACTGTCATGTCACAATCATTGAAGTGGGAAACAATATAACAACAGTTAAAGATTTCCTGTTTCCAGGAAGACTTGTTGTAGACTTGCTTTTTTTTTCTTTCTTTTTTTATTTTTTTGCAAGTAGGTTTTTTTTAATCTGCTAAAGAATATGTTTATATATTATATTATTAAGCTAGAAATCACTTGAAACAGAATAATCAATACAGTTTTGTGCTATGTGTTTGCTCTGGGCTGTCTTTCTTTATCTAGAACTTCCTTGTCCTTCCCATTGATGACTTTGGAATTTGTTTCCTGGCTCTGATTTCCCTTCTGCTTCATACTATAAGCATTGTAGTTTAGTTTCTTTCCTGACTCCATTGATACTTATTTCATAATTTCCATGTTAGTAAGCATAGCTGATTGATAGACTCCTTAATCTTTTGCTGTGCTGTAGGTCACATTTTTGTGAGTTCTAATTTTCTACAATTTCAGTTAAACATAGTCAACTGAGGTTCAAGCAAATCATGGAAATTTCATGAAATTAACAACTTGCAAGTTTTACATTGCTTTTGTTCTTCTACGAATTAGTTGAATACTAACACTGTGAAAGCCTGGCAGCTGATCTGGTTGCTGACATGGCTTTGATATGGCTAATGGAAGGAAAGTGTACCCTGCATGTATGTGGAGTGTAATAGAGCAAGATGGGGCAAGATTTCACTATACTTGTCCAAAAGTCTTTCCAGGGATCCATGAAGATAGTTAGGAATAACAATACTAAATCACAACAGGCAAGCCCTTCACTTCAATGCATGTTGTGACATACAATATCACAAGAAAGGTAGGACAGTACAATAAGATACCCTAAGAAAGAGAGAATAGTGTTGTCATGATTTTTAAAAATTGTCAGCGTATATTCATTATACAAAGCCATGGGTTTCATAGTACCATTTTCTTTGTTCTATTAGACTATGTAATTTTGTATTTCTCACTCTTCTATAAAATTGTAATAAAAATAAAGTCCTTACAATTTTTCAAGTTTGACATTAACGACTGTTCTAAGGATGAAAAAATTTAGCCTAACTCTCCACTGACCCCAGGAAGCTGGAAGTTTAAATTCCAGAACCCCCTGGCAGTAAGTAGGCAAAAGGTCACATTCTTTGCTGTTTATGACAGGGTTGTTTATGACAGTACCTGTGAGTGAGTGAACACAGGAAGTGAGCTTTGTCATCCCACCCAGGAGCCCATGCAAATGCAGACCTCCAGGGCTAAGTGTAGGCTTGGATACTTTAAATTGATTGGCCCACACCATGCAGGCTCTGGATACTATGAGATGATTGGTTTAAGATGCACGAGCTTTGTTGTAACCCTATAAAAGCTATCTCAATTCTGTACCCAGGGTCCTCAGTCTTCTACCCATGTGTGGCATATGGCTGCGGACCCCAGTGCACTTGGAGTATAAAAGACCTCATGTTTTTGCATCAAGACCACTTTTCTTGAGTGATTTGGGGGGGGCGCCTTTCCTGAGTTGGGGTGTGAGAGTCCATGCTCTGCAGGTCTTTCACTGTTAACCCTTTTCTATGTGTATGTTTTAAACTGTGTTGCTGGATTTTACATATAAGAATAAGCAGAATATATGTGCAAATCAGTACTACCCAAGTTCAGGCATCCACAGGAAGTCTTGGAAAAAAATCTTTATGAGTAAAGAGATTACACCACAGTAGTTTATTTCTTAACATTTTGCACCTAATAACATTGAAACTGACTAATTTTGCTTGTCATTTTGGCCTCAACATGCTAGTTTCTATTGTATTATCTAGTCATATCTACAAAGTGCTAAAAGCCTCTTGGGCTTCTGTCCTGGGATTGGTTTCTCCTCTCACTGAGAAATACTTTCAAGTTATCTCTTCTACCCTGTGGGGCTTCCAATGTCACAGATATGTGAATGGATCTTGTGTGATTATTTTTATCTTACTGCTCCTTATCTTTCATCTATCTATTAGATGTTTTTCTTTGATAATGTGTTTATGATTTTAATTTTTGCAAAGTTCTACTAGAGTCTTTTCCTCATCCACTGGTCTCCTTTATCTATTTATGTCCCAGTGTATTTCATGTCTTATGCAATGCTATGATCACAAACATGACCATTGTCATTGACTTCTGCTTCTTGATCTCATTAATAATAAACAAAATCTATGCATTCTACCAACAATATCCTCATTGCCATTTCTTCAGACCACTAATATTTTGGAGTTATGCAATTTTAAATTGTTTCATTGTTTTAGCTTTGTTCCCTCTTATCTAGTCTCTGCCCTTCAATAAGCTTTCTAAAGCACAGATTTAATCTTAACATTTCTATGCTCACATTGTTTCAGGGATTCCTACTGCACAGGAGGTGAAGTCCAGACTGCATAGAATAAATTGTCCTGTCTTCTTTGCTATTATTCAATTTCTTTGTACACTTTTTCTCCTATTGTTAAAATCAACTGCATTAAACAATGCAAAATGTGTATACTCATCTATGTATTTGTTTGATTAACAGGGTGTTTTCTTTGCCCAGTGTTTCCTACACAGAATAGGTACCAAAAAAGTGCATTATTATAAACAAGCAAAAAACATTAGGTAGCATTATATGTAAATTTATAAAATTTGTCTTTGGGAAATTGAAGCCTAAAGACATAAATTTAACTGTTATTCTGTTTATGAAAATTAAAGAGTCAAGGAATGGTTGCATTTTCAGCAAAGTTTACTTTTAAAATATATTAAATCAAGTAAATGAATTCCCTGTATTTTCTTTTCACTTTGAAAATTTCAAAAGTTTATCAAATAGTGAAAACTATATTTATTTTTTTATCAGATTTGTTTTAATAAAAGAAAGAATAGTTACTCTGTGCTATGACAAACACTTACTGTTATTGGGTCACATTTATTTTTTATTTTTTTGTATGATAACATTTTTAATTTAAATTTGAAACAAGCTTGTTTTACATGTCAATCCTAGTTCCCTTACCCTCCCCTCAAATTTAAAGATAAAGTTAACTGTAGAAAATGACCATGGTAAATGTCTGATAGTAAGTCACAGACTTGGTAATAACTATGTATTTATGTGTTTATGTAACTATGTATGTATGTATGTATGTATGTATTGTGTATATATCATCTATCCATTCATCTGTCTATCCATCTATCCATCCATCATCCATCTATCTTAAATGATGATCAGTTTCCTCTCCCTCCTACCCTCCTAGTCACTCCTCCTACTTCCCCTCTGTCTTCCCTTCATCCATTCCCCCTCCACTTTTACTCATGGATACCAACAAAACATTTTAAACTGTGGAAGACTAAGCACTTTGCCATGTATTAAGACTGGGAAAATCAACTCAGTATGAAGAATAGGGTCCCAAAAGCTAGTAGAATATTCAGAGACAGCCCTACTCCCACTGTTAGGTACTGCTGCCTGGGATGGGGGGGGGCAGCTTCCAGTTTTGCAGAGTCTTGAATGGAATCTACTAAATTGGTGTAAGCTCAGACTTTTCTATCTGACTGCATTAGTGGAAAAACATGCACTCTCTTATTGGCTTCTTTCTTTATTCTCTGTTCTTTTCGTGTTCTTTCTACTGTATACTTTTTTTTTTTAAAAAAACAGCTTATATACCCCCAACAAAGTTTTTTAGGCAGTATAGGAATTACAGTGTGGTTACATTCTGTTTGTCAAGTGAATGATTACAATGAATCCAAAACAAACAGTAAAAAGCAGCATGTTTTTCATATCCCTTACATGATTAAACATTTATATACTACAGGTGAAAAATTATACCAAGAACCTGTAGTGGGATATTCACTTTGTCTGCTTCTATGGCATTGACCACGCCCATAATGGGTGGAGCCAGGGTGGAGCCATGGAACTAGGTCTGAGGAGGAGCCCACAATGCGGTCTTGCTGGCGAGATACTGCAAGGAGAGTATCAGGTCCTGCTGGAGTTCATCTGCCTATGTTGTGAGTTATTTCTCCCTGAATAAACATCTATTGGGCCTGTTTATCCTGATCCCTATTAAACTGCGATAAGAACCCACATGCATTCATGCCCAAGAAATTTGTTATAGATTAACCATATGGACAATAAAGTATTCTTATCATGTCTTTTACTAGCAGGCTTCATTTTGTAGTTACAAATAAAGGGCCGATTACTTAATACTTATCTTGAAAGGAAATTTTATAACGAATCTATATGAATCTAAACTTTAGTATATGAAAAAGAATCAGTGAGCTTCACTTTAAATCTTTAGAGTACCTACCTACCCTAAAGATATATATATATATATATATATATATATATATATATATATATATATTTGATTGAGAGCAAAAATAGTTGTTGGGGATTAATCTTCATCACCTTTGGTCATCAGCCAATCTAACAAGAAAAGTACATCAGCGAATGAGATAACTGGGCTGCTTTGTTCTTGTTTCCTGACCTTAAGGAGTTCTGCATTCAACTATGTGCCTTTCTAAAACTTTAGATTCGCCTTCTTGGTTTTTTTTTTTTCCACATCAAAGCTGTTTAACAAAGCAAAACCATCTAAGCCTAACTTTGTTATTTTCAAAGCTTTGTCTCAACTATGACACACTCGGAAACCCGTGAACACATCTTTTAACATTAAGGTTAAAAAAAATTGAAACTAGCTGGGCTACTGGGACTCAATTGTTTTTCTTAATCATTAACTTGACCTACAAAATATGGAGCTCCCTAGGTGAAACTGACAGGTCATGGCTATGAAACATATCCTTGTATTTGTTTTTATTCATCAAAACTCTGTATAGGCTATCGTTATTATTATCAATTTAGACAGTACAGCCCAGCGACAAGTCATCTTCTTGACAATCCACAAAAAAGAAAAAAAATGCCCAGTAGAATGGGATGTTTCCAAGAGATAATACTACATAATATTACAGCAGTGGAGCTCTCCCCACATCCACTCACACCATGGTAGATAACATAGGAATACTGCAATAACAAGCATGTAGAAACTCAACAGAAGCAAAAGTCGTTCTGGGTCTGTAGTCTGTGACCTTTCCTAAATGAGATTCACCCATCAGATAGTTGCTTCTGGTGGGCTGACACTGTGAACTTCAATTGCCACCCACTGTTCCTTTGACATGGCCACTGGCAGTTAGGAGTCCCACAAAAAGACCAAGCTACACCAATCCAGCTGCATAACTTTTATGTTATTTGTGGTGTTTTCCATTTTGTTTACTTTTTATTATATAATTTTCAATCATGAGCGCATTTAATCCACAGTAATGATACGAATGTTCTGTTGCTTTGGTCTATAATTATTTCTTTCTCCCTTTTTAATGATAAAGACAAAATAACACAAAACAAGCTAAAATACTGCAAACATGAGAGAGAGGAATGTAGTCTGAATTCTTTTCAGGCTATGACATTTCAGTACCTGCAGATTCCCAACATGCTCCACAAATGCATGTTTGATGTGGGGAGGGAGGGCTAGCCGGTAAGATTTGGAAATTTTGCTGCCTATAGTTAAACCTCCTGCTTAAAACACAATGAAATAAGCACCTCAGGAGAAGTTTACAGCCCTGCTTATAGGTAATCAGGACTGTAAAAAGTATCTCAGCAGTCTGTAGCAACAGTGTTATATAAATCCACAATACTGTTGTGAGTAATGGCAGTGTTTGTATTTGAATAGTACCTTTCTCTAGGGATCTCTTGAAGCATTTTGTAAAACTTCATAAATATCTTTGTGTTTGTAGATAGTGGAAGCAGTATTCTAGCCATTAGTGTGTTGCATTTAATTAACGTGACAGTGCAGTGATTTGCACTTCAAGAACCAGGACAAGTAAACTCGCCTGTGTGATAAATTAAAAGACTAACATTGGCACCTTCATGAAAAAAAACAGCATCTCAGGAATGTGCAGCAACCCTCTCCAAACACACTGCTTCTGCTTGCCTGGGTGTTGTTTTCCTTTTTGTTTTCTTTCTGATGGCGGGTACTGTTTCCAGCTGTCAGTTACCAGATTGCTAGGGTCTGACAAAAGGCAACATCCCAGCAGCTGGAATCATCAGGGACTTCTCCTCTACTTCTCTTGTCTTCACTTTCTTGTCGTCTCTTCTCCTCTCCCCTCTCCTCCCTCCCCGCTCTTCTATTTTTCCTTTCTTTTCCTTTCTCTGATTTCCTTTCCTTCCCTTTTCCTTTTCTTTATTTGCAACTTTTATTGCCTTTTATTTATTGACAAACTTTTGTAGTTTGTCAGTCAGAATTTCTGAACACACAAAGAAACTACATTCACAGTATCATTTGAAGAACTGCCCGAGTAACCATTAAGCAGTGTTGCATTGCCATGGAGAGGAGCAGACAAGACAAGACAGTCTCGGTGAAAAGCGAGTGTAGTGCTTACACAAGGCTCTGTGTACCATGAGCATCCGGCTCATTATGGACATGCTTTGCAAAAGAATCAGTCATATAGACTTGAAGACTGGGCTTGAGATTGTTTTTGGACAATAATTTTTTACTAAATATCTTCAGGAAAAAAAGATTTTCACTTAAATATTTTTAATTATGTGGTATCTTTGCATTGGTTTTACTTCAGAAATTCATTGACTTCATAAAGTTGCATTTTTCTGTTTTCCACTTTCTTTAAAAAATGTATTTATGTTGAATATTATCACTCCCCCAATATTTAGTAGAGCAGAACAGAGATCACTGCTGGTACCACTTTGAATTCTACTGATTGAAGTGTTTCTGGACGTCCTTGTTACAACACTAAAAAATATATTTATACCTCTGTATCTCATTTAGCATATTTTACTACATTTCATTTCGCAGAATATTTTTTTTAACTTTTATAGGTTAAAATTATTTATGGTATTATCTTACTAACTTTTCAACAATTCTTTCCAGCTAAGTTTTGCTATTTCTAGCTTAATTATACCATGTTTGGAATACATGGTATATGAAATTAAAATCCATTGAAATTCAATGGCAATTTCTACATGACTCATTATATGACCAATGTTTAAATGTCTCATTTTTCTTTATTAAATTTCTCATGTATTCTAAATATCTCATTTATTTTAATATCACATTTATTCTAGAAAAATTAATATAAAATTTAGTAAATAAATTTAATATATAATGTTCTACACATCTAAGTAACAAAACTGTTAAGAATGTTATTCAAAATGCCAGATTCAGGAGTGTGTGTGTGTGTGTGTGTGTGTGTGTGTGTTATGTGTGTGTGTGTGTGTGTGTGTGTGTGTGTGTGTGTGTGTTTAGAAACTAGCAGTCACAGGAGCATTACCTAATTCACTTCTAAATAACCCATAATTACATATATAAAACAGTTACATGTATTTTAAAATACATGTATTTAAAATATAAAATATTTTCAAATAAAAGGAAAAATTTTTACCTATAACAAAATAGTACAGGATGCACAGTTAGTGAATTTTTGCAGTCTCCACAGCATTAGATGTACATAGAAAAGATGGAACCCAAATCCAGTATACTGCATCATTGTGCAAAAAAATATGTATGTATATATATACATACATGTGTATATATAAATGTATGTATAATATATATGTATACACACACCATATGGGAGATATAGAAAGGAGACTATGTGAGGGGAAAGAGGAGGAGGAGAGCTAAATGGAGAGAGATGAGAACAACAGTGAGGGTAATATGTGAGGAAAGCAGAAAGGTCACCCTTTGGGGGATAGGAATAGATCAGCCAGAAAGAAGGTATTGGGGGTTAGAAAGGTAGGGGGTCAGTTATAAACAAAGTCTAATCTTACATATGCATGAAAATGTCACAATGAAACTCTAACAAAGTAGTAAATAAAGAAATAATACATTATAAATAATAAATTAGAAAACACTAAATTAAAGAATTATCCACATTCCTATTGCATTTTGACTTGCTTGCTATAGTGTTTATGGAGGATCATGCTATTGAATTCTACTATGGCATTGCCTACTTGTTTATCCTCATCACATGTTTATATAATTTTGTCTTATTGCTGTGTGTGTGTGTGTGTGTGTGTGTGTGTGTGTGTGTGTGTGTGGTGCGTGTATATGTATGTGTATATTCAGGTGTGTGAGAATGTGCCTGTGGTTGTGAACTGATGTGTGTTGTGTGTGAGGGCCACAGTTCATCATGGGGTGTTTTCCTCTTCTGATCTTTACCTTACTTTTTGATACAAGTTATGGATTTAGGAACTCACAAATTCAGCAAGATTATCTGTGGAAGGTGCTCCTGTGGAGGCTTCTGTGGAGCCTCCTGGTTTCACCTCTTCCAGTCCTGAGTGCTAGGATTAAATAATTATGCCTGTGTTTTTAACATGGGTGCTTTGTGATCCAAACCCAGGGCCTCATACATGTATCTCAGTCACTTTACATAGATTTCTCCCCACCCCAAGTTTGTATTTTATTGTTTAAGTTATTTATTTATTTTTCATATAAACCCCTCCTCCTGTCCTCTATATACTCCTCAGAAAGCATAAGCCCTTCCTTGAGGAGTCAATAAAACATGACATATTAAGTTGAGGCAGGGACAAGACCCTCCCTCTTGCATCAAATTTGAGCAAGGCAAACCACCATAGAATACGGGTTCCAAAAATCTAGCTCATCTGCCAGGTACAGGTATTGGTCCCACTACAAGGGACCTCATGAAGAGACCAAGCTACACAACTGTCACCCACATGCAGAGAAGGCCTAGGTCAGTCTCATGTATGTTTCCTAGCTGTCAAAGTTGACCAAGCTTGGGTCATCTGCCTTTTTGGGTTTCCCCCATCATGATCCAATATTTTATTTTTAAAACATCATATTTTAAAATTATATCTTACCTGAGGATAGGTTTCTTAATCATTATAAAATGCCATCCTTAATTTTAGCAATTCTTTAATTGTTTTTTTTAATGTGTGTTTATGTGGAACTCAAGACCTCTCACATAGTAAATAATTGCTCTATCACTAAGCTACATTTACATGACTATTAATGCTGCTTGGATTTTTATCTCATTTACCTATTGAAGCTCCCTCAATCTCTTTAAATGCAGTCAGAGTACATGTTTGTCTATTCATTTACAATAAATTCTTCCAGATTATCAATTTTTGATTTTCCAAGTGGATCACATGCTTTACTTATATCAATGCGATTATTGTTACATTTTTCAGATTCATAACCAACATTTTTTAAAAAAAAATTTGGGGCTTATTTAAAATTTGAACTTTTGTGGTATTGTATTTGACCCCAAGACCTCACACGTACTAGGTACACATACAATGACTGAGCTAAATCCATAACCATACCATACATTTACTTTTAAAATGTTTTCTTCTCTTTAGTATTTTGAAGATTTTCCAGTTTCTAAGTAAAATTAACACATATACACAATGCTTACTTTAAATATAAGAACACATTTTTCACTTTGACTTTTTTAAACACTTAAATTGTATTTTTTCTTTTTTTAATCTTTTATTAATTTTATTTTTCTTATTTAACATATTGATCCCAGTTCCCTCTCTGTCCCTCCCTCCTTCCCTCTTTTCCACCCTCCCATGACCCTGACCACCCTCTGTTCCCATCCCCCCCACTCCACATTTAGGGTGATGCCTTCCTGGAAGGGTCATCTAAATCTGTCAAGTCATTTGGAGTAGGGGCTAGGCCCTCCCTCCTGCCTCTAGGTTAAGGGAATATCCCTCCATGGGGAATGCATTCCCAAAGTCCTTTTGAGCACCAGGGATACACCATGGTTCCACTGTCAGAGGTCCCTAACCCCAGTGAGTGTGAGAACATTTGTAAACAAGGAACAATCACTTCAGTTTCCTGCCTCATAAGTCTTAATGACAAAGCCTCAGTACATAGTGTGAACAGCAAGACTCATAAACCACTCTCACCTGGGATAAACTTTGAAAAGGTTCCAGAGAGACGTGTGGGTAAGATTCGAGCACTGAACCTCCTCCTAGCCACTTCAGCAAACTTAAGGTAAATACTCACTTTCCTCCAGGTGGTGATCTATATGGATCTCGAGAAAGACTATTCATTGACAGAGGCTCTATTGTGCATCATAACCACAAATGGCTTGAACAGCTTCACTTCCCCACACTTATGTACCAACTGTAGAATATTCCTCATTTTATCTGGGGTGTGATGAATATCAGGCTACAATGGAAGTACACTGGCTGTCAATTTCCCCCATTTGTGAAAAGTCCTAAATATACAAAGGAGACATTTTCACAAATCACTTAAATAGATGTATGTTTGTGACTAGAATGTGGTACAGAGCCATCTAAAGACCCATGGCTAACTCTGGTTGTGACAAAACTCCCCGTGGAAGCAATGGATATATTATACCCATTCTTTACACTATAATCATTTTTATTGACAAAGAGTGACCTTGGATTGCAGATGGGTAGAGTCCACCAACATGAATGGTACTGTCCTGCTGTTTCCAGGAACATCTGCCTCATGGCATCAGTTTCTGTACATCAGGAGTGAGGGAGTCATTATATCAAGAACAGAGATAAGCAGGGTAAATATACGGCTCCTATACTCACAGAGTTGGGAGCACTTCTAACAGCTGGTCCTGGGGAATGGTTTCAGAAGATGGTGACCACTGAAGGATTGGTGTACTCTATACGCTGAGAGTCTCAGTGTGAAATGATGGAACTTTGTAAGCTTCCTTTTTCCCTCAGGGCATTTGAATAAATGGTCTTTGACCATAGTTACAAATGACTCTGTGTGGTCCCCTTATTTTTCTTTGTAGTTAGAGCAGTCTTAAATCCCCAATATGAACTTATTGACACCCTTATTCAGTGTAACCAACAAGTCCATATCATTATACTCTATGAATAGTTCGCAAATATTCTTCTGTAATCAGGGTAGATACTTCATGTTCATCATCTATATCATATTAAGCACCACTGTGTGGCAAATGAAATATCACTCTGGGCACATGTTATCATGACAGGTTAATTTCTTTCATACATAATTCAAGAATTTCATAGCATTATTGGAACTTACGCCTAGGAATTAGATGATTGTTTTTATTGATACTGTATTCAGAGATGCATTATACCTACATGCTCCTCTCATTTCAGAAATATTGATGCCATTAGGACATTGTTCCTGTTTTATACTATTCCAGTGCAGCTATGAACTCAGGGAAACAGTTTTTTCTTACTACCTCAGTTTATCCTTACTCATTAGGATGTGTAAATATTTATTCTCAGTGAGATCCAAGCACCCTGCCAATTGCATTTATTTATGCAGTAAGTATAGACTGGTTTACAAGAAGTTCACTGCAATCCACTACTGCTGTTCTTCATTGTCATGGTGATGACATCCCATGAATTTTCACTTATGGATCTCATCTCCTGTAGCTGCTATGTGAATTGTCTGACTACTATTCCAGCTATTGTTCTTGTACTGCTCTCAGAACCCAAGCTCATGGAATGATTTTAGGGATGAAGATGAGTATGACAGGGTAAGAAATTGTATTTCTCATGCAATATGAAGTTCTATTGAATGGTAACCTACTTAATGCAAAGAACAGTACACTATTTCAAACAGATGAATCTCATGATCTGTCCCTGGGCCTTCATCTATCTTCTTATTTCTTGCTGACCAATTCACACCATGCAGATTCATTGAGCTAATGTCCATTCCTCCTTTAGCAACAGGTAGGGCTGTATTTGAGGATTTAGAAAGCTTACAACATCTCAGTTTTCTGATTCATCAAGTCACTGTGATAGGAAAGATGAAGTCCTGACATCCTACTTTAAGATTCCCACATTGCACTCATAATGCAGTTAGAACTATAGATGTTTCACTGTCTTCTCTCTCCTAGATGTCTAGCTGGCCCAGGTGAACCAGCAGTTCCCTGTGAGTGTCCACTGGAGATAAAGGCAAAAGATGAGATCAAGAGCTCAGACTCTTTTCTCTCAATAGGAACTTTCCAAAGGTGGCCATGAAGTGACCACTCTGGTCTACACTCACCAAAGGTGCCTGGAAGTTGTAAGTAGAGTCCACAGATTCTTTTGCCAGGTGTTCACAGTATCCATTCTTAAAGTACTCTAATATGAATGAATTTTAAAATACATGTCCTAGGAAATACAGGTATCTAGTACTGTTTGCTTCATTTAATCATTCTACATTTACAAGTCATTAATGTTTTCTCTTTAAAATCTGTGTACTTTTGCCTCATATAATATGACCACTATTACTGCTTTATGGAGTCAATATGCATTTTTATTTATAAAACTTACCTTTATTAGATGTGAGTTCATTGTAATTTAACTTGAGAAACAGCATTTAATATTTCTTTGAGTTAGGATCACTATCAGTGAGAGAGAAAGACAGAGAGAGAGAGAGAGAGAGAGAGAGAGAGAGAGAGAGAGAGAGAGAGAGCGTGTGTGTGTGTGTGTGTGTTGGTCTTGGTATTAAAGATTGAACCCAGGGTTCCACCTATGCTATGCAAATACTCTGAGATATCTTAGCATTCGTGGATATATTTACTTTGGGTTTTGTGTTTTGATTTAAGAAGTACAATCTTTGGCACTTTAGAAATAGATTCCTCTGGGTTTATAACTGGATTGTTGTTGTTGTGAAGCCAGATCCCAGTCTAAGTGATGCTCCTCTAATGTCATCTAAGATTTCCCCTGGATCCTTTCAAACTTTTGCTTTTTGGAGAACTTGTGCTAACCAGTGTGTGTCACAGTATCTCTAAGAATCTTTTAGAGACAGTACCCTCTTCTTGTCCTTGCAGACACTGCTAAAGAATATTATCTCAAAATATGGGATTCTTCTCTATGAGATTTCCCTGAAATTGTTGCTCTTTTCATTTTTCATTCCCAGTGATTTTTTGATGTAGTCTGATAAAATATTTGTATTACTTCATATATTTCTAGAAGCATGTTTAATAGAAGGGTTGCCTAAAATTGCCTACCTAAACAAACTTTATGAGAAAATATGTAAAGATAATGTTCTACTAAAGCTTGAAATATTAAAATACATATTTCATATTTAATTTACTACTAAAATGATCAAATATTCAAATATGGTATAAAATTCTGGATAAAATAACATCTGTTAAAATGACATGAATGTTAGAGTGAGGTAAAAGCATTAATGTCCAGATATGAGATGGTTATTGTAGTCTGCTTTCTCTTTGATCTAAAATGGCATGCATCTATGTTTGCAAAAAATTCAGTAATTTATGCCTGTGAACTAATATTTGTCTGTTATATTTAGCAGGAAGTATATATACTATTAAAGGACAGTTATATAGAGAAAGGAACTGCATTTGCAGTATTGGTGTGAGTATACAATGATGTGGGATAATGTTCTTGTTCCCTGTAAAGCTTTTTCACTCATATTAGTTTAATAAAACATTTATTGTTTAGTAGCCAGGCAGGGAGTATAGGGAGGGCTACTAGCCTAGAGAATTCTGGGAAGAGGAAAGGCAGAGACACAGGTGCCAGCCAGAAGCAGAGGAATCAAGATGAAAATGCCTTACTGAGAAAAGGTACCAAGTCACATGGCTAAACATAAATAAGAATTATAGGTTAATTTAAGTTGTAAGAAATAGGCCTGAGCAATAGGCCAAACAGTTTATAAGTAATATAAAACTCTATATGTTTATTTGGGACCAAATGGCTGAAGGACTGGGCAGGACAGAAACTTCTGTCTACAATATATTAGTATAACTATTATGGAAATCAATGTGGAGGTTGCTCAATAGTAGTACTTCCTTATAATCAGATATTCTTGTGTGGACAATATATGTGAAAGGATGTAGATCCGGGCTCTCTTGCTTCACGCTCAAGCACAAAGAACATACAGGCTAAATTTTGAAGAGGATTCTGATCTAACATAGATGGTAGACACAGTTGGGTAGCATGTATTACAATACTCAGAGTTTTAGCTCCAGTTTGAACAAAACATACCAGTTTATGTAGAGGAATGAAAATACTCTGGAATCTGCATGAGGACAATGAACATCACAAGTGTTATGGGTCGAGGTGGAAGAGAAGAGAAGATTATGTCCTCTTGGCTGCAGGCTGACTGGCTAAACCAAATGAGTCAAGCACATAAATCAATCAATAAATAGATAAATAAAAGAAAGAAAGGAAGGAAGGAAGGAAGAAAGGAAGGAAGGAAGAAAAGAAAGAAAGAAAGAATGGAAGACTTCTAATGGTTTCCAGGATTGTGTTTGGAAGAAATGACAGACTGGGTCGATTTCTCTAAGGCAAGATAGCAACCAGCTAATCCTACATTTAATCCTATACACAGAGTCTGTAACCCCTCTTATAATGTATTTGATAGACCTATAAGAAATTTAAATTAAAGCTATCTTCAGTCCACTGGTGTATGATGAACTAGAGACTAATAGGGTATTTTAAGCAGCTATATTAAAAAGTAAGTTTGAATATAGGGACTAGATTTGTTATTATGCAGCAGCTGCTGTGAATATTAATAACACTGGTTAATGATTTTTGTTTTCCCTTGGCACATTTGGAAATTGTTTTAAATTAATTTTTAAAATGACTATTCCTCATTGCCTTTTAGCAGCTTTTGTGCAGTGTTATGTCACTTTACTCTGCTGGCTGCTGCTTTTCTGCATGCAAATACACTGACTCTCCTATGAAGACATAATTAGCGTGGTGGGTTTGTGTTTACGGTTTAACAATTAAAGCTGTGTTTTGGGAGTCAGTAACAAGAGAATTTGTTTACATTTAAAATTTCAAGCAGTTATGATATATTTTATCTCTCACTACTAAAGCATTCCCTTTCCACGAGAATTTTTGAAATTCTGTGCATCTCTGTTTAGTCCCTAGACTTTTCAAGATGAATTTAACATTGCTGTTGTTACCATTTTATGACCCTAGATGATGTCCAACAGAAAATAGAAAAGCTTTGGAGGTGATGACTTTTCTGAACCAATCAGTATTTTTCTAATTGATCTGTTTGGGTGTAATAGGTCTAATTTGCCACACAAAGGATTAGTTTATTTTAATATGGCTTTAGATTTTTGTCAGCTCTATTTGGTTCATAATGTATCTGGCTTTCTCTAGCCTCTTCCTTAACTGTGTGCATTATAAAGTTATTTCTGAATATTACTGGCTTCCTTAAGAAGATAAATGTTTTTATTTATTTATTATATATATTAATATTTTTTTCTTATTTTACATAACAATCCCAGTTCTCTCCCCCTCACTCCAGGTTCCCCGACCCCCTCCCTCCATGACCCCTGACGCCCCTCCCAACATCTTCCCTCCCCCACTCCACAGGGAGGGTGATGCATTCCAGGAGAGATCATCAAAATCTTTCAAGTCATTTGGAGTAGGGACTAGGCCCTCTCTCCTACCTCTAGGCTAAATATGTTAAGACTAACCAGAGAAGGAAAGTCACTCAGAAGGTTATTCTGAGGAACACTGTGTAAATTACTTTTTGTTTCACTGAAGGTATAAAATTTAGTTTTCAAGTATTTTTTTAATGGATTTAATAGTAATAGATTCTGGCCAGGTGTAGTGGCATAGGCCTGTGATTGCAGTCCTTGGGATGCAGAGGCAAGAGGATTCCAAGTTTTAGGTCACTTTTACCTATGCAGCAAATTTTATAGCATCATAAACCACATGAAACTTTGTCAGAGAGGAATTGGGAGAGAGAGAAAGGAATGGAGGGATGGAGATAGGGGTATTCCAAATACAAATTGATGGAAGCTAAAGGTTAAAAACTACATTTTGGTCAAAATAAATCTACCTTTAGGAAGTAATATGATATCAAAAATATATTTAACACATTTTAAAGATATAGCTTGAGTCCTTAGGTAGGTTATGTAATTTTAACAAAAGTATATAATATCAGATATTTGTACGTGCATTGTAAGCACATTTTGACAGCATTAAGCTATGTTAATGGACTAACATTGAAAGATTTTAGTTTGCAGAGGAAGGATGTGAGAAAGGGGCAGGAAAATAGTTCTCATGAGCAGAATATAGAAAATCATAAAGAATGGATATTTACATGGGAGGAAAGAACAGATATGAGAACAAGAAAGTTACTATGGTGATGGGGCTAGTGGTTATGCTAGGCTGATTCTGTTAAATAGGACTAGTAACTGAATCATCAAACTTTTGTGAAACAACTGAAGTGAAGTCTCTCCCAGGTCTTGGCCCACAACAAGGAAATAGGTCCCCCACACTGGAACAAATGGTCCCAGTTGAACAAATGGTCCCAGATGAATGGACAGTCTGGAGACTTTCCAAGTCATTCTATGGTTTATCCTTTGAATAAGAACAGGTCATACTTGGGTGATCTCTCAAACATGAGATCATACTTTGTAATCAATCAGCATATATGCTGATTTGCGGATTGTCTTAAAAAAGGAGCCTGTACCCTTTGGGGGGTGTGCAGCTTTCCCCAAGATTGCTGTCACCCATTGCCAAGGGGAAGTGCCTAGTGGATGAGACTGCTAAGGACCTCAGATCCTTTGCAGACTGAGGAATATGAATGGCCCACCAAACAGCCTCAGTTCCAGTACTCAGCTGAAGACCTAGCTGTCCTGAGCAAGATAGGTGCAAAATATGATTCAAAAACCCAAGAATGGACATGTCCCCTATACACCCTTTCTCCCTCTTTCCTATCTTTATTCTCTAGTTTGTACTAATTACTCTCCTGTCACCTTCTATGAGATCAACTGTTTTAGAGGCAACAATTAATTTGGGTCACTTAAAAATCATTCTACTGTGCCCAACTGGTGTATTTTACAATGACCTCTAGGTTGAAAAATGTCATAGTTTTCTGGCTCAACAATATTCCCAGTGAATATGGAGCATTTTCTTTGCTTGGATACTGAGCAAATCCTCAACAAAACTGAGCTTGTGCATGTGTGTTTCACATATACTCTTATTCCAACAGACGGAATGCTGGATTGTGTGATCATCCTATTTTTTGTTTTGAATAATCTTCATACTGAACTCTATCAAAGTTGCACCGACATAAAACACACCAACTTCTTATTAGGGCTCTTTGTCTCGTGTTCTTGCCAATACTTGTTACCTCTTGATTTTTGAGAATAGCCACACTAAAAATGCAAATCAAAGATACATTTCAATAAAGGCTTATGGTATTCAGTGGTTTTCCTTATGTCTGTTTGACATTTACCTGCACCTTTTCTATTTGTTACCTATGGGATACAGGAGTATTTTGATTTAACATAATGTCTTATTTTCCTCTTATATTGTAATTAATATCAAGAAAATTTTGTACAGATTGTATTTGTCCATTAGAGTGTGTGTGTGTGTTTGTGTGTGTGTGTGTGTGTGTGTGTGTGTTTACTTAGTACACACCTAAAGATTCATGAGGTTGACACTGCATCTGTTCAGCCCTGGTGAGAGCCTCATCAGGAACCCTTACAATTTCTAAAGTGAACACAGAACAAGAAACCACAAAGGCAGATGGAAAGCAAGAGAAGCCAAGCTTGTTATTTTTATAAGAACTGGTCTCTTGGGAAGAGATCCCATGGGAACATATTAGTCTTTTTTTCTAAACATATTCTTATTTCTTCCTGATTTTTTTTTGTTAGGTGTTTTATTTTTCAAGTCTTCTGAGATGGAATCTAAACCCTGATTCTACTATTTTCCACATATTTCATATTTTATGATTATTACTCTTACTTCAATTTTGTCCTTTAAAATTCTGACTCATAATGGACTTCCCAGTCTAATACAGTTTCCTTATGACATTATCTTCCCTTGCAGTAGTATAGTTATAGATACTTTAATGTTTACTCAGATCAGCTTTTAGTGGTTCTGTGTGATTCAATTTTTGCTCTCCTTTATAGATTCCTCTTCTCATTCTCTGTAGAATCAATCAAATATTGCTTATTTATTATTTTACTTATTTTATTTTAGCTTCTTATGTATGCTTTTATTCAGTGAATATCCAGAAAATACAATATGCAACTATGACTGTAACACTCTATATAGTTTTCAAATACTTTTTAAATATTTTTTAATTTTATTTTACATATCGATCCCAGTTCCTTCTCCTTCCTTCCCTCCCTCTTTCCCTCTTCCCCACCCAACCCATGTCCCCCCTGACCATCCTCCCCTCCCCCCAGTCCACAGGGAGGGTAATGCCTTCCAGGAGGGGTCAACACAAATCATTTGGAGTAAGGACTAGGCCCGCCTCTTGCCTCTAGGTGAAGGGAGTATCCCTTGATGGGGAATGTGTTTCCAAAGTCCTTTTTTGGAAACCAGGGATACTTCCTGGTTCCACTGTCAGAGGTCCCTTAGACTGCCCAGCCCTTCTAACTGAGACCCATGTTCAGGGGGTCTGAGTCAGTCCCATGCTGGATTCCAAGCTATCAGTCTGGGGGCCATTAGCTCTTCCTTGTTCAGGTCAGCTGTCTTTATGTGTTTCTGTTGCCTGGTCTTATCCTCCCTCTCTGCATCTGGATTCTAGTTCAGTTCAGTGTTTAGTTGTGGGTGTCTGCTTCAGTTTCCATCAGCTACTAGATGAGGGCTCTATGATGGGGGATAAGTTAGTCATTGATCTCATTATCAGGGAAGGGCATTTATGGTAGCATTTCAACTATTGCTCAAATTGTTAGTTGGTGTCAGTCTTTCAGGTCTCTGGACATTTTTCTACATTCAGTTTTCTCTTCAAACCAATAATGGCTCAATTACTTTTTTAAATGTGTGAAGCTTACTAATAAACTGTTGCTTTTTCAAGTTATTTGTTATGATGTTCTATTATCATTCAGTTTACATCAACACAGACATCACTATACTTTGTGTTTAATCATTTAACATCCATTTTTGTTATTCTCTTTAGTAGTTCTTGCCTTTTTCTGCATGGTTGTTTTGCCATCTGGCATCATTTTGATTCAGTGTGAAGAAGTCTCTAGAATATTATTTTCAGTCAATGTCTGACCTTAATTAATTCCTTCAACTTTTGTATTCAAACATGCTAATGCTAATTTTTATTATACATTCAATTTGACACCAATAAATTACATTTTCTTAGAAAATTGCCAGCCTTATCAAGTGTAATTTCCTTTATTAATTTATAAAAAGTAATTTCTTGTGATTTAGTTTAACTTATTTTCTCCACCAACTTACATTTTATTATATATGCTCACTTATATTCACTAAATGATGGAGTATAGTGTGTTTTATACAAAGGACATTATCTTTTAATTCTAATTAGTGGTTTTAATCTTATTCTTCCTGTAATGACTAACTTTATGTTATAATTCAAAATCTCCTGTGTTAATATTTATTCATTTTTCCTTCTCATTTTGTTTATCTTGTATCAAGCCTTGTATCCAGTGCATTGTCTTCTTTCTTTCCCTGTTCATTGTCTTGAGACAATGTCTCTGATAGCCTAGGCCAAGATGACTTTCAATTTCTTGTCTTTTTCCCTGTTCTTCCAGAATGCTGGGGTTATAAATGTCTACCACATGTCTTGTTTTATGATGCACTGGGGTCTGGGCCCAGGTTTTCTACATGGTAGGCAGACACTACCAGTTGAGTTGCATCCCCAGCTAATTTCTACTGATCCTTCCTCCCTCCTTCCCTCCTTCCCTCCTTCCTTTCTTCCTTCCTTCCATCCTTCCTTGTTCCTGTTATAGAATCATAAACTCTTTTCCTCATTACCATCTTTTCATATGTGGCTCTCTTATTTCTGAACACAATGGGTCAGTCATTTTTCTCTCAGATTTGATTTTAGGAGCAGCATTGTGATGTAAGTCTAGATAAAAGAATGTGAAAAGAAATGATGTATACTCCTCAACATTTACCACATTGTTACAGCAGGTTCCCCCCGCCGGCCTCCTGGTCCTGCGGCCATTGTCCCGAAACCACGTGTGCCCCAAATAACACTCAGAGACTCTGTATTTGATACAATCCTGTTGGCCAATTACCATTACTGTTTATGGGCTAGCTCTGTCTTAATTATTAACCCATTTCTACTTATCTAAGTATTTCCACGTGGTCGTCTTAACGGGGAGCCGCGCGGCAGGCGTCCTGCTCCTTCTCGGGCTACATCTTGACTCCGCCTTCTACTTCCTCTTTCTTCCTCCTAGTCTCCTAGCCCCGCCTATCTAGTTTTCTATTGGCCACAGTGCTTTATTAACCAGTATGAGAAACATATATACAGAATAACATCTCCCATCATCTCCTCTTTTCTGTCTAAAGTAAAAGAAGGGGTTTAACCTTAACATAGCAAAATATACCATACAACAGTTATCAAATAAGAATCACAGTTAACAATATTTAGTCCATTAACATTTTGTAAGACTTAAAGAAAATATCATCAATCCTATCATTGTGAATCTAAAGTCCTATATGTAACTTATCTTTAATCCTAACTAAGGAAAACTGTAACCAAAACTACCTTTCTTCAATTCCTTCAAAGACCACAGAAGGATAATATATAAACTCTAGAAATGACAGAGACAACTCATTGCCTGGTCAGTCACCCGAAGCTCTTCTGTAATGTTCCATCTTCAGCCCATAGGCCATAGTGTGTGTCCAGACTCCTCAACAAGGCAGGAAACTTTTCTCTGTGTCCTGTAGACTGTCTGGCTGTCTGGCAGCCTCTTCCATGAAGCAGGAATCCTGTAGCAATGTCCATCTTGCATCAGCAGTCACCTCTTTGTGGGTCCTGCATGTCCAGTTTCTACAACATAAAGTCAAACAGAGACAAGAGCAATGCCTTGTCCAAATGGCCAGTCTGGCCATATTAGAAGCAAACTTCATAACGAGTTTCTTCAATATCCATCTTCCTTTTTGATGCAGGTGGTGTTACCAGGAGCAGTTGTGCCTTATTGTCAAGAAAATCCCTAAACCATTTTAAATGCCATATTCTATAGGTCTTTGAAAGATTTGAAGAATGCCTATTCATCTCAAATACATCTCTGTATATCTAGAAATCCTAACTAACTTAACTCCAAGTTTTAACTATCATAGGTAACTCTCTATAATCTGTACTAAATTATACATTACATTTTCCAATGAGCTATGTAAACACAATACCTAAACAAGAGGAGAAATATACATATCACAAAATTGACCTTAAATTGTATCAATAAAAGAAAATCCATTCCAAAGCAAAGTATTCATATCTATACCATAATTCCCTTTTTACCTTTAAAAAGATTGCTTGTGGTCATTAACCATTTATAACCAAGCCCATTTAAATTAAAACAAACATTTATAAGCAATATTTGGGAATTTGGGCGTCGTTCTTTCCAAACTACTTCCTGCTGGTAGAGGGCGCTGTCATGGGGGTCCAAAGAAGATGCAGAAATCTTGGCAGTAGTCTGCAAGGCTTTGTCTCAACTGCTTTGAATGTTGGATCACCTGGGGAGCTGTTTCAGGGGGTCTGGCTTGATCAAACCATATAAGTCTGGAAAGAATCCATAGTTTTTCATTTTTTGTGGAAACAAAAATAGAAATCCTTTTCCCCAGTACCTTGTCCTTAGGCTTAAATTTTGGAGTTACAGCATTTTTAAAATATATAAATTGAATTAATCCAGCAGCATTTCTTTTATCAGTAGTTATTTTCTCAGCAATCAAACAATTTAAAGACAACAGAATCGCGTATAGTATCCAAAGTTTCTTTGTGTTTTCCATCTTTACGTGGCTTTTTTATTACTCTATTTCTTCTACTTCTATTTTTACATATTTTGAGACAAGGTTTTTCTGCATAACTTTTATCTGTCCTGGCATTCACTGCATACCAAGTTTATTTTAACATTCACAACTATTATTCTCTTTTCCTAGCCAGACATATTAGGCACTAGACCCAAGCTTTCCAGCTCATGACAACTCCGTTGTAAACTCCACCATACCCTCACCCTAGGCCCAGACATGTAGGTCGCCCTGTTCTCACTTTTCCTTTTCCTAGAGCATGAATCCCTTCCCAATAATCTCTTTATTCCTTTTTTCTTCCATTAGGTAGCTAAGCACAGCAATATAGTCTATGGATGAGAATACTTAAAATGTAAAACTGACTTTTTGCATTTTGTACAAGCCATGTCACTCAGTCATTTTAATTCTATTTGAAATTTGATGTTCAAGACAGACTCAAAAGATATTACCCTTCCATAATAAAAAGTGTGTGTTAATTTTCTTGTTATAATTTGACTACCGGTGTATTCCTTGGGTTATAATTTCCTTGATTTGGAATCTTTTGAGTGTTAATATACTGTATATAAATGAATATATGCTTTACTGGAAGAACATTTATTTTTTGGAATAGGCTGCTCATCATTCTTTTCAGTTAAGTTTTTTTTTTCTTTTTTAAACAGGGTACAATATGAAATTTTTTTTCCATTATGGCATTTGTATATAAAGTGACATGTCACAGTTAAAAAAAATGAAGTTTATATTCATTAAAAATTATCCCATGTTGTTGTTTAGAAAAGTTAAATTTAGATAATAAGAGTCCTTAGATTATTTAAAATCTAATTTTTTGTAATATTTTCTTTAATTATATCTTTACCATTTTTCTTTATACCTTGTTTTATATTTTACATATCTGTTTTTATATGAGTCTAATCTCACCATCTTTTATTAGTAACAATTTCTGAAATACCTTAAAAGATTTTACTTTTATTCTACATGTTTTCTTGTTTCAACATCTAACATGTTGACTTTACAGTAGGTTCTCCTTGACAGTATTTATATTTATTTTTCTGTAATTCATGTAAGCATTTTCTTCTTTCTTATCTTTTCTGCTCCTCCATTTTTTCCTAATTACTTTCTCAATCCTGTGTATTACTTTTTCATAGATTTTCTTACCTTGGGAAAAGGCAGGACAAGATAGCCTGTAACTCTCAATCTTCCTAGTTCTTCCACAGTGCAGGGACACAGGACACATCACAGTATCCAGCACATCTCTGTGTCTGCTATAAAGTTTATCTGTCTGTCTGTGTATGAACTATCTATCTATCTATCTATCTATCTATCTATCTATCTATCTACCTACCTATCTCTATCTATAATCTATATCTATCACCTGTTCATCTATAATCTATTATTATTTTATTTACCCTGCATAATTCATACTTTCTCTGAAGTCTTCTTTTTATATTTTATTGCCAAATTTGCCACTTTCCCTTTTTAGTTAATGAGAAAATATTTGTTATAATTTTTTATGTCTTTATCAGTTTTTCTGATATATCTTCTTTGGAAAGGAACTCTACTGTTTTTCTCTTTATCTTGTAGTGGTCTTTGTCTTCATTTTTCTGACTCACAATTGAATTTTAATTGTTAGAGTTGCATGATAGCTGGGTCAAACAGAAGAGACATTGGACAATGAGGACCAGGCAGTGTATACCTTAGCATCTCAGATTAGCCTCCTGTCATCTTCACCATTTTCTATACACAGCCGTAAGGACTGCTTTGACTATTAATTGTCTTTTTTTTTCTCATCTTTAAAGGTTTTGACCTTTTAACTTATCTGAATCAAACATAACTTTTTTTTTGTCTTAGACTCCTATAACACACTACACCAAGATGGGCAGTGGTGGTGCATACCTTTAATCCTGGCACTATGTGAGGACAGCCTGGTCTACAGAGAGAGTGTCAGGACAGGTTCCAAAGCTACACAGAGAAACCTTGTATTGAAAACCAAAACCAAAATAAAACACAGCATCAAAACACACCTGAATTGTACCTTCACATGATGAATTGCATTTTAAAGTATACTAAAATGATGATACCCAAATCATTTATGATGAACAGTAAGCTCATTTTATTTATATTCCCAAAACATATGTTTTTTTTATTATAGTAGTCATTTAACATCCTGTCACATACATTTTTATTCACACTGGAGAAAAAATAACTTTTGCAAATTTTAAAATGGTCTTCTATTTTCACACATTGGCTCTCTTGATATCGATATTGCTACTTGTTGGTTGCTTAGTATATCATAAGTAATTGTCTTATTCTCTTAAATAACTTACACTGGGCTTATTGCCATATTTATGAACTTCCAGCTATCATCTTACTCTTCAAATTCCCAGAGTAAATCTAAACATATCAATCCTCATGAACATATGCATATTATAAAATTTTCATATCTAGCCTGGAATCCAGTTACAGAGAAGGAGGAGTGATGTGTAAATGTGTCAAGACTAGGCTGGAGAAACCTACAGAATCAATTGACCTGAACAAAGAGAAGTTCATGCACCCCAGTCTGATAGCTGGGAAACCATCATAGGACCAATCCAGACCCCCTAAATGTGAGTAGGACTGAGCAGTCTATGGGCCTCTGGTAATGAATCAATATTTATCCCTAGTATACAAATGGACTTTGGGAGCCCATCCCACACAGAGGGATACTATCTTAGCCTAGACACATGAGGGAGGGCCTAGGCCTTGCCCCAAATGATATGACAGATTTTGAACACTCCTCATGGAAGCCCTCACCCTCTCTGGGAGCAAGAAGAGGATGGGCTGGGGTTTGGTGGGGGTGATAAGGTAAAAGGGAGGGTGAGGGAAAGGGGATTTACATGTAAAACAACCTTGTTTCAAATTTAAATAAAGAAAAACATTTCATATATATATAATATTAATGTTACCTAAACACTTAGCTCACATCACTGTAGTATGGAGCACAACTTTATGGCACAGCCTCAAAGAAACAATTTCTGTGGGACTCAGTAGAGAACACTTAGACAGTTATGTTTCTCTGTTTTTTTTTGTGGAATATTATCACAACTCATTTAGAAGACGATTGCCAACATGTAAATTACTGAGCTATAGTGTTGGGCTGCAAAATGAGTATTTCAGAGGATTATTTGCTAATTGCACACCTCCAGTCTTGAAGAACTTGAAAAGATCCTCCCTGGTTATTTTTCCTACTGTGTCTTACTTGGTAACAAGAACTGATTATTTTTCTAAAATGCGTCGTTTGTTTGCTTTACAAGCTGATACCTACTGATAAGGCAGCTTTACTTCTACATAGTAAATTATCTTAATTAACTCTAATTGTTCACAGACAATTTTATGCAAATGGAGACATTAACAAAATAGAAATATAGAGATTTAATTCTGAGATAAGAGAACTTGATGAGAATTAAGTTTTTTTCATTCTTTTTGAAATTTAAAATTGCTAATAGTTTTGGGTGCAACAATTAGGCTTCTACAAGGATCCCAATGATAATTTGCATGACTAGAGGTCAGAAGGTTGAGTACTGATGTGTGCCCATAGATCTGGAACAGTTTCTATTCAGATAAACTAATCTGTTACACAAGCAGTCTACCTGTCAATCTGTTGCCCTATTTGCGAGTGACCCCCTCCTCCCCTGAGTTGTAGGCTTACAGCTGCTAATATCCAGTGGGGGAGCTTTCAGAACTATGGTACTCCCAACTGTGTTCTTCCTCAGTTCACTCACCCACATCTCCTGAGTTCAATGCATTTTTTTTTTTTTGTTTTTATCTTTTTCAAGACAGAGTTCTGGAGCCTACCCTGGCACTCACTCTATAGCCCAGACTGGCAGTAAACTCACAAAGATCTGCTTGGCTCTGTCTCCCAAGTGCTGGGATTAAAGGCAATGTGCGCCACCACCATCCGGTATTTATTTATTATTTCTTTTTTCTTATTTTACATATAGATCTCAGTTTCTTCTCCCTCCCTCCTTCTCTCCCTCCCTCCCATCCCCACCCACAATCACCCTCCCATCCCACCCACTCCCTACTCCATTGTGCTCTCCAGAGGTTTCAACAAAATCTGTCAAGTCATTTGGAGTAGGGAGTAGGCCCTCCCTCCTGCCTCTAGGCTAAGGGAGTATCCCTCCATGGGGAATGAGCTCCCAAATTCCTTTTGTGCACCAGGGATACATCCTGGATCCACTGTCAGAGGTCCCTTAGATTGCCCAGGCCTTCTATATTCAGTGAGTCTGAGTTGGTCTGGTCCAATGCTGGTTTCCCAGCTATCAGTTTGGGGGGCCCATTAACTCCTCCTTGTTCAGGTCAGCTGTCTCTGTGGGTTTCTGTAGCCTAGTCTTGTCCTTCCTCTCTTTATGTGGATTCCTGTCTGCTATTTTTTTCATATACTTTTGAAATACAGCTCAACAGAGTGCTGGTAAGTTGTCAACATGGATTTTGTAAAAAACACACATTTGAAAAATACTCTGTAAATCAATTTAGAAATCTCTGGTACTTGTGGGCATACTAAGATCATTCTACAATGAAAAGCAATAAAAATAATTATGAGTAAGAAGAAGTTATAGACAAAAGCCATGGTACTGATTTCAGCTTTAGAAGGCCAGCACCATCCTTTTTCCTTCAGTGTAATTATATTAATCAAATTATTTACTTCCTTTTGTTTAATGTAGTTCAATTAGAGTGTTTATAATACAGGGCCCTTGACACTATGTTTCCATTAATTGACACTCCATCTCTTCCCTTCTACTGGCTCATCTTCCTCTCATCCTCATCCATTATGGGTATCTCTACTGTTTCTTTCTTTCCACTTAATTGACACATTCTTTTTCATGAAGTTATCTGCCTGCATTTTCTCATTGCTTCAACACCCATTATTCTCACATATACTTGTTGTTTTTACTTTTATTCTAGATACTATTTTTCAAATATCCTAGAAGACAAATTCAACATGTTTAAAGAATGTTGATGCCTTATTAAACTCTTCTAAGCATCATGCAAATGAAACTACTGGTGAATAAGACAAAGTACCTCTTTTAAAGATGAGGGGTAAATGATCAATAAATTAATTTTATGAAAACGTAGACTATTGTTGAATGTATTGTGTATGAATGAGCTTTGAGAGCTCATTCCCTATGGAGGGATACTCTCTTAGCCTAGATAGATGGTGGAGATCCTAGGTCCTGCCCCAAATGATCCCCTATGGGAGGCCTCACCCTTTCTGAGGAGTGGATGGGGTTGGGATGGTAGGGTTGGTGAGGGAAATGGGAGGACAGGAGGAGAGAGAACTGGGATTAGTATGTAAAATAAGATTGTTAGTTTATCTTTGGCATAAGAATTACAGTATGAGTCAGCTATCCAGTACTTATCATTTAAAAATAAGTCCCTTAGAACTGGAATTTTAGTTCATAGTGTATAACTTACTGTCAAAAGATTCACCATTCCATAGTATATAAATTTTATCATATGAAATTGTTATGTTTAGGTGTTTTTGTAGTATTATGATATAAATTTTGAAAACATAACTGCTATGAGGAAGACTAGGCATCAGCGAAAGAAGGAGACAAGGATGGATCTCTTCCAGCTGGGTAGGGGATGGACTTTCTAAGGCGGTGTCACTTGTGTAGCTGCCTAGAAGCATAGCTATCATGCAGATGTTGGAAGGGAAGAAGCTGTATATGGAAACAATCTACCCATCACATCATAGACTTATTCTAAAGAGGCTACAAAATCAGTCAGTCTGTGAAAGCTAAGGGTACTCTAAGTGCACAGACAGAAAAATGACAGCCCTATTTTTTCCTCCTGAAGCCATCAAGGTCACTGTATAGAGAATTGTCTATAGTCAGGCAACGTTTTTTCCCCTCTCACTCTCAAATCTGTACTGTCTGAGTTTGAGTATATAATTTTCAGAAATCTTTGCAGGGGCGACTTAAGGTTTCACTTGAAAATATCTAACAGCTATAGAAACTTCTTCCTCTGTCTCATATTGATTCTTTCTCTTCCCTTGTATGGGCTTTGATCTCAACACCACATTCTGGGGGTATGCATGAAAGTAGCCATGTTTTTGCTTAAGTGTCATCCTCTTCAACCAGAAGTCAACATTCATTCAGGTGATATTATTCCTTAGGTACTAGCTACATCTAGATACTATGATACAATATTTCATGCTCCTTGTCTGCTGTGTCTAACATCACCACAGAAATATTTCCAGGTCCCGAAGAACAGCTATTCCGTGGTATCAATCACTTTTCATCTTTCCATGTTATTACTCAGTTTCACTCATTTCACAAATTCTCCTTCTGTGGGATTACCAAAATCATCATTGTTTCCTTTTTGTATTAGACCCTAGTTATAAAAGAGAGATTAACCAAAAGAAGCAGATGGAATTTTATTAACATAAATATTCCATACATGCAAGGGAGATACAAAGACAATTTTTATCTCTCAGAGATGAAATTTCACTTTACATAGGATCTTTAACAGGGAACGGAGCTTCAGATAAAGGAGGGGACAAAGGAAAAGGAATTCAAACCTCTAAAGCAGTAATTTATGAAGAAAGAAAGAACTGGCAGATAGAGGTTACTAAAATTTATGCATGTGAACCTCTCTGGTACTATTGACAGGCTGAGAGCGATCTAAAGCCTTGAATCATTAACCTAGTTGTTCTTATTGTAGAGGAAGCAGCATGCTTGTGTATCTTCATAACTCTCGGTCTGTCTTGCTTTAGTAAAATGGGGGAGGTAGAATCTTGTAACATTGCCTTCAGGGAAACAATTATTTATGTTTGGGGAAAGTTTCTCATCTTCTACATGTTTCAGACCCCTGTCATACTCTTTATGCCATACGTTGTAGCATCTTTGAAAGAATGGCTTTGAGACTTAGATTATCATGCAGAATTGGGGGTAAGCATTATTTTCTGACTGAAATTGATGACTAACAAGAAAAAGAAGATTTGAGCTGAGGGAGAAGAGTATGGTGTAGCTTTGATGTGAATTGAGCAAAAGTCCCAGCTGACCCTGCAGGCAATTAGGAACATGAGATCTCTAAGAAGGTATGAGTAGTGGGAATATTTTTGTCTTGATGCTGATCAGTCAGTGAGAGTCTGATTTCCTGGGATGCATGTCTTTTGCAGGGTGTGAGAATAATTTTATGCTGAGGTGTTTTCCTTAGCATGGAAGCTAGTGATGCCCAGTGTCTGGGACTGCAGTTCTCCATTTCCAAAGGGTAGATATCTGGGTGGCACATCACAATGGCCAGCACTCCATTGTGGTGAATGTTTCTTATCACGTATTCTGATGCTAAGCCAAGCTCAACATACCTATAAACTCATGTTGAGAACATCTTTCCCTGACTGGATGACACGTCTATACTTCCAGTCACTGAGGCAGAAAAATAGGCCGCAGTTAGAATATTTGTACTTCACCAATTTTTAAAGGTGAGGTACAAATATTAAAAAGCACTCCTATGAGCAAAATGGCAAAATGAACCACAGGCGAACATAATTATGTAAATTTATATTTGGATGCTTGTATTTGAGATGTCAAATCCACATGCTTCAAGACTGTTTCCTGCTCACTGATTTGCTTTATGACTTGGATGAAAATATCAAAGGAATGCTTATGACAATTTTAGATACGATGTAGCTGGGAGGTTTAAGAAATATGGTAGGTGACAGAATCATGTTCCATAAAAGGGCTCTTAACAGGCTGTAATAATGGACTCAATCCAGTAGGATAAAATTTAATTGTGGTCCTGCCTTTATGTCCCCACTTAGGAAAGTAAGGGGAAGTATTAGATTCAGCAAAAGTTCCTGAAATCATTGTTAAACTAAAGTAACAGCCCAGGAGCATGGCAGTTGACATTGTCTCTGACTGCACATGACTACAGCCTGGGTAAGAGTTTAAAAGCTCTAGTTTAAAAGCATAGGGTCTACTCTCTGATTCATGAAACTTGTCCAGAGCTGGGGCTCAAGCATGATAAAGCTTTGTAATTTTTGTTTATATAATAAATTTTATTTAAATTAGAAACAATCTTATTTTACATATCAATCCCAGTTCCCTCTCTCTCATCCTCCCATGTACCCCTCATCCCATCCCCCATCCTCCCATGTACCCCTCATCCCATCCCCCATCCATTTCCCAGGGAGGGGGAGGACTTCCAAGAGGGATCATCAAAACCTGCCAAGTCATCTGGGGCAGGGCCTAGGGCCTTCCCCACATACTGTGTATCTAGGCTAAGAAGTCTGTTCTTGCACTAGGGATACATCGCGGTTTTACTCCCAGAGGCCCCATGGACTACCCAGTCCTCCTAGTTGACACCCATATTCAGGGGGCCTGTTTTGGTCCTATGTTGGTTCCTCCACTGCCAACCTGAGGTTCATGAGTTCACACTTGCTCAGGTCAGCTGTTTCCATGGGTTTTCCCAGCTTGGTCTTGACCCCTTTGTTTGTCACTCCCCTCTCTCTCTACAACTGGATTCCAGGAGTTCAGTTCAGTGCTTAGCAGTGGATCTCTGCTTCTGCATCCATCAGCTACTGGCTGAAGACTCATGTTTGTTTTTGTGACTGGGCTACCTCACTCAGGATGGTTTCTTCTAGTTTTATCCATTTGCCTGCGAATTTCAAGATTCCATCCCCCCCCCCCCCCGAGTAGTTTTCCATTGTGTAAATGTACCACTTTTTTTTTTCTTTTATCCATTCTTTGGTTGAGGGGCGTCTAGCTTGCATTCAGGTTCTGGATATTATAAATAATGCCACCATGAACGTAGTTGAACAGATGTCCTTGTTGTATGAATGTGTATCCTTTGGGTATAAGCCTGAGAGTGAAATTGCTGGATCTTGAGGTAGACTGATTCCCATTTGTCGGAGAAACCTCCATACTGTTTTCCAAAGTAGCTGCAAAAGTTTACACTCCCACCAGCAATGGAGGAGCATTCCCCTATCTTAACATCATCTCCAGCATAAACTGTCATTGGTGTTTCTGATTTTAGCCTTTCTGACAGGAGCAAGATGGTATCTCAGAGTTGTTTTGATTTGCATTTCCCTGATGGCTATGGATGTTGAGGATTTTCTTAAGTGTCTTTTAGCCATTTTAGATTTCTCTATTGAGAATTTTCTACTTAGTGCTGTACCCCATTTTTTTTCATTGGATTATTTGGTGTTTTGGTGAATAGCTTTTTGACTTCTTTGTATATTTTGGAAATCAGCTTTCTGTCAGATGTGGGATTGGTAAAGATTTTTTCCTGTTCTGTGGGCTGCTGATTTTTTCTTGTTGACTGTGTCTTTTGCCTTACAGAAGTGTCTCAGTTTCAGGATGTCCCATGTGTTAATTGTCAATCTCAGGGTCTGTGCTACTGGGGTTTTAAAGACTTTTGAGTTGATACACATGTGCAGACAAGTGTCAGGATCACAAATTTTTATGCAATATTATTTAGTCCTTTTGTGTTACTGCTTCCTCCCTGTACTGAAAATAAGCAGAAAAAAAGGCTCAGTGACTTCAGAGCGAATTGAGGACATAATCTCTAGTGTCATGGACTTTGAGCGGAGGTGAGACTTATTTCAGTCATTTCAGTCCCTGTTTCATAACCTTTCAGATTTGAGACAATCTCCATTTGAATATTTTATTTGTTCATGTCATGATATGTACACACACTTTTTAGGTATGGAGAGATAGCTCACTATTTGAGCACACTTCCAACTCTTTTAGAGAACCCAAGCATAGTCCCCAGCATCCACAGGGCAGCTCACAACTGCCTATAATCCAGCTCCAGGAAAGAATCTGCTGCCCATTCCTGGTCTCGCTATGTACCCATACACACAAAGCATATGGCATACAGGCCTACATCTATAATCACAGAAATAAAAATAAACAAGAAATGAATAACAAACAAATAAGCATTTAAGAGTGCCTATTCCATAAGGAATGTCATAGGTATTCACTAAGATCCCAGCTGGTGAGCAGTGTGGTGCTGCTGGTGGTACAAGCCTTTAATCCCAGAATTTAGGAGGCAGAGGCAGGCAGATCTCTGTGAGTTCAAAGCCAGCCTTGTCTACAGAGCTAACTCCAGGGCAATATGGAGAAACCCTGTGAAGTAGAAACAAGAAGGAAGAAGAAGAGATGAGGAAGAAGAAGATGACATTGAACACACATTTTGCATTAATTCAGCAGCATGGAAGGGCCTCAGTAGATTTCTGACCTGAAACAATCCAAATCTCTGGGTCATGCAGTAAAGAAATTCATCCTGTAATAGTTGGAAACTGGAATGGACAGGTGAAAATAGGGAATAACTGTAAAATGAGGTTAACAGCAAACCTCTACAGCATGGTGATGATGATGATCATGATGTCACTACATTTGATGTCTCTAGGTATTGAAATCTGTCTCCCAGTTGGCTTTTGCCCATTGTCCAAACTCTGTTCTCTTCAAATTCATATGGACTAATCATATCTTTGGTTTACATACACAATTTTATTTCATTAAGAATAGATTATCAGTGGTTTTCTAATTTTCTTATGTTTTCTATCTTTGACTAGAATGGGATAAAATCTATTCACATTTCCTTAGAACTCATGCTTTTAGATCTTCTTGTGTATTACAGAGGCCCTAGAAGAGGAAGCTCTGGACTGGGTATTCTAAGGTTGATAGTCCTGTTACCATATTTCAGTGCTGGCCTAATAGCAGCCTGTGCTGAGAAATCAATAAGTAGAATACTGGTGGTAGTGGTGGGGGGAGTTGTTTTACATTGTGGTTTTTTTTGTTTGTTTGTTTGTTTGTTTTATTTTGAGAAAGGGTTTTCTGTGTAGCCATGACTGTCCTGAAACTCACTGTGCAGACTAGCCTGGCCACATACTCACAGAGATCTATCTGCCTCTGCCTCCTAAGTGCTGGGATTAAAAGTATGTGCCACTACCTCAGGCTCATGGGCTTCTAAAACATGCCTTGAAGCTCTTATACCTGTTCTCATTTCTTCTTCATGCATCTATACTCAAGAGACTCAATTGTGCATTTTGAATATTTATGACGTTTTAAACATAGTGCCTTTAAATGCTTCTTTCTCATGTTAATTTAAGTATTATATCAATTAAAACATCTAAGATGTTTTCATTTGCATGAAATTTAAAGTCTGTTTTCTTCCTCCCACCCTCACAGTTTTCGTGAGGAAAAAAATATCTGATGTCTGGGTTTGGGTACCCAGGTTAGAATCCTTTATGATAGATTCTTTTTGAATTTGACCTATCTATTAAGTCGATTCACTGTCAACATGACAGATAAAGGATGGGCATATATTGCACCTTTCTTCCTCATGCCTCTGTGAGATTTCTCGTATTAAATACAGCCTTGTTTGCTACTGAGCCCAATCTCAAACTTGCACTCTGTCTCAAAACAGTGTTTCAGGCTAGCCCTCTGGCAACATATGATGGCTGTCATAAATATTGAAATCACTTTCTTATGCATGCAGGAGGTCTTTAATATTTGAAGGACAGTTTATCCTTTTAAATATTTGTGGAAGACATCAAAATATATGCTTTAGAGTTCATTCATGGACATAGTGTTGCCTGTTATAATAATTGAGAGAGATTGCTGCTGCTTCATTGTAACTATTGATCCCTCACATCTGAACAGACCCTTATTAATGACACTGTCCTGGTCACTCTGCATTTTTACTTACACTTCTTCAGTAGAGGTGGATAGCTTGGTAATGTTAAGTTTATCTTGCTCTTGTGTGAGCTCCTCTTAAATTAGTAATGGGTTATCTCCAGGATACAGTGGTTGTATCCTTGAGTGTATCTCCTGGGAGGTTCATGGGTTAGATGCTTTCTTGAAAAGAAAGGGGTTGTCTCAGTTTCAGAGATGTCCTATTTAGTGGCTATCTCTGCATAATGACGTATTAGAAAGTCCATTAGTGGGGAAGGAGTAGACAAAGAATAATTGCATGTGGAGGGTAATGAGTGCTTTTTCAATTTGTATGTTTAAACTTTAAATTCCATAAAAGTAAAGGTGTTGTACTGATTTTTGTCTTTTATTTATTTATTTTTTTTCATTAAAAAATTTTCAGAACTCAGGTGAGGGATTAACTTGTTTTCTTTTATATTTTATTTATTTTTTCTTATTTTACATATTGATCCCAGTTACCTCTCCTTTCCTCCCTCCATCCTTCTTCCCTGACTCTCTCTCTCTTTCCCACCTTCCCATGGCCCCTGACTACCCTCCCCTCCCACCCTCCCCCCCACTCCACAGGGAAGGTGATGCCTTCCAGGAGGGGTCAACAAATTCTGTCAAGTCATTTGGAGTAGGGACTAGGCCCTCCCTCCTGCCTCTAGGTTAAAAGAGTATCCCTTATGGGGAATGCATTCCCAAAGTCTTTTTGAGCACCAGGAATATACCCTGGTTCCACTGTCTGAGGTCCCTTAGACTGCCCAGGCCTTCTAACTGAGACCCATGTTTAGGGGGTCTGAGTTGGTCCAATGCTGTTTCCCAGCTTTCAGTCTAGGGGCCCATTAGCTCATCCTTGTTCGAGTCAGCTTTTTCTGTGGTTTTCTGTAACCTGGTCTTGTCCTCCCTCTCTGCATCTGGATTCCAGTTAGGCTCAGTGTTTAGCTGTGGGTGTTTGCTTCTGTTTCCATCAGCTACTAGATGAGGGTTCTATGAGGGCAGATAAGTTACTCATCAATCTCATTATCAGGGAAGGGCTTTTATGGTAGCCTTTCCACTGTTGTTCAAATTGTTAGTTGGGGTCAGTCTTGTAGGTCTCTGAACATTTCTCTAGTGTCAGTTTTCTCTTCAAACCTATAATGGAGAGAAGGGGAGGAGAGGAAAGCCCGTGGGACTAAGACTAAGAACATTCATTTTGTTCATTTTTAAATTGAGGGCCTTTATTAATTAATTTTAAGAGTTCTTCATATATTTTGATAATATTTTAGACACTAAATTTTACTTATTCTTCAAAAGTCTTACATATGTTAGTAGTCTAACTCATATATATATCCACTCCTCTTTTATTTCCCCCTCAGTCACTGTGGGATATTTATCCCACAACTTTATTCCCCCTTTTTTCTCTTTTCTTTTAATGTAACACAATGAGTCATCCACCAGAACATGGATGACCTATCACTCCCAAAAAAGAATGATTCTCTCTTCTTCAACAGCCATCAATTGCTGTAGGTCCTCATATAATGGCAGGGCCTCATGAATGTGACCCCATCCCCATCTATGCTTTGATTTTTACAGGATTGATTTTGGCAGGTAGGTCTTATACCTGTATTCATAGTTCATACTTGGTGTGAGTTCCTAAGTGCCACAGCCATGCTTTATCCAGGACACAGCATCTCAGTACCAATCTTCACTTTCCAGCTTGTATATTTGTTCAAGCCTTGGTGTGTTGAGATGTTATATCTCATTTAGAGGTAAGTGTAGTGAGACAGCCAACCTGCCTGCACTTGTTACACTGACCATGCCCTTTGGGGTGTGGGAACAGTTGCAGGCATGACCTTTGGGGACTAGGTCTGGGGTCCCGGACACCAACTCACTCTTACTTACTGGTAGAGACAGAGAGTACCCAGAGACATCTGTGGATGGGAACCTATGGCTGCCATCTGTTTCTGGTGTAAGTGATTTCTCCAAGAATAAATGTCCATCAGCCTGTCGTTTCCCAGATTCTTATTTACCATGCTTTAGGTGAGAGTACTTTCAATTTCACTTTTCTCAGTGATTTTTGGCTAGTTATCCGTCTGCATTAACCTCTTGTTCATTGCAAAAAGGAGCTTCTTTGCTCAAAGTTGTGAGTTTCACAGATGGAAGTATCTTATTTAGAAGACAGTTTAACAATAAAGCCCATTAGCAAAACAACACTACTACATTGTCCTAGGGCCTACAAGTTCACTATCTGTGAGCTGCTTACCAGATTTATAATATGAGGATATATGGATTCCTCTTGTGGAATGGACCTCAAATTTAACCACAAAGTAGATGCATACCCACACAGCAGTTAGGCCATTATTGTACCTATAAGTACATCTTGCATGACAGATACAGATAGTTGCATCTAAAGGCCAGCACTGGTTGATATCACTGATGGCTTTGTCCCCCAGCAGCCTGCCTAACACTTTGTGGCATATTGAGCTGACCAGGAATTTAGTTGTATTTTTTTTTTTGCCTCAACTTTAAAAAAACAAATTCTCTATGCCTTTTTATTTCTAAAAGTATTTTTAAAAGAACTAAAGTTTTTACTTTTAATAAAATACAACTCATATTTCCCCCCCTTAGGGCTTATTTCTTGCTTAAATGTGATAAAAAAAATTTTAATTAAACCCAATTCTTGTTCAGCCATATGTTCCTCTATAGTGTCTTGGAGGAGTTTTATAGATTTGCATCTTATACTTAAACCTATGATCCATTTTGAGGTAAATTTTTTGGAAGGCATGCAGTCTTTTCCTAGATTATTTTTAGCATGTGGATGGGTAGTTGTTGAAGCTTCGTTAGCTAAAAAAAACAGGCAGTGCTTACACCTATCTTTTCTTTCTAAGAACACTCCATTTTTAGCTGCTATACATTTGACAGATCCTGCGGTTTCATCCTCAAAGTGCAGTCAAGAAAAACAGCAGATGATGTTTTATTGAGGATGTGACTCATCAATACATGACACCCTTCAATTCAACTTGTTTGTTTCTATGATTTATATTGTCTGTATGAAGCTTCATTAGTGACACACATTTTGGCTCAGGTGACTTACTGTGCTGTAAAATACTTAGATATAGTGTTTTTTTTTTCCTCTGAGCATTTCCCATCCCATGATCATACTTCTGTTACTTCAGAAGTAGGGAAGTTGGTCTTTCTGCTGTGGTTCTGGTACTGACTTGAATTCAAGTCAAGAAGTTCATGAAGCTACTTGGATATAAGGCTCATTTAAAGAACAGAGGGATCTCTGGCAGGGCTTTAAAAGATATTTTGTGGAGGATGGTATTATTATCCACTTAATTATCTATTAATTTGGAGATTTGGAACTTAATCTACATCTAGTAAAATTGGAATATTTGATAATTGGGCTGTGGAAGATGTTTTTTGTCTCTTAACTTTTTCTCAGACTTTCTAATATCTTTGGACTGAGAACTTTGTATGAAGGCTAAATTTTATCAGTGATGGGAGAAAACTAGGAATATACATCTTGACAACAAAATATCTGAGAAAAATAATTTAAAGAAGGAAAGAGGTTGGGTTGTCACAATGGGGAAGACATGGCAATATGAGATTGAAACAGTTGGTCACATTGCATCTATAGTCTGGAAGCAGAAAAAGAGAGACATGGCGGGATGGAGGGAAGGAAAGGAACAGGAAAGTGGGAAAGAATGAACACTGGCTGTCAGTTCACATAGTGAGAGAACACTTGCGCTCAGCTCTCTTTCTTTTTTTATTTAGTCTGAGGATGTAGTCCATGGAACTGTGGTTCTTATGTTCCAGGTAAGTCTCCTCTGCTCATTTAAACTTTTTGGGAAACCTTATATACATATCCAGATGTGTGCTTCCATAGTGACTCTAAGTTGCATCAGTTTGGTAATGAACAATAATTATCCTGGGAATCCATTGGAAAAATTATGAGCCTGTATGATTTGAGTGAAAAGGGTTTTTATTTGTATGTGTGGGTTAGAGGGTAGGGTCTTTTTATACAAATACACTTAACATTTATCTTTTATAGAGTATGCTACATTTAAACTAACCATGTTTGCTGTAGTTTCTTTCTCAGTAATTAACATAAATACCCAGGTGTGTTCAAATTAGACAACTGAAGAAGATTCTACACTTTAACCAATCCCAAGTCCTGCAGGTGCTTACATTTATTTACTCTGATAGATATATTAAGTATATCCTCCCCACTCATTCACAATTCCATTGCTTAGATTTTGATATCCTGTTTCATGATCTTACTGCAATGCTCTCTAAATTCTTTTCTTCTCAATACACCTTTCACATTCATTATTGTCATAATGCACTATACAAAATGCACACATGTTGGTGGCATTTCCCTGGTTGAATTCTTACAGTTTAAAATCAGTATAACAGAATTTACCTTGTTCTCTCATCCTTCTTCACCTAAACAAACGAGCACGTTTTCCCGCCTACTGGTCCCGCCGCCACGCCAGCCCCCAATAACACTCAGAGACTCTGTATTTTATACAATCATGTGGCCAGTTACTATTATTGTTTATGGGATAGCTCTGTATTAATGATTAACCCATTTCTACTTATCTAAGTATTTCCACATGGTCATGTTATCCAAGTGCAGCCGGCTGGCATCTTGTTTCCTCCATGCTCTACATGCTGACTCCTCCTAACTACTTCTTCTTTCCTCCTCCTAGTCTCCTAGTTCCTTCTATCTTGCTTTCCTATTGGCCACAGTGCTTTATTAATTAACCATTATGAGAAACATATTTACAGAATAACATCTTTCATCATCTCCTCTTTTCTGTCTAAAATAAAAGGAGGGGTTTAACTTAACATAGCAAAATATATCATACAACAGTTATCAAATAAGAATCACAGTTAACAATAGTATATTAACATTTTGTAAGACTTAAAGAAAATAACATCTATCCTACCTTTGTGAATCTAAAGTCCTATATCTAACTTATCCTTAATCCTAACTAAGGAAACCTATAACCAAAACTATCTGTCTTCAACTCCTTCAAAGACCACATAAGGATAATTTATAAACTCTAGAAATGGCAGAGACAACTTATTGCCTGGTCAGCCACCTCAAGTTCTTCTGTAATGTACCATCTTCAGCCTATTGGCCATAGTGTGTCTGGAAGACTCCTCAGCAAAGCAGGAACCTTTAAACTGTCTGCCTGTATTGGCAGTTTGTCAGTCACTTTTCTCTGTGTCCTGCAGAATGTCTGGCCAGCAGCCTCTTCCATGAAGCAGGAATCCTGTAGCAATGTCCATCTTGTTCCAGCAGTCACTTTCTGTGGTCCTGCATGTTCAGTTTATATAGAATAAAGTCAAACAGTCCAGAAGAGCAGTACCTTGCTCAAATGGCTAGTCTTGCCATATTAGAAGCAAACTCCATAATGCATTTCTTCGATGTCCATCTTTCTTTCTGATGCAGGTGGTGTTACCAGGAGCTGTTGTGCCTCACTGTCAAGAAAAACCCTAAACCATTTTAAATGCCATATTCTGTGGGTCTTTGAAAGGTTTAAAGAATGCCTATCCATCTCAAATACATCTTTGTATATCTAGAAATCCTAACTAATTTAACTCTAAGTTTTTACTATCATAGGTAACTCTATAATCTGTACTAAATTATACATAACATTTTTCAATTAGCTATATAAACATAATACCTAAACAAGAGGAGAAATATACATATCACAAAATTGACCTTAAATTGTATCAATTAATGAAAATCCATTCAAACAAAGCATTCATATCTATACCATAATTCTATTTTTACCTTTAAAAAGATTGGTTGTGGTCATTAACCATTTGTAACCAAGCCTATTTAAATGAAAACAAACATTTATAAACAATATTTGGGAATTTGGGCATCGTTCTTTTCGAACTACTTCCTGCTGTTGGGGGCGCTGTCATGGGGATCCTAAATAGACTCAGAAATCTCAGCTGTAATGGTCTGCAAGGCTGCAATGTCCCATTGATGTTGCTTCAGGGGGTCTTGCTTGATCAAACCACATTAGTCTGGGAGGAATCCACAGCTTTTCATTTTCTGTGGAAACAAAATTAGAAATCCTTTTCCCTAGTAACTTGTCCTTAGGCTTAAATTTTGGAGTCAAAGCATTTTTAAAATATACAAATTGAATTAATCCAGCAGCATTTCTTTAATCAGTAGTTGTTATTTTCTCAGCAGTAAAACAATTTAAAGATAACAGAACAGCGTACAATATCCAAAGATTCCCCGTGCTTTCCATCTTTACGTGGCTTTTTTATTACTCTATTTCTTCTACTTCTATTTTTACATATTTTGAGACAGGGTTTCTCTGTGTAACTTTTATCTGTCCTGGAATTCCCTCTGTATACCAGGTTAACTTTGAAATCTCAGAGATCTGTTTGCCTCTGCCTCCTGAGTGCAGGGATTAAAGGCATATGCCACCACACCCAGCCACACTCTGTCTTTTTAAAACCATTTTATTTCTATTCTCTTTCTCTCCCAAGCCTATGTATATTTTAAAACACAGTGTAAACCTTTAGCATTTTTTCTTAATGTGAATCTGTCTTTACTTTAAATTTTTATCTTTTTCTGACCATGAGTCTTTTATCTGCTAAACAACAACATTCCTAAAATGAAAGCCACATTTTTTTTTTCAAGTAGTGGTCTAACCAAGATGGCAGTGGCTATTTTACCACCAGTAGTTAGAGCTGTGCTCATCGCCTTGGTCTGCACTGCATCCAAAACCATGTTGCCGGCTTGGAGATATGATCAATGCCATTGCCAGCTCTCATACACAGCAATGAATTGGTATCAGAGTTCTTTAAAATCAGTGTGTTTTTATGCTGCTTATGCTGAGTCAGGAAACGTCCCTTAAAGGAGCCACGTAAATCTTTCTCTCTCACAAAACAGATTCCAACCCAGAAAAATGCTGCTACCAAGAAGTCTTGCTTGACTCTGTTCTTTTGTTTCTAAAAACTAAGTTTAAGTTTTAAGTTCCAGTTCCATTATCTTTAAATTGTTTGACTGCTGATGGGAGATGTTATTCTGTAAGTATGTTTCTCATACTGGTTAATGAATAAAACCCTGTTGGCCAATAGGAAAGCAAGATAGGTGGGGCTAGGAGACTAGGAGGAGGAAAGAGGAAGTAGTAAGGAGGAGTAAGGTAGAACGCTAGCCGCTCTGGCCCGTAAGATGAGCCATGTGGAAATACTTAGATTAATAGAAATGGGTTAATATTTAAGACAGAGCTAGCTGATAAGAAAGGATAGTAACTGGCCAACAGAATTGTATCAAATATAGAGTCTCTGAGTGTTATTGGAGGCTGGCATGGTGGCAGGACAAGACCGGCAGGTGGGAAAAATACCTTTGTTGAGACAAAGTCTCTCTATATAGCTGTTACTGGCACTGAATTTGACAAGTAGCCTAGTCTGGCTTCATACTCACCTTCTTTTTGTCACAGTCTTCTAAGTACTGAGATCTCAGGCATGACACAACATGTACAACACCTTCATCAGCTTTGCCTTCAATAGCTAAGACAGAAATTGTAGTTGGTATGAATTTAATGTACAGATTATATATGTAAACATATGTATTTCTCCCATATTTGTGGTGTGTCTCAGCTGTAGATAAATTCTCATATTTGTTGGAATATTTTCACCCATCCTAGCCCTGCAAAGTGCATTCTCCTTTCTCATAGTAATGACCACTGCCCCAAGAAGTCCTCCTCGGGGGTATTTGTACTTCCTGAGTTTAACTGTTTATTGCTGTGCTTTCACAGTATCCTACAGTGATAAATTTATCTGTAATCACTCATATAGCTATTTTCTCTCCATCAAATGGAATTCTTGTATGGCTGATTTTTTTTCTGTAAAAGAATCATATATGTATAAATCTGAAAAATTCTTCCTAAAACAAACATTCAAGATTTTAGTATCAGACAGTGTGGAACATCAATTGATTTGGAGATTTAAAATGTTATATATATATATATATATATATATATATATATATATATATATATAGTTTCAGAATATTTGTTTACTCTATGAAGTGTGTCTTTGCCCAGTCACCTTCTTATTGGTTTAATAAAGAGCTAAATGGTCAATAGCAGGCAGGAAGAGGTTAGGCCAGCCTTCAGGAGACAGAGTGAACTCTGGGAAGAAGAAAGGTGGGGTCACCAGTCAGATGTAGAGGAAGCAGGATAGGCAGTATGGAAGATGAGGAAGCTGAGCCATGTGGCAGAATATAGATTAATATAAATTTGTTAATTTACCTTATAATAACTAGTTATGAATAAGCCTAAGCTAAGGCCAAGTATTCATAATTAATAATAAGTCTCATGCCATTATTTAGAAATTGGCTGTTGATAGAAAGACTCACTTGAAAAAAAATAGTAAATCCAATATTGTAAAATAACATATTTAGGATGAATAGATGATATTACTATGCAGGAAAGAAAGCTGTTTCCTTGATCCATAGTTGAGCTGAAACTACAAATGTGAACAGGAGGATAAGCCGTCCTCACATTGGTACTGGAGGTATCGGAGACTTGCCATGAGCTTCTCAGCATCTGCAACATCCACAGCTAGATTGTAGAGATGATAATGTATGATAATGACAAAATCTTCTTAGTCAGAGGATCTTGGAGGGCCTCAAACTTCATTAAAATGTTGGACTAATCAAATTGTTTTTAGAAGCAGAAAAACAAATAGAATACTTGCCTTTTTCCCTAAACCCTGGTAAAAATTAGTCACTCCTAATTATTTGAAATAATAAGCCTAACTTTCTATATTTTGTATTAAATCTACATTATATCTTTTGTTCAGAAACCCCCCAAGTTAGAAAAGAGTGTAAAAATCTGTTTCAAGCTAATATACTCTAAAGAGTGACAGAATTACACATTACACATTAAGGAAGGATGAGGCAGCAGGTGGCATGAGAGGAAGGGACATTACACCATAACCCCTTACCTCTGGGTTAACAGCATCTCACAGATGTTACTGAATTTAAACTCACTGTAAAAAACTTAGGAACTCAACAATCAGTAACCCTCTGTGATACAGAGTAGATACGCAACTAGATATCATATGCTACCAAATAAAACTCCCAATACCAGGAGGAGGTCTTGATCAAATGAGTCCTAAAACTCACTCCTAAACATTCCAACCCATTATTCCAACTAAACATTATAAGTTATTTCCAATACAAGTAGCTGTCCTCCATAAGCTGACAGTAAGACCCTATTTTTTGAAGACACCACAAATATGAAGAAATCAAGCTGGAATTCAACTGGAGGTTTGACTCCCATTGCCTAGTGTTCATAGTTTTGGAAGGTACTATGCATGTGTAGGGGTTTAAATGAGAATGGCCTCCATAGAATTACAGATTTAAATATTTGGTCACCAGGGAGTGACACTATTTGAAAGAATTAGGAGGTGTGGCCTTGTTGGAGGATATGTGTCACTTGGCTCGAGTTTTCAAAAACCTATTACAAGCCCAAGTCTCAATCTTCCTGATGCCTATGAATCTGTGTTTGGAACTCTCAGCTACCTCTCTAGCACCGTGTCTGCCTGCATACCATCATTATGATAACGTACTAAACCTCATAAATGCTTTCTTTTATATGAGTTCTCAGGTCATGGTGTCTCTTCATGGCAGTAGAACAATGACTAAGACAGAATACTTCTGAGGAAGAAAAGTAATAATCAGACTCACCCAGTTACAGTTTCTGTAAGGTATAATTAGCAAACCACATGCAAGTTATGCTTATGCGTGTAATAGTACCACAAATATAATGGGAGTAATCTTTTATTGGATTTAAGACCTAGTCCATAAGGTAGAACCTGTAATATGAAAAGTAAAAGACCCAGAGACAGATATTGGGGTTCAAGCTTCAAGCTGAAGATCAGAGACTCAAAGGAGCTAAGACAGTAGAATCTTAGCTCTACCCCAGGCTGAAAGGGCTGTTCCTGTTTCTATGAGCTCTCAGACTGCTGCCTCTTCTCAATGTAACTGGAGAAAATCAATGCTTCTCTATCTTCGATGTGGCTGGAGAATGAATGCCAGCTCTGAGACTGATTTCTGTCTTAAATACTTCTCATGAGTCCTGGAATTAAAGATGTGAGCCCTGTTACTCTTTTAGACTGATTCAATCTTATGTAGTCCTGGGTAGCATTGAACTCAAAGACATCCATCTGCCTTTGTTTCCTGAGCCCTTGGATTAAAGGTATGTTCCCCTACTTCTATGGCTAACTAGTATGGTTGCTTTGCTATTTTGATCTCCAGAGGCTTTAATAAATCACAAATAATATATCACCACAGGGACCCATATCTAACACTTGCAGTGAGTTCAAGAACCTAAGACTAGATAAATCCTAGCCCCTAGCAGGAAGCCCACTATTTTTCTGCTGAATTAATATAGAAATAAAAGGACTCCTAGTGACATATTGTTATACATATAGGTCAGTGTATCACTTAACTGTAGCATGTATGTTTTCCACCAGCCCGCCTGGTCCCACTGCCACGCCGGCCCCAGATAACATGCAGAGACTCTGTATTTGATACAATGCTGTTGGCCAGTTACTACCTTCATTATAGAAGCTTCTTCTGGCATAGAGAACCACAAGTGGATGATGTACAGAGAAGGAGAGACTTTGGAGCACTCAACCTTAAATGGAATGCTTTTATCATGCCCTTTTCCTCAAGACTCAAAGAGGCCTGGAACCTGGAAGCAGGAGCTGATTCAGAGCCACAGGGGAGTACTGATTACTAAGACTGTTTCCCCTGAATTACTCAGCCTGCTTTTTATAGAACTCGGGACCTGGCATCACCCACCATGGGCTGGGCCCTCCCCCATTGATCACTAATTGAGAAAATGCCTTACAGCTGGATCTCAAGGAAGTATTTCCTCAATTGGGGATCCTTTCTCTCTGATGACTCTAGCTTGTGTCATTTTTACACACAAAACCAGCCAGTACAACATGTGGTTCTTGATTCAAAAGCTAAAGTTATTTACAAAGGGCACACATATTTGCTATATTTTTCTTATGCACTCATCCACAGACTCCATTCCCTGGCCATTATAAATAATGATATGGCAAACATGGGAGTATACCTATCATGGTGTCATATTGGCTCCTCTTCCTCTAGTGCTATACTGCTGCTATACTAGCTCTATATTTAGAGTTTTGATTCATGAAACTACCCAAGTAAATACACATAGTATTTTGCACAGTATTTAGGAAAATTCTTGAAACTTATATAGAATAACCAAAGACTCTGAATGTCAAAAGAAGTCTCACACACACAAAATAAACAACACTGGAAGGACTACAGTATCAACTCTCAAAATAGATCACTAAGCTATAGTAATCAAAACAGCATGAGACAAGCATAGTGAGAGACACATAGACAAATTGAGTAGAATTGACTCCATATGTCTACATACAAATGATTCTCATCAAATAATCTAAATACAAACAAAAATCCCATACACTTAGTCTTAGTACTTGACAGAAAGATCCTACTGCTGAAATCACCATATACTTGAGTCATAAACTGTGAAAAAAACCAAGCTGGTACTGACCTACAGGTTTTATCCCTTCTATGTAGCTTTCATGCTGCTGGAAGGCAATATACATACTTCTAAATGGGACAAATCACTCTTAACCAGTTATGAACTTTTCAACACACAGTAATGATTGGTCTAGAAATCTTATCCACTGATGCAATAGCAGCAGGAACAACATGGAACTAATCAAACACATTCTAATTTTATTTTAGGACCAGACTGCAATTAAAAGATACCACTGATATTGATATCATAGTCAAGAACCTGTGGCCAGACAAGTCATAGATCTACATGAAAACCTACTATTGATTATTCTGCTAACTAGACATAGTATTAAACTAATATTTAATGAATTGTCATTATTTTCATATATTAGTGTGTCTCATTTCTCTCATCAAATGAACTTCTTTTTGTTTTTGATGACACAGAGACCCACATCTGTTAAAGTTGCAGAGAATTATTAAATGAAACACTTACATTCTACCCCTTCCTCTCAAGGCTCAGAGATCGATGTGGAAGTAGAAAGACTGTAAGAAACAGATGGTAGACAACATCAAGAAAACTATTTTCCAAACTTGTGTAAGTTTGTAGCATGTGCAAGATATTTACAGGCTGAAGCCAGAAAAAAATTCCAGCATGGAAATGGGAAGTGGGCACAAAGTTCATCCCAGAGTTGAGGAGCTATTGACAATTTACAGATGTTGCTATAGAAAGAGTCAGTTTACTTTAAGGATATGGCTCCAATGAGTTGACCTACTAGAAGGTTACATATCTAAGAGCATATGAGCTGCACCAACTGTACTTGAGGAAAAAATAAAAAGACAGAAAGTAGAGTAAGTAAGGATAGATGTGGGAGGAACTGGAGATGAAAGCATATATGAGCAAAACACATAGGAAATTTCCAAAGAACTGATAGAATGAGGAAAGACATGTGCAATACGTAGAATATGAGAAAGTGCTTGTTTCAGCAGCATATATAATAGAATAGAGAAAATATTTGCAAACCATGTCTGACAAGGATCCAATACCTACACTACTTAAGAAACTGAAGAAGTTCAATAGGATGAAATTGCAATTCAAATAATGTTTATTACAATGATCTGAAGATCTCAATATATATTTCTCTGAAAAGTCCCCAGTATAATTAGTACTCACATAATTCAAAGCCACATCTAGATGCAACTTCCCATGGTTGAGAATAACTGTCAAACAAGAAGTTAAAAACAAGCAATCACTGCTGAGGCTATAGCAAAAAAGGTTAAACCCATACACTCTTAATATGAATGCAAATGAAACAGCAATCATAGAGCATGCTTAGTTTAGTTCACTAACAATGGATGCTTCTTTGGGCAAGCTTGACATTTGGAAAAGCTGGCATCCCTTCCTTCATGAAATGCACATAAAATAAGGGTAGATACACAGTGATGAATAGTCACCATACACATAATAAAAATATTTGTGGCATATTAGCAGGAGATAATTGCTGTAGTAAAATAGACCTAGCTAATGGTGATAAAAAGAACTTGTTTAGAAAGATGCTAACATGTTCCAGTATTGAAGAATATAGTCAGTATGGTCAGGACAGGCCTTATGTAAGAGAAAGAAGGCATGAGTAAAGAGGACAGCGACATAAGAAAAATGGTGAGGACAGTGAGGCCCAAAGTCAGATCATTATTGGCTACCTTCTATCTGGTAAGGGGTTGGGGATACTCAGAGCAAGTCCACAGAGTACAGGGAGAAGCATGGAACTCTTCATAAGTTGCTGAAAGGTGGAATGATATAATTTCACTTGTGTGCTCAAACTACCATTCTAGACACCATGTTGATGGTAGCTGAGCAGATGCAAGGAGAACAATTAAAATATGCCTCACCATTTAAACTAAGTGATCACAATGGCTTGGACTAGCTTGCACTTCTGATAATGTTTAGCAAAAGATATTAGTTGAGTAGAGATTGGAATGAAGTTGTCATTCCTAAATGAATTCCTTATCTTTCCACAGACTTGTTTAGACTTGAACTATAGGAGATATTCCTGTGCTTGTGACAGTGGCTGTCAAGGTCAGAGACTCAGATCCAGAGTTGACTGACTATTAGAAACAAGCATTGCCACTAAGATTGATCTCACAAACCCAATATGTACACACACACACACACACACACACACACACACACACACACACACACACACACACACACCCTATAAATGTACTTTTAATCTCGAAAAATCAAAGAAGCTCTGGCAACCATATGCACATGATTAAATAAAATATTTTATCTTGATTACTTTGCTCTCTATGTGAGTGTTATTTGTGTATGTGAATATTCATTGTCACTTATTGCTGAGACATGTAAGCTATGGGTTATGTATAACAGAATTTTATTACCTAGGTTAGGACCTGTCTTTAAACCTAAAAATGACCCCTTCAAAATATCAAGACATTAAATTAAAATGTCTTTGTTTGGAAACCATCCCTCTGGCTTATCTGAATATATCAACATTATAGGGGGCCATGTGGGCAGTGCATGAAATTTACTCACTGACATTTTCCTCTGAGGCAAATCAAAAGTTGTGACACAACGTCCATACTATATTTAAATAGGATGAAGTCTAACATTACATTTTATTTATAATTAAACACAAAAAGAAACAGAATTAACTCTTATTAAGGAGCTATGAAAAATCAGGTGTGGTGGCACAGGCCTATAAACCCAGCATATGGGAAGTGGAGGCCTCAGGATGAGGTGTTCAAGCTCATTCTTACCTAAGGCAACATGATTAAAAGTAACAAAACTTTTGGTAACTAGCTTCTTGAGTTCTCTGTCAGATGTGGGGTTGGTGGATATATTTTCCCATTCGGTGGGCTGCTATTTTGTCTTGTTGACTGTCTTTTTCCTTACAGAAGCTTTTTAATTTCAGGTCCTATTTATTAATTGTTGATCTTAGTGTCTGTGCTCGTGGTGTTATGCTCAGGAAGCAGTCTCCTGTACCAATTTATGCAAGGGTACTTCCCACTTTTTCTTCTAAGAGGTTCAATGTGGCTGAGTTTATGGTGAGTATTGGATAACATGTAAGACTGATTGACTACGGTATCATGGGCAGTATTTTCTAAATATGTTGTTTTCACTGTATTTTTTTTTAACTTTTTGAGAATGCCTAACATAAGTACCGTATTTGCATCATTACTACGCCATCCTATAACCACTCAAATTCCTACAGTGCCCTCACTGTACTCAATCTCAAATTCATGACAGCTTCTTCTTTCATTATTGTTAGTACAATTATATATTTACATACATGTATACATGTGCTTGTATATGCAAATTCAACCTGCTGAGTACATTTGGTGTTACTTGTGTTTATATGTTTTTTAAATATTTGATAAATTTTTTTATTGAAATTTGAAACAAGCTTGTTTTACATGTCAATCCCAGTTCCTGCACCCTTCCATCCTCCACTGATCCCCACCAATCCCCATCCCATCCACTTTCTGTTCCTCAGAGAGGGTGAGGCCTTCCATGGAGAATCTTTAAAGTCTGCCATATCATTTGGAGCAGGGCTTAGGCTCTCCCCCATGTTCAGTATAGAAAATATTAGCTTCCTGCAGTTGTCCATGTCTTCTGGCCTTTACAGTTTCTCAACTTCCCTTTCAATAACATTCTTGAAGCCTTTGGCATGGGTTTATTTTGTACATATATCAACTGAGCCTGGGACATACCAGTTGATTGTTTTCTGCATTTTGGCAAATTTTGGCTTTCTGCAATAATCTACATCTACTTGAAAAAAAAAGTTACTTTGGATGAAGAAAGTAATATGAAGCCATAATTATTAAATCACTGCAAGAACACAAACAATGAAAACAACAATCAACAACACAATGACCTCAATAATGTACACATATTTCTATAATAACTTTAAAAATCAATGGCCACTACTGTCTAATCAAAAGATACAGACTAACTTAATAGATCAAGAGACAAAACCTATCTATCTGATATCTACACGAAACACAGCTTTAATAAAGAATACCAATATAGAATAAAAGGATAATGGTCAAAAATCTAATCAGAATTTTCAGTGGTCAAAAATCTAATCAGAATTTTCAGGTGTGCTCTAACTTATTAGTTTGAGATCTCTCCATTTTTTTAAATACAGGCACTTAGTGCTATGAACCTCCAACATTTTTTTTGCTAAAAGTTTGGAAACATTTTAATTAAATTCTAAAAAGTTTTTTGTTTTGACACATTTTTTTTTATTTTGTAATGAGTTGTTCAAAAGAAATTACATCCAAATGGAATAAATAGCATTAATTATTCAAACTGAGGGCTGAAATCAATAAAATAGAAATAAACAAATAAACTACACACAGAGCAAATAAAAATAACAGTTTTTTTCTGAGTAAACCAAGTTTGACAAAGCCTTATCCAATTTAACAAAAGGAAGAGAAAGAATATCAAAATTAGAATGAAAAGGGAGACATAATAGTAGACACAGAGGCAATTCAAAGAATTCTATGGGCATACTTCTAAACTGTTCCACCAAATTGGAAAAATCTGAAAGAAATTGATAATTTCTTGATACAAATCACTTACCAAAGTTAAATCAAGATCAGATAAGCAATTGAAACAGATATATAGCCTCTATAAGCAGTATTTAAAAGTCTAGTGGAATAGATGCAGTAATTAAATGTCTCCCAATCAAAAAATAGCCCAGGGAAGGTGATTTTAGTGCATAATTCTACAAGATTTTCAAAGAAGAGTTAATACCAACACTCCTCAAATCATTGCACAAACTAGAAATGAAATAAAATTGACCAATATGTTTAATGTTGCCACAGTTGTCCTGATATTCAAACCACATAAACTCAACAAAGAAAGGGAATTGCAAACTAATTTCCCCTATAAATTTGTATGCTCAAGAAAATACTTGAAAACTGAATTTAAAAACAAATCAGAAAGATAATTCATCTTGATCAAGTAGGCTTCATCCAAGAGATTCAGGGATGCTTCAACATGATGAAATCGATAAATGTAACCACCACATAAACAAACTGAAAAATAAAAAACACATGATCATCTCATTACATGCAGACAAATAGTCATTGGTAAAACCCAACACTTCTTCATGTTAAAATTCATAGAATGATTAGGGATACAAATTACATATCATGAAGGCATTTTGCATCAAGCCCATAGCAAACACCAACTTAAATGGAGAGAAACCCACCAATGCAATTCGTGGAAGATGAAAAATCAGGAAGATGAAAAAAAATTGTTCACTCTTTTCATTCTTAGATAATATAGTACTTGAAATCTTAGCTAGGTCAATAAGGCAACCAAGGAAGTGAAATATTTATATGATAAAAATCTAAGACAATGAAAAAAACTGAAGAAAATATAGAAGATGCTCAGATAACTTCTAATTAATAAAGTGAAAATCACCATTTTACCAAAAGCAATCTGAAGACTCAATGCAGTCCCCATCAAAATGCCAACAAAATTACTTAAAATCTTGAGAGTCTTCAGCTTCATATGGAAGCATAATACTCTAGAAATCTAAAACAATCATGAATAATAAAAGAACTATTAGAGGTATCACCATCCCTGATTTAAAGTCTTAACACAGGGCCAAAATAATAAAGACAGCATGACATAAGCACAAAACAGACATACCAATTGTCTTAGTTAAGGTTTCTATTGCTGTGAAGAGACACCATGGCCACAGTAACTGTTAAAAGGAAATGTTAAAAGGAAAACATTTAATTGAGGTGTTGGCTTACAGTTTAGAAGTTCAGTCCATTATCATTATGGGAAGGAGCATGATGGCATACAGGCAGTCATGGTGCTTGCTACATCTTGGTCAGAAGGCAATATGAATTGGACTCTCTTACTGGATGTGGTTTGAGCATACGTGAGAGATCTAACCCCATGGTGACACACTGCTTCCACCAAGACCACAATTACTTCAACAAGGCCACATCTTCCATTAGTGCCACCCCCTTTGGGGACCATTTTTTTTTTTCAAACAACCCTACCAATCAAGCTGTATTACAGAGCTGTAGTAATAAAAACTGCATGGTATTGGCATGAAAACTGATATATTAAACAATGGAATTGAATAGGAGATCTAGCATAAACACACATTACTATGAACACAGACTTTTTATAAGGAGTCCAGAAATACACAGTAGAACAATACAGCATTTTCAACATAGGTGCCAGTAAAACTTGAAGGCTGCATACAGAAGAATGCAAATAGATACATATTTATCATCATGCATAAAACTCAATTCATCCCCTTTGCTCATCACTCCTCCCTCTCTACAACTGAAGTCCAGGTTAAGACCAGGCTGGAGAAAACCACAGAAACAGCTAACCTGAACAAGGAGGAGCTCATAGACCCCAGACTGACAGCTAGAAACCAGCATGGGACTAAACCAGACCCCTGAACATGAGTGTCAGTTAGGAGGCCTGGGAAGTCTATGGGACCTCTGGTAGAGGATCAGTATTTATCCCTAGTATAGGAATGGACTTTGGGAGCCCATTCCACATAGCGAGGTACTCTATTAGCCTACACACTCAGGGGAGGGCCTAGGCCCTGCTCCAAATGATATGACAGACTTTAAAGATCCCCATGAAAGGTCTCACCTTCCCTGGAAAGCAGAGAGGGATGGGATGGGCGATTGGTGGGTTGCATGGGAGGATGGGAAGGAGAGGGGACTGTGATTGATATGTACAATAAGATGGTTTCTAATTTAAATTTTTTTAAAAAAGAAAAATCTCAACTCAAAATGGGTCTACCACCTCATCATAAAACCAGATACATTGAACTTAATAGACGATAAGTAGGGAGTAGCTTTGAACTTATTTGCACACACAGGAAAAGAATTTAAGAACAAAATACCATTAGTACAGGCACTAAAATCAACAATTAATAAATGGGACTTCATGAAGTGGAAACACTTCTATATGACAAAGAGGCAAAGAACATCATCATTGGATAAAGCGTCAGTATACCGAATGCAAAAAGATTTTTTAAATTTAATTTAGAATCAACTTTATTTTACTTATCAATCCCAGTTCCCTTTCCCTCCCATCCTTTCATGCCCATCACCAACCCCCATTTACTTCTCAGGGAGGGTGAGGCCTTCCATGAAGGTTCAATAAAGTCTATCATATTATTTCAGGGAGATTTTTCTCTCAGCAGATAGATACATGGGGAATAGATTTTTAACAACTTCTCATCCAATGTTCAAAATATGTAATGAACTCAAAAAATTAGATATCAAAACTGAAAATAACCCAATTAAATATTGGTGTACAGACATTAAAAGAATTTCCAAAGAGGAAACTCAAAAGGCTAGCAAGCAATTAAAGAAATGTTCAACATTTCCTTCATCATTAAGGAAATGAAAATCAGAACTACATTGAAATTTCATCTCATACCTACCAGAGTGGGTCAAGTCAGTAAGACAAATGACATCTCATTCTTGTGAGGATGTGGAACAAGAAAAGCTCTCATCCATTGTTGGTGGGGAGGCAGATTTGTACAGCCACTTTAGAAATCTGTGTGGCAGTTCCTCAGGAAAATGGGCATCATTTATCTCAAGATACAGCTGTACAATTTGAGCATCTGCTCAAAGGTCAATTTGTTTTCTATTCATAATAGTCTGAAATTGCAAATCATCTAGATGTCCTTCAACAGAAGAATGGATAAACAAAATATGATACATTTACACAATGGAGTACTACTCAGCAGTTTTTGTTTGTTTGTTTATTTTCTTGTTTGTTTTTGTTTTTTAAGTATCATGAACTTTCAGGTAAATGGATGGGACTAGAAATAAAAAAATATCCAGAATGAAGTATCCAAGACCACTAAAAGCAATTATAATATGTATTCACTTATGTGTGGATACTAGCTTTTAAGTCAATGATAATCAAGGTACAATCTTGAGTCACTAAAGATAGGTATAGTGTAAGGCACAGGGTAGGGGGTGTGCAGACAGGTCTTTCTAGAAAAGGAAACAGAAAAGATGGTTATACATGGATGGGGGACAGAATGGGAGGATCAAATCGAGATTGGAAATGAAGAAGGGGAAAAAAGATACTACTGAGAAAAAGAGACAGCTAAAATTAATAGCCATTTGATGGGTAATATGAAAATAGTACAGTAGAAGCATCCTAAAATATGTATATTTGTGAAGGATATCTAAATGAAATTAACAAATAATGTTGGAGACCAAGCACCAACTGTCCATCCAAGCACCAATTGTCCATTTCTTGATACCAAATGAAGTTTTCAGCACTGGGATTGTGTTATACTTAATTAGGTTGTTGGCCAAAAAAAGTCCCATGGGAATCCCAAAACAACCCAGGCTGTTGCCAATACCATAGGTAGATCCCCACAAAGTTATGGCAAGATTCTATTGCTGAACATAAATCCTACATAACTCATTGGACATTGAGAAGTCAAATTGGTGGCTTCAAAGAGCATTCCTCTCTATATGCTGGCATCTTTGGTACAGGAAGGTACTCTGCACAGTACCAAAGAAAAACCATAAACCTAAATTAATCAAAGCCTTGTTTACTACTGAGCTCATTCTCATACTTGCATTCTGTTTCAAGTCAGCGCTTCATTGATCTTCAATGGTGTCCTGACTGCAAGGTATGCTAGTTCAATGGTGACATAAAGTTTGTGGGGGTAACCAACCAATATCTGAATTGATTTAGCAACCATTTCTCAATGTAGAACCCATACCCAGCACTGCTTGGATGACCAGGAACCAGAGACTAGATAGCAGAGAGAACTAGGGTAAAATAAAACAAACAAACAAAAAACTCTATAGCAATAAAATATTCCTAATGACACTCTGCTATACTCATAGATAAGTGTTTTTCTCAGCCACTATCAGAGAAGCTTCCTCCTTCAGCAAATGGCAGCAAATAGAGACCCATAGCCTGACATTTTGCAGAGAATGAGAAACACTTAGTCCTGAACAGGTTATCTCTATTAAATGTCTCTCTTCAGCGCTCAGGCATCCCTGCAAAAGAAGAGGTGGGAAGAGTCTAAGGGCTTAAGTGGATGGAGGATACCAATGAATCATGGGTTTCTAAACATAACAGGTGCTATGGACATATGAGCTCACAGAGACTGAGGCAGCAACACAGGCCCTGGACATGTCTACACCAGGTAGGGTCCTAGAGAAAGGAGAAGTGGGTATATGACCTCTAATCCAGGAGCTAACTCCAATTAATAACCTTCAATGGAGTCTCACTGAGGAAACCACCAACTCTTAAAAATATACCGAATACCCAGCAGTAGATGGCCAACAGAAAATGAACTAAATGGCATTGGTAGTGATTCCTTGTTTCATAATTTCAGGGTTCTCCCTTTTACTCCTTCTCTCGCTCTCTCTCTCCTTCTCTTTCTTTCTCGTGTGTGTGTGTGTGTGTGTGTGTGTGTGTGTGTGTGTGTGTGTGTGTGTGTATGTGTGTGTGTGTATACACATATTCTTCTCTTTTCAACTTACAGGTCATTTTTGCATATATTATGGCTTTCAGTTAACTTTTTATGAGATTCTTGGTTGTGTGAAAGAGTGGGTCTTTGTCTCTGATGCCTTTTCTTGAGCTGCTTTCCTTATGTTTATATTTTGTCCAATTACCAGGTGTAGTTTTTGTTTTATAATATTATGTTATATTCCCATAAATCACTAGTGTTTTATATACGTGTGCATATTCACTAAAAGCAATACTCAATGTATTTATGTTGTATTTGAGGGTGTCTTGTATCTGCTGCAAAAGTTTACCAAGTAAAGATGATTTTCATAAGAAATCTATTGTTTCTTATTGAGAATCCTGAATTCACAAATCTGCAAATTAAAATTGTTCTAATAGGTCAGTCTTCACAGATCCAACATGGTATTCAAGTAGTTTCGGATTGGAAGCATCTTAGGTCTGGTGTTACTCATAGACTGGTAATATCCATAAAAATATTACAGGATATTAAAGAAAAAGTACTATAGAGTCTGAAACATATTTGGTTCCAAGCATTTGCAATAAGAACATCTCAACCTCCATCTTTCTCAGGAAGCTCTTGCCAATTGCTTATATTTGGTGAGACAACTAAGGACCATTTTGCTAATGGTACTAAGTAAGAGTCAAAGGGCCCAACCCAGATTTAAAGACTGCCTGGCTGTGTGATGGTTATTTTCAATTGTCAATATGACAGACTCTAGAATCATCTGGAAAAGTCTCCCAATAAGAGGTTACCTAGATCAGGCTGGGCTGTCGATGTCCTGTGGGAGATTTGTCTTGATTATGTTAATTAGTATGAGGCAAGCTCAGTTCATGGTGTGTGTGTGTGTGTGTGTGTGTGTGTGTGTGTGTGAGTGTGTGTGTGTGTGTGTGTGTGTGTGTGTGTGTGTGTGAGGATACCATTCTCCAGATTTAGGTACTAGGCTGTAATCAAGATAAGGTAATAAAAGCATGCACACATTCATTTCTCTCTGTTCTTGACTGTGTATGCAATGAGGCTAGTTGTTTTAAGTTCCTTCCACCTTGACTCTGCTGCTTCAACAGAATGTGAACAAACCCTCTCTACCAGAAAAAAAAAGTCCTCAAATCAAATGGGACCAGGAAGCGAGCAGGAATCATTGTTCTAATATCTGAAAACAAACAGACAAACAAACAAACAAACAAACAAAAAGAGTTCATACTAAAGCTAATTGGAAGAGAGAAAAGGGGAAACTTTATTCTGATGAAAGGGACACTAACCAAGAAGACATTACCATCTTAAACATGTACGTGCCAAACTTCCAGCATCATCCCTCTAAGTCCTGTGTCTAAGGTCTTTGGTATCCTCAGCACTAGGATCTTATCTTCAAACTCTGAAAGACAACTAAGGGCAACAGTAATAGCCTATATTGTTTGGGGAATCTCTTGGACTGCCCTGACTACAGCTAAAAGGAAGTTTCTCATGTATGGGGCTAGGATCTTTGTTTTATAATATCTAACTCTCACTCTCATTGAGACATATCATTTATAATTTTGATTCAGGAACTGAAAAATAACCTGGACTAGTGTACTAAAAGGAAATGTGGAATTCATAGAAAAGGGAGCTGTGCAATGAAGTCTCAAACATTGTCTCTTGCAATTGTCAGACTTTTAAATATAAAAGCAACAAATCCTCTATGGTATCAGGAATATATCAAATAGCTTTCTTGATCAGGAGAGTTAGGATGGCATCAATACTCTCAACAATAACATCAAAGCAAAGCAAAAAAATGTGTCTCAAAGAAAATCAGGGAAAGATGTGAACCAGTCACAAGTCCGTTTATTACAATTTCTGAATTTGCCTATTCGTGAAATGCAATTTGCAACTGAAAAATCAGTAACATCTTTACTGTTAAAGCTTTTCCATAAACACACAAATGTACAAGACTTGGGGTACTTGCATCTTTCAATATTCATATTCCCAGCTGACACTGAACAAACCAATATTTGGCCTTCTACTTTCAGATCTGATACTCTAATGTACATATACGTTGTACTAGTAGCAGGATGTGAGTTGTTTGTCTTTTGCTGATGAGTTTTCTTTTTAAGATTATCCCTAAGTTTTGTGGTGAGATTGATCAATCTTCCTAACTACAAGAAGGTTATCATGTGCCTTGTGAAGAGAATACATATGTGGTAGAGAAATGTCTTAGATGCAGGAGTTATAGTGCTGTTGGCCATGAGTTTAATGTTGATCAGTAAAACACATTTATTGAATAAGCATCCTTTAGGAGAAATCCATGTAAAACAAGGTTAGGTATTAATTAGTTGATGAAAATATTCTCACTGAAATTTCACAGGAGCTTAACACTGTACTACTTCTAGGAGAACTAATTTAGTCTTCTCAAATTCAACATTTATGTAACTTTATAGAAATACCCCTACACCAAAGAAAGAAATCAACTATATAGAAGTGTGTTTTATATTTAGGTCATGTACTTTTGTGTTATCTTGACAGGGGAGTATTTTTAAATGTAAGCACCCAGGAAGCAAAGTTTTTACAAGGTCATCTTTAGGCTACTAGGCGTGAAGATATTAGCTTCTTCTAAACAGAAAAAAAAAAAGACTCAGGAAAGTGCATCAGCTTGAACTTGGTGAATTTTCATACTAAATATGTATCTACGATGCAAACAAAAGTGGGACGAATTTGGAAGAGCTCTCAGCAATTTTTCATTCTGGTAAAGTATAATTGATGACATTTTTGATACTGAAAGGGATTAGAAACAACAGAAAAATCAACCCATGGGTTGTTATTCAGCAAATAGCTGAGAGGTAAAGCATTGTGGTAAAACCAACACACCAATAACCTGAAGGGAAGTAGAAAACAGGGTTCATAGCATGAACAGAGCAAGCATCATAGAGCTTTATATTCCTTGAAGGAGAGTTATAAATGGATACAAAGAGGCCATATCATGGAAAATAGAAGACATGATAAAATGTTTTCTATAATGAGTATAACAAAATAGAAAACTTGAGACAATTTTATTAACAACAAACATGAAGGAAATCAGTTCATGTTAAGAAGACTCCAAAAAAGTCTCAGCTTTGTGTTTTATTCAGGACATATCTAAAACTAAAATGATTCAGAAAGGAGCTAGAGGGATAGATTGGTATTTAAAACCACTGTCTACTCTTACATAAAACCTGTGTTCAGTTCCTGGTGCCAAGAAGGTAGCTCACAATTACCACAATTATCTAAAACCACAGTTTTAGGAAATTCAATGCCCTCTTCTGACTTCCAAAGGCAACAGGCATGCCTGTGTTGAATATATACATACATACATACATACATATATATATGTACATATATGTATATATATATATATATATATATGCAGGCAACACACACATAATAAATAATTCTGCACCCAGAAATTCTAGAACATTTTTAAAACAATAGACTAGTTTGTAATAGACAAAATAAACTGTATGTAAACATTCTAATATTAAAGTAGAACTTAAGCTAAAAGTATCATATGACAAAAGGGTACTTTCTAAGCTGGAAATTATTGGTCACAATGAGCATAGGAAAATCACTGAAACTGAAAGAGCTGAAATAGGGTGCTTGCCTAATACGCATCAAGTTCTGGGTTCTGATCCCAGTGCCACATAAAACTGGAAGTGCCTGTGCACACCTGTAATATTAGCACTGCGAAGGTAAAGTATCCTGACAACTGACCAGGTTCCTACAGAAGAGATAAACCACTGAACCTGCAATGTGGTTACGAAGAAAGATATTAATCATAAAATAATTTCACACACTGCCAGTAAAAGGCATGCACGCGCGTGCGCGCGCGCACACACACACACACACACACACACACACACACACGTATATACATACGTATATATTCATATACATCCTTAAGTGATTTCAAAAATTTGGAATCACATTAGATCTTTTCAGCATGTTAATTGAAATCATTTATTTTTAAATTTTTTTCTTGTCATGGCAGGTTAAATTGATTGTCCATGGTTATAATGCTTATATTTCTGTGGCTTAGACTAGTTCTTACTTGTCTGAACCTTGTAACCATGTAAGAGAAGTGTCAATCAATTATCAAATTATGGTAACTGATCTACATGATGACTCTTATACCAAATAATTAAATTCAAGTTGGTGGTAGACCTATTAATTAATCCTGCTTGTCAAGTGACATAAAATTATCTCATGGGAAAGACTGAGGTAAACACATCAATTGGCTTAAAAAGAAGTGGCCAGTTTAGATTTACATTGAAATTTAAAATATTGACACTCACACATACTTAATAGGTCTTTAGACTCTTCCATCTGTACATCCTTGAATCACGCTGTGCACTGATCCAAAATGACATTTCAGAGTAGTTTGCTCCACCAGCTCTCTTCTCTATCATGTCTAATGCTTACAAGAAATACTGTCAGACATTCTGAGAACTATCTATCACCAGGCATCCCCATGAATGCAAAATCAGATAGTGTAAACTGTGTATATGTTGAACAAAAGATAAGCCATGTTAAGAATGGGAAGAGGAAAAAGGTCGCTCCTGTCCTGATAACATCCATAACATCAAATTATACATTTCCCTGTATAAATTACTAGACTACACTTAAAACTCTTCTATGCTCATAGGAGAATAAAGAATGATATTGAATGCTAACTGTATGACAATGACCCCCAGATGGGAACTTCCAAAACATAAAATTTGGGTAAAAGAACATTTAAGTAATCCCAGGGGCATTTTTTTCAGTGTTAAAATTGGAATTGTGCAACAACATCTGTACTATCATCATAGTTACTCTTTCTACATGACCTCACTCATGTCCTGTTGCTGACAATATAAGTAGTCAGTCCCTACCATCAATCAAGCTGAGCATATTCCCTGTTTGGTATTGTTTCCCTTTTTCCTTCTCCTTCCAAATTCAGCCAGCGTTTTCTGTTTTGTGTATCCTTACTCCATGCAGCAAATCTTCTCTAATCTGACCTGTTCTATGTACCCTTGTGTCTTCCTTTCTCGAAGGCTGTTTTCTGAGACAGTTTCGGTCCCTCTCTAACTCCTATGGCTAACTCCAGCAACAACAAATGATAATGGTCCCTATTTTATGAATTGGATTTGGAGTTTGGTAGAAACATTTTAATATGTGATAAAGAACAAATAATAAGGGAAAGAGAGATACTCAAAAGGAAAGGAAAGACACACCAGAGAGCATGGATGTGGGCTTTTTAAAGAAGAGTGGCTAATGAGAGTTTTTCTCACTTTTGCCCTTCTAATATCCTAATTTGCCACTGTTAGGAGCATGTTTTCCTGCCAGACTGGTCCCACAGCTGCACCAGCCACAAATAACACACAGAGACACCATGCTAGATATAAAGCTGCTGGTCTGTTACTAGCATTTCTTATTGGCTAGCTCTGTCTTAAATATTAACCCTTTCTATTAATCTAAGTATTTCCACATGGTCTTATCTTACTGGAGAGAAGATCAGGACTTCTGTTCTCTTGGTCCTACATGTTGACTCTCCTCTTCTGTCCTCTGGAATTCTCCTTTTCTCCTAGCCCCGCCTATCTTGCTTTTCTATTAGGCAACAGGGCTTTATTCATTAACCAATAAGAGGAACATATTTAGAGAATGATATCTCCCATCATGCCACTTTATATGAAGACACTTTATTTAATTCTTCATTGTTTTATCTCTGTATATTTTCTGATGGCTTTGAGTTCCCAACAAAATATAAGACAATATTGTGTATTGAATGATACGTATGGAATTTAGTTTATAGACAAAAAGATGGCAATAAGTATCAAATACTTGAGAAGTAAGATAGGGGTTTTAAAATAATGGGGAATGAGCTGTTACATAAACTACCATTTATACACCACATAATGTGTGTGTGTGTGTGTGTGTTTGTTTGTGTGTGTGTAAAACATTATGTTATATGTGACCATAAGTTGATTTTCTTCTATAGTAATTAAAAGCACTTTTAATAGTGCCTGCTATATCATCAGTAATAAGTAGACTGTTTTAAAAATAAATGAGTGAATCAGCATTTTATGATAACCTCTAGCACCATCTAAAAATGGAAAAGGCATAAAGAATGCAAAGTTTTTATGGGCTCTTTTATAAGTTACCTTGGTCATGGTGTCTTTTCATATCAACAGACTAGTAAGACACTGTTATTTTACTATATATATATATATATATATATATATATATATATATATATACATATACATATATATATATGCGTGTGTGCATGGGTGTGTATTTTTAAATTATTTTTCTTTATTTTGACATATCAAAAATATTTACCGAAATGTTACGGCAGGTTCTTCCCCGCCAGCCTCCTGGTCCTGCTGCCAGTCTGGGCCCTCTGCCGCGCCAGCCCCAAATAACACTCTGAGACTCTGTGTTTGATACAATCCTGTTGGCCAATTACCATTATTGTTTATGGGCTAGCTCTGTCTTAATTATTAACCCATTTCTACTTATCTAAGTATTTCCACGTGGTCATCTTATCAGGGAGCCGCGGCAGGCGTCTTCCTTCCTCCCTGGGCTACATCTCTACTCCTCCTCACAACTTCCTCTTTCCTTCTCCTAGTCTCCTAGCCCAGCCTATCTAATTTTCTATTGGCCACAGAGCTTTATTAACCAGTATGAGAAACATATATACAGAATAACATCTCCCATCACCGAAATATTTGGCAATAGCCAAATGATGTGACCGAAAGATGTGGCAATAACAAAGAAGAATTTAAACTGAATAAATATAGACAGGATTTCAAAAGCTTCACAATGATCAATGGCACTGAGCTAAAAGGAAGATCTGAGCGAGTATGTATGTGGAAGAGGCTCATATATACTAAGAATACTGAATCCAGTACTAAAGTGATATAGATCAATAAGAAGACATCTTCCAGTGTCAGAGGAGGTAAGGTTGAGAGAAGGGTAATGGATTTTGCCTGAAATGATCTCATTCATCTAATGTATTTTAACTACTTGCCTTACAAACAGCATTTTCTCCAATGCCCAAGAGATTTAAATTTACTAATATATTTGATTAAATGCAAAATTACATAAAAATCTAATTGGAACTATTTGTTTTATAATGTGAATTTAATTGCAGGATACATAGTATATTTAAAGAATAGAAGGCCATAGATACTTTATTTGATTCTATAATGTCTTTTCATTTTGTGTCATGGCCATGTTTATTGGTTGTTGCTTTTCAGGGATATCATTCATTAGAGATTCGTTACTTTAGAATAGTTTTATACATTTTTATTGCTTTAAAAAATTGACAATATCATTTTTATGTACATTGCACTATGATACCATCTACATCCATTACCCTGTCTCAACTCCTTCCTAATAATACTGACTGCTTTTCAACTGAGACCCTACCATCTTCATGTCCTTCCACGAAGGGAGATGTCATTCTGTAAATATGTTTCTCATATTGGTTAATGAATAAAGCACTGTTGGCCACTAGGAAAGCAAGATAGGCAGGACTAGGAGACTAGGAGGAAAGAGGAAGTAGTTGGGAGGAGTCATCATGGAGAGACTAGAGAGAGCAGAACCCCAGCCATCTCTCTCCAGTAAGATGAAACCATATGAAAGTACTTAGATTAAGAGAAATGTGTTAATATTTAAGGTATAGCTAGGTGATAAGAAACAAGTAACTGGACAACAGCATTTACATATAATACAGAGTCTCTGTGTGTTATTGGGGGATGGTGGTGGGACAAGACCAGCAAGGAAAAACCTGCAGGTAATAAATGGTGTCAGAAGTGGGACTGAGAACTTTCACTTAAAGCTAGATAAAAGCTAAAAAGGGATTTTAAAAACAAAAGAACAGAGACAAGTAAAACTTTTGGTAGCAGCATTTTTCTCAGTTGGATTCTGTTTTGCTAGAGACAAACAGAGATTTGTGTGGCTCCTTTAAGGAGGTTTCCTGACTCAGCATAAGTGGCAAAAAACCGCAATGCTTTTAAAGAGCTCTGCTAACAATTTATTGGTGTGTATGAGAGCTGGCAATGGCAATGAGCACATCTCCAAGCCAGCACCATGCTGATGGATGGCAGTATAGACCAAGACAGTGAGCACAGCTGTCAGTCAGGTGGTAAAGTTACCCTACACCATCTTTGATAGACCATGGCTGAAACAACTGTGGATTTCATTTTAGCAATGTTGTTGTTTACCAGATAAAAGACTCGTGGCCAGGAAAAGATAAAGATTTATAATAAAGACAGATACACATTAAGAAAAACTGCTAAAGGTTTACAGTGTGTTTTAAAATATATGTAGGCTTGGAAGAGGAAAAGAAACAAGATACAGTGGTTTAAAACAAGAAAGAAGGAAGTAGAGTAATGGGTGTGGTGGCACAAACCTTTAATTCCAGCACTCGGCAAAGGTGAGCATATCTCTGTGATTTCAAAGTAAACCTGGTATACAGAGGGAATTCCAGGACAGATACAAGTTACACAGAGAAACCCTGCTCAAAATATGTAAAAACAGAAGTAGAAGAAATAGAGTAATAAAAAAGTCACATAAAGATGGAAAGCACAGAGAAACTTTGGATACTATACGCTATTCTGTTGTCTTTAAATTGTTTGACTGCTGAGGAAATAACAATTGTTAAAAGAAATGATGCTGGATTAATTCAATTTATATATTCTAAAAATGCTTTGACTTCAAAAGTTAAGTTCAAGAACAAGTTACTGGGGAAAAGGATTTCTAATTTTTTTCTACAGAAAATGAAAAGCTGTGGATTCCTCCCAGACTAATCAAGCCAGACCCCCTGAAACAGTGTCCCAGGTGATCCAACATTCAAAACAGTTGGGACAAAGCAGTCTTGCAGATTACAGCCAAGATTTCTGTGTCTTCTTAGGATCCCCATGACAGTGCCACTTACCAGCAGGAAGGAGTTTGGAAAGAACAATGCCTGAATTCCCAAATACTGTTTATAATTGTTTGTTTTCATTTAAATGGACTTGGTTATAAATGGTTAATGATCACAACCAATTCTTTTTAAAGGTAAAAAGAGGATTATGGTATAGATACAAATAGTTTGTTTTGGAATGGATTTTCACTTATTGATACAATTTAAGGTCAATTTTGTGATATGTATATTTCTCCTCTTGTTTAGGTATTGTGTTTATACCTAAACTCAGTTATAAATGTAATATATAATTTAGCACAGATTATATATATATATATATATATATATATATATATATATATATATACATATATATATAGTTACCTATAATAGTGAAAACTAAGAGTTAAGTTAGTTAGAATTTCTAGATATACAAAGATGTATTTGGGTGAATGGGCATTCTTCAAACATTCCAAAGACCTACAGAATATGGCATTTAAAATGGTTTAGGGATTTTCTTAACAGTGAGAAATAACTGTTCCTGGCAATAACACCTGCATCAGAAAGGAATATAGACATAGAAGAAACACGTGATGAAGTTTGCTTTTAATATGGCAAGAGTAGCCATTTGGGCAACATACTGCTTTTTTTCTAGACTGTTTGACTTTATGCTATATAAACTGGACATGCAGGACCCACAGGAAAGTGACTGCTGATACAAGATGGACATTTGCTACAGGATTCCTGCTTCATGGAAGATTCTGCCAGACATTCTGCAGGGCACAGAGAAAAGTGACTGTCAAACTGCCAATGCAGGCAGATAGTTTAAAGTTTCCTGCTTTGCTGAGGAGACTGCCAGACACCTGTAGGGTGAAGATGGAACATTACAGAATAACTTCAGGTGGCTGACCAGGCAGTGATTTGTCTCTGTAATTTTTAGAGTTTATATATTATCCTTCTGTGGTCTTTGAAGGAGTTGAAGACAAATAGTTATGGCTATAGTTTTCCTTAGTTAAGATTAAAGATAAATTACATATAAGATTTTAGACTCACAAAGATAGGATAGATGATAGAATATTTTCTTTAAGTCTTACTAAATGTTAATGGACTAAATATTGTTAACTGTGATTCTTATTTGATAACTGTTGTGTTATCTTTGCTATGTTAAGGTTAAACCCCTTTTTATTTTAGACAGAAAAGAGGAGATGATGGGAGATGTTATTCTGTAAATATGTTTCTCGTATTGGTTAATGAATAAAACACTGTTGGCCAAATGGAAAGCAAGATAGGTGGGACTAGGAATCTAGGAGGAAAGAGGAAGTAGTTGAGAGGAGTCAACATGGAGAGACTGAAGAGAGTAGAACACCAGCCATATCTGTCCAGTAAGATGAGACCACATGAAAGTACTTAGATTAATAGAAATGTGTTAATATTTAAGGTATAGCTAGCTGATAAGAAACAAGTAACTGGCCATCAGCATTTATATATAATACAGTCTCTGTGTGTTATTGGGGGCTGGCGTGGCGGTGGGACAAGACCAGCAGGGAAAAACCTGCATATAATGCATATAACACTTCCATACCATGATTTCACTTATTGTCCTTCCCTTAATCCTATTCTTGTATCCTTTACTACTTTTCTCCCTCTCTCCTTACTTACCTGTCTTTCCTCTCTTCCTTCCTTATTTCCTTTCTTCTTTCTCCATCTCCTTTGCCCCATATAGGCAATCAGTGTTACTGAGTGCTCCTGATTGCAATAGCCTTGCCGTATCTAGAAGACAGCATCACACCAAATTACTCCCCCATCATTCAGCTCATAATCTCAACCTCTCTTCTGTGTTATATTCACCTGGTTTTTCAGGAGATAACATAGGTACTACATTTGGTATCGACCGCTAAGCAGAGACTCACTTAGGCACTTTGACTAGCTCTAGGCTGCAAACCACTACTAGAAGAGTTTCTATGACCATGGCTGAGAGCTACATTGACATGGGGATATAAACCTAAATATACAGAAGGCAGCCTAAGTACATGTCCTTTTGGCAAAGCATCAGCATGGTTCTCTTCATAGCACTGAAATTAATGTGTGAAATAAAGTAGGAATTTTAGTAGCATAAGACATCGTCCAACTGGGACTAAATATTAGTTTTGTAAAACAGAGAACCAACATTTGACCTCTTGTGTAGTAGTTAGATAGTATTCTCAAACAATACACAAGAATATAAGTATATGAATATGCAACTTACACTTGCTTAATATAAATACTATTTTTTGCTATAAGCAGTTTGCTTATTGGATGAATTGCCCTGTAATTGGGTAGAAATTCATTACTGATTCTGCTTTGGCTTTTATAGGGATGACTTTACTGCTTGTACAAAGCTTTTTTCAGGAGTGAAAAATGACCACAGTACCTAAGTATGAAGATGAGCCAATAATGAATGAGCTTGCTAAACTGGCCTGTTGTTTAAAGAGAGCTGTAATTTTCCAAGAGCCATTACCATTAAAAAAAATCAATGGAGCAAAAAGATGAGTGCAGAATAGAGAATTTAGTGTTGCCTATGAACTTTGCAACATTTGGTTTCTGCAAGGTTAATATCGTTGAATTGTGTTATCACAGTAGACTAATATACTTTCTAGATTTTTACAACTTCAATTATCATTTTAAAAAATATATATTTGAAAAATAAAAGAAAGTATATTTCTGCTTGATGTGAAGCTGTGATGTCTTACAGCTGATTGCTACTGAGAGACAAAGGTCCTGGTTCATCCGTATTCCTTTCTCAACACAGCGAGTGCACTGCACTCTCTCACAAGGTATGAAAATGTCTCTTCTCAAATCATTTCTTTGAATAACCAGCACAGTAGAAATGTTACCTCTCAAAGGCTCCTGGAAATGTATGCACACTTTAGTTAGTTGTGAAATTCTCTAGTTTTTGTCAAAGAGTATGTTTTCATATGTTAGAAAAGCAGCTAGTTTGTCATTCTAGAAGCTATGGAGATGGTCATTTAGGAAGAATAGGTTTTATTTAATTTGTATATATGTGTGTATGCATGTGTGTGTCTGGATATGGAGGTTGAGGATAACTTGCAGGGATCAGTTCTCTCCTTCTGCCATATGGGTCCTGGGAATCTAACTCAGGTCCCCAGGATTGGTGCCAGGCAGTTTTATTCACTGAGGCATCTAACAGCCCAAGATGGGTTAATTGATACCAATAAATTGCTAAATACAAGACTTATAATACAGGATAACCACAGGTGGTGAGACTCCTTATTATTGACCTTAGTTCTCAAGAGAATTCTAGGGGGAAAAGTGGGGTTTCAGAATGAACACAGTATCTAACAGTTTATATAGATGCTAGACTGAACAATGCAAGGTGTTTGAGTGATGTTGAAGTGGATATGTTAACGGCAAAATAGCTTTAAGGTAAGTAAATGGAAAATGCATTCTACCTATTGACAAAAAAAAAGAGTTAAATAGCAATTTTCTTTTTTTTCCTTTTTTCTTTTTTTTATTGACATTGAGCATTTCCTTAAGTGCCTTTTTGGCCACTTGAAATTCCTCAGTTGAGAATTCTCTATTTAGATCTGTATCTCATTTTTAAATAGACTATTTGGTAGTTTGATGTCTATTTTCTTGATTTCTTTGTATATTTTGGAGATCAGCTCTCTGTCAGATATGGGGATTAGTGAAGATCTTTCCCCAATCTGTAGACTACCATTTTGTCTTTTTTGCTGTGTCCTTTGCCTTACAGAAGCTTCTCAGTTTCAAGAGGTTCCATTTAGGTTTTTTTTTGCATATATATATATATATAAACATATATATACATATATATATGTAAATATATGTCTTTTTTTCTTTCTAAAATTTGGATCCCAGCTCCTAGTGTGTTTATTATTATTATTATTATTATTATTATTATTATCTTATTTTACATATCCATCCCAGTTTCCTCTCCCTTCCTCCATCCCAACCTCCCTTTTACCCTCTCTCCCCGCTCACATGTACCATGACCACTCTCCCCTCCCATTCCTCACCCCCACTCCACATGTAGGGCTATGCTATTCAGGTGGGGTCATGTAAATCTGTCAAGTCATTTGAAGTAAGGACTAGGACTTCTCTCCTGTCTCTAGTTTAAGGGAGTATACCTCCATGGGGGAGGTGTTCACAAGGTCCTTTTGTGCACAAGGAATACATCCTAGTTCCACTGTCTGAGGTCCCTTAGACTGCTCTGTCTTTCTAGCTGAGAATATGAGACCCCCATATTCAGGGGGTCTGAGTCAGTCTCATGCTGGATTCCCAGCTATCAGTCTGGGGGGCCCATTATCTCCTCCTTGTTCAGGTCAGCTGTCTTTGTGCGTTTCTGCAACCTGGTCTTGTCCTCTTTCTCTGCATCTGAATTCTAGTTCAACTCAGTGTTTCGTTATGGGTGTTTGCTTCTGTTTCCAATAGGTACTAGATGAGGGTTCCATGATGGTGGATAAGTTAGTTGTTGATCTCAATATCAGGGAAGGGCATTTATGGTAGCCTTTCCACAGTTGCTCAAATTGTTAGTTGGAGAAGGTCTTGTAGGTCTCTAGACCTTTCTTTAGGTTCAGTTTTCTCTTCAAACCAATCCTCTCTCTCTCTCTCTCTCTCTCTCTCTCTCTCTCTCTCTCTCTCTCTCTCTCTCTCTCTCTCTCCCTGTCTTCTATTTCTATCCTGACTTGACTCAATATTCCTAGTCGCACATGCATTCCTCTCCTTCCCTTCTCTTTCTCCTAGTTCTCTCTCCATTCACTGCCCCGTCCCCACTTTTCATGTGCTTTGGGGGACTTGTCCCTTCCCCCTTTTGCCAGGGACCATATGTGAATCTCTTTGAATATACTATGTATTCTAGTTCCTCTGGTGGTGTGTATTATAGGCTGGTAATCCTTTGCTCTAGGTTTAAAATCCATATGTTAGTGAGTACATACTATGTTCCTCTTTTGGGGACTGGGTTACCTCATTCAGGATGGTTTCTTCAAGTTCCATCCACTTGCCTGCAAATTTCAAAATCCCATTATTTTTTTTCTGCAGAGTAGTATTCCATAGTGTAGATGTGCCACACCTTTATCCATTCTTCAGTTGAGGGGCATATAGGTTGCTTCCAGGTTCTGGCTATTATAAACAATGTTTCTATGAACACAGTTGAGAACATGTCTTTGTTGCATGGATATGGATTATTTGGGTATATACCTAAGAGGGGGATTGCTGAGTCCTCAGGAAAACTAATTCCCATTTTCCTGAGGAACCACCATACTGATCTCCAAAATGACTGTACAAGTTTGCACTCCCACCAGCAGTGGAGGAATGTTCCCCTTTCTCCACATCTTCTCTAGCATACGTTGTCATTGGTATATCTAATTTTAGCCATTCTGGCAGGAGTAAGATGTTATCTCAAAGTTGTTTTCATTTGCATTTCCCTGATAGCTAAGGATGTTGAACACTTTTTTAAGTGTCTTTCAGCCTTTTTTATTTCCTCTATTGATAATTCTTTCTTCAATTCTGTACCCCATTTTTTAATAGGGCTATTTGATGTTTTGTTGACTAGTTTCTTGAGTTCTTTATATATTATGGAGATCAGCCCTTTGCCAGATATAGGATTGGTAAAAATCTTTTCCTAGTCTGTGGGCTTCTGTGGGCTGCTGTTTGGTCTTGTCCACTGTGCCCTTTGCCTTACAGAAGCTTCTAAGTTTGTGGCACTCTCATTTATTATTTTTTGATTTCAGTGTCTGTGCTATTGGAGTTAGGTTCAGGAAGCAGTCCCTTATACCAATTTGTTCAAGAGTACCTCCTACTATCTCTTCTAAGAGGTTCAGTGCTGCTGATTTCATGTTGAAGTCTTTGATCCTTTGGACTTGAGTTTTGTGCAAGGCGATAGACATGGGTCTACTACAATCTTCTACACACCTTCCTCCAGTTTGCTAGCACCATTTGTTGAAGATGTTTTCCCTCCCCATTGTATTCCTTTAGCTGTTTTTTCCAAAATCAGGTTTTGCTAGGTGGGTGTATTAATATCAGGACTTTTGATTCAATTCCATTCGTCTACCTGTCTATTTTTGTGCCAATGCCAGGCTGTTTTCAGCACTATAGCTGTGTACTAGAGCTTAAAGTCAGGATTGATGGTGCCTCCTGAAATTCTTTTATTACACAGAGTTGTTTTGGCTATCCTGGGTCTTTTGTTTTTCCATATAAGGTTGATTATTAAACATTCAAGGTCAGTGAAGAATTGTGCTGGTATTTTAATGGGATTACATTGAATCTGTAGATTGCTTTTGGCAAGATTACCATTTTTACTATATTTATCCTACCTATGCAAGAGCAAGCGAGATCTTTCCATTTTCTGGTATCTTCTTTAATTTCTTTCTTTAAAGACACAAAGTTCTTATTGTATAGGTCTTTCACATGTTTGGTAAGTGTTACCCCGAGATATTTTATGTTGTTTGTGACTATTATAAAGGGTGATGTTTCTCTGATTTCTTTCTCAGCCTCTTTGTCATCTGAATAAAGAAGGGCTACTGATTTTTTTGAATTTATCTTGTATCATGCTAGTTTGCTGAAGGTGTTATTCAGCTGTAGGAGTACCCTGGTAGAGTTTATTTGGTTGCTTATGTAAACTATCATATCATCTGCAAATAGAGACAGTTTGACTTCTTCCTTTCCAATTTGGATCCCCTTGATCTCCTTTTGTTGTCTTATAGCTTTAGCTAGAACTTGAAGTACAATATTGAAGAAATATGGAGAGAAAGGGCAGCCTTGTTTTGTTTCTGATTTTAGAGGAATCGCCTTAAGCGTCTCTCCATTCAGTTTGATATTGACTGTTGGTTTACTGTTATATTGCTCTTATTACGTTTAGGTATGTTCTTGTTATCTTTGATCTCTCCAAGACCTTTATCATGAAAGGGTGCTGAATTTTGTCAAAGGCTTTTTCAGCACCTAGGGAGATGATCATATGGTTTTTCTTTTTCAGTTTGTTTATATGGTGGATCATGTTGATAGATTTTCGTATGTTAAACCATCCTTGCAATCCAGGGATGAAGCCTGCTTGGTCATGGTGGATGATTTCTCTGATGTATTCTTGGATTTGGTTTGCCAATATTTTATTGAGTATTTTTGCATCGATGTTCATCAGGGATATGAATCTGTAATTTTCTTTCTTAGTTGTATCTTTGTGAGGCTTGGGTACCAAGGTGATTGTGGACTCGCAGAAAGAGTTTGGTAATGTGCCTTCTGTCTCTATTGTGTGGAACAAGTTGAGGAGTATTGGTATTAGCCCTTCCTTGAATTTCTGGTAGAATTCTGCACTGACACCATCTGGCCCTGGGCTTTTTTTTTTTTTTTTTTTGGCTGGAAGGCTTCTTTATCATTGGGGGTTATATGTCTATTTAAGTTGTTTTTCTGTTCTTGATTTAATTTTGTTAAGTGATAGTTATCCATAAATTTTTCCATTTTCTTCGCATTTTCAAATTTGTGGAGTACAGGATTTCAAAGTATAACCTGAAAGTTGCCTGAATTTCCTCTGTGTCCATTGTTATGTCCCCCTATTCATTTCTGATTTTGTTAATTGCATGTTCTCTCTCTGCTTTTTTGTTAGTTTGGATAAGGGTTTGTCTACCGTGTTGACTTTCTCGAAAAACCAACTCTTTGTTGCATTGATTTTTTAATTGTTTTCCTGGTTTCTATTTCATTGATTTCAGCTCTCAAATTGATTATTTGCTGGCATCTACTCATCTGGGGTGAGTTTGCTTCTTTTTTGTTCTAAGGCTTTCAGTTGCCCTGTAATTCTCTAATGTGACTATCCTCTGTTTTCTTCATATGGACATTCAGTGCAATGAACTTCCTTCATAACACTGCTTTCAAGGTGTCTCATAAGTTCAGATATGTCGAGGCCTCATTCTCGTTGAATTTTTGGAAGTCCTTAATTTCTTTCTTTATTTCTTCTTTGACCCAGGTATGGTGCAATTGCACATTGTTTAGTTTCCATGAGTTTGTAGGGTTTCTGTGATTTGTCTTGTTGTTGAATTCCAATTTTTAAATCATGGTGGTCTGATAAGATACAGGGGACTATTCCAGTTCTTTTTTTATCTGTTGAGGTTTGTTATGCCACCTAATATGTGGTCAATTTTAGAGAAGGTTCCATATGGAGCAGAGAAGAAAGTATATTCATTTGTGTTTGAATGGAATGTTCTATAGATGGCTGTTAAACCCAATTGAGACATAACTTCTGTTAGTTCTTTTGTTTCTTTGTTGAGTTTCTGATTGGTGGTCCTATCTAGTGGTAAGAGTGGTGTATTGAAGTCTCCTACTTACTATAAGTGTGTGAGGTTGTATGTGAGGTTTGAGTTTTAGTAGCATTTCTTTTATGGATGTGGGTGCCTTTGTATTTGGGGCATAGGTGTTCAGAATTGAGACTTTTTGTTGATGGATTTCTCCTGTGATGAATAAGAAATGACTATCTTCATCTCTTTTGATTAATTTTGGTTGGAAGTCTAACTTGTTAGATATTAGGATAGCCACACCTGCTTGCTTCTTGGGTCCATTTGATTGGAAGATCTTTTTCCAGCCCTTTACCCTGAGGTAATGAATGTCTATCTTTGAAGCTTAGATGTGTTTCTTGTATGCAGCAGAATGATGGCTACTGTCTTTGTATCCATTCTATTAGCCTGTGTCTTTTTATAGGTGATTTAAGACCATTAATGTTGAGGGACAATAAGGACCATTGATTGTTAATGCTTGTTTGTTTTAGATTTGTTGTTGGCAGTATTATTGTGAATATATTTGTCCTGCTTTACCCTTGGTTTCTGGTGAAGTGGGATTATCTGTTGCCTATGTCTTGGTGAACATAGTTAACTTCCTTGGGTTGGAATTTTCCTCCAAAACTTTCTGTAGGGCTGAATTTGTAGATACTTATTGTAAAAATCTGGCTTTGCAATTAAATATCTTGTTTTCTCCACCTATAGTGATTTTTTTTGCTGGGTATAGTAGCCTGGGCTGGGATAAGTGGACTCTAAGTATTTGTAGAACATCTATCCAGGACCTTCTGGCCTTGAGGATTTCCATGGAGAAGTTAGGCATAATTTTGATAAGTTTGCCTTTATATGTTACCTGTCCCTTTTCCTTCACTGCTCTTAATATTCTTTCTTTATTCTGTATGTTAGATGTTTTGATTATTATATGTCAAGGGGTCTTTTTTCTTTCGTCCAGTCTATTTGGTGTTCGGTATGCTTCTTGTACTTTCATGTGCATATCCTTCTTCAGGTTGTGAAAGTTTTCCTCAATAATTTTGTTGAATATGTTTTCAGCACCTTTGAGCTGGGCTTCCTTACCTTCCTCTATGCCTATTATTCCTAGGTTTGGCCTTTTCACGTGTCCCACATTTCCTGGATGTTTTGTGTTTAGGATTTGTTGGCTTTACAGTTTTCTTTGGTCGATGAATGTAGATTCACTGTGTCTGCTTCTGTGGCACTGACCACACCCATTGAGGGGTGGAGCCAGGGGCGGAAGTGACCTGTGGAGCTTAGTCTCAGGAGGAGGCGGAGAAAAGCCCTTTCTGGTGGGACGCGGAGAGAGGAACATCCAGTTTTAACTGCTGTGTTCATCTGTCTGTGTTGTGAGTTGTTTCTCCCTTAATAAACATCTATTCGACCTATTTGTTTATCCTGACCCTTATTGAACCACAATATCTGGTGTCAGAAGTGGGATCGCCAGCTCGCCAGCCCGCCAGTCTGTGCCCTCAAAAGCATCAGCCCCAAATAACACTCTGAGACTCTGTATTTGATACAATCCTGTTGGCCAGTTACCATTATTGTTTATGGGCTAGCTCTGCCTTAAAAATTAACCCATTTCTACTTATCTAAGTATTTCCACGTGGTCGTCTTATCAGGGAGCTGCGGCAGGAGTCCTCCTTCCTTCCTGGGCTACATCTCGACTCCAACCTTCCCACTTCCTCTTTCCTTCTCCTAGTCTCCTAGCCCCGCCTATCTACTTTTCTATTGGCCAGCAGGGCTTTATTAATTAGTATGAGAAACATATATACAGATAACATCTCCCATCAGATGAATCTATTTCCTCTAGTTTATCTTCCGTGCCTGAGATTCTCTCTTCCATCTCTTGAATTCTGTTGGTTATGCTTGTGTCTCTAGTTCCTGATAATTTGCCCAGTTTTTCTATTTCCAGCATTCCTTCGGTTAGTGTTTTCTTTATTGTCTCTACTTCAGTTTTCAAGTCTTGAACCATTTCCTTCACCTGTTTGTTTTTTATTGGCTTTCTGTCCATTTTTAAGAATTTTTTATTTCTTCCATTTTTTTGTTTGTTTTTTTCTTCCATTTCTTTAAGAGATTTTCTCACATCTTCTTTGAGGGCCTCTATCATTTTTATGATGATAATTTTTAAGTCATTCTCTTCTGCTTCATCTGCTTTGTTGTGTTCCAGTCTAGTTGGTGTAGATTCCCTAGATTCTGGTGGTGTTATGCTACTTGTCTTTCTGTTGTTAGGTGTTTTCTTGTATTGCCATTATCCCATCGCTTCTTCCAGTAGGTGTTGGTGGGGTCTCTCTCTCTCTCTCTCTTTCTCTCTCTCTCTCTCTCTCTCTGGTACTTCCCCCATGGGTTTAGGTGGGTCACAGGTTCAACATCTGTAGCTCTAGGTGGCCCAAACTCTCTAGGAGGTCTCTCCACAGGCAGGCCCCCAGCGATGGGGGTCAGAGACCAGGCAAGTGGAAATTACAGGTGGTCCCATGGGGATAGACAGATCTGAGCACAATGTGCTCAGTGCAGCTCCAGGAAGTCCCAGAAGGTGGCTGGATTGTTGGCTCCACCCTCTGTCTCAGTGCTCAACCAGAGTGGAGGGACAGTGGGCAGGGTAGGGCACAGGGTAGGGGGAGGGCAGGCTCTTGGTGCGGGTGGATGGGGATGGATCAGAGCTCCAAGAGCACTCTTGATGGGGACAGGACACAGGGGCAGCGAGATCCGGGACCAACCCAGGGAGTTCCCAGGTAAGGGTGTTGGGGAGAATCCACCAGGATTTGACCCAGACTCACCGCTAGCCAAGGCCTGGCAATGAGGGGGCAAAGGCTGGGCTGATACTCAGGTGTTTCCACACCTATAGGCTGATCTATCTGGGACCTGGCACTCTCCAGCTGAGGCCTCTTTAGCAGAGGTCCTGTCATGGGGGTCAAGGAACTCAGAGTGGTCCCACAGAGATAGGCAGATATCTGGGAGGGGCCCGGAACTCCAGTAGAAGCCCTGTGGTGGGGTCAGAGACCAGGCAGATGGAAATTCTAAATAGCAGTTTTCTAATTTCTACTACACTGTTTATTAGCAAAGAAAGGAATTAGAATTGTGACTAGTAAAATATTTCCACATTTCACTATCCACAAAACTGAAAAGGAAAGCTTTCTTGGTTTTTTTCATTATAGTATTCAAAACCTTTATCCACTTTGCTCCCAAAGTACTTAAGCTATATTTGCATATAAGAAAATTGGTAAGAAACATCAGCTCATGCAGTAAAATCCTAAATGTATGATCACCATGCATTTATGAGAGGAATGGTTAAGAGAAGTGATGCATACAAGGAAGATATGGATACAAAATGATGTTCTTAGAGAAAAGGGTATAAACAGACTTTTGGAGTGTCTGCCTAAGCTCCTGTATGAGGGGGAAGATTCAAGTCAATGTTAGAAAGTACTGTTTCAATACAGTATATTGGGATAGACTGTAAAATGTCTCAGTTATTTTCTTCCACTTATGACCCATTTCAAGGGGACTTTCATTTCCTTTTATTAAAAAATTCACTACTTATTTTATTACTTGAAATTAAAATATAATTATATCACTATTCTTTGTCTCTTCTCTACTTCCAACCCCTTCTAGGTACTCTCCACAAACCTTAGTCTCTCTCTCCCTCAAATCCATGACCTCTGACTTCTTTTATTTAATTATTGTTACATATAAATTAACATTTATTTATTTGTGGTGTGTGTATAGCCCTAAATATGTAAATAAAGTCTGCTAAATCAGTATAATTTTACACACACACACACACACACACACACACACACACACACACACATACACACACTACACACACACTTGTTACAGGGCTGTTCAATTATATGTTATTCACATTTTAAGATTATTTTAATAACAGCACAAATGAATTAAGTTAGTTGTTGAATATCTCACTCAAGGCAAGGTTGTAATTATTGTATTTCACTATATTTGTATTGTTTGATAATTTCATATACTTAGTCATTTTGTTGCCTATTGCTCTGTCTCCTCTGAATGTAGGTGCCAGTTAGGAGGCCCCCACAGTCTATGGGACCTCTGAAAGCAAAACAAGTGTTTATCCATAGTGCACAAATGGACTTTGGGAGCCCATTCCCCAAGAATGGATACTTTTTCCACTCAGATACTTGGAGGAGGCCCTAGGCCCTGCCCCACATGATGTGACAGACTTTGATGATCACCCATGGAAGGCCACACCCTTCTTGGGTGTTAGATGGAGGGGTGGGATTAGGGGGTGGGTGGTATGGGAGGATGGGAGGGAGAGGGAACTGGAATTGATACATAAAATATGATTGTTTCTAAACTAAAGAAAACACACACAGGCACATACACAGACAAACCCAAATACAACATTGCTAAACTGCTACAGAAAGCAACAGGCATTGTAGTTTGGTGTGTTGGTAGGCGTTTCTGAGTTATTTTACTTTGAATTTCCTCTAGATAACACTTTAATCACCACAGTAATAACATGTTGAAGAATGAGAATTTTGTCACACTATTTAGTTTTCCTACTACTAATCATTGAGATATTTCTAGTGTTTTAAATTAACTGGCTATCAAGTACATAGATCTGTAATTTATATTCTCAATGCTGTTAAATGAATAATACTGTACTCAATTACTTGATTGACTTCATGGATTTACTTAATTAACATTAATGTTATGAACTTTCATGATGTTTGTAATAAGTCACAGACTAGAAGAAAGATCAATGGAAGAATTTTTCAGTCATGAGAAGCCATAATTATTAGAAAACTTTCTTATTCATTGGATGGCTAGAAATGGATACAGGTGATATGAAGGAGGAATCTGGTAAGATATGGATAAGACATTAACTGGAGAACTGGTGGAAGGTCAATTCACAAAGGAACAGAGAAAATTTCATCACCTATTGATAGTTCCCCACTCCCCAATGAGTCACGGACTATCAAAAACTCCAATATCAATCATGAAAATACTTTTTTCCAAGTTGTTTGTGAGGGTAGACCAGAGACTGCCCAAGTAATACAGGCTATTGTTGCCCTTTGTGCCTCCCAGAGGCTGAGGGTAAGTCTATTGCTGAAGACACTATGCACTACAAAACCAAGATTTAGCGGATCCCAGTTGGGTCTGATGTGGGATCTACTCCCTGAGGATTAGGCTTCAGTGCTGTGCAAACTTTCAGGGTAGGAAGTTATTAGTAGCACTGCCCAGCTAATGCTTATGAACTACAACCTTGACCACAATGGAACAATAACTTTAGGCACATAGTGGCATTCATGTCTTGACAGTAACCACGATTCTCTAATTGAAATTAAGGTTACCTAAGCAGAAAGGAACTCATGGCAGACACTAGAAAACTAGCTAACTGTCTGGGGCTATTATGGTCATGGATTTTAAAGAACATATTACTAACAACTAACTTTATTAGTAACAACTAACACCTTACTAATCCAGTGTAATTGTTAACTGCATTTAAATTCTTATTCAAATATACATTGTTAAGTATAACTCTCATTCCTTGTGCTAGTTTTATAATAACTTGACACAGGCAGAGCCATTTAAAATGAGGAAGTATCAATTGCGAAAATACCTTCATAGGATAATGATGCCTGAAAGACTGTAGGGAATTTTATTAATTAATGATTTCTAGGGAAGTACCCAGCCAATTGAGGATAATTACAACTTGGGTTGGTGGTCCTGGGTGCTAAAAGGAGCAAGCCAGTAAGCAGTACTACTACATGACTTGCATAGATTTCTGCATCAATTCCTACCTCCAGATTTCAGTCATGAGTTCCTATCCTGACACCCTTCAATGATGAATAGAGATGTGGAAATATAAACCAAATAAATTCTTTGCTTCCCATATTTCTTTCGGCCATGCTACTTTATCACAGCAATAGAAACCTTAACTAAGACACCCATGATCAAAGAAGCTCCTCCTTGGAACAGAGACAATTGCCAAAAGCTAGAACTTGTCAAAAGATAGACAACTATGAGATGCTCACCCCAAGTTGAGATATCTACATAATTCTTGCTTCTAATGGTCATTAATGGAATATTGTCACTTCTCAGAGATAACATGGTTGCCTCAGCAAACCAGGCATTGTATTTGTGTTACACAAAAGTTTCTATAATAAAAACATCTCATAAGTTCTGTATTCATTATACTTATATTATTTTCTAGAAATTATTCTTCAGGAAAGTATCTTAAGGTATTCTTCCCTGTAATAAATATCATAGACACACACATGTATATATACATGTGACACACATATATATGCATATATATACGTATATATACATGCCAAGCTATTATGTATATTTTCTCTAAGAATATAATCATCTTTGCTGCCAATCAGTTCCCAAAGTAAAGGGAAACACTGAAATCTCCAGTGGTAAGTATCAAATCAGTGTCATCAATATGAAAATAAAAGCTGTTTGAAGACACTTAACTCTAGTGGTCATATACGATAAATAACTTCATGCAGTGATGTCGCTGCAAGAAATAGTACAGGCACACATATACATAGTTTATGATGTAGTTATAAAAGAGAAATAGCTTAGATAACTTCTTCAATTACAGAAGATGAAAGAGACAGTTTCAAAGGTTTCTAAGAATATAATACATAAGCTACACTCTGGGTAAAAGCTGAAACTACTCAGGAACTATTTTTTTGGCATTATGCAAGCAAACTATTAATTCCAAGACCAAAAGACAAGTAAAACCTTTCACATCAACTAAAACATATCTTAAGTAATAAACCCATCACAGAAGAACACTTACAATGGGAATATAGGATTGGCATTGATCACTCCATAAACAAGGGTTACTAACTAAGTAAACTTGAGGTCTGTGTGACCTATTATCAGTGCCTTGAGTTAAATTTCAGGAAGTGTTCAAATAAATAATTCTTTAGTGACTTTCCTGCATTAAATATGTTTTTATTAGGTGAAGACTCTAGAATGGCATGTAAAGTAATCATCAATCTCATTATCATGGAAGGGCATTAAAGTTATCCTCTCCACTATTGCTTAGCTTGCTCCCTGGATATTTCCCTACTGCTAGATTTCTCCTTAAATCTATAATGGATCTCTCTATTATGGTATCTCTTTTCTTTTTCTCTATTTTTTCCCTAAATCTTCCTGTTCCCTCATGCCCACCTCTCCCCTCCTCTTCTCCCCTTCATTTTCTCCTAACTCCCTTCCCCCCCCTCCAAGATCCCAATTTGCTCAGGAGATCTTGTCCCTTTCCCTTCTCCTAGCTTTCCTTGCAGTGTGAATTGCAGAAACAGATACCTACAGATAAACACTAAGCTGAACTCCTGGAATCCAGTTATAGAGAGGGAGCAGTGATGAGCAAAGGGGTCAAGACCAGGCTGGAGAAACCTACACAATCAGCTGACCTGAACAAGGGGGAGCTCATGTACTTCAGTCTGATAGCTGGGAAACCAGCATAGGACTGACCCAGACAACCTGAATGTAGGTGTTAGTTAAGAGGATTGGGCAGTCTATGGGGCCTCTAGTAATGGATCAGTATTTATCCCTAGTATATGAAGGACTTTGGAAGCCCATTCCAAAGTGATGCTCTTTCAGACTAGATACATGGGGGAGGGCCTAGGCCCTGCTCCAAATGATATGACAGTAATATTCCTAATAGGAACATAAAAACTTTAAAAAGACATCTTTTCCCAAGTGTGATGTATGTATGTATGTATGTATGTGTGTGTGTGTGTGTGTGTATATATATATATATATATATATATATATATATATATATATATATATATAATTGTTTAATTCCTGAAAATTGGAATTTAGATCTTACAGTAAGGAATTTTTCAGAAAAAAAACCCTTTTTTAGGTATTTTTTGTTTGTTTGTTTGTTTGTTTGTTTGTTTGAGACATGGCTTTGGAGGCTGTCCTGGAACTAGCTTTTATAGACCAGGCTGGTTTCAAACTCACAAGAGATTCACCTGCCTCTGTCTCCTGAGAGCTGGGATTAAAGGTGTGTTCTACCACTCCCTGGCTAATAAAAACATTTTAAGATTTAACCAGCAGGATTTATAAGAATATTATCACTAAGTCAAGTCACGAAAAACTCAAAGTTAGATGGATGTGGACATGTACTGCACCTACCCCTGCCAACAAGGAAGACGTGACTCTGGGAAGATCTTCTTCCTGCAGTTTTAATCAGGATCCTTGAACATGCTTTATGGGACTCCCCCGGGGAAATGCCTGCACAGGCTTAAATCCCCTTGCACTAACCAACCCCAGTGAGCTATGTGGACCCTGCAGATAGGCTACTCTAATGCAGAAGCAGACAGGCTGAACAGACTTAACCAAATAAGGGCTTATTTACACCAGAGAGCGCTCACCCTCGGGGAGGTGGAAGGTGGAAGCCAGCGCCATCTTTAAGGTGTGGCACTTAGCAGCTCTCTACATGGACACATACATATAACTGACATCTGTGATCCAATGTCACTTATTTTTAACTTCTGTTTAGATAACTGATATTGGCTAATTTTCTTTTTCTTTTTTTCCTTTTTTAATTTAAATTTGAAACAATCTTGTTTTACATGTCGATTCCAGTTGCCTCACCCTCCCATCCTCCCCATCACCCCCACCAAACACTTGGGAAAAAGTGAGATGTCTATTTTTCAAGTTTGTATGCTCCTATTAGGAATATTACTTGAAAATAATATCTAATAAATGAGATTGCACTCGGTTTGCTCTAAATATTTCTTCCAATTTGTACAGCATTTTTTTCTGTTAAAAATATTTTAATATGGATTGATGTTGTTTATAAATATCTCCCTTATTTGCTAATTCTCCTGGGATTTGCTTATCTCGTGAAATGTTTTGTAAACTACAAATCAATCTTCATTGAGATAATAAATTCACCTTCACCTTGCAATGGCTTTGTTTTCTAAAATTTCTACTTTATGAACATTTGGGATGCAGCTCAGTGCTGATCTTTAGTGACTGCACTCTACTGAAATCTGCAGATATACTAATGTTTATATTTTCTGTTTGTTCTCAGGCTTATTATTTTATCCAGTTTCACAACACATTTGTGAAGCAGGTGTCAAGATATTTCACCAAGGTGGAAACAAAAGCTTATTGAGAGCTATCTAGCCATGATGCCAGACTTGGTTTGCATTTATTTATTTATTATTTACTGATTTTTGAGACAAGGTCTTACATGGCATGGACTGGCTTTGTTTACCTCATCCTGCCTCCACTTCTAAATCCTAGTAATATAGGCTTGTGCTACCTCACAAGAACCGTTCTTATTTTATTTTATAGACTGTGTCTTTTTTAGTAGTTAATAAACTGCTTCTTTCTCTACCATGGGATGCTTCACAAACTTGCCTGTTATCCTTGCACAGTGCATTTCTTTTCTGACTGAGAAATCTCATATAGGCAGGACTTGCAGTACTGTATGCAGCATTTCTGTTGGGGAGAGACATGATAGGGAAGTGGGCAGTCTGCTAGTGGAGTGGAAGCTGTTTGTAAATGGAGTTATTTCCCTGAAGAGCATGGCAGGCCTCTGTAGCAAGGCTTCAGGCTATTTGTCAGCAGAAATTTATTTAATGCCACATAATAATTCTTAATTATAACTTTGGAGAGGTCAACTGCTAATGTATGGAATCTTTTCTTTATGACAAGGTCCACAAATAACTACTTCTATGTATAAAACCCATTTTTCTTTACAATGAAAAAAATGTCTGTATGTTTATAGGACCCTTGTGGCTACAGCAGTCTCTTTTTAAATGATATGCTGTGACATTAATGGCCTTAAAATGTGAGCTTTGCAATACCCCTGAAGAAAAAAAAATGCCACAGGTATGCAGTTGCTTCTAGATACTGAAAAATTTGGGTAATATAAAAATTGAAAGCAGTTCTATCTTTCTGACTAATCCTGACCATCTTTCAAACTGTAAACCCTCAAAAATAATGTAACTGCATCCATCATACTTCATGGAATTTCCACTTAGAAGGACCTAAAAAATTATGTTTTATACTCATTCAACAAACACCTGACTGGGGATTGTTTTCATTTCTTCAAAATCTCATATTGATCTGTTATATAGTTAAACTATTTAATTCTATTTTCATTTTCTATTATTTAGTTTTAGGTTTAAAAATCAATACCCTGAGGCAAATAGTGATCTTTTTTTAGTGCTGACTGAGAAGAGGCATGAATAAGCACAAATTTCCTCCATATTTTATACAAAATGACTTTCAATGGTAAGTGACATTCAATAGCAACAATAACTACATCAACTGCCAAGAGTACATAATAGTGTGTCTGTGTACCTAGTGGCCAAAGAAGGACACTGAGTGACCTTGTCTTTGGTTCTGAACCTTATTCCCTTGAGACAGGGTCTCTCACTCTACATGAAAGTCACTGTTTCGTGGTTAGGTTGGCAGGGTATAAATGCCAATGATTTTCCTAACTCTGTGGCCTCACCCTCTCCAGCATGTTGGTTCTAGACATCTGAAGCCACACTCAGCTTTCCTACCTCAAGTTCTCATGCTTTCAGAATGAGAAATCTCCTTACACCTAAAACTCCATTATATAAGATTTTCCTAATCCATTTATGGACATGTAGGAGGATGCCATTACCTGGACATTTAGTAGTAGTGATGTTATAAATGTGGATGTGTGAAGATCTCTGTGATATGTTGATATTGAGGGGTATATGACCAAGAATGGTATAGCTGGATTTTAAATCATCTATGTTAATATTTCAGAAGGACATCTATACTGATATACATAGTTGTTGAACTCATTTACATTCCTATTACCAGAATTAAAAGTCTTCTCAACCTACATTCTCACCAGGTTTTGCTGTAATTTCTTTACAATAAAAGAATTTTCAATGTGTGTGTATGTGCTCCAAGAGTGTGCAAGTGTCTACAGAGGCCAGAGAGGACATTAGTGAGAGTTGCTGGGAATGGAACCTAGGTCCTCTACAAGAGCCATTAGGGATTCTGACACCTGAGCTATCTCTCTAGCCCCTTATTATTGTCTTTTAATAATAGCCACCCTGACTGGGATGAGATGGAGATCAATGAAGTTTTGATTTGTATTTCCATGATGTACAGTGTCTATTCCCTTACATATTGATGTAGTTTTATGTTTAGTTGTTTTGCTTTCACTTACTACAATAAGTTATCAGTGGCATATGTACCATGTTTACAGCATTACAACATTATAAATTCATCTTTATAATTACTTTTGTTGTAAGCTTAATAAGTTCAGCATTTTCTTCAAAATCATTATCCAAGTTTCTTTCAGTATAGGGCATTTTCTTTCCTATAGAATAATTATATCTTAGAAATATGATATTCCTACCTTTTCCTGGGTTCCATGTCTAAATAAATCCTTTGTTGGATACACATTCTGAACAAAACTGAACTCCTTTTCCTTTTGGTATGGTAAAAATCTCCTCCTACTCATCAGTCTATACGGTTTCTGTGTAGAAGACTGTTATCAGGTGAATTATTCAGAATTATGTGATGTTTCTTTTTTATGGACTTAAAAATGTCTTTATCAGTCACCTTTTGGAGTCAAATGTAATTAATGTCCCCACTAGATAAATGGAATCTGAACAGGACTTAGGGCTTTCCTAAACTTGGATATGTGTATCTTTGTCTAGGCCTGAAATTTTTCTGTTCTTATCCATCTAACAGATTTCTACCCTTTTTTGGCTTTACCAACTCACTTTAGAAACTTTAATAACATGTGTACTCACTTCTTTAGCCATGTCTAAACCTTCACATAAGTTAACTTTTTTGTTCTGATATACCCTTTGATTTTTACTAATTCTTATAATTCACTTGGCTTGCTATTAAATCCTTCCATTGCAGTTTCCATTTTGCTTAGTGTATTTGTCAGCTCAGGAATCACTGTGTTATTTTTTAAGTTGGTTCAATCTCTTTGTTAAGTTTCAGTGGAAGAGTACTGGAGCATTTCTGTAAAACTTCTGTAGTTTCAAGTCTCTTTTGGAGAGCTCTTTCATTATGATTTCTTTTTGGACAGTCTGGGGTTTGCTTTGACTACTAGGGGAGACTGTAATGTACTGGTTGAAAATTAAGACATCCTAAATAAATCATTGTCTCTTTCATAAGTATCTCAAGCTGGAAAAGGAAAAAGATGTCAGCTAGAAGGGGAACTGTCTCCTAGAGATTTTACATAGTTCTAACAATGTGTCAGACTTCCTTTTATGATGACATAGACAACTGGCAATGATGGAGCAATGGGGGCAAGGCAGGACTACGTCTTTCCCTGAATACATCTAATAATTGCCAAAATTATAAATACCTGCAACTGTGCTTATTAAAGTTTGGAAACTAAGGTGAAATTAATTCTAGCTAGAAATTATAGTTACAGAGGATGAATTAAAAAAGTCCCTGGTGAATTTTAATAACTGACAAAGGTAAGAGGATAAATACAATATTTATTTTATGAGATTTTGTATGCTTCACTAAACATAAAACTTTGTAATTATATTTACAAGGGTTGGCTGTGTTGAAAGATAAGGGATAATTACATTCATGCCTTATGGGGAAAGCGTGTGCAAACTGTGCAGGTTTTGTATGTTAACAAAACTGTAATATTAGGAAATTCAATCAAATGTTAATTAATTACAAGGAAAGTCCTATCTGTGAATGTATTACACAAGGAAATCTAGATATTTTTAGAAATTGAAAATATTTTCATTTTTCTCTCTGCTATAATTTATATGTCAGACAAAAAATAAGGCACAATTAGTCTTCTACATGATGTGTGTAATTATGAGTTAAATAACATTTATTCAGAAGCTTTGCTAGATTGATAAAATATAAAATAGTGGTACTTCTTAGACTTCCCACATTTCTTTTCTAGATATGATATATTTTATGTAATTATTAGTATGAGGCCTTATTTTTGAAAAAAAAAATCCTGTAGTAACTTAATATTTAGGAAAATCAACTCAGTGCTAAAACCAGTAAGTTTTATGTCATTTGGTCCTTAAAGATTGTTTTAGTGAAGAACACAGTTGTTTATTTAAAAGTAGTCAATACATTTACAGTGTCCTATTCAATATTGTAAGGTTAAACCACAAGAGAATATTCTCACTTATTTTAGTGCAAGTGTTGCTTATTAAAGAATTGTATGATAGAGCCATAGTAGTCATATTAATGACTGTTATAATTTAATTTAAATGAAAATAGGAGAGTCCTAGAAACACTATGATACCCAAAAATATAAAATATATAAATGTTTAATTTGTCCAACATTTTAAGTGTCCACATTGATGAAAAGAAAGAACTTTTATGCGCTAGAAAGTCATGGGAAACAATGTCACTTTGTCAGATACATTGGATTACAAGGATAAAAATCAGGTAGAGATATTTGTAAAGAACAATAGACATCTTGCAAGTTTGGATACTTGGTTAACCATATCTTTTGTGTTTCCTTTAAAAATGCAAATTTTGGTGTTGATTTTGTTTTAACTAAACAGAAGTACTTTAAGCTTAGGCAGTTCATTATTTCTAAAGCATGTGCCTACGAAGAAGCAAAGCAATAATTTTAGGAGAGGTATGGCATTTGGATGCTCACTACCTGTTCATAAAATGCTGCTTCAGGCATTATTTTAATATTTCTCAATATAAACTAGTAGTTCATGTATTTCCAATTGTAAGCAGCACTACAACAGTGTTCAATTTTGTTATGAATTTCTACAATACATATGTGATGTAGTTCAGTTGTAGATAGATATCTTGTGTACTGTTTTGATTCAATTTCTGCAGATATAAGAACCTTGTAGCTCATACTCAGAATGAAAACAAAATTCACTCAGACCTAGTGATTTTCTGTCTTGATTTAAAAAGTGAAAGTAAATCACAGTTTTTAATTCTAACTTGAGTCTTAATTCATAAACATGTACTGATAAGTTATAATTATGGGTTATAGATTCAGGGAGATTCTAAGTTATAGTTATGGATTATAGATTCAGGGATATATATATATATATATATATATATATATATATATATATATATGTGTGCATCCTTAATAGAACTGGAGTGCTATAATTAGTACAATCCCTTATATATTTGTTGTATTCTTTTTCATAAATCTTGTGTAACTGATAAGTCTTATATTCAGCAGCTCATTTCATTATGTAACTTTTTCTTGTGTTCCTGAAAACACATTGTAATACTTTTAGTTATGCCAAGTAAATGACATAATTGAACTATGATACTACTTTGTGTTTTGGGGGACATTTAAAAATTCTTTTGAGGTGATTAGAAAATTTGAAACTGCATTTGAGAGAAGCACAAAATAAAAATAATGAATAATGTAGAGTTTCATAAAACATCTTGGCTATTTACTTACCTAATTGCCAATTCCTTACGAACCTATTGGCAGACATTTGGAAAGGTGTGACATTTGAGCTGTAACATTGTCATCTCTTTAGCATCTCTGTCTACCAATCAGCTTTTAGTGAATGGTTATTTCCCCTAGCTACAATACAAATAACACAATCAACATTGTTGTCATATGGAACTAGGTTAGTGGCGTACAGAACAGTTGCCAGATGTATAGAAGTACATCAGCTTTGTAGTCTGAATCGTCGATTCTGCTGTAGTAGCTCAATGAACAGCTTGATGATTATGATTATAAAACAGTGAATTTACATAAGATTTTTTAGCATACTTAGCAGTTGTCACAGGTTCCTGTCAGTCTGGTGTGGCATATACAGGGATTTAGGGGATTCTGAATAGGATTAAGCATATAGTGTTTCACAATATTTTTAGTTTAGGAATTAGAGTTGTTATATAAAACTCTGAGAATTTGTGAGTAGATGTTTTCTAGTAAAAGCTGTATAAAAAGACATTTTTGTCATGTGAATACTTAACAGTTAAAACAATTGAATTTTGTAATTATATAAAAATGTATACACACAAAAATGTGCATAATTTCCAAACTCTGCCACTCAGAAATAAATATTGATATCTAATTAGTATAGTTCTGTAGCTTTTTCTTTATAATGAAAGTTTATAAGAACCAGTTGATTTAATAAGAGACTGAGTTTTTACTAAAATATAAAGACTTAATAGTATTTATTTTTATTAATTTTATCATTAATTTCATACGTGCTTACTCTATTTACATTATTTCTACTCTTCTTTTCCCCCTCCAATTCCTCTTGTGCCCCCTTTCATTTCAAATAAAATAATAATTTATCCATTTAACTTCATATCTATATGGCTTGTATTCTGATCATCATATCCAGTACCAACTGCCATAGGCCATCTTGCCCTAGTAACTCTCCTGTGCTCCATGTTCTTATTTGTTTTTATAATCCACTGAGTCCAATTAGTACTTGTCACATGCATAATGGTGTGAGGTCGTCACACTTGTTTGGAAAACCTACCAGTAGGTTTTGAAGGAATAAAAGGACTCTCCCACTCTGGTAGCAATTGAGTGCCAACATCTTCTTAAAGATTGGCCCTGCCTTACTCCCAGGTGGAATTTTTACTTTCTTGTTCTTATGCAAGTCTTGTGTAGACATCACAACTGTTGGGATTTCATAAGTGCAACAGCCATGTCATGAACAAAGAACTGCACTTCATTTAATGGCACTCCCCTCCTTTTTCTGGTTCTTTCATCCTTCTTGCTCCCCATTCTATGATGTTCCCTGAGCCTTGGTAGAGGATGATATAGATATCTCAGGTAGAGATGGAGAACAATAGTCGCTGAATTCAGAATTTTGATAAGTATGAGATCCTTAGTACACACTGCCTACCTTAAGACAGAGCCTTAATGACCAAGTTTAAAAGTGGTCCAGACCTACAGATATAGAGGTGATGGAGCATCATGCTTGACTTCTAAAGGCTCTATATCCTAATCCCTAAAATAAGCTGCCTTATACAGCAAATAAGGCATTTTAAAGAGTGATTATAAATACTACCACTAAAATAGAAATTGCCCTGGATTGTCTATAAGTGCACAATGAGATCACCTAACTTCATACATCTGGGACATTTTCTTAGGCTAGAGACAGACAGGAGATACCAAGAGGCAGAAGATAAAATCAGAGAGATTCTGAATGGGAGGTTCCATTGGGATATTGCTGCCTAGAAGCATAGCGACTTACTTTAGAAGTCACTCTGGACACTATCTGACAAACCAGCAAGAAAAAGGGCTGAACTTCCTGTATGCTTTGAATGATGCCTAAACCCCATATGCACATGCAAATTCTTTGGTCCTGGGTTACTATACCCACAACAAATTTCATTTTATTTGGATTCTTACACTTTACAATGATAAGTTTCCCAAATGTATGCTACTTCTAATGAGTAAGAAAATGTTATAGACAAATTAAAGAAGATAAAATTAGACATGAAAGAGGATAGTACTATAGTTCTTGAAGAAATCACGGCTTAAAAGGCATCCACAAAGTACAACATGCCTTCATGAAAAAGGCTCGAAGAACTAGGAAGAGAAGGAAATTACTTCAACATTAGTCAGACGATGTGTAACAATTCTGTAGCCACAATTATATGAAGTAAAGGAAAATGAAGGAATGTCCTACCAAATTGGGGTAACAAGAGTAGTCATTCTCTTAATTCTTTTTTTTGGGGGGGGTTGGGGAATTTTCTTTTTTTTTTTTAAAAGAACATTTTTTTTTGTTTTATGCTGGACATAATGATACATGCCTTTTATTTTTTAAATGAAAACAAACATTTATAAACAATATTTGGGAATTTGGGCATCATTCTTTCCAAGTTGCTTCCTGCTGGTAGGGGGCACTGTCATGGGAGAATCATAAGAAGATGCAGAAATCCTGGCTGTAGTGGTCTGCAAGGCTGCATTGTCCCATTGACATTGCTTTAGGGGGTCTTGCTCAATCAAACCACATTATTCTGGAAGAGACCCAGAGCTTTTCATTTTCTGTGGAATAAAAATTAGAAATCTTTTTCCCCAGTAACTTGTCTTTAGGCTTAAATTTTGAAGTCAAAGCATTTTAAATATATATATATATATATATATAATATATATATATATATTATATATATATATATATATATATATATATTGAATTAATCCAGCAGCATTTTTTCATTCTTCTTTTAATAATAATATAATTTAAAATTTTTACATGTGGATCCCAGTTTCTTCTCCCTCCCCCCCTCAAACATTCCCTCCTTCCTTCCCTCCCTCCCTCTTACGCTCTTCCCCCTGTGACATGCACCCTGACCACCCTCCCCTCCCTTCCCCCCATCCCCATTCCACTTGTAGGGCTATGCTATCCAGGTTGGGTCATGTAAGTCTGTCAAGTCATTTGAAGTAGGGACTAGGACTTCTCTCCTGTCTCTAGGTTAAGGGAGTATCCCTCCATGGGGGATGTGTCTACAAGGTCCTTTTGTGCACCAGAAATAGATCCTATTTCTACTGTTTGAGGTCCCCCAGACTGCTCAGTCCTTCTAGCTGAGACCCATATTCAGAGGGTCTGAGTCATTCCCTTGCTGGGTTCCTAGCCATCAGTCTGTGAGGCCCATTAGCTCCTCCTTGTTTAGGTCAGCTGTCTTTGTGTGTTTCTGCATCCTGGTCTTGTCCCCTCTCTCTGCATCTAGATTCTAGTTTGACTCAGTGCTTGGTTATGGGTATTTGCTTCTGTTTCCAACAGGTACTAGATGAGGACTCCATGATGGTGGATAATTTATTTGATGATTTCACTATTAGAGAAGGGTATTTATGGTTGCCTTTCCATGGTTGATCGAATTACTAGTAGGAGTCAGTCTTGTAGTTCTCTAGACCTTTCTTTAGGTTCAGTTTTCTCTTCAAACCAGTAATGGCTCCCTCTTTTATGCCCTCCCTCACCCTGACTCAACCTATCTAATCACACATGTTTTCCTCTCCTCCCTTCTCTTTCTCCTAGTTCTCTCTCCATTCACTGCCCCCCCATTTCCCATGTGTTCTGGGGGACTTGTCCCTTCCCCTTTTTGTGAGGGACCATATATGAATCTCTTAGAACACACCTTGTATTCCAGTTCGTCTAGTGGTGTGTATTAGGCTGATGATCCTTTGCTCTAGGTCTAAAATCCGTATATGAGTGAGTACATACACTGTTCCTCTTTTTGTGACTGGGTTTCCTCACTCAGGATGGTTTCTTCAAGTTCCATCCACTTGCCTGCGAATTTCAAGATTCCGTTATTTTTTTCTGCAGAGTAGTATTCTATTGTGTAGGTGTGCCACATCAAAAGCCTCCTAACCAAAAGAAGCACAGGGTGAGATGGTTTCAGTGCAGAATTCTACTAGAAATTCAAGGAAGAGCTAATTCCAATACTCCTCAAATTGTTCCACACAATAGAGACAGAAGGCACATTACCAAACTCTTTCTACGAGGCCACAATCACCTTGGTACCCAAGCCTCACAAAGACACAACTAAGAAAGAAAACTACAGACCAATATCTCAGATGAACATCAATGCAAAATAATAAAATACTGGCAAACCGAATCCAAGAATACATCAGAGAAATCATCCACCATGACCCTGGATTGCAAGGATGGTTTAACATATGAAAATCTATCAATGTGATCCACCATATAAACAAACTGAAAAAGAAAAACCATATGGTCATCTCACTAGGTGCTGAAAATTCCTTTGACAAGATTCAACACCTTTTCATGATAAAGGTCTTGGAGAGATCAGGGATAGCAGGAACATACCTAAACATAATAAAAGCAGTATACAGTAAACCAACAGCCAACATCAAACTGAATGGAGAGAAGCTTAAGGCAATTCCTTTAAAATTAGTAACAAGACAAGGCTGTCCTCTCTCTCCATATCTCTTCAATATTGTCCTTGACGTTCTAGCTAAAGCTATAAGACAACAAAAGGAGATCAAGGGGATCCAAATTAGAAAGGAAGAAGTCAAACTGTCTCTATTTGCAGATGATATGATAGTTTACATAAGCGACCCAATAAACTCTACCAGGGAACTCCTACAGCTGATAAACACCTTCTGCAACTAGCAGGATACAAGATAAACTCAAACACATCAGTAGCCCTTCTTTATTCAGACAACAAAGAAGCTGAGAAAGAAATCAGAAAAAGATCACCCTTTACAATAGCCACAAACAACATAAAATATCTCGGGGTAATGCTTACCAAACATGTGAAACACCTATACAATAAGAACTTTGTGTCTTTAAACAAAGAATTTAAAGAAGATACCAGAAGATGGAAAGATCTCCGATGCTCTTGGATTGGAAGGATAAGAATGGAAAATCTTGCCAAAAACAATCTACATATTCAATGCAATCCTCATTAAAATCCCAGCACTATTCTTCACTGACCTTGAAAGGATAATAGTCAACTTTGTATGGAAAAACAAAAGACCCAGGATAGCCAAAACAACCCTGTACAATAAAAACTTCAGGAGGTATCACCATTCTCTTAATTCTAATGCAATATGGTACATAAAACCTTAGATAAAGCAGTAAGAAAGGATGCTTCTGGTAGCAAGGGAGCTTGCCTTAAAACCTGAGGATTTCACCTTGATGTTGGAAACTACATAATAGAAAAGCACAGAACCAACTTCTACAAGTCATCCTCTGTTTTACACACACACACTTTCATGACACACACATGCTAGTGCCCTCACACAAAATAAATGAGTAATAATAATAAAAAAACAACTAAGTGAACTATACCAGAAAACCCTTAGATTTAATAAACAGTTTAACTGTGTTTCCCTTTGAGATGTCTTCTCTTCTTTTAATATTAAAAGATAAAATGAAGGAAATAACCTTTTGACACTTTAGCATGCACATATTAAGAGATGGGGATGAGATGTGGGTCTGAAGTTTCCCCATTCTGTCCAGCCTTCCATGTAAACATGAATAGATTCTGGCTTGGCTCTATGAATTTGTAGTGCTTTTATCTTATTTTCTCACTGACCCTGACTCTCTTGAGACATGGGCCAAGCTGGCCATGAACTAACTCTTCATATCCTGACTGAATTTCATGTATGATGCTGAGGCAATAGGCTGGCACTAACAGGTCCTGCTTTCAATATTTTTAAAAATTGTGAGATTTTTTTCTAGTTATAAATATTCTGACAAGTCATGGAAAACCCAGACTACATGGGTCTAAACTAATAGTCATTTAGTCCACCTGAAACCATTGCCATAGTAGGTGTTTGCCATGTTTGTAACATTTGTTGGTCTTTTTCCCTTGGTTCCTACTCACAGACCTCACCTAGGTCATTGCACAAAGGTCATCCTAACCATGGGATCCCTGTTAGTACTCTGTAGGCTGAACTAATCAAACCTGAATGATACTGTTCCTATGTTTAAGCATATATCATAAAGTTAAAACGTGTAAAAATAAAATGTTCAGGTGTTTTAAGAAACTATTATTTTTAATGTATGGTAAGCTAAACTTTATAAAAATGAAGCAAAATCCACCAGATGGTGAGGGAGGTTGTCTATAATCCCAGCATTTAGAAGGCAGAGGCAGGTGAATCTCTGAGTTCACAGTCAGCTTGGTCTACAGACCTAGTTCCAGGTCAGCCAGAGCTACACAGAGAAAACCTGAGCTCAACGGGGGCCTCACAGAGACTGAACTGACAGCCAGTGATTGACCTGGGCACTCTGCTTGTATGTTACAGTTACAATTGTGTACCTTGGTCCTCCTGTGGGATTCCTAATTGTGGGAACAAGGGCTGACTCTGACTAATTTACAGGCTTTTGGAACCCTACTCCTCATTCTGGGTAGCCTTGCTCAGCCTTAATGCATGGGGAGAGAGTCAGTCTTGCTGCAACTTGATTTGCCATATTTTGTTGATACTCATGGAAGATCTGCCCTTTCCTGGAGAGACAGAGGGGGAGTGGATTGAGGGTGAGAACAGAGGGAGGTTGTGAGAGATTGACTGGAAGAAAAGGAGGAAGGGGAGCATGTGATTGGGGTACAAAATAAATAAGTAAGTAAATAATTATTGTCAGTGTTCCTAAGCATGTACATGATACCCTTCCAACGATAAAGAAATACTTAAGCCGTCTCTGCAGAAAATCCTCAGTAAATGGGACATAAATTTGGCATGAGATTGCTATTCAGATTCGACTGCCTACTGAGAATTTAAATATATAACTTCTATTAGGAACCACTGGTCTCTAATGTTGAATAGTTAATCATTTTGTTTATACAGTGATAAAGTACAAGTTACATTATGTGAATAAGATGAACTTTTTGGAGAACCGTAGAATGGATCGCCCTCTTACTATTCAAATAGTGTCAAGAAACTTTAAACTGATTGCAAATCAAGCGGAGCTGAAAAGATTCTATGTTGAAGATGAGTCTCTTTAGTGAATTCTCCCGAATCATTCTTTTGAGTCTTCCTCTTTTTAAAACATCATATTGTTGTAGCAATCACGTGTATTTTTGGCAGTCTTCACTCTTGTGAATTTGCATTTTGACACTCATTTTGTCAGGTCAGGTGAGATGGAAGCACAAAGGGGGATAGGATTTGAGGAAGAAGCTATCTGTTGATTTCTTCGCAATCTGTGTTTCCCAGAGACATCTATGCAGAAATAAAGGAAGTAGCTGATTACTAGTGGTAGAAAAGTCAACCTTGGCAGCAGATTCTGCCTCTGCTCCTACGAAAGACAAGCTACCTAAAACAAATTTGATGTTTTGAGAAAATTGGAATGCAGGGTCTGCATTCTGTTTTCTTACCAATGTTTAATGACTGTGCCATGCACAGAGTCAAGTGAAAATTTCAAAATTGAATTAAATATTTAGAATGTGTATGCATAAAATCTTCTGTTCTGAAACCTATGTTGATTGGCAAGGATACAGGATTTTTTTTTCTTTCTTTACAGGCCTATGTGCTATATAATCTGTTTCATTCCTTAGTTTCATCAGTTGAATAAATTTTCCACCAAACGTATATTTGTAAAATACAGAATTAAGTGAAAAGTATTGGTGAGATTTAGATTTTCACTTGGTTTGTGAATTTTGTTTTAGTCTTTCATAGTATATGTGCATGTATGCAATGCTGCACCTGTAGAATCTATGGAAAATCTCAGGGTATTGGTCCTCTCCTAGATATTTTAATCTAAGAGAAGTTTATTTATGTCTGGGATACAACAAAGTTTTTCCTTTTGTTTTACTTAAATTATGAACCCCAAATTAACTGTGCTTTAGGTACTGATCTGTGTTTTACATCACTGGTTTTTGCTTTTTACCACTGAAATTAAAAATCTTGTATTTTATGTTTAGTTCTATTTAGCTTAAATTTAAATGGTTCTATCAGTCCAGATTGAATCAATCATTAATCAATATATCTGCTAAAAGAACTTCTCTCTCTCACACCACTCTTTGCCTGGTGATGGAACACTTTCTTGCTGTCCCTGGAATTCTATTTACAAATAAGACCCTTAAATAAAGTATGATTTAGTAATTGTTTCTTCTTCTTAAATGTAAAATATTTTGAGTTATAAAGCAGCTTCCTGAGGAAAACATCAAGGTAGGAATATTTTTAAGCATTTCTCACTTAAAAGGTTCAAAGTTGTTTGCTTTGTCTTTGCTGTGGTATATTTCTTTATTCAATTATAACGTCTCCTGACATTTTAAAGTGCTTTGCCAAACCCATTGTAAACATGTGGTTATATTTACCAGATGACTTGAATTAAAAAACCTTCTCTTCTAATCTTACTTCAGCCTCTTACTCCTTGAATTATCTTGAAAAATTAATATTCTCATTATTTTTAATGGTAACAATGTCAGCTAACTCAGGGAGATGTTCACAAGTTTGATTATAATTATGATTTGTAATAAAGTCTCCAGAGATATTTAAAGAAAATGCACTGTACACAAAGTATTTTTATAAAATGCTCTCAAGTCTTTATTTGTGTGTTATTATTTAACAACTTCAGAATAATTATATTTGTTGTTCCTTTTGAGGCTGATATTTGTTGTCCAATTTTATTTCCTTGCAAAAGGAAAATTTTATTTTCAAAAGTTGTTCAATGGTGTGAATAAAGTTTAAATTATCTTCCCTTTACTATCAAGTTAAGGTGAGTTTAAATAAATCAGTATCTTCAACATACACAGAGTAAGGCGGTCCAACATATCTCAGTGAGCTCCCCATGCTCCATCTAGGTCCATTCAGCTATGCTTTTTCATGTTTCTGTATATGCATATGTTGGCCTACTTGGTTCTGTTTTTGTTAGTTTTGTTGGATCTCACTATGCAGCCCTGGCTGCTTGGGTACCCTGGAGCTTTGTATGTCAATAAAATTGACTTTGAACTTGTAACAATCCCTCTGCCTCTTACCCCAAATTCTTGAATTATATGTTTGAGCTAACAAATCCAGTTTCTTTGTGTGCTTTTTGGGTTACAGGGCACAGAGTCACGCTTAAGGATATGTCATCTAGCATTTATTTATCTAGACACAAATCTTTGTTCGCCTTGCCATGTATAAGCTGCATAATTTGGATAAATTTAAAATGGTCTATATATTCATACTGTAGTAATAGAATGAATTGTTAAATTAGGAAATAAAACATTATACATGTAAGGCTTTGAGTATTTGATATGGAGTAATACCCAACAAGTATGAACTGTTCACACAATGTTAGTTACAGATTCTTCCTGTGCTTCATTATGCTCTCATTATTACATAGTGATATCATTCATCATGCATCCCATACATCATACACCCCATACATCATGGGGTGGCAGTACTGTTGTTTTCATTTTTATTTATACTTACAATATAAGTCCTTGCCCTAATAATTTTTATTCTTCCTTTTTGTTATTTATCTTATAGGGCAAGAGCTAAGATTTCATACTTATGGCTATTTAATCTTAAACTTTCATCTGGATACTTATTAATGAAAATATAACAATTTATTATTTACTCACCATGTGTTATATAGAGAAGTATTTCTATGTACTTTAAAGTATTTAATTTAATCCTGTAAAATTTTGTAACAGTGGTGTTGTAATCATCTCAATTTATATGGTAAATGAAAGGTAACAGAGAGAGGGTGAAGCCACTTAGCCTGTGTTCAAAATTTGCACAAGCACACACACACACACACACACTTAAGACCTGTATGTATTTTCTCATATTTCAGTTAAATATCACTTCATCACTTCAAAATGTAGACCTAAGATATCAGTTATTCATTTTCTATAATTGAAGCATGTGTGTCTCTGAGATTCCATGATTACTCCAAGTTGAGATTCACATTTATTCTCTTTAACTCATTCTATTTCCTTTAACACCGGTACTCTTCTTCTGCCTTGTTCATATGAGTGACCCTGTTGAACTCTCTTTCTGTATTTTTCTTTGGTATAATTTGTTTTGTGAGTGGTGGTATTTACCTGAGTGAATGACTGTATACCACATGCATGACCACCTGCAGAATCCAGAAGAGGTTATGTGGTCTACCTGGGACTAGAGTCATAGATGCTTGTGAGTGGCCCTATGGGATCAAAATCAGGTTCTCTAGATGACAGCCAATGTTCTTAACAGTTGAGCATTTTTCCAGCCTATTCTGTATTATTCTTACTAATACTACTCTAGGCTGGACCTCCATAAAACATCTCTAAGTTAATCTTATCTTCCTACTTAAACTTCCCTATGATGCTCCTGAAAATATACTTCTACTTATTAATGAGTAACCTTTGCAAATTAATTTATTTTCTAATGATTTTGCTCAGAAATATGGTTAATGACCCCCACTATGTAAATTTGACAAGAGAACTAGAAGTGTTTATGCATAGGGTTTCCCATGAGAATACTAATTTCAGGAGTGCATGGGTTTCTGCTTGCTTTGTTTATTGGTGAGTCTCAAGTGCCTTAAAATAATGGCTGAGGAAACAAATATTTCTCAGTAAATAAGTTGCTAACTATGCATCACTGATTAACAAATGCTATTCTCTAATACCACTCTGTCTTAGGTTTTCTATTGCTGTAAAGAGACAACATGATCACAGCAACTCTTATAAAATAAACATTTAATTGGATGGCTTACAGTTCAGAGGTTTGGTCTAGTATAATATTAGCAGGGCATGTAGGTGTGCAGGTAGACATGTTGCTGGGGAAAGAGCTGAATATCCTTGATGTATAGGCAACATAAAGTGAGCTGAACTAGGAACAGCTTGAGCATTAGAGACCACAAAGCCCAACCCCACAGTGCGAACTTCCTCCAACAAGAACACACCTACTTCAACAAGGTACACCTCCTAATAGTGCTCCTCCCTGTGAGCTTATGGTAGACAATTACAGTCAAACTTCCACACACTGCTACATTTAATTTCCACAGAAAACACTGTCATTTTGGACAAAATGTGAGTGTGCCAATCAGATCTAAGTGCAGAGGCCTGGCAGTCAGTGTACTCCACAGAGAGGTGGTAGAGAATTTACCAGTCTAAAGGCTGTGGGAATAGGGGGAAACGGAGTCAGTAAATGAGGTGGATCAAAATCTCATGCAATAGTCAACTTTATTAAGAACATTAGACAAGTATACTTCAATGGATAAGAAGAATAACTTGAGTAAAGTGTACAATCACAAGGACAATCTTATGGGGCTAAACTATGTTTTTCTGGAGAGGTATAAGCATATCGTTGAATAACAACAGCAAGCAATAACGAATAATCTGAGGCAAACTCACTCCTATCCACTACACCTGGGAGGAACATGAAAACACATTCTAAGACCAATTCTATGTGTTTTGAAGAAGCTGTGCTCATAAGTCTTGTTTCTTGGAGTTCTCTCACAAACATTTAGAATTATCCGCATGACTCCATTCTTGGAATGAAACTGACAGTACAACATTTAAAAGACATAGTTAAAGGTTTACTCTGGGGGCTGTGGGGGAATTAATATGGTTCTCATTGAACACTGACTAGTTTCACAAGAACTCTTTCCAGAAGGGGAAAATATGCCCTTCTGCTGTCTCTAGATTCTATTCAGGCCATTTGATCTGTCCCCCATGCTTGTGTTTCTGTTATGAGAAGCCCATTACAATGTGGGTGGGTCAGAGGGTTTTTGCTAGAGCTCTCTTCATGAAGTGTAGGCTTTTCACACCCCAAATTGAACTTAAACCTGCCAGTTTATTTTAGGATGTATATACAGCATCAGTTATTCTAACAGTAGAAAAAATAGATATATATATACAAACATCTTTAAAATGCTAGTAATCTGTTAAAATGGGGCTATGACTTTCTGTTGTTCACAAAACAAAATCTAGGGCCCCAAATCTAGCACTGTGAATCTCCATAACTGACCCCATTGTGTTGATTGCAAAAAGAAGTCTAATTTATCAAGGCTAGCTGGCTTTTGCTTCAACTTCTATCTGTGGATATTTCAATATTAAAACCTTGCTGTACACATTGGAAAGTCTCTTACTTGTGTCTTTAGTATGTAATTTCAATTAGTATCAACCCCATGACGGGAAATGTCCTTCTGAATATGTGTTTCTATTATTGGATAATGAATAAACCGTTGATTGACCAGTAGCAAGGCAGAAACGAGGAATATTCTGGGGAGAGGAAGGCAGAGAGAAGCTGCCAGGGAGATGACATGCTGCTGAAGGAGTAAAATGCTGGATTATTAGTAAGCCACAGCCTCATGGCAATATATAGTTTAATATAAATGGGTTAATAATTAAGAGAAAGCTAGCCAGTAAGAAGCCTGAACCATCTTCCAGTTTCTAATTAACATAAGATTCTGTTTATTTGGTGCTGAAAGGCAGCAGGACCATGGGGGAAGAAACACTGTCCACAGCCCCATTTTTAAAATAAATTTTTATTATTTTTTAAATTTATACATAAGGGTGTGTGTGGTGCTTGAGTGTGTGTGTGTGTATGTTCTTGAGTGTAGATGTCTGTGGAAATCAGAGAAATCAGATCCCCTAGAGCTGGAGATAAGCTGATTGTGAGTGACATGATATGAATGCTGGAAACCAAACTTAGCTTCTCTGAAAAAGCATTAAGGTTTTAACCATCAATCCATCTCTCCAGATCCTCTTTTTTAAGCTCAAAATTCATTCACCAAGTTTATTGTCCAATAACCTATGGTATGTCAGTGTTAACTATCATTTCAAACATTTAAGTTGGTGTGAATTCAATGAACATTCCTTGGTTCATATTTTCTTATTTAGATGACATTTTGCCTTTTACATCTCATAGTGCTTACAATGCTTCATATATCAGGTCAACAGTCATTCAGTAAACATTCAATTAGTAACAAATATCATTTAATTGGCTCATGAAGGCATTTGCCAATATTTTCCCCCACATAGCTCTTTCTTCACCTTTTAATTATGGTGCTACTATGAGTTTTGGTGGGCTAAATCTTCTTTCAGCTGTCACATTGCCCCAGTTATTTGGTCAAATTAGGAGGCTGACACTAATCAATGGTAACTGTTTGTTCATATCAACTGGTTAAGTGTAGACATATAACTTACCTGGCCTGAATATAGTAAATTTAGAATGTTTCAGTATGATTTGAATAACTGGTTATCAAATTTACTGTGTGTCATCACCTGACAGGCTTGGTAAAATCCAATCACCATAAGTGGATCCTCAAAGTTTTTACTAGTAATAATCTTGTAGGTGCTGCTGCTGCTAGGGTGAGCCACATGCTGAAAGCCCCAAGATTAGGGTCTTCTTACTCAAACTGTTGTCTATGACTGATGTTGAGCTTGTCTCAGAGAAATGTGGGAGTGCTGACTCTGTAAAGAACTAATGGATCACAACTTTCATTTTAATAAGCTGACTCCCGTGCACATTAAACTAGAGAAGAATTAGCTTGGTGGACACCCTCATTCTTCCTCTGTCTAGTGATGGGAGATGTGATTCTGTATATATGTTTCTCATACTGTTAATAAAGCCCTGTGGCCAATAGAAAACTAGATAGGTGGGGCTAGGAGACTAGGAGGAGGAAGAGGAAGTAGTAGGTGGAGTCGAGATGTAGCCCAAAGAAGGAGCAGGACGCCTGCCGCGCGGCTCCCCGATAAGACGACCACGTGGAAATACTTAGATAAGTAGAAATGGGTTAATAATTAAGACAGAGCTAGCCCATAAACAGTAATGGTAATTGGCCAACAGGATTGTATCAAATATAGAGTCTCCTGCGTGTTATTGGGGGCCAGGACGCCAGACCAGCGGCAGGCGGGCTGGCGGAAACTTACATGCTACAAATGGTGCCCAACGTGTCTATAAGAACTTTCACTTAAAACTAATAAGAGCTTAAGAAATGTTTTAGAAACAAGGGAACAGAGACTAGCAAGACTTATTGGTAGCAACATTTTCTCCGTTGGATTTGTTTTGTTGTAGACAGAGATTTGCACGGCTCCTTTAAGAGAGGTTTCCAAAATTAGCATAAGCGGCAAAAACCGCCTTGCTTTTAAAGAGCTCTGCTAACAATTCATTGGTGTGTACAAGAGCTGCAATGAAGGTTTACACTGTGTTTTAAAAAATACGCTGGTTTGGGAGAGAAAAAGAAACGGGATACAATGGTTTAAAAAGAAAAAAGGAATTAAATGGATGGATGTAATGGCACACGCCATTAATCCCAGCACTCGGCAGACAGAGGCAAGCAGATCTCTGTGATTTCAAAGCAAACCTGGAATGCAATGAATTCCAGGTCAGTTAAAAGTTACACAGAGAAACCCTGTCTCAAAATATGTAAAAATAGAAGTAGAAGAAATAGAATAATAAAAAAGCCACGTAAAGATGGAAAACACAGAGAAATTTTGGATACTATACGTGCTTCTGTTGTCTTTAAATTATTTGATTGCTGAGAAAACAACTACTAATAAAAGAAATGCTGCTAGATTAATTCAATTTATATATTTTAAAAATGCTTTGACTCCAAATTTTAAGACTAAGGACAAGTTACTGGGGAAAAGGATTTCTATTTTTGTTTCCACAGAAAATGAAAAGCTATGGATTTCTTCCAGACTTATGTGGTTTGATCAAGCCAGACCCCCTGAAACAACTCCCCAGGTGATCCAACATTCAAAGCAGTTGAGACAAAGCCTTGCAGACTACTGCCAAGATTTCTCCGTCTTCTTTGGACCCCCATGACAGCGCCCTCTACCAGCAGGAAGTAGTTTGGAAAGAACGACGCCCAAATTCCCAAATATTGTTTATAAATGTTTGTTTTCATTTAAATGGGCTTGGTTATAAATGGCTATAACCACAAGGAATCTTTTTAAAGGTAAAAAGGGAATTATGGTATAGATATGAATACTTTGCTTTGAAATGGATTTTCTTTTATTGATGCAATTTAAGGTCAATTTTGTCATATGTATATTTCTCCTCTTGTTTAGGTATTGTGTTTATATAGCTCATTGGAAGATGTAATGTATAATTTAGTACAGATTATAGAGAGTTACCTATGATAGTTAAAACTTAGAGTTAAGTTAGTTTGGATTTCTAGATATGCAGAGATGTATTTGAGATGAATAGGCATTCTTCAAACCCTTCAAAGACCTACAGAATATGGCATTTAAAATGGTTTAGGGTTTTTCTTGACAATGAGGCACAATTGCTCCTGGTAACACTACCTGTGTCAAAAAGGAAGATGGACATTGAAGAAACTCGTTATGAAGTTTGCTTCTAATATGGCAAGACTAGCCATTTGGGCAAAGTACTGCTCTTTTGGACTGTTTAACTTTATGTTGTAGAAACTGGACATGCAGGACCCACAAAAAGGTAACTGCTGATGCAAGATGGACATTGCTACAGGATTCCTGTTTCATGGAAGAGGCTGCCAGACAGCCAGATAGTCTACAGGACACAGAGAAAAGTTTCCTGCCTTATTGAGGAGTCTGGACACACATTATGTCCTATGGGCTGAAGATGGAACATTACAGAAGAACTTCGGGTGACTGACCAGGCAATGCATTGTCTCTGTCATTTCTAGAGTTTATATATTATCCTTCTGTGGTCTTTGAAGGAGTTGAAGACAGATAGTTATGATTATAGTTTTTCTTAGTTAGGATTAAAAATAAGTTACATATAGGTCTTTAGACTGACAAAGATAGGATAGATGATATTTTCTTTAAGTCTTACAAAATGTTAATGGACTAAATATTGTTAACTGTGATTCTTATTTGATAACTGTTGTATGGTATATTTTGCTATGTTAAGGTTAAACCCCTTCTTTTACTTTAGACAGAAAAGAGGAGATGATGGGAGATGTGATTCTGTATATATGTTTCTCATACTGTTAATAAAGCCCTGTGGCCAATAGAAAACTAGATAGGTGGGGCTAGGAGACTAGGAGGAGGAAGAGGAAGTAGTAGGTGGAGTCGAGATGTAGCCCAAAGAAGGAGCAGGACGCCTGCCGCGCGGCTCCCCGATAAGACGACCACGTGGAAATACTTAGATAAGTAGAAATGGGTTAATAATTAAGACAGAGCTAGCCCATAAACAGTAATGGTAATTGGCCAACAGGATTGTATCAAATACAGAGTCTCTGAGTGTTATTTGGGGCTGGCGCGGCTGTGGGCCCAGACTGGCGGGCTGGCGGAAACATACATGCTACAGTCTAGCTCAAAGGAGAGGACCCTCATTGCTATTGACAGTCATGCTGTTTCTATAAATGATAAAGATAGAGATGTATGGCCTTAATAAGCTGACTCCCGTGCACATTAAACTAGAGAAGAATTAGCTTGGTGGACACCCTCATTCTTCCTCTGTCTAGCTCAAAGGAGAGGACCCTCATTGCTATTGACAGTCATGCTGTTTCTATAAATGATAAAGATAGAGATGTATGGCCAACAACAACTCCTTTAAACCACTAGCCATGGTTTGTTTCACTTTTACTCAAAGCTGGTCTGAAGAGACAATTTCTTATGTATGTGTATATGAGGATTTCAGGGTACCCATGTGGACCAGAAAGGGCTTCATTGTATAGATGGGCACTGAACTCTGGGTTTCTGGAAGAGCAGTAAATGCTTTAAATTGCTAAGCCATTTCTCCAGCCCCTAACTTTTTAAAAACAGTTCTAAAACACATTAATAAACTAAAATGTGAATTCACAAAATAGTTATCTTTTAACTGACAAACTGTAGCAAAATTCAGAAATTCTAAGCCATATATATATATGTATATATATACATATATATATATATATCATGAATGGTTTATGTAAATGGTTATATATATCTCCAATTGTTGTAGGCATTACAGCTAAATAAAATTAATTATAATTTTTTACAAGTACTAAGAGAAGAAATCAGAGAATATTATTTAAAAAATATTCAACCTCTTGTGATTTTATTTCTCACAGTTAAATCTTTCATGATTATGTTAACCATATCTCTTACATTTCTAATAATATTTCATGTTAATATAATCAGTTTTATGTATTTCCCTTCTTAGTGAGAAAACGTAAGTTTAGGAAGAAAGAGAAAATCTCTACTCACCAGCAATAAAATATGTCTCATATCTGTGTATCATTATGTATTTATTATTATCTGCAAGGAAGGAACAGCTATAGTCAATACATATGTTTTACATATGTACAATGTATTAACAGAGATATAAATACTGTTGCTTTCTCAATTTAAATGATTACAGAGTAGATATTATTGGCAGAACATTTCAACAATATTCCAAAATCCGTTAAAAGATGAAATAGAATTGTAAAATATTTGGTTAGAAATTCTATTTACAAAACAAAGTATTCTCATTACATTGAACATAAAAGTAATATTACAATTTTTGCTTTGGCATTATGTTATAGTGTATGATGAATGTAGCCTTTCAAACACTAAAAGAAAATATGCAGCTTGGTATAAGCTCCATTTTTATAAATAAGGAAATTGTTATACAAGGAGTGAAAAACTTCCACACAGAAAACTACTCATTATTGAACGAAATGAAGACACAAATTATTAGAAAATTTTTATGTGAGTTGGAACATTGCTGAACTTTCATACTACCTAAAGTGGTCCAAAGAGTCAATATTTTCATCATCAAAAATTCCAAAGGCAATTTAATAAAAATACAAACTCATTATAAAGTTACACAGAACCAAGAAAAGACTCAAAGTAAACAAATTGCAAACAAAGATGTGAACATCACACTTCCTGATCTCAAAATATATTACACACCAATCACAGTAAAATAGCAAAATATTGTATGCTTTTCGTTTGAGACAGGAAGTCACTATGTCGCCTTGACTGGTCTAGACCTTGTTATATAGACCAGGATGGCCTTAAACTCCCAAAGATCATCATCTGTCTTTGCCTCACAACTTCTGTGACTAAAGACTTAAAAATATACCTGGGTATAGCCAAGGTATATCCCCATTATTCAAGAAATTGGAAGGCTGAGCCAATGGGATCACGTTTTCAAGGGTATTTGACAAAATAATGAGTTCAAGTGCTATGTGGAACCTGTTTTCAAAAGTACAAACAAAACCAACAAAGGGAAATTAGTAATAATATTTTTCACTGATATTTTACTACTTTTGAAAGTTGGTTTGTATTTTGAAATAATTTAAAAATCTCTAGATATTCTTCATTTAATTTTCATGAAAATTCATGATTTTACCAGTCATTAGCATTTTGAAAGTATGTATATGCACATGTGTTGCGAATACACAGCTGTTTGTCTATAAGTAGTTTACATTTAATTCCCTTACTTATAAATCATTTTGAATACATTGTTCAAGAATAATGATACTACCTGTGGTAATTTGAATTTCATTGGCCCCCATAAGCTCATAGGGAATAACACTATTGGGAGGTGTGCTTTGTTGGAGTAGGTGTTGGAGGAACTTTGTCACTGTGAAGGTGGGTTTTGAGGTCTTGTATATGCTCAAGCCAAACGTAGTGTCTCAGACCACTTCCTGTAGCCTGCGGAAAATTCAGAACTCTCAGTTATTCCTCCAGCATCATGTCTGCCTGTATGCCACCAAGTCCCTCCATGATGATAATGGATGGAAACTGTGAACTGTAAGTCACCTAATTAAATGTTTTCCTTTATGAGTTGCAATGGTCATGCAACTCTTTATAGCAACAGAACCCCTAAGATACTTTCCTAAAAACCATACTGCAAACTTTGGGAATATAACTTTGGATATAAGTTGAGCTTTCACCCACAATTCTAATAATCCTCTTTATAGAAATGTTATTTCTCAGATTTAAAATGTAGTCTATGGTAATATATTCAATTAATTGATAGCTACTATTTAGTCAGACGTGGCCCTGAGAGGTCTTGCTTAAATCCTTGAATTTTAATATGAGCTGTGTACCATTAGGGAATTCTAGCTCTCTGCACTTTAACCTATAAAGATGCTGTGGAAATTAAATAAGGAGTTATATGAAAAGGGCCATGAGAGTGTCTATTACAAGTTGATGCTAAAAAAAATTAGACAAGGTTCAAGAAATAGTCATTTGATTCCATCTTTAAGCTGAATGCAGCAAAAAACAATCCTCCTCCTCTTCTTCCTCCTCCTCCTCCTTCTCCTTCTTTTTTTTTTTTTTTTTTTTGTCTTTCAACATCCATCTGAATTTGGCCATGAGTTAATAATCAAAGTCATTTTAAGAATAAAACAACTATTATATAGACTCTATCTCACTGGTGGTGTGTGTTGCTCTCCAGAGCATGATTATTTGCATACTTCACAGTGGAAAGCAATACACCCAGGCAGCTAGAACTAGAGTCAATGCTTCAGAATGGTTGTTTAGACTACTAAGGAGCAGGTTGAAATTCAGAAAGAGGTTAATCATTGATAAGGAGATGCTAATTGATGTTCTAGTAGGAGGCAGATAATTTACCTTATATTTATGTCTGACACAACAACCGCCTTAGGAAGGTGGTGTGATAAATTATAAGTCCAAGTTGTCTAGAACTTAGACTAGGGTGGCCTTGAATTCCTGTTTTTGCCTACTAAGCACTGGGATTACAGGTGTATGCTATGTGCCTTAACTTGGGGCTTTAATTTTTACCAACTAAAACTCCTGGGAGTGTAAAGTCATGACTTTTGTCTTTTTGCCTCCTTTCCTGATAGAACTTAACAAATTAGCTAATAAATCAGAATGCTTCAGGCTTTCTCCTACTTATACTTTCAAGTAAACAGGTAGATGGGAGTAGAAAATTGGCAAGGACCAGGCAGAGTTACTTTTTGCAAAGAAAGTTTCCTGTCATCTACTTCTTCCTTAATTCTTGTGAGCACTGTAAAGCCTGGCAAGCTACAATATTGCCTTTTCCTTATTTTGCTTTTGAATGCCCCTTTGCTAGCATCTTGTCCTTGAAGGAACATCTCAGTCCTTCTCATTGTTGGTCTTTACTTGCTGTATTTCCTTCTTGGTTGCATTGGTTGCCTAGTGGAGAGCATAGTTCCCCTTCAAATATGTTGTCTTTTTCTTTCCACACTTATTTTTAATTTCAGACACTGCCATAACTAAATAAATGTTCTACTTAGTTATGATTTGAATATGCAAAAGAACTTATTCTTTTAAAAATGCTTTTTATCTTCTCATAGAAATAGTCTATGATCTTAAAATTTAAAGCAAGGCATGTTCTTAATAAAACGAATATTCACAGGAATAGAGAACATATCTTACAGACTTTTAGCTATCAAAAATTATATATAGAATATATGAAAAATCCATTAATCTATTCAGGCAGTTATAATGAAAATACTCTATTGAGAAGTTTCAAAAGCCAAATTTTATCTTTCCATTCTGGGTAGTTCAAGATTAAGGCAGTATCAGATAGGATGTCTAGTGACGCTCTGCAGTCTGCTCTCTTGGACATGTCATCACATAACAGAGTGGGACAGGCATTGTTCCTGGACCTTTTCCATAAGGGCACTGATCCCACAAATGAAGCTGATTACTGTCATGACTTATAATGTCTTATTTTCTTTGACTACTATATCTTTGGGAGGATATAGAATTTCAACATAAATTTAGGGGGACAGAGTAACCTACAAATCAGTAAGAATTTAACAATTCTGTAAGACAACACAACCTTTTAAGTAAACTGTCTTTTTAAAAATTATGCTCAATAAACACCTGGAAAGTGCTTAATAAAAAACAAATGGTATTCTTCTATACTTGCTTGCTGACTTCATGTTTGGTGTTATGCACCATTTTAGAATACTATATGGAGACTCATTACCAAAATTATTCAGCTACCTCATGATATCTTCTCTCTCTTACAGTACAAACATCAGGTCCAAATTGGATCAAAGACATCAATGTAATAAGCTGACATTTTGAAAAATACTAGAGTAAAATCCAGGCTCCAGCTAGTGACTTTGAGTACAACCACAATTTAGAAAAATAGCAAGAACTGACAAATGGGATTATATTAAGTTTAAACGCTTCTTGGGAAGCCTAATGGCTCAGCAGGTTAAAAAATATGTGTTTGCTGCACTTGCTGACCACCTTAGTTGGACCACCCAAAATCATGTAGATCCATGATGTAATCCTACACATCTGTAATCCTAGCAGTCCTACAGAGAGATAGGCAGCAGAGATGGAATTACCCATGAGAACAAGGGCCAGCTTCACGGAAGTTCACAGAGCAACAGAAGTAGCACAACTCCAGTTTCATAGACTCTCGAGAGGCGAGGACTGACTGTAAATGCTGTCCGCTGACTTCTACACACATCTTGGCATGTGTAAGCCCCACCCCCCACACACACATAATCATAATTATTATACACTAAACTAAAAAAAAGTAAAAGGTTTCTTCATAGCCAATGAAAGACTTTTTAGAATGAAGAGACAGCTTACACAATTAGAGATTCCCGGGTATTCATTTTGTATATGAAGAACTCAGACACTGGTATCAAAAGAGAAAAATAATACATTCAATAATGAACAAATGAACTACAGACACTTGAAATGAAAATGTGAAAATAGTCAATGCATACATAAAAATGTGCTTTTAAAAAGTAAGAACTACTATTGTTGAGGGTATGGAAAGGACCCTTACGCATTTTTGGTAAAAGTGCACATTTTTTCAACAAAAAGAATGTCAGTGCAAAGCCTCCTAAAATGGCTAAAATCAGACTAGCACATGTTAGTTAGTTAGTTAGTTAGTTAGTTAGTTAGTTAGTTAGTTAGTCATTCAGTCAGTAAGTCAGTTAGTATCTCCTCTGGATTGATAATCAACGGATTCAAACTCATCTTTTTTTATAGACTTCCCTATGCACCCAGCATAATCACTGCACTATTCAAAATAATTATTATAATGTTGATTGGGAACATCATTATAACTAAGATCACATTCAACTCTGAAAAGAAATTTACTGGATTAATGTTATTGTTTTTACATAAACATGATAATGTGCATATGTATGTTCAGTTCTTATACAGATATCAAATCAATTACTTTGTTTTATAAAGCTGTCTTGTTTTATATTGTTATTAAAATCACTTGGGCTACTTTATTAACATGTGATGAATGAGAAAATCATTCTATTCCTTCTACAATTGTATTGTTTATCAATGTCTCTGAATTTTTTTAATACGGATTACTTTATTCATTAAAATTATATTATAAATGGGTAATACAGAGACACTATAATGCACTAGCATATACACATTCCAACTTCTGCAGTTTTACTTTATTCAGCTTCATTTGCCTTTAATAACCAGGATCTCAAAATAGAAAATTCTAGATACAAAAAAATAATAAAAGATTTGAGCTATTCTTTCCTATTTGATGAAATTTCTCATTTTCTCACTTTGTTTTACCAGTTATTAATCATCGTTTCCATTATTCTTTGATTTTATATATTATCCAATTGTATCTTAGTTACTCTTTTATTTCTGTGAAGAGACACTATGACAAAAGCAACTTACAAAAGAAATAATTTAATTTTTGAGGCTTGTTTACAGTTTCAGAGGGCAAGTCTATGATGATCATGATTGTCAAAAACATGGCAGCAGGCAGGCATGACACCAGAGCAGTAGCTGAAAGCTTGCATCTTCTCCACAAGGAAAATGGGCCTGGCATAGGCTCCTAAAACCTCAAAGTCCACCCCTAGTGACACACCTCCTCTGAGAGGGCCACACTTCCAAATTCTCCCAAAAATGTTTCACCAACTAGGGACCAAACATTGTAATATAAACCTATGGGGGGCATTCCTATTCAAAGTACCACAACCATCTTTGTATTCTTTTTGGTTATTTGCTTCAGTGTCATGCTGCTCTGTGCCAAGTAATCCCCTTTTCTCACAGTGGCCCCAAACATAGAAAGTAAGTAGTTATGCTGGCGGTTCTGACAGATTTTAAAGACATTGTGACATGTTCTCTTTTCATGAAAAAAAATTCTAGACATGATAAAGGGTGGTGGCAAATCTTAGGATGTTATTATCTTGCTTTCATTAAATTGTGATGAAGGAAAACGAAGTGTGTGCTGACTGTAGTGCATATTGAGTTAGATCCCTGTCATACAAAATATACCTGTTTCACTGAGCTGAAGGAGTCCTCATGTTTCCCTCCAGCATGATCTTTCTCATTTTCTAGGCAGGTACTATAAATATTACTCAAAAATGGATGAAAGTTTGGGTACAGTGACTTTTTTATTTTCTGTTAAACAGCACATTTTCAACTTGCTTTTCAGCGTGTGTTTCTGTTTTCCCTTCCTCTTACAGCCTTGCTTCAGCTCGGGTCTTCCATCTGAATCAGTTTGTTTGAGTCTCATATTACATTATTTTCCTTGTGTTTCTGTTAAATGTAGCGGATTGTGTTATTTCCCTCTTTGAGATGTGACAGTGACAGGATCCAGTGGAAGATGAAACTACTCATTAATACACATGATCTTTGCTAGTCAATGTTCTTCTTATTTTTACTAAGCTAGTGGCACATCGTCTTTCCTCTTACAGCTTCTCCAAGCCGCTGTGTTCCAAAAGCCACTGTCATTAAGATTAGACACACTAGATGAGACCTCTTTACATCTTGATTTGACACTAGATGTTCCCTATCTTTATACTAAGTATATCACACTAATCAGCTGAAGGCAACTATTTTGCTTACAGCATTTTATTTCAATTTAATGTCAGCCTAATTTGTACTAAGTAGCTTCACCAGTCTTCCTTTCCTCACTGTTTATATGCATAGTTTGTACCGATCTTGTATTCTGTTGCTATGGTAAAACATCATGACCAAATCATCTTACATGACAGAGAGTTTATTTGAGCTTATAGTTCTAGAGGGATAAGAGTCCATGGGGCAAGTGGCAGAAATAACTGCAGGAATAGGAAGCTAATAGTTCATGTTTTTAAATGGAAACCTGAAGCAGTGAGAGTAAATGATATGGGAAAATTTTAAATACCCAAACCAGCCCCACTGACAGATGTCCTCCAGTAAGACTAAATTTCTTAAACCTCCCCCAAACTAACATCAACAGGGGATCAAACATTTCATTATCTAGCCTGTGAGTACATTATAAATGAAACCACTAAAGATCTACTTCTTTTTCACACCCCTGTGTTTTCTTTATTCTGTCTCCCGTGTCTGGCGTAACACTTCAAAAATGACTGGTACATGCCCAGTTCTCTCCAGGTAAAGCAAGTGATTCTCTAGACTTTCATTCACCACAGCAAACAATGACTCGATTCTGGATAGAAACCTAGCATCTGATTCCACAATTAAAGACTCAGTATTGCAAGATTCCCTTCCACTGCAGGTGCTAATCATAGGCCCAAGTTGAAACTTGTGCTTCTAACTTCTCTGCTGTTAATCAAGGCCCCTCTTCAGCAGTATTCACAGAGCTTGGAGAGACATTCACTTTGCTTACTGATTTTTTTCCTGAAGGATATTGGTAACAGTTAGATGAAGAGCTACAGAGGACAAGTCTGACGGGAGAGGAACAAGGAGTTTCCACAACTTTCATGGTTAACCATCCTCCCAGAACCTCCATTTGCTCAACAACCTGGAAGCTCTCCAACCTCATACTTTCTGGTTTAAAAAACCAGTATTCACTATGTAGGCACAATTAATTAAATAATTGACTAATGCTTCTCAAATTAATCTTTAGCCTCTTCCCTCTCCCAGCAGTGGGTTACGCCACAGTCTCAACCCTCTAATATGAATTGTTTCCTTGGCAACTATCCTTCAAATCCAAACATAAAAAGACATTCCTATTATAAAATTCTAGGAGATGTGTGCCAGGAATAAGGGTGTATGAGGACCAAATGTATATTTATTGTGTTACATATATCTATATATCTATACACACACACACACACACACACACACACACACACACACACACACACGTCTAAAGTAGTCATTACATGGAGTAAGCAAGCATGAGTTAAAAAAGTTAGAAACCAATTAAAAAGTGGTATAATGGAAATGAGTGAACAAATGTTAATAAATACACAGCACATCCTGGTAAATACCCTCCATGCTATTATATTTAAATGGTCTACCCAGCAATGCATGATGTCTGTTTTGTCAGGAGCAGAGGATACATCCCAGGTCCCATGCTGAGATTATCCTCTGTAGCTTCTGCAGAACAAACAGATGGCCTTGGTTCTGCCCTGCCACATGTCTGAGTTAGTGTCACAGAGCAGATCAAGTGCAGCCGTTCTACATACTCAGTGTACCGTGGGAAATGTGACCTGTCACTCTTTGAACTAATTCTGCACAATCACATGTAGCCAAAATTGTTAAGTGAAAAGTCAGGAAATTTTGCTTTTAGCAGCATCTGACAACATGCCATTATATGCCTAAGGTCAGAATTATTTCACTGACCTTAAAAATATTATGAGTTTAAGGTTATTAATTAGTTACATTTTAAGGTGAATTTATATTTGGATATTTTTTAAACAATTGCATCTGTTTTATGTTTTGCTCTACATAAACCAAGCTAACAGTCAATAAGACATTTCCAATAAATTTTAGAATTTTACTAAGGAGGAGACTGAAACAATTATTTATGAGTATTATATTATTTGTACATATAAAATAGCTACATTTAGCAAAATTACAACTTGAAAATAGCTTTTTCCCATCTTTACACATTGTTATTGAAAACCTGAAATGCAACTGTGACTTCCTAAGCTAGTCATTTTTCAAATACAAATGTAAACTCTCGAGTTTCATTGTTCATTGTTCATTGAGTTAGACTCATGATTAATGAGTGTGGGTGTGAGACAGAGAAAAGAGGAATCATTAGATTAGAGGGTCACACCATGACATCATATGGTTTTAATTTTCAGTGAACTTTGTTCCAAGTAGTTATTAGTCATATAAACTAATGTAATGAGGCAAAGATCAAGATAGATATTGATTGCTGTAAAATACTTTTCTAAGATATGACTCATTGCTTTATCTCAAGGATCAAAAAAGAACATTCAAATTAGAGATATTTACAAAGATGACTGATTTTTAGTGCTAAATTTCATATTGACAACTGTAACACAAAGGTCATGGATTATTTTTAAAAACAAAACATATCCTGGACCATGGAAAAGTATTATTTCTTTGGTTAACAATGGCTGCCAGCAGTGTTAATTTTTTTTATATATAAAGTTGTTTTATCCACTAATAATATATCCTGTGGCATTTTTGTTAAGTACCAACTGCTGTTTCCTTGTAGCAAGTAAAAAGAAAATTAATTTTTTAAGTTTCATGAATTTTCCTGTGATATTCTTTTGCAAACTTGAATAAGTCATGTCCCTGTAGTTATATAAATGCTGTTACTTTCTTATGCTTTTCCTAATGATAAGGTTACTACACATACATAACACAAGACCACAGAGAATTAAATAGAATACTGTATGCTGGTGAAACCGGTATTATTAAAACAGACACAGTACATGGTAGGCTGAGAGACAAAAGTTTCTTAATTATTTAGCTAAGCTCTTTCTATCCCTACGGTTGACCTTTATTTTACTTAAATCTTTTTTTAAAAACTTGAGGTTATAATAATATAATTATTTAGGGGAGCACAGAGAGATGGCACAGCCATTAAAGGCTAGGCTCCCAACCAAAAATATAATAATATAATTATAATTACAATATTTCTTCCTTCAAAATCTTCCCATATAACCCTCCCTAATTCTCCTTCAATTAATGCTCTCTTTTTTACCCATTATTATTGCATGCATATGTGTACATATATATATATATATATATATATATATATATATATTCCTAAATACAACCTGCTCAGTAAGTGTAATATTTCTCACATGTATGTTTCTATGATAGATTTTTAAGATGGAGAAATGAAAGTAGCCATGCCAAATAAGAGATACATTTATTGTTGTCTATTGTGGTGTAAATAGCATCCAGCTTGAAAGCAGAAATATGGATGAGATAACCAAAATGAATTCATTAAGCTGGCAGATCTTCTGTCCTTGGCCTAGACCCATGCTTCTAGAAGTTGGCTGCACATCAATGTCATCTGAGGAATTGTAGCTGCTGCTAGTTTTCATGCCCAGATTTTATTGGGCTACAGAGTGTCTTTGGATTCCCAATTCTAACATGCAGCCAGGACTCCAAACCATTGACTGGGTCCCTGCATGATAGAAAGTATCACAGGTTCTGGAGAGTCTGAAAGAGGCTGTTAGAGCCTCAGCCATAAAGATGATTGAGGAAGGTCAGCAAGACCCTGAGGAAAAAAGGCTGCTAAGAGAAAAATAATATTTATGTGAAATCTGAAGTAACACACATTAATGAATATTACTGTCATATTTTCCCTGTGTCTTCCCCCCCCCATATATTCTGCTGTAGAAGGGATGAGAGACTAAGGGACACTGCTGTGACCTCTCTATTCTGCTTATATTCCAATTCTTGTCTGAAGGACACCACTGGGTAAAGCTGGAGGTAGAGTTAAAGACTTCTTCTACTCCCTCACTTTGATTTACGATTTGCTGCTTCCTGTTCATTCCTCTTCTCTCTGGAAAGCCTACACTAGCTCCTTTACTCACTACAAAACCAGGCTGTTGTCACTGTACTCATCCCTGTGTCTTCAGTGATAAATTTTGAGTCATCTGCTGTGTCTCCCATATGCATATCTACTTAATCATTTTAACTGAATAGAAAAAAAATGAAGAAGGACTTTTCACTAAACATGTATGCAGCAATATTAAAGTGACCATAAAGGTATTGAAGTCATAATATAATTTCTAGAGAGTATTCAGGGAGGTGGGGTAGAAATGATGTAGACATAGTATTCCTGTAAGAAATGTTCAAAACAATAGAATTAATGTTATAAGTACAAATATATTCAAATAGATGATGATTTTGTTTAATCATTTCCTTTATTATTTTTTTCATTTATTTTCTTATTTTTTTCTCATTTATTTTATTACAAGATAGTTTGGCTATTCTGCTGTTTATGGTTGGAGTTTGTGCTGCTTAATTCTGTCTCCTTGATGCAACTTTGAACTTGCAGTGGGGATTTGTCTAGATCATGTTAGACTATAGACAAGTCTGTTGAGTGTTGTTTCGATTACCAGTTGGCCCATGGTGCTCTCTCCACTTAGTAAGAGATGGCTAGTGAGTACTTAGCTAGCAGGAAGCTGCTCTTGGCTCTAGATGCTTTGTAGCTAGTGCTTTGAATCCCTGTCTTGACCTGCCTTCAGTAATGCACTGCCATCTGGAATTGTAAGCCAAGAAAACCCTTTCCTGATCTATGTTGCTTTTGCTCACAGCAACAGAAGCAGAACTGGAACAGATTATAGCTGTTGATGGTGGAAAAATAAAAAGAGCACGGATACTGGAAGTTTGTAAGGGAGTACTGTCTTGGGCCTCTCTCTCTTTTTTTAATTCACATTCTAAGTCATTGTAGGTCAGAATGAAAATCATAGCATTATCTGTTGAGTAGTACATTCTCCAAGACAGAGTATAGAAATAGCTGTGGCATATATGCTTTAGACATTGCTTAAGGGGAGTCTCTGCAAAGCTAACATCTGAGCTCAGATATGAAAGTCAAAAGTGAGCCAGCCACTTAAGGATCTAAGGGCAGAAAATCGCAGGTGAATGAAACTGACATACATATTTCCTAATGCAAGTCTGAGGTGTCATATTATGTGACTAGAAAAGGCTCATGTAACAATGTAAGGAATAAAGAGAGGAAAGTAGAAAATGAGGTTAGAAGTTAATTAGGGACCAGTTCATGTGGAGCCTTAGAGACTAAGGTAAGATTAAGTTTACTCTAGATGAGCTATGAGATCTTTAAGGTACTGATGATTCTAGAAGCTACAAAGGTAATATTTAACTCTATAACAAAACAACATGACCTGGTTGGTGTAGATTTTTGTCGTGGCTGCAGTGAGGAATGAATATTCCAGGAGTACTGAAATGGAAGTAAAGGGACCTGACAAAGTGCACGCCAGGATGTGTGAATTTGGGCCAAGATCAACCAGTAAACATAGAAAAGTGGTTGAAAAAAAGCACATTTTATGCTGAACTTGGCACTGGTGTTTGTAATGAAGGAGGGTTCAGTTGATAATGTAAATGGTTCAGACCCACTGCCTATAATGAGCCTTTAATGGTTGTATGATGGATATAGCTACCTTTTCATGCATCCCAGGGGTTTCTAGTGCACATGGATCAGGTGATGATTGTAAGCGCTTCCCAGAGTACACCCTTGGCTACAGCTGTCAGGAGAGTACCCTAAGTATCAAGCATCTCAACAGTCCCTCAAAAGGTGGCTGAGTGTGAAAGTTTGCAAAAGTCTGAAAGAGCCAACGAACCTGAAAAAACTTGCTACAGTGAGAAAATAAGTGTGTAGGGGTCAAAGGCATGCCAGGGGACTATAAAAGTAGTGGAGGGTGACAAGATGTTTTTTGTTTATTTTGTGGAGAATGCTGAACACCATATAGAGTTCATACTTTCTGAATTTATAGAACTAAAAAATAGATTTTGAGAACATATTCTGTGTATCATACAGGAGTGGAACACACACATTTAAAATATTAAATATCCTTAAATTCTTTATTAATGAAGAGAAATATTATGTAAACTATTGAAAAAATTGAGAAATACAATGCTGGATAAAATCCTGAGGGAAATTTATATATACACACTTACACATATAATGTGTGTGTGTGTGTGTGTGTGTGTGTGTGTGTGTGTGTGTATAGAGATACAGAGAGAGGAGAGAGATAAGACACACACAGAGAAAGGGAGAGGGATAAGAAGACAGAGATTGGAGAGAGAGGGGGAAGGAGAGAGAGAGAAGAAGAGAGAGGCCAAGAGACAGAGACAGAGACATAAGGAGAGAACACCCCTAACATTACAAAATAGTTTAAAAGCAATGTGCAGGACAATTATTTGGAAATAATATTTTCAGTAATTTTAGATTTTGCCCATTTTCCAATGTCATTAGAATACTGTTCAGTAGAGGTCAATGCTATATTAGAGGAAATATCTTGATTAGTCTTAAAAAATAAGATATCAATAGTTATGTAGAGAGGTAATTTGCCAGTCAAATATTTATGTTGATTATTTTGCCACAAATCTCGTGTATGATCCATGATAACAATATGTGGTTGTAGTGTTATAGTCAAATAATACATTATTCTTCATGCATTCTTAGAGCCCTAGCTCAGATTTTAATTACTTAATTAGTAAATTTCTCAGAAATGAAAGCCATCCAATAAGTTCATTCTACAGTTGTGAACAGAATTACAGCTGTAGTCCTGGCAGGAAAAAGTATTCCTTCCTACAGTGTCTACAACATTTGAATCCATAGAAATATCTTTTGCACTAGGGGATATAATAATAATAATAATAATAATAATAATAATAATATCATACTTTTTGCTATTGAAGTTAAATGTTTCTAAAGACATGGAAAACATTCCCAAATTTATAACTGGATTTTAATAGAACTTAGTGATTCAGTGGATATGATATGAGATGTTTATACTGAGCAAAACTCACTAGCATAAACTGCAATTTTTAGTACAAATTCTTTATCAAGGAAGCATGTGGTTAATGAATACTTTTACCACAAAGAAGTGGATCTTGGTTAATTTAGACATGGCATTGCTTTAAAGCTCTCTTAACAAGCAATTGCTTCTTATTCACCATAACCAGCAGGCTGTGTCTTGAGTCAATTTCCAGGTGAGGGAAAGCAAATGCCACCAGTGCCTGAATCCTTATGTGCTTTTAAACATAGACAATGTTAACAAATCAAAATCATTACCATTGATGTCTACGAAACACATGTTTTAAACTAACTAAATTGCTTTCAAATAAACTTGAGAAAAGATCTTGAAGTCATACCCTGTAGTAAATTAATAATGCTTAATTTAGTCCCATCTCTCTTACCCATTACAGAATACAAAATAGACATGTGTTTACTTATTTACATGGATGATATTTGTAAGGCACTCACTGTTGCGTCTTAATGGTATAGAATATCAAAAGGCATGAAGCAGCCCATATAATAAAATGAAATTAAAGAGAGGTGATAGTATTCTAATTTTTCTTGTGTTTAGTTGATTCCCCCCCAAAAACCAGGAAGTTATTGAGAATGTTAAAACTCAGAACAAGTTTTAACTCACAACAGATGAGTTTCTTTTAATTGTCACTTAATTAAAATAATCTATCCTTCATTAGCTGAAACTGTGACTCATAATAACACCCAACTTTTATTCATCAGTTCTTTTTTGGCTAATTATTATTCATCAGCATAATTCTTAATTCATCCTATATTTCTGCAACTACTTAGCATGGTTTCCTGTCAAGAGAGATAATTTATGTTGTAAGCAAATATGCAAAAACAATACACTCAGTCTTTAAAAAAATTGATCAGCTTCAAAAATCAGACTGTGGAATGTATTGTAATCCTCACAAAAACAGCAGAAACCCCCACAACACGGAGTGGTAAACACAAAATGTTATGACTTTTCTAAACTGTGTTAACTATTTTTGAAAAATTCAAAATTGCTTTAAGTAAATTTTTCAAAATTAAACTTCAGCTAAACAAGTAAAATGTGCAGTTACTTAATGTTTACAGTGAACATTTTTGAGCTATTAATCATATTGTGTAATCCTTTTTTTAGCTTTGCCTCTCACTTTTGATGATGTAGTTATCAAACGGTGATGGAATGTACCATGCATACCACAATGTAGAAAGGAGTGAAATTACAAATATGAACTAGATATGTTGTTTCCCTCTTAATGTGGCACTGGAAAATGTTAAATCTTGCCATCTGCTGGAAATAGTCTTGGGAATAAGGTATAGGGAAAAATTAATTCCTATGAATATAAATATGCAATTGGTAAAGATGCTGTAAAAGAGAAATTCATATGTCAGTATGATGGATCTGACTCCATCAAAGGTGCCAAGTAGGCCTTCAAAAGTAATGCTTCTAGAGCAAGATCCAATTGTACTTCATATTTGAGTGTGTGAAATAGAAACAGAAAGAATGTGGAAGATAATTCTAGGTGTGAGAATTATTTTGTACAAAAATGAAGTCCCGTATTAATAAGAAAGCAAATCTGTGATAGACTAATGATCCTATTGACAAATAGCTCTAGAGTTATGGGACCAATAATTGGATTTTCATCTAACTTTTTTAAGAAAAAGAAAAGCTACTGAAAGCAAAGAAATGAATTAGCTATATATGGGTTTCAAAAAAAAAATTCCTGCAAGCAAAATAAGAAAAACTGGTTAACAGTTAAATGTGGATATGAACATAAAACGAAAAAAGAGGTTTCAAGAAACGGGAGACATCACTGTTCTTTAGAATGTTGGTGAATCAGAGAGAGAAAGAGGTGGCATAATTGAGATACCTTAGTAGAAGAACTCCATTGTGACCTAGTGATGAATACATACAGAGGTAACCAAGACCCCACTACATCTGATGTATTTAGCTGATTTATAATGACATTAATTTGATATATATGCATATATATGTGCATATATATTGGATTCAGATATCATACTTATGCCCTAAGCTTGGGCTTACCCCAGCACTTGTGAGGTAGAGGTAGAGATACCAGGAGAACAAAATCATCCTTGTTGCATATTAAGTCCAATGCCAGCATAGACCACATGACAGCCCATTTCAAAGAGATAAGACCAAGTGTGAAACTAAATATTGGTAGAGAATTGAGTATAGCAAAGCATTCAACGACTATTCACATGTCCAGTTTAGGCGAAGTTACGTCCAAGATAAATCTCACAGATACCAAAACACATCCCACAGGGCTGGTTTACTTCTTAGTTCAAATTGTGTGTTGAGACTTCATGAAGAAATCCTGAATTAAAAGTTTAACATTCATGACTCCTTTGTACATAGGAAATAATTAAAGTAATAGACATAGATGAGATTTACTCGAGAGAGAAAGTGAAGAAAAATAACAAGACTTAGAATTAAGACTTTAATTCAAAAAATAAAATCTCAAAAGGCTCACATTCTAGAAAGAAACACACACACACACACACACACACACACACACACACATTAAAATACACTTTTGGCATGAACCTCATGGTGACCACTGCTATTTGACAAAGTTCCAGCATTTAGACATAGCACATGTCTCTAGTACTTTTTTACTTTCATTTTGAATGATTCTCAATACTTAGGCCTTTCCCTTTGGGAAATTCTGTGTGGGCTTTGGTAAAGGATAAAACATGTGTAAAATGGTAGCCTCTCTAAATAAAATAGTTCTTTTGGGAAAAAATCTCTGCCATGTCACTGTAGAAATTCCATTGTGCCCTCCTAATTACATCAACAGGAAAGTTTACTAGGCAAGAATGAAATGCCTACAATTCAGGTCCAGAGCCTGAGGCCATTAGCACAAGAGTTCTGTTAATAAATACAGAGAAATCAGAATGGTGCTATATAATGATAAAAGAGTAGGACTAAGGACATTTGGCAAATTTCAGAATTTATTTGGCCACCATCCCTTAGGGTGCTTTGTTAATTGCATCAAATATGAAAGGACAGGACTATCTTGTGATAACCAGACAAGCTTCCTTTAATAATTACTGAACTGTCAACAAGCTGAAATGAGAAGTGCCTCAGAGCTCTCTGCAAAATTTTACTTACATCCAGACAATTAATATATTTTATGAATTCATAAAAGCAGCACTTCTCATCTTTTGTGTGATTATCATGAAGCCATTGCTGCCTTACTAGTGACACTTGCCTAAACTAGTATAATATCTAACTTATTGTAAATACTTATCCTTAATCAAATAAGTATTGCTCTTATCCCTTATCAAAGAAGTTTCTTATTGCAGTAGACAGAGTCCATTATAACAATCCACAATGGAAAAAAATGTAGAAAACAATTGTGGGATACTCAGCCCCAGCTGACACATTTATAGCGCAGTCTATACACCAAGAGAAGCTCATCATGGAAGAGGGGACAAAAGACTATAAGAGTCAGAGGACCAGGAGAGCTCCTGTGAGATTGTGTACCCAGAAAAGCGATACCCATGAAATCTTAACAATATTGTCACTTAAGCAAAACCTGAAAATGCGCAACACCTTTTGACATGTGAGTGTAGATTGGGAAAAAATTCTCACAAATATCAAAACCCAAAGGGATCCAAGATAACTTATCATCTAACCTCTATGTATATTAATTAAGATAACACAGTTTTATAAATTTTTAAAAGTTACATTTTTGTAAGTTAAAAAATAAAAGTACAGTGATCTAGAGTTTTGGAGATTATAACAAAAACTTAGATATTTTAGAAATCACAAAAAATATAATTGCTACATTTACTCCATTCTCTTTCCTCCTCTAGCCCTTCTTGTGTTTTCTCCCTCCAATCTCTCCTATGGCTCCCTCAGTCCTCTAGCTTTTAAAATCTTTCTGCCCCACTTCTGGTGATGTTCCCTAAGTCTTAGGTGAAAGGCTTGCATCTCTTGGGGATAAACACTCCATGGTAAGTTGTTTTCTGTATTTTGGCAGTTGCACCTTTCTGGGATGGTGTCCATATACTGAAAAAAAAAAGCTGCTTGAATGGGGGGTGACAAATATATTTATCTATGGGGGTAATGAGAAACATTTCAAAGGCAGTAAAAAGTTATCCAGGTCTAGTGAAGAGAGCACAACAGATCCACCACTAAGATTTCAGTGAAAAGACTAAATAGATCCAAACCACTCCCTAGGAGCACCTTGGTCAGAATTTTGTTTTTCTGTAAATTTCAGCATATTTTAAATACAATTTTATTACATTTATTTAAATATCGTGTGTGTGTGTGTGTGTGTGTGTGCAACGAGAGAGAGAGAAAGAGAGAGAGAGCTACCACATGTGCAATATGGCACATATATGGCGGCCAGACGTTCTGATGATTAAAATAGAATCATTATGTCACCAAGATTTGCAGTAAGTGCCTTTACAGGCCATCATGCTGGCCCACCCAGGAGCTGACCAGGAGTTTTTTGTTTGATCCTTCCTATGATGATTTTAATATTTTTAAATTAATTTTCTGTAATGGAATTGCATTCCAGGAATAACTTGCCTTTCTCATGGAGTATTTATAAGATTTAAATATTAAGATATCTTCATCTCAAACAAACATACATACACATATACACTAAGAAATAATCATGAAAACATAAATCTGACCCTTTAAATATTAATGAATATTGATTGGCCCTTTTTAGTATGTGTGTGATGCATGTTTGTTTACATGTACATATATGTGTGTATGATAATCTGTATGCTCATGTTTGTGTACCTATAGAGTTCAGAGTTTGATGTTAGATGTCTTTCTTAGTTGCAGTCCAGCTTAGTCTGAGTCAGAGTCTCTCACAGAAGCTAAGCCTCGCCAACTCTTGGGACTGGCTGGCCAGCCAGTGGGAGTTACAGACATACAATTAATTTGTACTCAAGTTGTTCTCATGCTTATGTGGCTGACATTTCTTGACTGAACAATCTCCTCAGACTCTTAATAGTATATTTTTAATAAAACTTTCATGATACAGTGGAAGTTATAGTACTTTTTCGGCTATGGAATTCCTTCAAACCTCCTCTAAATGACAGATTGTATTTGAGTTAATATTATAAGAGAAACTATAAGCATCTTTTCCTATTCACTTTCCATCTGTCTTTCCAAAACCCTTGTTTCTAGTTCCTTCCACCCATCCACTTTTAGTTTTAGCTAACACAGCTTATGTTTTCTCGTCATGAAGACCAATCCTTTCTCTTTCCCCTCATGCTCTCCCATTTTCAGTTAAAAAAAAAAAAACGCCTGCCAAAAATTGATTTCACTCAAAATATAATTTCCTGTGGGCTGAACGAGGTAACAGAATATTTGTTTTCACTTATTGAAAAATTTAAATTTCATATGTGGTAATAACTATGCCTAACTTGTAAACATTTGGAATTCTTATAAATGTAACCTACACTGAAAACAACTAGAAACATGGTGTCATGTTATAAATTATAAAGTTGAACTGAAAGTATATGTTTAGGATATATGATGAATTTCAGATTTTGAATGAATACCCAAAATAATTATTTCACTTTTGCTTTGGAAAAGCTGGAGCTCAGTAACTTGTGATATTTTTTTGTAAGAACAATCTTGTGCTTGGCTTCCTTTTAGAAATCTTTATCTAATATTTCTTGAGGTGGAGAAAGACATTATAAATAATTTTGTATTTTTATTTTATTTATTATACCTTCAGTATATTATTTTTAGGGAACTTCTTTAAATATTTGTGTCTGGAAGCACACTATAAAGTTGGAGGTAGATATCCTAATGAAGTATGAAATATTTCTGACTTTTCTGTATTCTATACATATAGAAAGGTCCATAATACATGAAAATATCTAACAGGTAATTATTTATTTATAATTACCAAGAAAAAAACTAAGAAGAAGGCACTTAGAAATTCTAATCAGCAGATACCAGTTCATAATTGCCACTAGAAATTTCAAGTATTAACTGAAAAGACCAAAAATAAAAATTAACTGAGCATAAACTATTTAAAACTCTTCCTCTGTTTAAAGCTTAACAGAACTAATGAAACAGCATCCCAAAGCTGTTTTTTATACAGCCACAGAGCTTATATGCTAGAGAAAGCTGAGAATTTTTATACAGATGGTCTTCCACAAAACCTGCCAAATTTACCCAGCCTACAGGAGTTGTGGGGAAGTTCTCTTTGCCAACAGGAAAATATAGTATCTTTCAAATCCGGATAACCCAAACTCAAAGTCTTTCATATTCTCAAATTTCTTCTCTATAATAAAAAATCTTAACAAAATTACATGATATAGTTAAGATGAAAACTGTGACCCAGAGCACTATATTTAAAATATAGCCTGTGGTGGCTAGTGTCTAACAACCTGACATAATTGCACATACATGTGGGAAGAGGAACAATTTCCATCACATGGATTGAGGTCAGGCATTAGAAGCTACAGTTCAAGTTGTTGGTCATGGGAGTTCAAGTGACTCCCAAAACAATATAGACTATTGCTGTTGGTAATGGCTGCCTCTCAGATATGGAATTCAAGTCTTTATTGCTGAAGAAGCAGTGCACTTTGAATGCAGGATTTAGAAGATTCCTGCTTGATCTAAACTGAAAGATTCCTTCCTGAGGTCTACCTTTTGTAGTAACAGAGAGTGTTGAACTTTGTAAAGTTCAGTTTGTACAAGTGAACAGATCTGGGAAATGAAAAAAAGGAAAAAGGTTCTTTAGGGAATTGGATGGAGATATAAAGAAAGGAAGGAACAATAAGAGTGTCTGAAAAGTCTTAAGGAATCATGCTATTAACTATTTATGACAAAAGCCTAGAGTAGACATAAACATACGCACACAGTTTACTGGAATGAAAATTCTCCCACCAAAACCAAAGAGTACCTAATAAAAATCCCAACCCCAGACATGAGAATCTCTATTTTGAGCTGTTGGTCAGGGTTGTTCAAAAGACTCCCAAAACATTACAGGCTCTTGATGCTATTGGTTGACTCCTACCATCTAAAGGTGGAAGGTAAGTCTCTATTGCTTAAGACACCATGCACTTCAGACACAGAATTATGAAGCTCCTGAGCAGGAATTGACATGAAAACCTTCTTATTGAGGACTAATTATCATATAATGGGGAAGTGACTCTATCAAAAGGAGGGAAGCAACCAGCAGTTCTACCTAGCTATGATACCAGTGACCCACAAAGCAACCATTATGGCATTATAACCCTAAGGGTGCAATAGTGTCGTGTATATCTCTGCAGTAACTTACAACCTTTTAATTGGACTCAAGACCCATTCAACAAGAGGGAAATCTAGACAGCTACACTGTACTTATGACGTCATAGGTCATGGAAAAGAACTTACACCCATCATTTTACTAAATCAGCACAATCCCCACAGACAATCTGAGCATGGGTTTTTATACCCACAGATAAGTGTAGTTGGCAAATGTCACCAAGAAAACTTCTTTTCAATAGCTGGAGAGTTGTGGGTTTCAATACCAAAGGATGTATTTGGGATATATTCCCTCTAAGAGGGGTTAGAGTGATGAAAGTGCAAGAATAATAATATAATTATATTGTTACTTCAAACATAAAAGAAAAAAAGATATTATGGAACCTCTAAAGTTGAACTGTATTTTGTTTTATGATAATATTAACATGGTTTTGGTTATCAGCAATGTTTAAAGTGATGTTTTTCTTGAGTCAAAGTATATGAGAATGTTTGTAAAATGTTTTAAGATATGTTGATAAACATTTATTAATCAAGAGGTAGGTATTAATGTCATATTCACAAACGAGGTTGTAGTATATACTTCAGTCTCAAGAAAAAGTAGGGAATGTGCTATATTAATATGCTAAATGAATCTAGTAATAAAATGTCTCTGTATAGAGCCCACAATAAATCTGTTTCACTAATTGGGCAAAGGTCCAGAGATTTAAATAAGAGACAAGACAGAAGGTCATTTGTGTAACTGGAATGCTGGAAAGGGTAGAAGGAATGGGCTTGTGTACTGACTCAAAGCACAGTAGAAAATAATCAAGAGTCAAGCATGCAAGTTCTCAGGCTTAGTTCCTCCCCAGCAGATGTGTATTAGCAAATCAGGAAGAGTACCAATAACTACTCTGGGGCAAGATGTTCCAGCTAAAACTGCAGAATGTTCCAGCCAACAGCTCAGGCTTGCTCAAGGTGCTCCTGGGTCCATACAGGGCACTATAACTCTGAAGGATATATTCTTAAACCCATAGATAAGTGTCTCACTCAAAGATCATCAGAGAGACTTCTTGTAGTCAGTGAGAATTAACACAGAGACTTACAACCGAATAACATACAGAGAGTGAAAGACTTTGGAGCACTCAGCGATAAAGGAGATGTCTTTATCATACCCACCCCATCGATGTTCAGGGAATCTCTGCAGAAGAGGTGGCAGAAAGATTGTAAGAGCTAGAGGTGGTTGAAGACATCAATGATACAGTGCCTTGCAAACATAACAGGACTGACACACAAATGTACTCACAGAGACGGACAGCATAAACAAGACCTGGAGAGGTCCAAGCCTGATGGGATTCCAGCACTAAGACAGGTAAATAAACACAGTGTTCTACCCCTAACCAAGAAGATATTTGTTAATGCTACTTGCTGGGAAAGGAAAAAAATTGTTTTCTCCAATGGAGTGACACTAGGTAGTTAAACTACATTTCAGAGCAAGCCCCAAGCCCAGGAATAGTAGACCACACAAAATGAATTCTATAAAATTTTGGCTGTGTTACGGAGGATGTCATTTATTTTGTTTTGACATATTTTTGGTCTGATTAGTATTTTATTTGCTTGATTTTGTTTTGTTTGATTGTTTTGTTTTTGAAACATACAGAGAGAGAAAGAACATGAAATCAAGTGAATAGAAAGGTGGAGAGGATCTGGAAGAAGTTTGAGAAAGGGAAACCATGATCAAAATATAGTGTGTGAAAAACTTTAGATTAAATGATTAGGGGTCAAAAGCAGAAAGAAAAAATGGAAATAAAAACAATCATTTGTGTGTGTGTGTGTTGTGCATGTAAGTGTGTATGTATGCATGTGTATAAGTATGTATATTCTAGTGTGTGAATTTGTGCATGGATGTGTCTTGATGTGTGTGGAGGTCAGAGGACAACTTCTGGTTCTGGTCCTTGATTTCTACCTTGCTTGAGACAGGGCATCTTGTTCACTAATGCAGATGCCAGCTGTTGGAGTTTTCCGTTGCCATCATCTTCCATCTTAGCATAAGAGCATTGTGATTACAGACAGGCATCCAGTCTTGTTCGCAGTTTTAAGTAGACTCTGAGCATTGGCACTCAGGTCTTCGTATTCACATTGTGAATGATTTACCCACTGAGTCTTCTCCATAACTACTCCATACGTATTTCTAAACAATGTTTTAAAAGACAAATGAAACATTAAATTATTATGATGTCTATGTGTGCAAAACCCTGGTTGTACCAAAAGTATCAAATTATACATAAGAAGGATGAAGTTTGTGATATCCCAGTAATGTCTCATTAAGTTGCTATCTAAAATGCATTGCTTGTGGGGGAACTTGGAGGGGGAAATGGAGGTAGGTTTGATCATACTTTATTGGAAACACACATAAATTTCTCAGAAGCAAAAAGAAAATACCTTCATGGAGCCATTGGTACTTATAGAGAGTTTAAAAACACACCTGCATTAGCTGACTCCATGTTTTTGATGCTACTGGATTAAGAAACCCTGGCTTTAGGTAAGAGGAAACCATTGTCAAAATGATTACAACCAGAGGAGAAAAGTATTGGGAAGGCAACCTACACAAATTGTCTGAAGGTGTAAGTGGGGAGCAGGGACATGGTCCCTTTCCTAAGGGTAAATGAAGATGGCTGCACAAAGCCAGGTGTATGGTCCAGGAGTAAAGCATATGATCATACACTTGAGTAGAAAATGTCTCTCATTGAAGTAGCTGATCCCAACCAAGGCCTTTTATAACAGGTGAGTCAACATTAAAATGCTTATTTAAACTCAAAGACAGGCCAGATTTTAGAAGAGAAACTGAGAAGCCTATTTAAGTTTAATCAGTCAAGATCAAGAAACCCAAAGACACAGTAGGGACATGTAGCTTGAAGACATGAAGCAGAGGAAAGGAATTTTGGGGTTATGATGCTTTCTCTTCATAGGAAACCAGGGGCAGAACATGTTTGGGTCTTATATAGGTGGTGGACAGGTGTAGAGATCTTTTGCACTTGAAGTCCAAGGTGTGGAGGCCTATTACCAGAAGGTTAAATTCATCCTTGGGTGAAGTTCAGTTCACTAGTACTTTCTAATAAGAATTCCTTCAAAACAACTTTTGGGTTACATTTAGAAATACAGCAGCCAGCACAGACTGTCAGTGGAACCGATCCCAGACCACATTAAGCCAGTGAATTCTCCACACCCCATACATTATGAGCTGTAGATATCTGCAGCAGATGGGTAGGCAGAAGAGGGGGTGTCTCTGAGTTAGTGGCACAAGAATTTTCAGTGTATGAAATATTGTCACTTTATTGTAAAATATCAAAGTTCAAAAATTTATGGTTGCTTTGGGAAGGGTTTCTGTGGGCATCCTGATAGAAGTGGTTAGAACATAGTTTTGGCAATAATTGTAAGAAGTATTAAATATTTTATGAGAAATACATTAGTGTAAATCACCATTTTAAAAAATGAAACATGAATCACTACCCAAAGAATTGGACTTTGGAACAAGAAATTCTGATTTATCATCACTGTTGATACTGTGTATGTAAATGCCATTTCTCAGAAGCATAAAACTCTGAGTATAAAATATTGGTTAGTGTAAGCAGTATAATATATATATTTCAAGCTGTGGTAGTTTCATTAATCATATATTTTAAGAATTTTAAGCTTATTTTTATGAGGTATTGCATCCCATGTGGCATTGATATGCATGCCTAATTTATGGCTTGGCAAGTGAATTATCCTAGACTCTTTTATGTTCTTGATGTATTGATTTTCAGTTGTGATAGATCATTTTAGATTGCATGTCTTTACTCATAGTGATTTATCCTCAGAATCACACAGACTGTAGAGCAAGCTGATGCAGCCTCCAAGCACTTCCTGTGGGCTATAAATAGAGTTGTTAACTGGAATTCTCTGCCCAAGGAGGAAAGAATATTTAGCAAGTTGAGAGGAATAACTTCCATCCAGGATCTAATTAGTTGTTGAATGAGTGCCATAAAAATTTTTTTTCATTATAGTATGTATTTTGCTTCCTCATATAATCTTGTAGCACATTGGGTTTTTTTTTTAAATAAAAAGGCAATGAAGCATAATATCAAAGAAAGAGACCAAAGTAATTGATTTGCTCAAAATCCCAGATTATATGACTATTGATTGTCTTTTAATCTTCATCAGCCCCAGTACATAACTACTGATTGACTTGAATTTTAATAACCCTTTTTCTTATACAAAATTTCTATTGATCAAGATTCCAATGGAAAGAAATGTATAGTGCAGATACCTATGGTCTGCTGACTATAGATAAAGATACTGTTCAGGAAAATCAGAAGAATAAAAAAGTTTTAGAATTCAGACACCATTTTTGGAATTTTTGTTAGACCATAAACTGGGCAATATCAAAGTCACTCCGAAAAACACACCATTTGTCATTAATCCCATTGGATATAAAACAGAGAGCCATTTAAACGAGTATCCCTGTTTCCACAAGCATTACTGAACCATGCTAAGCATTTGATAAATGTTATTGAGTGTGAATGTGGATGAATGAGTGTGTGGAACAGGATTTTAAACTATATAGTAACTGTGCTATGATGACCACAGATCTGAGACACAGAGGATTCTTCAGTATTTCCTAGCAGTTTGGACTTAGACAAGTGACTTTACTCTGTGAGTATGCGAGGATATGCATTTATGTGTATGGATAAAGGCACATGTGTACCATGGCATATGTGTGGAGACCTAGTTTTATTGTTTTCGCTTATCTGAAATTTCAAGTACAGTATCTCTAAGGATGAAGTAGACTGATACAGGTAAACCATTTAGCAGCCTTCTCATGTAAGTTACATTCTCACTAAAAGTACTTGCTATTTTATGTACATTGATTAATATGCTTCACTTAAACTTCATGAGTTTTTTTGCTAGCTTTATAATAATCTATAAATAATAAGGTTTGGTCAAACTTAGGCTTGATTCAGTGAGGTTTGTCTCATGAAATTTAACAAATACCTGTCAGGCTTTTTACCTAATTTTGCTTCAGAATGTTTCTGACTTTCATTTTTGTTGTTGCTTTCATGTAGAAATACAGACTGGCTTCAAACTTGTTGGCCTTCCGTGTGCTAGTATTACAGAATGAGTCTGTGTTCCACAGTGGTTCTTCTTTATTTGTTTAAATGAAGTAAATAAAACAAAACAGGAAGTTTTAACTTCAATACAGCAAGTTTGACATAAATTTCAATATACTCAAATGTAAGAGAACTCAATTTATGATATGAGAAATCTGATGATCCCATGATATTTTTGAAGCAAAACGTTTATTAAAATGATCTGAAAGCAAAATAGGTTGAAGGAAACAACATATGTTGAGATGATACCCAGCTATCATATGACAGTATTTTTGGCAATAAAACAGCATAATTCTTATTTTGCATATGTATATAATTGAACCATTAATTAAAACATAACAACTCAATAAGTAGTCCAAAGTTCCTGGTACCAAGTAGTACTGAAAATAGAATAAACTGTAGAAATATGATTAAGACTCCCAGCTGTTGCTAAAACTGCCACTAGATGTCACACAGTTCTCATTCTGTATCCTTGCAGAGGGTTGCAGATTTTGCTAGACACTATCTCCTATATAGTATGAACTGCAGGCCATTGATGGATGTGGCAATAGTTACTGATGTTTGCCTTGGCATGGGTTGCCTTTAAAAGGAACCATTTGGAACTCTATTCATGGAATCTTATTATTGGAATTATGAGGAACTTAATAGGGCATCTAAAATATTGTTACAACTCAGAGAAAAAGCTGAAAGTAGCTTGTTTCAAAATTAGCTTTCAATGCACTAGTTTTCAACTTTTATTGAAAAGAGTCTATGCCCTTTGAGATTGATTATAGATTCTTTTTCTGAAAATTTTGGCAAAATTCAGTGTAACTAAAGGACACAAGGTTGAAATTTTCATTTGCTAGGTTTTGCTCATATCTTACTAAATTGTGCCACAAATCTCATAGCAACTTGTTATCAGACTAATAATCTGATGGTTTTTAATCTGTAAGTAATTTATGTGAGAATACCATGTGGTATCAGGTATTTATAAACCATATTAACTTCTTATTATGCAAAATAAGGAAGTTCTGGCAATGTTTATGGTATCTGTGTCACTCAAGGAAAACTGGGGTATGTAAGCCTCTCAACAGAGTAGGACGTTGGAAAGAGACTAAAATTTTCCTCGGCTCCTTTGTCTCAGTCTTTCCCTCTCATAAGTAATCGTAGCTGTCTTGTGCGAAAAAAAATCAGCATAATTCTTCACTGCCACTGAATTTTCCTAAAACAGCAGTAGGATTAAGTACTACAAACTTAATCTTGAATTGAAGACGCCTGGGTGTTCCCAAGCCACATTCCTGTGAAATCCACACCATGCTCTGCTCTCCCTGTTTAACCTCCTACCTATTTTTCTTTTTAATTGGCTCTGTGTATTTCTTGTTAACTTTTTATGTGGAATCAATAACATGGCAGTTTTCATATCAGGCTTTTGACATGCACAGTTCTCTCTTGAAGCTTACAATCAATATACTTCAGTGATGGAGTAGGATGATTTTTATTCTGAGTGGAGCTTTTAATGTGCTGGGAAAATTACATTTCTTTTCCTGTGTTCACACACTACACACTACTGGAATTATAGCACTGCACCAGTTAAACCTGTGAACTGTGTATGGAAGGTTTTACAGAAATACAGTAAGAAAATATGGCCTTCACATTTTTATAGCATGATATTGTTTCCTAATACTATAAATTCAGATTCACAGAATTAATTCTACGCTCTTTCATGGATTTCTGTTGACTTTGAATTATCATGAGTGCTTTGTTTCCTATCTACGTGATTACCTTTTCCATAAAGCTGGAAATTTAATTAATATCTATCAAACTTTTATCTGCTTATAAATAGGCTTTAATATAAAACTGGATACACATATACATATAGAATTATAATAAAAGCACAATAATAATCTTTGTGTTTAAGTCAAGGAAGGATGGTTAGCAATATAAATGGTATTCTTTCTGTTTTGAGATTATTTTGAAGTTTGTCATCATTGCTGTATGAAGATGTAACAGAAACAATATATATCTTTGGTTATACTGCATCCGTAATGAACTGTGGTAAAATGAGATTAATAATGGTATTTAATTTATACATAGTGTTTATATAAAAATTATTTAATCAATGGTAATCATTGGTTTGTAGGAAGTAATGTAATGATAACAAACACATCTAGATTTCATATGTAATATCTGTGTTTACATGTCCAAATACCATGCCTTTATTTCTTATGAACTAAAACTTAAATTTCTATATTGAATAATAGGTTTTTCTAAAACCTGTCATTATGCTTCAGATTCTAAGATTTAGATGTACCTGAGTAACATGAGAAAACCTATTAAGAATGCTACCAGATAAGGCAGTATGTAACCTTCCTGTCATCTCAGGGATCACAAGGCTGATGCAGGATAATTGAGGTTTCAAGCTAGCATAGACTACCAAGCAAGGGCCCTGCCAGTCCTGGCCCTGGATGTATGAAACTTTAACAAAACAATAGCAAAAGTAGTGATGACACAGCCATTCTAGCTCTGCTGATCCCATTACCTGAGGATAGCCCTCTTGTACACACAAACACACACATACAGGTATATATATGCACATCTATTCATGCGTGTTCACACATGTATCCCACTCATTTCTCCTGTAGTCATTTCTGAGTACCACTTTCTGACTGATCACTCAAGAATATGCAAATATTATATCATTTTTATCCACTGGAAAAAGGTTAGAATCAATAAAATTAGTGCTATCATACTTTTAAAAAACAAGGAAAAGTAATGGGCATATTTGGTTCCAAAATCCCATGTTAATGATTTTACCTGGTAATAATACCAAAATATGTTCAAGTTAAAAGCATCTTGAAATTATCCTTGACCTATTTTTTTCTGTAGAGGCCTCAACGATTGCATTCTTTTTACAGAAAGTATTGATCAGGAAAAACATTTTCAAATCAATTAGCTTAGTGATAGTCTATTTCAGATCACTTACATAAATGTGAATAATTTCTCCTCCTTTAGCCACTAATTGAAAAAGAAATTCTGAGCCATGAAATGTCTGGATAAAGTTCCTTATATCACAATATATGCTGACCTGAAGATAAAAAAATTATTCAGAATTCATCTCAGCGTTTGCTCATTCAGAGAATGAGACTTTGGTCAATGCAGATAAATCCAAAACAAACTCTCCAGTGATGTTTACTTATCGGTTTTAAAGGAGGAACTGGCAGACAGATTTTTAAGTCACTTGTGGTTAAATATGTCATGCTCAGCTTTTGGGAAAGAAATAATCACTGGGCATTTTACTTGCCAATCAGAATTTTTTTAGTACACAGTTTTAGAGCCAAAAGTGATGATGTCCTGTAAATATGTGAACTCTAACTTGCACAGAACTGATTATTGTGGATTTGTGCCAAGTATGTTTTGCTAAAAAATGGAGCTGAATTGAGAGAAGTAAAAACATATTCTAAGCACAAGTTGTTCATGTTGTATTCATATATATTTTAGTGAGGAAGTTTTACTAGTTTAATAACCAAAAACACCTTGCATTCTTGAAGGGATGGGATTTCAGTATTAAGGTGATGATAGATGATAGATGTGATGATAAGAGCTATTGAGTAAGGTTGAATTACCTGCAGGTAGGTTGAGAGCTTTTTGGTATCCTATGAAGTGATCAGCTCTTAAGACTTGAAGGTTTGATAAGGGCAGTTGAATGACTGTGAACCAAGTTTAGCACTATTCTATTTTAGCAAAGAGGGATTAATTAAATTCAGTTCACAAATCTTGAGCTGCTATATACAGACTTCAGTGTGGCTAAAGAAGGTAACAGGAAAAGTAGTGCTGTTTCTTAAATTGGAAGGGAGTGGAAATGAAAAATGAATTAACCAAGGCTTACCATATGTGATGTATGATTAACCACTGCAAGATGGGGGGGGTCAGGGAGTCAGTGCATATGTACATACATATATGTGCATACACACACACACACACACACACACACACACACACACACACACACACTTCTTACTGGGATTTGGCAATGGTTTTGTTTGTTTGTCTGTCTGTTAACTAGTTTGTTTGATTTTAGGGAAGAAAGATTTATGCTTTTCTACTCCTTTCATCCCTTCCCGCCATTATCTTCTGAGAGTCAACCAATGCCAGACACCTTAAAATGCTCCAACACTGAGCATATTTAAAACAAAAGAGTAAAACCTAGAGGAAACTAATTGTAAAAACTATCATATTTTTAAACACCTATAGTTCACTTAAATATTACCATGATAGAAAGAATCTTTTCAAAGCTGAGTGTGTGGTATTCTTCTAATACCAGCACTTGGGACTGAGCCATGAGGATTGAAAGTTTGGAGCCACTCTGCACTACGTAGTTAAACCTTGTCTCAAAAATAAATAAACAACAAAAACCAAGCATCCCAATTATATTGAATTACAGTAATGGTTGAAGATTGAGTTAATATTTACATAAAATTGTAAATGAACAAACTTTCATGAAAACTTTATTAATGGAATTTTATTCACAATATTTTAAACAAATCAATAATTTATATTAAAAATCTTAACGCAAATATGTATTTTCTAGGTAGTATCTTCTTAATCATGTGGTATCTAGCATTTTCTTCTTGCCTACTACACTTGTGATGTAATTTTCTCAGCAAAGATGAACATGCATGGTATTAAAAAGAACTTTAACAAGCATCTCAGTGCAGAGAAAGTTAGCATTATAAAAAGCACTTTCATATAAGGTTGTTTTAAATTCAAGAAAAGTAAACATATGCAAATAAAATTCTAGAAAATCCAGATATACTACTTTTCTGAAAATAAAAATCGTAGAACAACAATGTATGCATATTCATATATGGATTGAATTTTAGCATAAACTTTCTATCTATATAAGAAAAATATCAATATTCAAAATTTAACAAAAGTCTTATAATAATAATAATAGGAAACACCATTTTTCTCTTCATTTTAATTTAAATTTGAAACGAAGTTGTTTAACCTGTCAATCCCAGTTCTCTCACCCCTCCATCCTCCTCTATAACCCCCCACCAAACTCTAGCCCATCTCCTCTCTGCTCCCAAGGGAGGGTGAGTCCTTCAATGGGGGGAGTCTTTAAAGTCTGTCATATCATTTGGGACAGGGCCTAGGCCCTCCCCAATGTGTCTAGGCTGAGAAGGTATCCCTCTATGTGGAATGGGCTCCCAAAGTCCATTAATATACTAGAGATAAATACTGATTCATTACTAGAGGCCCCACAGACTTCCCAGTCCTCCTAACTAACACCCACATTCAGGGCATCTGGAGCAGTCCTATGCTGGTTTCCCAATTATCAGACTGGGGTGTATGAGCTGCCCCTCATTAGGTATTAATCAGGTATTAAGGTCACTTGATTCTGTGGGATTCTCCAGCCTGGTCTTTACCCCTTTGCCCATCACTCCTACCTCTCTGTGACTGGATTTCGGGAATTTGGCTTGGTGTTTAGCTGTGGGTGTCTCTGCTTCCATCAACTACTAAATGAAGGCTCTAGAATGGCATAGAAGATTGTCGTCAATCTCATTATTGTGAAAGGGTATTAAAGGTAGCCTCTCCACTTCTGCTTAGATTGTTAGTTGGGTTCATCCTTGTAGATCTCTGAGCTTTTCCCTAGTGCCTTATTTCCCATTAAATCTATAATGGTTCCCTCTATTATGGTATCTCTTTTCTTGTTCTCTTCTATTCTTTCAATGATACACACATTATGTCCTAAATTGAGCAGGCTCCAGTGGAAGGCCACACATACAAAAATATTTGGACAGTATAAGTTGGACTTGATAGGTTTAAATAGAGGACACAAAAGTATTATGGAAGGTGGTTGGATATGAGAGGAGCTGGGGGAATTAGTGATAAATATGATTAAATAATAGTGGATGGAATTCTCAAAGAATGAATAAAATATATACTAAAAAACATATTGTTGCCTGAATGTTGAGCTATCTTGAAATTAGTCCCTATAAAATTATTGATCTGTATATTTTGGAAATCAGCCCTCTATCAGATGTGGGGTTGGTGAATATTTTTTACCATTCTGTGGGATGCTGTTTTGTCTTGTTGACTTTGTCCTTTGTATAAATTTTCCCAAATCAGTACTTGAGAAAAATGACTACGTTGATAGTTTCATGAGTGTGACTAGTTAACAGATGAAAACATTTGTGTGTGTGTATGTGTGTGTGTGTGTGTGTGTGTGTGTGTGTGTATGGGCAGAGTAACTTCTTCCACCATGTATGTACTGTGGATTAACTCAGGTTATCAGAAAACATTTAATTGAGGTGGTGGTCAATTTGTCTTACAAGCTTCTCAGTTTCAGGAGGTCCCATTTATTAATTGTTGATCTTAGTGTCTGTGCTACTTACCAAAACACCAAATAATCCAAAAATACACTGCAGACCATAGGCACTATTAGGAAGTGTAACCTTATTGGAGTAGGTGAGAGGTCTTGTTGGAGAAAATGTGTCATTCTGGGGGTGGACTTTGTGGTCTCTTTTCACAAGCTTCACTCAGTTTAACAGTCTAGCTACATCTGGCTAAGATGTAGCTAGATCCATTTCAGACTTCCAGCTGCCGTGTTCCCAATCATGATGATAATTGTCTGAACCTCTGAAACTGTAAGCCACCACCTCAATTAAATGTTTTCTGATAACCTGAGTTAATCCACAGTACATACATGGTGCACCACCACCTCAATTAAATGTTTTCTGATAACCTGAGTTAATCCACAGTACATACATGGTGGAAGAAGTTACTCTGCCCATACACACACACACACACACACACACACACACACACACACACACACAAATGTTTCCATCTGTTAACTAGTCACACTCATGAAACTATCAACGTAGTCATTTTTCTCAAGTACTGATTTGGGAAAATTTATACTTTCAAGTTCTTCCTCTGTCGTTTTGTGGTATGATTTTTGAGAGCCTTCTTCTAGTATTATAACTCAAGATTATATTCATCAAAGATCAGTGAGTTTGCTTATTTAGAACATAACCACTGTGGAAGAAAGCCTTGACATCTCATAGTTCTGCAGAAAGCAAAACTTAACATTAGTTAGCATCTTCTTAAATTGTGAAAACTGCCTCCTGTCATCAAAGTTAAAAGTAAGCTTTTTCTTTAGTAAAACCAACCAACTAAAACAGATGGCTATGGTTTCTCTACTGTAGTCCTTACAAAGTCTCCTGCAATGTGGCTGAGGATGCTGCAATGCAATAGATAAAGTGCATGCCACATAAGATAAGGGCTTGAGTGTTGTCTCCTGCATCTCATCTACTTTAAAGCCTGGTGGAGGAGTTTATGCTAGTAGTGCCATGGCAGAGAAGGTAGAGAGGGAGGTGTGTTCCTAGGGCTCATTAGCCAACTAGCCAGGTCTAATTGTGAGCTCCAGATCCCAGTGGAAGAACCAGTCTCAGGAATAAGAAGAGTAAGGTAAACAGCTCCTAAAGAGTGTCTGATGCTGTTCTCTGGCTTCCATATGCATCCATGTATAATCTCTCTCACACACTTGTTATGGCAGATTTTTCCCGCTGGCTCACCAGCCTGCCAGCCCGCCGCCAGCCTGCCCACCATTGGTCTGGTGGGCCGGCCCCAAATAACACTCAGAGACTCTGTATTTGATATAATTCTGTAGGCCAATTACCATTATTGTTTATGGGCTAGCTCTGTCTTAATTATTAACCCATTTCTACTTATCTAAGTATTTCCACGTGGCTCATCTTATCGGGGAGCAGCGGCTGGCGGCTTTCGTCTTCTTTCCTCCCTGGTCTACATCTTGACTCCTCCCAACTCTTTCCTCTTTCCTCCTTGTCTCCTAGCCCCGCCAATGCTTTTCCATTGGCCCAACAGTGCTTTATTAATTAACCAGTATGAGAAACATATATACAGAATAACATCTCCCGTCATCTTCTCTTTTCTGTCTAAAATAAAAGAAGGGTTTTAACAGTAACACACACTCTTCTGTCTTTTCAGAATAGCCCCATATTGCTGACATATTAGTATCTGAAAACATACCAACCTCTGTTCCCTTTCTCCCTTTAACATGTAGGCCTTTGGGGACCATTCCTAAACCAAGTACAGTCTCAATATGATGTTTTCCCCAGGAGTTCTGAACTCTCTGCTTGTCAGCTTATGTCTCAAATTTGAGGGGAAGGAGGCTGAAAAACCACAGAGCTAAGCAATTACAAGAGAACCCACGGCTTTGTGGCACAAGGGGTAAAGTTTCAAAATAAATTTAAATACAAAATCATGGCAAAGCTGCTGCCTGGCTCTAACAGATTATCTGCAGTAGTTGGGTAGATGGGGAAATATTCTAAGAAACACACATGGGTAAGGCATGTGCTCCCTACCCTTAGACTCGGTTGATGGCTTCCTCTTGGAATGCTTCCTCCTTACTCACTCTTGACCTAGATACTCTGCCTCAACTTTGAAGCTCTTTCCTCCAGGAACTCTTCCTCTGTCAAGAAAATAAGGCTGATGCTCCCTTTGAGCATGCATAGTGACTTTGCTTGTCTTATTGCACCACAATTTCTTGTTCAGAAGTTTATTCAACTGCATGTGATGAGGGAAGTGTACCATAAGGGGCAGAACAAGAAGGAGGTATGGTGTAGCACAGAGCCACTGACTCCTGAGAATTGTTAGTTGAGGTGAGAGCATGGGAATTCTGTATGCAGATAGAGGACAGCTGTCAGCATTATGGGCTTTGAAATATAAAATAGCTTTGGGCCATTCCGAGAGCCAAGGGCTCTGCAGAGAGCTGTGATGTAGGATCACTCTCAGCCAGCCACAAACTCACAACAGCTTTCTCTGTCTTAAAAGGCAACTGGTTGACAGTACCTGTAGCAGGAATTCTAGGTCACTTTTATATTTTCCATTTTTTTTACTCAACTCAGTACGGATGAATGTGGATTATGTGTTAATACTCAATTACTAGGTACAAGCTTACAATTCAAGAGGTTCTCATTTAGAAGCAGTATTCCAGAATTTTATTTCACTCTCAAAATTTGATCTATCTCAATCTGTCTTGAATTTACAAAGAGTGGTATTGAGATGTGATACAAATAGGGAAAAAATGGAAAAATTAGTATCAAAGGTGAAAAATCAGAGTTTTAACACTTGGTGGTAATGAATTTGAGGACACCGGAGAATAAACACATGTGTGCATGCGTAGGAAAGCTTGAGAGAAGGGATTGGCTATTAATATTTTCTCTGCTTCTGTGGAAAGTTGCAACTAGAAAAGAAGGCAGTGCAGTGAGCTCTGGCCCAGTAGCATTCATGGCCTGAGGTGCTCAAGTCATTTGGATCCAGGCTGCTTTCTCATAGTACTGACTGTATATGAAATTGGAAAGAAGATTTAGAGCATTGTTTTATTTAAAACCAATAGTGATCAATTCTCACATGTCAACATAAGTGTTTTAAGAAACTATTTCCAGATATACAGAGAAGGGCCTAGGCCCTCTCCCAAATGATGTGACAGACTTTGATGATCCCCCATGGAAGGCCTCACTATCCTTGGGTAGTAGCCAGGTGTGGGTTGGAGGGGTTAGCCGGGGAGCATGGGAGGGAGAGGCAATGGGGGAATTGATATATAAAATAAGATTGTTCAATATATAAATATAATTTTCCCAAATGGGAAAGGTCAAGCCACGTCTAAATACAGGGTTTTCTCTGTATTGCTGTGCTCTGATTTTTAGACATGTTTTTGATAGAAGACAACTAGACTTGCACTTCTTTGCTTCAAGTACTTAGTCGTACTGTGCTTTGACTGTGAGAAACCCAAGCTTAAGCAGATCTGTTGGTGGAAAGGGAGGATTTCCCAGAAGCCTCTGAAGAGACTCTTGGGCCCTAGACAATTACTCAAACCACACTTTGAAAACTGCCTGCTGGATTATCCTAAAGTCTCCAAATCTCAAAGGCTTAGGAGAAGCACCCCCAGATCCCAGAGACTTACTAAAGGCTAGGTTTGCTTCCCTTTTACCTAACATCTCAGCTGGGTCCCTCTGGAGCAAGGCTCTCAAAGGTCATTACAGAGGAACAAGGGCCAGCCAACCAGCCTCTATCCGAGCTGCTGTTATCATGAAAAAACAGAGAACAAGGGGATGGCATACTCTGTTTACATCTATTCACTCTCCATTATACATAGCACCTATTTCAATCAGACAGCAAATGCATGTCTCTTTCAGGAAGGGACACACATTACTAATGAGCAGACTGCCACTGACACCCATGGATGATGGAAAATGCTGGTGGAAATATACTCCATACCATCTTCTGACAAATCTCAAAGAAATAGTTTTAAAATTGCTATCCATCCTATTGGAAGGTGTGAACTACTTTCTATTTTTCTGCTTCCTCTGTTATATAATTTAGAGGTGTTATCAAATTCAAGTTTCTCCATGTTCACATACTATAAATGCCATTTTTTTAAAAAAATTAAGCATATATTTCTATAATGAATATAATATTTTGGGAAATGTAAGATGCCGTAACTGGGGCTAAGAACTTATAGTTTACATGGCCACATTCCTGACCAATTGCTGGGCACCAGCTATGTATTCATGTAGTGTACTTGTTTTACATATGACCTGAGGGAATTCTTAGGTAGGTTTCTACATAAGCACATGTGTACTCATTAAATTTAAGACAGTTCAAACACACATCAAAAAGAAGTTAACTTTAATTACTTAAAACTCCAAAATAACTCCAAATATAGGTACTATAACATTTAAAGAGAATAATGTCTTTTCTTTGGAAAAGACAGCAGTGATCATTTGTATGATGATCTATTCAGTTGTGCCATTCCCACTGCTGCTACAGCAATTTGTCTTATGTATTGACTTAAACAGCACATATTATTATTTTTGTCAGATATACTAAAGAGAATTTTTTTTCATATATAGGATTGAAGCAAGGAACCAAGAGAGCTAAGTTCCTTTTGGAGTGTCTAGGATCCACGGCTTTTCTTTTGCCAGGTTTGGGGGCTGCTTACTTTCTTTAGCGCTTGGATTCTTCCTCTGTCTTCACAGCACATGTCTCCCAACAATTCAACCTGCCACCACATGGAGTTATCTCTGACACACTACCCCCTGTTTATAGGATCATCCTGATTGCATTGCCCAGCCCTCCCCCACCCCCTGACATGCTTTTTGTTTGTAGGACTATAATTTAAACATATCGGCAGTCTGTTTTTTTTGTATAAGGTTATCCTATTCGCAGTTTTTCATATAATAACATGAATCTCTTTAGGGAAGGACTTTATTGATCTATCTTTTATTCTTAAAGGGTTGAGGAAGATATATAAGTTTTTCTGATTACTTGTGTAATCATAGGGAGGTGCATATTTTAACTTAAGTGAAAAAAAAATGTGCTCTTTTATAACTATCAGACCTGCCAGGTCCTGCTAAATATCCTTTCTTGTTATTTCTGCCTTCAGATTACATCACCCAGGAAGATTAATAGCTGCTGTAGTTTCATGTAATGGGCTTCAGGTGCTGGGGTGGTACAAATCACAAGCTCAATCCCCTCTCCTCAGTTTCCTAGAATTCCTTCCATAGATAGCCAAGCAGCAAAAGGTATACTCTATCATGAATGGCAAGTGTTCCCAAAGCCATTTAGCTCCCCAAACCTTTTCATAGTTAAGCTATAGGATGGACCCAGATCCTGCAGTCATCTCAATGATGCATTTCTGTTTGTTACTCTGTTTGTTACTCTCAATGTGATTACCATTGCTTGATTACTCTGGCCAGGGAAAAGTGAAATCTAAGATAATGTCACTGCACAGCTACATACCAGAAGACACGGGGATTGCTCTCCATATTGTTTTCCTTAAAAGACAGTGATAACATTCATAATCATTTTCTAGACATGAACTGTGCATTCAAATGCTATGCTTGAGATTTAACTATAAGGCAATGAGTCATCAATAACACTAACTTTGATATAATCACTTTGTCATTTCATAGACGTTATAAAGTCTTTTCCAAGGGGAACATTTTAAAATGTTTTTACTTTTTGGTTTATATTACTATTGATCATTCTTTCTCATATTGAATCAGTAGTGATAACATTTATGGAATCCTAAGATTATACAGTATTCATAGACTCTTCTACTATGTGTTTTTACCCAATGCTCTTATAAACTGCTTTTGATTGACAGTATGCATTTGTAGTTGAGTATACTTCTTTTTTTCTTATTATTATTTTTTATTTAAAATAGAAACAAAATCTTATTTTAAATATCAATCCCAGTTCCTTCTCCCTCCCATTCTCCCAAGCCTTGCACAGACCCCCATCCATCCTTCTTCTTCTCCATAGAAAGGGTGAGGCCTTCTATGGGGGATCATCAAAGTCTGTCACATAATTTGGGGCAGGCCCCATGTGTCTAGGCTGAGAGAGTATTCCTCTATGGGGAGTGAGCACCCAATGTCCATTAATTTGTATGCTATGTATAAATGCTGTCCCATTAGCAAGGACCCCATAGACTGCCCAGGCCTCCTACCTGTCACCCTCATGCAGGGGACTTGGTTCTGTATTTTGTTGGTTTCCAAGCTGTCAGTCTGGGGACCATGTGCTCCCCCTTGTTCAGATTATCTGTTTCTGTGGGTTTTTCCTGCATGGTCTTAACCCCTTTGCTCATCACTCCTCCCTCTCTACAACTGGATTCCAGGGAATCAGCTCAGTGCTTAGCTATGGGTCTTTGCTTCTACAAGTATATTTTTTTATGATCAGCTACTTATGTCTTTATGTTCAGATAAAGGTTTGCTAACAGCTATCCTGAACATGGATGATGGATGGACTTTCATTGGTAAACTCTACATTTTTCTTGTTTTTTAAAAAGATGTTAGTAAATAAATTGGACTTTTTTCATCTCTCTCTCTCTATATATATATATATATATACATATATATATATATTTTTTTTTCTTATTTTATATATTGATCCAAGTTCCCTCTCCCTCCCTCCCATGCCCCTGACCATCCTCCTGTCCCATCCCCTCCCTCCACAGGGAGAGTGATGCCTTCCAGAAGGGCTCATCAAAATCTGTCAAGTCATTTGGAGTAGGGTCTAGACCCTCCCTCTTGCCTCTAGGCTAAGGGAGTAAGTATCCCTCCATGCAGAATGTGCTCCCAAAGTCCTTTTGTGTACAGGGATACATCCTGGTTCCACTGTCAGAGGTTTCTTAGACTGCCCAGGCCTCCTAACTGACCCTCATATTCAGCGGGTCTGAGTCAGTCCAATGCTGTTTACCCAGGTATCAGTCTGGGGGTCCATGAGCTCCCTCTTGTTCAGGTCAGCTATCTCTGTGGGTTTCCGTAGCCTGGTCTTGACTCCTTGTCTTATCACTTCTCAGTCTCTGCAACTGGATTCCAGGAGTTCAGCTCAGTGTTTAGCTGTGGTGTCTGCTTCTGTTTCCATCAGCTACTAGATGAAAGCTCTATGATTGTATACAAGTTAGTTATTCTCATTATCAGGGAAGGGCATTTAAGGTAGCCTTTACACTGTTGCTCAGATTGTTAGTGGGTCATCCTTGTAGGTCTCTGGACATTTCTCTCTATAGTCAGTTTTCTCTTCAAACTCTAATCACTCCCTCTATTGTGCTCTATTATGGTTCCTCTTTTTTTTTTTTTTTTTTTTTTTTTTTCTGTTTTTGCTTTTATCTGTTTGTCCCCTGACTCAATCTTCCTGGTTCCACATGTTTTCCTCTCTGCCCCTTCTCTTTCTCCTAACTCCCACTTAACTCACTGCTCACCCACCCCCCACTCCAAACATATGGAGATCTTGCTTCTTTCCTCTTCTGTGAGGGACCTTGTATGAATCTTTTAGGATCCTCCTTGAATCCTAGCTTCTCTGGCAGTATGAATTATAGGCTGGCAATCCTTTGCTCTATGTCAAAAATCTATATATGAGAGAGTACATACCATATTTCTCCTATAAATTGACTTTTATAAATTGTTTTTTAGCAGACATGAAGACGATTTGCATATAGTACAATTCAGTATGTGACCTATGTCCATCCATAAACTGTGTTAGATGATGAAATAGGACAAGAATTATGCCTCCAGGATGTGAAATTGTTCTGAGATCATGAGATAATTCATCTGAACATTAAATATGCACTTATAATGTTGAATAGTGCATGAAATTATTATGCTACTCTACAGAACAATAAATAAAATAAAAACTTGTTTGAAACCCATTTTGCTAAACTTCTTTCAAACTTTCAAACATTTCAGAATGTATCCTATTAAATTTTCCTAATTAGTCTTAAGTTTTTACAACTCCATGTTATCTCTTCACAATTTAATTTGTGAAATCTCTTCACAATTTGTCCTCCTGTGTCCTGTGATCAACTTCCTAGTGTAACCTTAAAATGAGAAAAAAATAAGTAATTATTATATTTTCCTCCAAATTAATTAAAATCCTTAAAATATCATCATCATAACCCACATAAGCCCAGATACAAAATATTACACTGAAGATATAAAGCAGGTTTTTCTGTTACCAAAGTCTATAATCAAGGACCCTTTCTACAAGGGCACTTACTTCTTAGATATTTTAGAGAGTTTATTTTTGTTTTATTTCATTTGCTTTCCTTACATTTTAATATATAATCATTAGATATTTATAGATATCAAGCTACAACACCTTTTAATACCACAACTTGAAATTATATATTTTGTAGGTAATTAATGCCAATTGATATCAGATTCTCTTTAGAAAAAATAAAAGAATAATGATAGAAGTTGAAAAAAAGAACAATTAAGTGTTGGCCACATAAACATATACAGTTGATGATACTGAAAAGTCCATTTTAAACCTTAGAAGGACACACTGCTTGAGTTTGCTTACTTTTCTGTGGTAAATACCATGTCCAGAAACAACTTGTAAAGAGAAAGGTTGATTTGGCTTTCATACCCTGGTCATGCCCCAATCACTAATAGAAGTCAGGGCAGGAAACCAGAGGCAGGATCTGAAGTTGAGACCACAGAGGAGTGATGTTTACTGGGGTGTTCTCCCTGGCTTGCTCAGTCTGTTTTCTTAAACAACTCTAAAACCACTGGCTCTGGGGTGGCATTGTTCATTGTGTTTGGGATTCTTCTATGTGAACCAGTAATCAAGAAAATTCACAGCAGATATATCTATAGGCCAATCTGATAGAAACATTTTCTCAGTTGAGGATCCTTCTCCCCGAATGTCCCTAGGTTTTTTTCTTGTTGATAGAAAACTAACCAGGACATTTTGTAACCTTGTTTATGAACATGACATGTCAGACTCCACATGTAAAACAAAAGCTAGTGATTGTTCATGAAGATATTTCTCTCAGTTTACTACATTGAAGGAAAATAAAGACTATACAATACATGATTTACAAAATAATAATACAACACAGTTTAAAGAATAGAGTGTTATTCTTGGATCTCTAAAACAAAGATATTGCCAGGACACTGTTTCCCAGACCTGCTAAAAATGTTTTATGGCCATGTGAAATTCAGAAGACAGGATGCCACAAGTATAGTGATGACACAAAGGAATCTGCATGTCCAGTTTATAGTTACATCAGTGGCTTTCTACATGTGCCTCACATATCCAGCCTTCCCTCTGTTGTAAATACTGTGAGTATTGACAGTGTTTTGATGTGTCTTTCTCACACATCCAATTGCCTACATGGGTTCCTGTGAAAGCATTTTTCAGTGTTACTGAAATATTTCAATAAATAACAGGGTCAGATAAACTTTCACAATTTGAGTAACATGAGGAGTGTCACAATTATTTAAGTTTGAAAAAAATATAGTTTTTCTTTTAATATTATATCTACTTGTATGACTGATGTGAGGTGTAATTACAACTTAGTATTCTAAATTAGTAAAGGGAGTGGTTGTGGTTCTCCTGACTGCATGAGTATATTGTACCCTCAGACAATGTGATTTGGCTATGGTATGCACATTTTTTCCTATTGTTTTTTTGTATCTTCAAAGTTGGTTAAAGGGAAGTAGAGAATCATGAACTGCAGAAAAGCTTTAAAAACAAATAAAAATTAAGTATTATATCCCTATGCCTGTGTATATGGTAGATGCTGCATGGAAGGAGCATCACAGTGGTCATTTATGAAGCATATAGACATTCTCTGGGCTGTAGAACCATTTGTTTGAGGAAAACAGACTTAGCTCTTGTTATGGAAACTGAGCCCACAGAGCCTGTTTGATTATTGTTCCTTTATTAAAGATAGATTAGTGTTTATTGAGCTAAGTTTCTTCACTATGCTCTTCATTATATTCTCAGAAGTATTCAACTCGAAGTCTGTTGAAATTTTTGATAGGTAATACTGCCCTAATGATTAAATTTTCTGTTACATTGTACTAGCAAAATGTCTTAAGATCCAGCAATTCCACTCTTAGGCATATACCCAAAAGATGCACATTCATACAACAAGGACATCTTTTCAACTATGTTCATAGCAGCATTATTTATAATAGACAGAACATGGAAGCAACCTAGATGCCCCTCATCTGAGGAATGAATAAAGAAAATGTGGTACATTTATACAATGGAGTATTACTGAGTGGGAAAAAAGTGAAATCTTGAAATTCACAGGCAAATGGATAGAACTAGAAGAAACCATCCTGAGTGAGGTAACCCTGACCTCATAGGTTTTGGTATGTACTTACTCATAAGTGGATATTAGACATACAGCAAATAGTCAGCTTATAATTCATAACCCCATAGAAGCTAGAAAGTAAGGAGGACTCTAAGAGAGATACACATCAACACCTACAAGAAGGGACGGGGTGGAGGAGAACATGAGGGATCAGGAAGAATGAGGGGAAAAATAGAGAAAGAGAGTAAGAAAAGAGATACCTGATTAGAGGTGGCCATTATAGGTTTAAAGAGAAATCTCATACTAGGGAAACATGCAGGGATCTAAAAAAATGACCCTAACCAAGAATCTAAGCAATAGTGGAGAGGATACCTTAGATGCTTTTCCTCTATAATAAGATTGATGACTACTTTAAATGTCATCCTAGAGCCTTCACCCAGTAGCTGATAGAAGCAGAAGCAGGCACTCACAGCTAAACACTGAGCGCTGAACTTCTAGAATTCAGTTGTAGTGAGGGAGGAATGATAACCAAAGGATCAAGACCATGCTGGGGAAACCCACAGAAACAGCTGACCTAAAAAAGTTGGAGAGCATAGACCCAAGTCTGACAACTGAGGAACCAGCATAGGTCCTAACCAGGCCCCCTGAACATGGGTGTCAGTTGGGATACTAGGGCTGACAGTGGAACCAGTATTTATCCCTAGTGCAAGTGATGGGAGATGTTATTCTGTGTATATGTTTCTCATACTGGTTAATAAAGCCCTGTGGCCAATAGAAAACAAGATAGGCGGGGCTAGGCGCCCAGAAGGAGGAAAGAGGAAGTAGTAGGGTGGAGTCGAGATGTAGCCCGGGAAGAAGCAGGAAGCCTGCCGCGCGGCTCCCCATAAGACGACCACGTGGAAATACTTAGGTAAGTAGAAATGGGTTAATGATTAAGGCAGAGCTAGCCCATTAACAATAATGGTAACTGGCCAACAGGATTGTATCAAATACAGAGTCTCTGAGTGTTATTTGGGGCGCACGTGGTTGTGGGACCATGGCTGCAGAACCAGCAGCAGCCAAAAGGGAAACCTGCCGTAACATGCAAGGACTTTGAGAGCCTAGATACATGGGAGAGAGTCTAGGCCCTACCCAAAATGATGTGACAGACGTTGACGATTCCCCCATGGAAGGCATCACTCTCCCTGGAGAGTGTATGAGAGTTGGGGTGAGGGTTAGTGGTGGCCATGGGAGGATGAGAGGGAGAGGGAACTGGGATCAGTATGTAAAATAAGATTGTTTTTTAATTTAAACAAAAAAATGTCTTACTTTATGTCCTATAAGTTAGATGACATGTAAGTCCAAGTAACACAAGCATGAAGGAACTGGGACATAGCTAAGATAAAACAATTATTTACTTCCTACCATTTAAAGGACAGCACAAAGATTTTGAAGCATACATAAGCAAAAGATGTTAGTGAATGTAAATTCCCATCTTCAACATTTCTTTTGTCCATCAGCATAGCTGGCAAAGTTACAAAATGTCAGCTATGCCTGTAGGTACCAGATCACACTTCAAGAAGCAGAAGAGAGGAGAGGATAGAGAAAGAGATTCAGTAGTCACAAGTACAAACTCACAGTTCCATACATTGTACACAGTGGCCTGAGGAGTTCTCATTATCTTTTAGGGATCTAGAATCATGTAAAATAGGATTCTTGGCTTCATCACAGAAAATCATTTGAGGATGGACCAGTGTGAGGCTCTGTCAGAGCTTACTAAAAATGGAAAGAAAAAGACACATCCAAGAGCACAGGTGAATCTCAAAGAAAACACGATTAAGTCTCATGTTACTTGGTATAGGGATTTAGGAGCTATGGGGATTTCAATACTCAGTGGCTTTCTAAGGGAACCTCCTCTCATTTATCTTCTTTTCAATACCTGAGATCATGAGGTATAGGTGTGATCCCTCCAAGGAGGATTAGAGTCTGATATAGTAAAAACAAACAGGAGTTACAGGGATTTCTGGTGAGAATCCTAGAGAATTGCATGTTTATAGCCTGGAGAAGAGAAAGGACTTAAGCAAATATATGGCCATTGTAGGTAACACCAGGCAAGAGAGTTCAGCCAGACTCTTGGTGAGGGAGTTTATTTTCCTTCTCATGTTCCTTTATTTTTACCTGACACTATTCTGCTTGTAAGGAGATTTCCCAGGCTTACAAGAGCATCACCTTCAAGTTTTTTCTTTCTTTGTTTTGTGTTGTTTGTTTGTTTTGGTTTGGTTTCTTTGTTTGTTTTTGTCTTTTGTTTCTCAGAAGCTCCCTATTTTACTTCCCATCTTCATCTCTTTGCAGAGCTGGTAACCTGACAGGATCTATGGGTTTCACTGCTATAGGAAGTCAAGATACCAAGAATGTCTGCCACAAACTTATGCCAATTAATTCTTTCTTACTTTAGAAGACGCTTGCAGTTTTCTGTTTAAATTGGTGTCACCTTCATATTTCATGCCAAGTTGACGCTTGATCCTAAGGTATTTAGCAGATGGTTAATGTTTTTACTTCAACAACACAAGTAATTTCTCATTTCTACTGATAATTTATTAAGGCATAAAATATTGATGTGTTTTTGGAATGACTATGTAGGCAATTCTGGAATAAAAACATTATTTGCCCAAGTTGTGATTAAAATACATGAACAATTTTTAATTTCGATGGCAAATATAGTTATCAAGTATTGTGTATATTGTTCTGTGATAGAAATCATCTTTATATTTATATTAAAAATTAGCACTGCATTCATGTGGAATAGTTAATAGGAACAGTGAATTATCTCTCTAGGTTTGTAACACAACTAAAGAAATTCACCAGAATCAACTGCCCAACCACAGATATTAGTAGAAAGGAAGCCTATGTTGACCTCCAAGTCTGTTTAACTAGAAGTTAATCAGATGCTTACTTCAGTGACAAAAGAGTTTGAGCAATGATCCGAGTTCCAAAAGTTTAGGAGATGCAGGCATAATCACTACACTAAGTAGGGAAATAGAAGAGACTATAGACCCTTCCAATGGGGTAGCTCTATCCTGACATTCCATAAGGAGGGCTAGGTAAGAGACTGAGTAAGCCCAGATGCAAGCTTCCAGAAGCCTGTGTAATAGCCCTTTCTAGTATCCACTTCAGCTTGAAAAATTTCAAAGCATATATTTTGCTTCTGGATTGTTTTCTCAGAAGTTTTTGCATCCTATTTAGTAAGAATCCCAATACAATGAGATCAACGATGTGTTCTCGAGGCAGATTTGAAAAGTTTTCATCTCAAGTTCTAATGCCCTATGGTCATCACCTCTTCTGAATTATGAATATATAATGTTATTACTTCAGAAAACTTTCAATAAATTATGTTTAGTAATGTAAAAAACAGTGAATTTATTCTGAGATAATGTGATAGTCTCTCTTTACTATCCCTTACTAAGTCAAAGTGAACAATATTACCTGAACTTTTTGCTAAGTATGTATACACATGTGATCTGAAAGATTCTTGGCTGAAAAATAAGAATTACATCTATATACCCAAAATTTACTAATAAGGAAAGTAACTGAGTCACCTTTAGAATGGACATTTGTTCTGCACAGACTTTGATTGCTCTTCAAACTGATCTATGAAAAACATTGATGAAGGAGAGCAAGAAAAGAGATCTCCTGATAGAGACAGTCACTGTGGGGTTAGGGAGATATCCAGTGCTAAGTGAATTCCCAAGAATCCACAAAAATGACCCCAGCTAAGACTCCTAGCAATAGGGGAAGAGGGTGCCTGAACTTGCCTTCCTCGGTTATCTGTCATCCTAGAGCCTTCATGCAGTAACTGATGGAACTAGATACAGACATTTACTTATATTACTAAGATTAGTAAGCTCTTATTTTGCTCAAAGGGTTATACTTTGCTACTATGATTATTTATTATTTTATTCAAATACCCAACTTGGCCCATTTAAACCCTTCAAAATGACTCCTAACTTTAGTATTATTGTCATTGTTGTAGGTACTATTTTTACTCTCCTGTCAAACTATATTACCAGACCCTGAATTAATTTTCTGTACTTTGATGATGATTTTATTATACTTGTTTGTTTTCATTTCAAAGTATCCCTTAATTTCTGACACATCAGATTCCAGGTTTTCTGTTCTTTACTCTGGACCATAACAGAGTTGGTCACATTTGTCATATTACTGAATCTTTTCAGTGGAGTGGAAGGGAATTACATAAGCATTTGAAGCTTTTGATAAAACTGCTGTTTTCTGGTGCAGGTTCCTACGTGCATTTTTCTGATGCCAGTTGATGTCACTTATTGTTTCATCTCTTCAAAATCAAAATGTAATTTCAGCTTTCAGAAAACAATGGCTATGTCAAAAGTGGTAGTTTTGTGATGAACTGGAAAACAATGAAAAAGAAAATTTAAACCTGTTTAAGAGTCTGGAAGTTCACATACATCTTCAGTGGATCTCAATGCTACATCCTTTAAAACAATTTCTCGTGCTGTGGTGACCACCAACCATAGAATGATTTGTTGCTACTTCATAATTGTAATTTTGCTACTGTTCTGAATTGTAATATAAGTATCTGATATGCAGGATATCTGATCTGCAACCCCAGTGGGGTCAAGACCCAAAGCTTGAGAACCACTGATCTACATGACCACAAGACTCTTGGAAGAGAAATAGAAGAGAATTACAAGAACATGAAGAAGTTTCAGAGAACTCTGCATCACCAGGCTTTAGGTATGCGGTTGCAGTTTGATAGCTTTGTTTGTTTTACTTTGGTTAGAATTTGTTTGTTTCCGTAAAACAACAAAAGTCAGAAAATAGAATAGAAAGTACGTGGTTATTATTGTCATTGTTGTTTGTGTTGATATGTTGGTCATTGCCATTTACTTGTTCACTAGAGTAGTACATGTTAGTCTGTTACTAAAAGCCAAAGACAGCACTGAGTATATTGGCAATGGCAGCTCACATCTGCCTCTGCAAATCCTGGACAGAGATGTGTGCATATTTTCCATTTCAAATTCTCATATAATTGGATCAAAATCCACATATTTTAGGCAAATGCAGTCAACATTCTTTCACAGTCAATATTTATGATGCTAAGCTAGTGTCAAAATGACTCCAAATGATCATCTTTGGCAAAATACTATATGTAACAAGCTCAAAATTAAGTACAGATATAATTACTGTACTGAGGAAGCAGAAGCATCTACGAATTGTTCATGATTTTCAGGAAGTACACAGATTCTAACAAGTGCACCCCATGATGCCAGTAGCCAGATCACAATCCAGTAATGGCGTTGCTAACAACCTCTAATTTAGAAAATAGTATTTATAAAATGTTTACTTTCCTGGGATTATTTTTATGTATACTTCTACAGAGTTTATTTTGCCATGCATATCACTTGAAAAAATTCACATAATTTAGCTAATTCAGGAAGAGCAATGATCATAATAACTAATCTGTTCAAGTGAAAGCGTACTCCTTTAGCACATTAGAGAATGACTATGTATGTGTGCACATCTCAATTTCTACTAACAAGATGACCCGCCCAGGGTGCTCTCTGGAGTAGAAATGATAAATAACAGAGAAAAGACTGATTCAACCTACAGCCATAGTGTTTAGATGGACTAACCTTGACCTGTGTTTATTTATACCTATGTACAACAGTACTGGCAGACAAAAATGCCAACTAAAAATGAAATGACACCACACACAAAGCCAGGGAGACTTTTGGTCCTGGGAATCTGCCTTGGAGTCTGTTGATAAACAGTGTCACTCCATTGTAGAAAACTAATTTTCCCTTTCCCAGCAAGGAGTAACTCCAAATAGCACTTGGTTAGGTTCAGAACTTTGTGTCCTGTTCCCCTTTTCAATTCTGGGATTTTGTCTTGTTTGACCTCTGCAGGTCTCATACATGCTTCTGTGGTCTCTGAGAGTTCATATGTGTGTCAGTACTGCTGTGTCTCGAATATGCCCTTTCTGTGGAGTCATCCAACACCTCTGGCTCTTAGAACCTTTCTGCATAGATCTTTTAGTCTTAGCCTTGAGGGTGGGGTTTGATAAAGATATCCGATTTAGCCCCCCCTCTCTCTCTGTCATTTTATTGTCTAGGTTATGGTCTCTGTTAATTATTACCTACTGGAAGAAGAAGCTAAGAAGCTTTTCTGATGAGGATTGAGCAATGCATAGATCTATAGGTATGGCAATTCAAATATAGTTGACACACAATCTTAATTTGAGTTCTGAGATTCATTGTCATGACTTCAAACATAAACAGCAACATGTACCATCTATTAATTTCAATGAGATATTTGGTGTCAGCTTAATCTTAGAAGATGGTTAAAGTGTCTGTGAGTGGGAGGAGTTTTTAGTTTGTTTGCTATCCTTTTTGTCTCTCTTTCATTGTATGAGTTTTGTGCTTATTCTTTTGACTCCTTTTCAAGTTAATTTGAGAAACAGCTCATCAGAGTTATCCAGATGAGCAGAAAATACCTAAGCAAAGCAAACCTTTCCTCAAACTGAAATGAAATGCACTCTTATAGCACAGTAGCTACCCAAATCCTATATGGCTCTAGTTAAATTTCATTTTTGTTTGTTTCTCTGTTGTAATCCTTCAAAATTATTTTATAGTAAGAATTGTTAGCACCTTGGTTTTGTAAGGAAAGAGAGTAGACTTGGAAGGAGTTGGGAGAAAGGTGAATATAATCAAAATTCTTTGCACAAAATTCCCAAAGAACTAATTTTAGAAAAAAGTTGCTTTATTTAATTATAAACAGTATAGAAGTTGTGAAGATGAATGTAGCTGGATAATAACAATAGGCCTAATGAGATTCCTTAGAAATCCTGAATGTGGCATTTATCAATAAGTAGGAAAAAGTGGAGTGAAATTGTAAAGTAATTTGGAGCTATAGTGAATGTATCCATACATTCAAGCGCCAAAGCCAAATTAAAAAATTCTCATGAAGAACTCCAAGAAAATACAAAGTGTGACTTATGGACATAATTTAATTAAAGCTTGTCCTCAGAAATCACACTGATTTATCTTTTTTGAGTCCTGGCTCATAGACTGAAAAAGACAAATAGCTCAGAGCTTTCTTGCTACAGCTCTTCACAGGGGTTGGCACATTTACATGTAGGAAACAAGGAAGAGTTATTTAAAACTATGAATCATTTCCTACTACTTGAGCCAACTAAGGAAATGTCACTTAAACATGTCATATGAAGCAACACCATCTTTTGTCAATAATAATTTCCCCAAAATAAATTTTATCAACTGGTCTTGATTTGATTCCTGTTTTTTTCAGAATATTTTTTAATATTTTTAAAAAACTAATTATTTTATATATATTGTGTGTGTGTGTGTGTGTGTGTGTGTGTGTGTGTGTGTGTGTGTGTGTGTAAATGTATGTGTACTGCCAAGTTGTACACATGGAGATGAGAGAGATTTTGCTGAAGCCAGTTCTTGCCTATGCCATATTCATAAGTGTATCAGGGATGGAATTCAGGTGCCTAGGTTGACAAGAAATGTCTTTCTCACTCAGACACCTCATTGATCTGGAACTAACATTTTAAATTCAATTGAAATCTAGTAGAATAAGCAATACCCAATGAAATCTTACTAAAAGTAATAATAAAAAATGGAATATTTACCCATGGAGTCTCACTTGTTTTTATATTAATTACAAAGGTACACTTCAATGTTGTCTTCCAATTCTGTGTTGCTAATGGATGTTATATGAATGTTTTTATATGCAAGTGTTGTTGATGGTTGATCACAGTATTTTTGTTCCATACCAACTGAGATCTATGTAGTTAGTTATGTCTACAGTTAAGAATCCATGACATTAATCAATATATATATTATTTGTTTGAAATACAAAGTATTTTTTATTTGTGTGAAATACAGTGGTACATAAAAGACGTTTCTTTCCTTATATTTTTGGTTGTGAGCCTAGCCTTTTACGGCTGAGGCATCTCTCCAGCCAGATGCTCCTTTCCTTAAGAAATGGAAATATCATTGAAAATTTATTTGTAGGAAGAATTAAAACTATCACATCCTTAAACTACTTTTCAAAAGCAGAATGCTTATAAAGTTTCATAATGGGAAAGTCAAAGTAGAAGAGCAAAACACATGGGAATTGGTTTTGTCCACATGTGTCATCATGTTTCTTTGATGATAATTCCACATTTCTAAACTTCAATGATGTTTTTAATAGGAACACTGGAGAAACAAACCTCTCATTCTTCCCAAATGACTCTATGTTCTACCCCTAAAATTTAAGTCAAAATGTAAGGTCATTTGTAGCCAAAAGATTAGTAACACATCTCACAGGAGTTAGATAGCACGAGTAGAAGAAATTTAGGCACACTAGATTAAAGATGTGTAGGTGATAGGTTCATAGATAATGGGCTGAAAGGTCATATGAAGTGAGTGCACAAAGTGGCTAAGATATTTCATAGCATTAGAAATCATTTTAAGAATGAAAAGGGACTCGATAAATAACTAGCTTCGGGCTTAGGAAAAAAGTAAATTTAATGTACAAAATCAAAGGAAGGGAAGAGTCAGAGGAAAGACAATGTAGAGTACCCAGATACAAATTTGTGGAGTACCTAAGCAATGTATGAGTTCATTTGAGCCTTAGAGGAAAAAACATGGACCAAGGGAAAAATATGTTTTCCACTCTGTTTTATTACAAATGTAAATATCTAAGAATATGTATTTTATCAGCTAACATTAAGAAAAATATGGACTGATTGAAAGTTATTTACAGTCATTTGATGCCAGTTTATCAATAATTAAAACTTACACATTTATGTAATCAATGAGGAATTTATGTAGCCATTTTACTAACTGATTATTATAAGAAAACATTATGGGGAATGAAAAAATACAAAGAGAACAAACATGTATGCACAGTTTAGTCAAATTTCACTTTAAGTTGCAGCTAGATCATATGATCTGTGATACTGTAATTATAAGACCTTAGATTGCCACAACAAAATACTGTCTTCTAACGCCAACCTCAACTTAATAATCACTTGATGTTCATCTGGGACTGAGGAGGTACATGGTAAACTACAGATATAACATAACAGCTTTAGTTACAGGATCTCTGAAGCATACATTGTCACTAAAATGTATGGTTTTCTTAGAATTCTTATTTATCGTTAATTTATAAAATTCAATTTCCACTGTCTTTTATTATGAGTCATAATATAAAGTGTGATTACTTTACCACATCACAAATAGTCTTACTCTTAGTTTTCCTATTAGACATGCAACAAATGTATTCTGTGCAAAAAATCATTAGCTTGAGTTATGTATCTTATGAATGTTAATGTTCATACACTTGTAGACAGAAGTTTTCACCACTTCATCATAGAGTTCAGTATTATATAGGTAAATGACAAGCAGAGAAGCCACACAGACAAGCGTCAAAGGTACTACATATAGATCACTAGCAGGAAGGATCTTATCTATAACCCATTAAAAGTATCCAAGCATTCAATTTTTAAATACTTGAACTTGAGTCTATTTCAGAATGCTTTGTGTGAGCATTCATTTGTTGTTGTACACCTTGGTTGATTCCAAATCTTGACTATTGTAAATAATACCACAGTGATGATGAGGGTGCAGGTGTCCCTTGAGTATGCTGACTGCATCTCCTCTGGAATGTATATCCAAGAACAAAATGGCTGTATCAACTGGTAGTTTATTTTTGACCGCTGAGGAACTTCATTTTATTTTCTATAGTGTCTGAACTGACTATATTCCCATCAACAACAGTATTTGTGTTCCTTTCCTTCATGTTCTTAACAGTATTTGTTGTTTATTATGTTATTGGAATAGCCATTCTAACTAACTACGGTGAGATGAAGCCTCATTACAGTTTTGATTTGCATTAGCTGATAACCATAGATAATTGTAGTTCTTGCCATTTATTCTTACTACTTCACTGGCAATAGGACTTAAGTGTGTATGTTCTTACTTTTCCTTCTCCTAGAGCATACTTGATATTTACTGTTCTTGTATATAGTTAGGTATCAAGCCTAAATCTTTTCTTCAGACTAAAAGGGGAATTCTAGTGAGATATCCACCTTGCCCACACCTGTTTTACTGACCACGCCCATTGGGGGATAGGAAACAGGTCTGGGCATAACCAGTGGAGTCTAGGTCTGGGTCCTGACCCGGGACACTATCTCTTACTTTTGAGTCAGAGAAGAGAGAATATCAGAGGACATCCTTGGAGCTGGAAGCTGAAGTAGTCATCTGTTTCTTGTGTAAGTGAATTCTTCCTGAATAAAGCCTGTATTGTGTCCCAGACTCTAATTACTTGCTTTAGGTAATGGGAATCTTACCATATATTTTTTGTGTATTTTGGATTTCTTCTTTAGGGAAATGTGTATTTATATTATTTTACTTGTCCACTTTTAATTGGATTAATTATTTTTTGCTACTATTATTATTTCTGGGATTTTCTATTCATTCTGGATGTTAGTATTCTGGCAGATAAATATCTGGTAAATAGGTCTTCACTTGCTGTAAATTGTTCCTTCACTTTGATGGTTTTCTTTGCTATAAGAAGCTTTTTAATTTGATGAAATTCAATTTGTCAATTCTTGCTTGTGTTTTCTATGTTTTCAGAGATCTAAGCAGGAAACAGTTGCCTGTGCCAATATCTTGAAATCTTTCGCCTGTTCTTTCTGATAGCTGTCTCAGAGTTTCTCATCTTACATCAAAATATTTCATTCATTTTCAATTAACTTCTGTACATGGTGAGAGACAAGACTCTAATTTGGATCTTCTACCATGGATTATCCAGCTTGCTTAACCTCATTTAGTGACGAGGCTGTTTTTATCTCAATGTATTAAGTTGGCACTATTTTCTACAGTTCCTTAATAAATATATAATAAAGATATAGATATATATATATAATAATTTTGTTGTAAGGATCTTTCATCTTTATGGTTGAATTTATTCCTAGATACTTAATTTATTCTAGTAGCTGTTATAAATGGAACTGTCTCCTTGATGTGTTTTTCAAGCAGTTCACTGAGAGAAATGCTACTGATATTTGTGTGTTTATGCATCCTTAACTTTGCCAATTTTTATATTGGGTTATTTATTTTATTACTATAAAATCCCTTAAGTTTTAAATATAATTTAGATAGTAGCTCCTTGTCAGATGTTTGGTTTGCAAGTATATTCTCTCTCTCGGTTGATCATTTCTCATGCTGTGTTCAAGCTATTTAGTGTGATGTAATCACATTTGTGCATTTGTTTAGTTAGAGCCATGTTAAACAAGTCACTGACCAGGCTACTTCTGTGTAGAACTCTCTCTCCAATTTTCTTACAGCAATTTCATATTTTAAAATCTGAAACAAGCTCATAATCAATTTGGAGTTGATATTTGTATGTAGTACAATATAGGGTCTAATTTCATTCTTCTGCATGTGGTTAGTTTTCCCAGGACTATTTATTGCAAACTCAAAATCTGTCAAGTCATTTGAGGTAGAGCCTACCCACACTCCCCCACTCTGTGTCTCTAGGCTAAGGGAGTATCCCTCCATGGGGAATGAGCTCCCTAAGGTCTTTGTTGCAATAGGGATACATCCTGATTCCACTGTCTTAACCCCTTTGCTCACCCCTCCTCCCTCTCTGAAACTGGATTTCAGGAGTTTGACTCAGTGATTAGCTGTGGATCTCTGCTTATGCTTCTATCAGCTACTGGATGAAGGCTCTAGGATAGCATTTAAGGTAGTCATTATACTCATTATAGGGGAAGGGCATTTAAGTAGCCAGGCTCTGGACAGATGGCTCAGCCATTAACAGCTAGACTCACAACCAAAAATATAAAATACATGGTTTCAACTAGCACTATTACTATCAGTATGCATAATTCATCCCAAAACTAATTGTATCCGTACATAATTCTGAATCATTTCAGAGAACAGATGGTTTGGAGGTCAACTGGGAGAAGGCATGTCCTTTAATTTATAAATTATACAATGTTCTTCCTGAGAAAACTATAATAAAAAAATCCTTTGTATTCATATTCTAACTTCTATTTTTTTATTCATACTTCACATAGAATAGAAACCTATGACTTTGGTTGTGCTCCTTAATTATTTTACCTTAGTTGTCCATCCACAGATTGGTCAGTCCCATAAAAAGAAAAAGAAAATCACTCCACTTATTGTTTTCTCTCTCATGTAAATTATTCTTTTATTTTGTAGCAGAATCTTTTCTAAGGACTTTTTAAGTTAATTTTTAAATTTTGATTTTGGTGTGTCCTGTCATAAGTTTGTTTTCTTTGAATAAAATTTGCTCCTCAGTCTGTTCTAATGCCATGAATATTAAGATATCTATATATGGCTATTACTTTTTCTACCTTTAATTTTGAAGCAGTTTGAAACTGGTTAAAAGTATAATAAGGGTAATAATGCATAGACACCCCACTGTATCCTTCACTTAGCTTCATTGATTATTAATGCTTTCGTATATTTGCTTTATCATTTCATCTTTACCCTTTAATACTTCTGTGTCTATTTCTAAGCTCTTCTTGGGAATGTTTAAATAATCACAATGCAATTATAAATTTCATTACATTTCACATTGAAATGTACTTTGCTGTATAATTCACAGATCTCTGTTACAGCCATCACATCCTGGTTCTTTCATAGTGTTGTTTCTCCCTGTGGACCAGGGACCCTCATCATAATCATATATTGAGCTGAGCTGTCATGCCTCTTCTTTCTACTTTAATCTAACGGTATCTGTCCAACTCTAAATGATATTTGTAAGGAACTTATGCCAATTAAAAAAAAACATATTCTTTTAACTTTTTTCAGATTTTTAAATTTTTTCAGTTGTTTTCTTTCTTAGCTAAAAAGTCAACTGATGATACTTCCCTGCATTATATTGGGTAGAAACGTGATTGTTGGTTCCATAATTTTCACTAAACCAGCCATGCATTTACCTACCCCCAGAACCTTAACACTTATGCATTAAAATAATAAAATCAAAGAAATTAAACCACAGTATAAAGCAGCTAATGGATTTTATATACTTGAAAGTCCAGTTATTCCCATACTATTGATTGAAAGAAAAAAGCATAAATTTTCCTCCGTTATATATCACTGTAAGAAGTGCAGGTTCAAAATGAAAACTGCAATAGATAAGTTGATGTACACCAAAGGCGTCAGTTAATTCACTGGGAAAGCTAACCAGAGATTCTTTCATAGTGCATGTTAGACTCAAGTTACACATCTTCCAAATTTAATCCTATGTTTTATGAATTGTTTTGTTACTATTCTATCCTAGAATCTCCATTAGACTTTTAGATTAGAGTCAATTTATTCATTCATGGAAAATGTCCATCTGAACTTTTCTGGGATTGTATAAAATCTATAAGTAGTTTTTATGAAAATTTACATCTAAGCACTTACTGACTCTACCAGTTATTCATAACATCTCTCTTCAATTATTTATGTCTTTAATTTATTTGGTGTGTGTGTGTATATGTGTGTGTGTGTGTGTGTGTGTGCGTGTGTGTGTGTGTGTGTGTGTGTATCTTTTGCATCTTTGAGAGTGTGTACTTGAGACAGAGCCTTGTTATGTATTGCTGGCTAATCTCAAATTCAAAGTTCTCTGTTTCCAGAATCTCAGTCCTGGCATGTGTGGACTACCGTTTCAGATTATTTTTAACAATATTGTATTTATTCTTTGGAAATTTATGCATATATCTAGCATATCTGCTCACCTCCCCCATTCAGTTTCCCCATAAGATGCCTTACCGTATTTCCCTCCCAATATCATATCATCTGTGTGTATATATCTATGTGTGAGTCTTTGCAAGTATACTCGTGTGACTTCAGAGACTGAAAAAGTATGCAGAGTTCTTTGGAGATGATATTATTGGTGGTTCTGAGTTCTCCCTCCAGCCCCACACAACATGTGTCAATCAAACTCTGTTCTAATGAAGGAAGAAGGTTCTCTTAACTTGTGAAGCACACCAGGTCCTCTATGATCACTTTCCTTTTATACCTCAATGAGTCCAATTATTACTTCCTATGTGCCTTTGCCTGTGTCCAACCACTTGAGCAGGAATGCATGATTATTTGTGTGGAGTGTGCATTTGTGTTTATGTATGTGTGCATCTATATGTCAGTTCAGGTTTACATGTGCCATGGTATTTGCATGGATGTCAGAGAACAGCCATTTGTGTCAGCCCTCACCTTCCAAATTGTCTGACAATCCTTTTTTTTTTTTTTTTGGTGTTTACCACTTCATATACCAGGATATACCTATATCCACCTCATATCTCACAGGAGGAAGGCTGAGATTTACACAAGTATACAAACACTCCCAGCTTTTCCATAGGTTCTGGGGATTTGAAACAAGGTCCACATGCTTGTACAATAAGCACTTTATCAATGAAACAATTTCCGTGAACACAGCTATTTAATTTCTTAAAGTAGCATTTTGTCATTTCAGCAAATACCTTGCTCACCCTTTTTAATTATCTAAGTATCTTAACTTTTCTTCTGTTATCATATACATTTTTGTATAAATTTCAGTTGTTTTGTTTGTATATTTAAACCAAGTTGATGAAATATAATTTTATCTATCCTTCTTGTGACCTGTAGGCCTCTTATAATGATAAAAATCATTTTAATTCTTCTGGAATAAGGTTTCTAATATTTGTAAACATTCTTATTTTCATGATCATTAAGGTTGTATGTGGGGCAATATATTTAAAAAGCAATGAATTTTCTGTAGAGTTTTATAAGTTATATTTACTTCTGCATAAAATGAAATGTTCCTCTGTGTTGATGAAGTTGTGTATAATGACATTATTTTCAAATCTTCCTTAATCCTGCTGTTTTTCTACTTTTCCTGTCACATACGTTCTTTCATTGAAATGGTTCATTTCTCTAACATCTCTTTTAATTTTAATTGTTTAATAGATCTTAGAGATCTCTAGTTAGGCATATGATTATCCTTAATTATTAAGTCTTCCTACTCTACTGACCTATGTATAATCATAACAATGCTCACTATATTTCTTCTGTTTCAAACATTTAAGTGAGTGCTTTATAATTTAAATAACTATGCATCTTTTCTTTGATGTATTGTGAATGCTGTTACATAATAATGTACATCTGATTATTAGTCAATATATTCTAATTTAATATAATCACACAAATTTTCTTACATCTATGTTTGTATAATATTAATCCTTGATCTCAGATTTTAATTAACACCATTGGTAGATCCCAGTATGACCTTAAACAGAAAGCTTAAACAGAAATTTAATGATTTCTGCTTCTCATTGATTTTAAACTTTGTTACACATTTCACAAATAATTTATATCAATTTTCAGTTGCTATTTGACTTTTCTTAAGGAATTATCTATGCAGTTGATATGTTTTGTTTTAAAATTATGTGTAGTAAAAAATATCAGTCAATAATTTTTTCTGCATTTTATTTGTTCAGAGCATCTGTATTTCGATCACTACATTGCCTATATATTCATTTAATAAACAAATCAAGCATATTTTCTTCCTTTTAACTTGTTTTCTCTTAATAACTGAGTTTATTAGTTCTATGAATGACTATAGACATGCCCAAACATTGTTTATATAAATATCTAATGACCAGTTATTTGATATAGTGATTTATAATAGACACAAACCATGATTGTTTAAAAAGGATGCTAAATTTAGTGGTAATTTCAAACCTAACAATTTGGTTGTGAATTGCTCTTTCAATTGATATCACAGGAAGGAAAAATTAGATTATTTGGTCATGAGCTCAGAGACTTGGGGATTTTAGGGCTTTGATGTTCATTATCACTACAGTTTATACATTCATTAAATTAGATGAATATGAGGCAAACATGGCTAGTTTGTGAGCTAATTCTAGTTCCTCCTGCTCAGTATCTGTGAACATTTTCAAGTAATACAGGGAGAATATTTGTATTTTATCTATGCTGCAAGAAATTACAGAACATTAAATTTAGAAATATATTTCATGTAGCTTTTCTACATTTGACTTAACTTTCTTACCTTTAGGAATGTAAGACATAGATAAAGATTTGCCCGTACAGCACATTTACCCCTTGCAAAACCTGCCGTATCCCAAGTGCTACCTTACACATTCAAATGATTTAACTTTGCACATTAATTTTAGTATTTAGAATTAAGTTGAAATTGATCTTACCTGTCTCTAATTCATTTATTAAAAAATCTTTTTCTCATATGCTATTACTTTTTTCTAAAGTAGAATGTTAATTTCTGTGTCTTCAACCTTCTTATCAGTAGGTTGTAAAACCCAAGAAACTTTGCCCAGTTCTTTCGAGTTTGTATTTTCAAGCTCATGTAATTGTTTAACCTCTTTATTCTGATTGGTTGACAGTTTGCTTTTACAATGTTGCAAAGAATTGAATTCAGTCTTCCAGGCATGACTCTGCCTTAGAAGACAGATCTTTGCATTCCTTAGACCTATGTCCATGGGGCTGAAATGCAATGCCATTCATAAGTACTGCCAAATAAAGTGTACTGGGATTCAGATTCCTGAAGTAATTGTGCTTTATTTTATATGGTTTGTAAACACACCATATTTTCCTTTTAGTGGGTTTGTACTCTTCTCATTGAAGTAAATAAAGACTAATAATATATTTAAAGTATTTCATCTATATTCATTGTCATCTTCTTAAAATTATGTTCTATCTTGCTCTGGTGTTGGTATTCTAAAGTAACAGTATGTTTTATGATTTAAAGTAATTGTGAGGAATCTGGCTGGAGTTGGTAAGAGTGTTCTGTGGATGGTGGTTGGGATGGGAAAAGGGTGTGGAGAGTGGGAGGGAGAGGAAACTGGGATTATTACATAAAATAAGATTGTTTTTAAAATAATAAAAATAAATATAAAACAGAAAGAAAGAGTGCTCAGTGGGTAAGACCACTTAGAGAAGCCCTGAGTTCAGTTGCCCACTTTCATGTCATGCAGCTCACATTCTAATAATGCTGACACTTTTAGCCTCTGCAGGTGCCTTTGCTCATGCCCATCCACCCCTCCGCACACATAGTTGAAATTAATCTTTGAAAAAGTAATTAGCAAATCCTGGAATTCCCCCTTAAGAGGTCACAGTACACATTTGCTTATCTTGCGCTTATTAGTAGTCCAGTGGTAAAATAACAGATGAGTTTTACTTAGTCAAGCATTTTAGACTTTAACTATTTGTTTCATTGAAAACAATGCATTGCTGTCATGAAGTTTCTTTGACACTGGCAGTGATAATGTGAAGTGCCGCCAGCATTGCAGGTGAAATGAACATGACATTTACTCATATCAGCTGAATGTCAAGATGCCCTGAAATAACCATATGTAAATTTTAATTATTCATAGGAATCCAGGGTGGACTTTTATTTCATCATTTGTTGGTAGCTGAGTTCAGAAGGGTAAATTTCATTTACCTGGTGTAGAGTATAGAGATTACAGAGAGACTTAGAAATTAAAGTTATTTGAAACAGTTTATGAAAATATCACTATTCTTGAAGGATCAAGTGGTTGGTACATATTTACCTGAAGGTAATTTTGTTGCTGTAGTAATTATGCAAATGTACCCGAGCTGTGTATATGATGCTATGAAGTATGCAATGAAAAGAACACACTGATGAAATAATGTTTGCATTGCACTTGGCATAATCCAAACACACATATCCAGATGGTAGTATAAGCCAAAAGGGGGAGGGAAACCAGGCACCACTTCTTGCTTAGTCTTAGTATGTGTGTGATTTCATGGTACAAAACATAATATATATAAATGTTCAAATGACCTTTTGAATTAACTTCTAACGTGGTTTTATTAGTCAGCATTTCACCACTGTTAGGAAATGCCAAGCAGAGACCATTTATGAAGGAAAGAGGTTTTTGTAACACATAAGTTCTGAGATTTTAAAGCCCACATGCTATAACACAGGTTCTTCAATGAGCTCCTGTACTATGTTGCATTACACCCCATCCCACAGCAATGTCAAGAGCAAAGCAAAAACCCTAAATATTTGCATAGGGAATGGAAACAGGCATACTTATTGTGCAATAGCATTCCCAAAGGCCTCAAGGAGCTCCAAGAGAAATGCCTTGTGCTGTCATTCTCGGTGACTGGGATCTCTAGGCCTCACACCTAAAAGGTTTCACTACCTCTCTAGTACACAACTAGATCATATTAAGCCTATTAACAGACGTGATGCCATAGCTTTTTGCTGTAAATTATATGCATTCAAAATCATAAGATTTAGCTGAATATATAATGTCAGTGTGTTAATACTTACATAATAGCATTCAGGTTTTGTTTTATTTATATTTAAGAACTAATAATTTAGCAAATGTTTAATTTAGTACCCTCTTACAAATATTTTAGAACTAATCTAGAGGCTTAAAATGACATGATTGTCAAAACACCTAAAGGAAGAAATACATGACTTTTAAGTTAGAATCTAGGAAAGTATACATATGCAATTCCTAGTTATAGGTTTGCATATAAAGAATATTATACTAAAAAAATGTTGTTTTTCTAATCTTGGATATGGTAAGTTACCATCTTATGTTGTGAAGTGAAAGGCATACACAATAAATCAGTGAGTGAATTATCCCCAAAAACTTCATTTCTCAACTTGGAAGGGGACATTTTAGGGAGAAGTTCATTCATATGACTCATTCACCTAAAAGCTAATATTTGCCAAATAAATAAGTTTTTAAGTATTGCACGCTACTTGCTAAGTGAAATTATGGGAAGTTGGTAACATAATTAGCCTGCTTCATATAGTTTTTGAATAAATTTTCAAATCTATCATTTATCTGACCATTTTCTGTGGTGTGGTGTTTATTTTTCCAAAATTGTAGTGATGTTGCTAACATTTATTTATATTATTTCACACTACAAGAATAAAATGTCTGGATTAGAATTAATGACTATACATATGGTGATACAAAGTGAAGGGCTCTTTAGAAGCTTATTTAAAGCCAAAGCTATGAATGCTTCATGCATTTATTATGACTTAATTTGTCTGCAAACATCCTGCAGCAGCATTCTCTTTGGTGAGGCCTGTAGATGGTGAAGGTTACCCACACATTCATTTGTTGTTGGCAAACAAGCAGCATTCTAGTTTACTACAACTTCAAATGGAATCCACATCATCCTGACCAGTACTGAATACTTCCTCTTAATTCTATTAAGAACATCTGCTTATTAAAATCATGTA